>CP144696.1:35472777-36129577 GCA_036885675.1 Vigna mungo | reverse complement strand
ACCTCCTATAGCTCCTTTCCATTTGGAAGGCTGCCCAAGCTATAATCCTACCAAAAGAATCATCCAAACTCTTTCAGACATTTTCACAAACACCTTCCGTGCAATTCACACTTCATCTTCTTCATCATTCCGCTGCAATTTTCTCTGCGACTTGGAGCATGCTTTTGCGTATCATGAAGATGCTTCTATCAAGTGGTATCCAGAGCCAACCGTTTCTCATCCACGCTTCAAGAGCTGAGTGCTCAACCTTCATTTTGCATTTCTGTGTTGTTCTGTTCTTACATGTACTATTTCATTCAATTTTTTTTCTTTTCTGATTCTGTGTTTGAGTGAATTCTCCGTTCGTTCTTTTCAGCTGTTACTCTCAAGTTCACCTCTGTGTTTTGTTATCCAGCACCTCCTATAGCTCCTTACCCCTTTGGAAGGCTGCCTGAGCTATAATCCTACCAAAACAATCATCCAAACACTATCAGACATTTTCACAAACACCTTCCGTGCAATTCACACTTCATCTTCTTCAACATTCTATTGCCAATTCTCTGCGACTTGGAGGATGCTTCTGCGTGTCATGAAGATGCTTCTATGAAGTGGTATGCAGAGCCAACCGTTTCTCATCCACTCTTCAAGAGCTAAGTGCTTATACTTCATTTTGCATTTCTGTGTTGTTCTGTTCTTACATGTACTATTTCATTCAATTTTTTTTCTTTTCTGATTCTGTGTTTGAGTGAATTCTCCGTTCGTTCTTTTCAGCTGTTACTCTCAAGTTCACCTCTGTGTTTTGTTATCCAGCACCTCCTATAGCTCCTTACCCTTTTGGAAGGCTGCCTGAGCTATAATCCTATCAAAACAATCATCCAAACACTATCAGACATTTTCACAAACACCTCCCGTGCAATTCACACTTCATCTTCTTCATCATTCCGCTGCCAATTCTATGCGACTTGGAGCATGCTTTTGCGTGTCATGAAGATGCTTCTATCAAGTGGTATCCAGAGCCAACCGTTTCTCATCCACGCTTCAAGAGCTAAGTACTCATCCTTCATTTTCCATTTCTGTGTTGTTCTGTTCTTACATGTACTGTTTCATTCAATTTTTTTTCTTTTCTGATTCTGTGTTTGAGTGAATTCTTCGTTCGTTCCTTTTAGCTGTTACTCTCAAGTTCACCTCTGTGCTTTGTTATCCAGCACCTCCTATAGCTTCTTTCCCCTTTGGAAGGCTGCCTGAGCTATAATCCTACCAAAACAATCATCCAAACACTATCAGACATTTTCACAAACACCTCCCGTGCAATTCACACTTCATCTTCTTCATCATTCTGCTGCCAATTCTCTGCGAGTTGGAGCATGCTTCTGCATGTCATGAAGATGCTTATATCAAGTTGTATCCAGAGCCAACCGTTTCTCATCCACGCTTCAAGAGCTAAGTGCTCATCCTTCATTTTGCATTTCCGTGTTGTTCTGTTCTTACATGTACTGTTTCATTCAATTTTTTTTCTTTTCTGATTCTGTGTTTGAGTGAATTCTCCGTTCGTTCTTTTTAGCTGTTACTCTCAAGTTCACCTCTGTGCTTTGTTATCCAGCACCTCCTATAGCTCCTTTCCCCTTTGGAAGGCTGCCTGAGCTATAATCCTACCAAAACAATCATCCAAACACTATCAGACATTTTCACCAACACCTCCCGTGCAATTCACACTTCATCTTCTTCATCATTCTGCTGCCAATTCTCTGTGACTGGGAGCATGCTTCTGTGTGTCATGAAGATGCTTCTATCAAGTGGTATCTAGAGCCAACCGTTTCTCATCCACGCTTCAAGAGCTAAGTGTTCATCCTTCATTTTGCATTTTCGTGTTGTTCTGTTCTTACATGTAGTGTTTCATTCAATTTTTTTTCTTTTCTGATTCTGTGTTTGAGTGAATTCTCCGTTCGTTCTTTTTAGCTGTTACTCTCAAGTTCACCTCTGTGCTTTGTTATCCAGCACCTCCTATAGCTCCTTTCCCCTTTGGAAGGCTGCTTGAGCTATAATCCTACCAAAACAATCATCCAAACACTATCAGACATTTTCACAAACACCTTCCGTGCAATTCACACTTCATGTTCTTCATCATTCCGTTGCCAATTCTCTGCGACTTGGAGCATGCTTTTGCGTGTCATGAAGATGCTTCTATCAAGTGGTATCCAGAGCCAACCGTTTCTCATCCACGCTTCAAGAGCTAAGTGCTCATCCTTCATTTTGCATTTCTGTGTTGTTCTTTTCTTACATGTACTGTTTCATTCAATTTTTTTTTCTTTTGTGATTCTGTGTTTGAGTGAATTCTCCGTTCGTTCCTTTTAGCTGTTACTCTCAAGTTCACCTCTGTGCTTTGTTATCGAGAACCTCCTATAGCTCTTTTCCCCGTTGGAAGCCTGCCTGAGCTATAATCCTACCAAAACAATCATCCAAACACTATCAGACATTTTCACAAACACCTCCCGTGCAATTCACACTTCATCTTCTTCATCATTCTGCTGCCAATTCTCTACGACTTGGAGCATGCTTCTGCGTGTCATGAAGATGCTTCTATCCAGTGGTATCCAGAGCCAACCGTTTCTCATCCACGCTTCAAGAGCTAAGTGCTCATTCTTCATTTTGCATTTCCGTGTTGTTCTGTTCTTACATGTACTGTTTCATTTAATTTTTTTTCTTTTCTGATTTTGTGTTTGAGTGAATTCTGCGTTCGTTCTTTTTAGCTGTTACTCTCAAGTTCACCTCTGTGCTTTGTTATCCAGCACCTCCTATAGCTCCTTTCCCCTTTGGAAGGCTGCCTGAGCTATAATCCTACCAAAACAATCATCCAAACACTATCAGATATTTTCACAAACACCTCCCGTGCAATTCACACTTCATCTTCTTCATCATTCTGCTGCCAATTCTCTGCGACTTGGAGCATGCTTCTACGTGTCATGAAGATGCTTCTATCAAGTGGTATCCAGAGCCAACCGTTTCTCATCCACGCTTCAAGAGCTAAGTGCTCATCCTTCATTTTGCATTTTCGTGTTGTTCTGTTCTTACATGTACTGTTTCATTCAATTTTTTTTCTTTTCTGATTCTGTGTTTGAGTGAATTCTCCGTTCGTTCCTTTAGCTGTTACTCTCAAGTTCACCTCTGTGCTTTGTTATCCAGCACCTCCTATAGCTCCTTTCCCCTTTGGAAGGCTGCCTAAGCTATAATCCTACCAAAACAATCATCCAAACTCTATCAGACATTTTCACAAACACCTTCCGTGCAATTCAGACTTCATCTTCTTCAACATTCTACTGCCAATTCTCTGCGACTTGGAGCATGCTTTTGCGTGTCATGAAGATGCTTCTATCAAGTGGTATCCAGAGCCAACCGTTTCTCATCCACGCTTCAAGAGCTAAGTGCTCATCCTTCATTTTGCATTTCTGTGTTGTTCTGTTCTTACATGTACTGTTTCATTCAATTTTTTTTCTTTTCTGATTCTGTGTTTGAGTGAATTCTCCGTTCGTTCTTTTCAGCTGTTACTCTCAAGTTCACCTCTGTGCTTTGTTATCCAGCACCTCGTATAGCTCCTTACCCTTTTGGAAGGCTGCCTGAGCTATAATCCTATCAAAACAATCATCCAAACACTATCAGACATTTTCACAAACACCTCCCGTGCAATTCACACTTCATCTTCTTCATCATTCTGCTGCCAATTCTCTGCGACTTGGAGCATGCTTCTGCGTGTCATGAAGATGCTTCTATCAAGTGGTATCTAGAGCCAACCGTTTCTCATCCACGCTTCAAGAGCTAAGTGCTCATCCTTCATTTTGCATTTCCGTGTTGTTCTGTTCTTACATGTACAGTTTCATTCAATTTTTTTTCTTTTCTGATTCTGTGTTTGAGTGAATTCTCCGTTCGTTCTTTTTAGCTGTTACTCTCAAGTTCAGCTCTGTGCTTTGTTATCCAGCACCTCCTATAGCTCCTTTTCCCTTTGGAAGGCTGCCTGAGCTATAATTCTACCAAAACAATCATCCAAACACTATCAGACATTTTCACAAACACCTCCCGTGCAATTCACGCATCATCTTCTTCATCATTCTGCTGCCAATTCTCTGTGACTGGGAGCATGCTTCTGTGTGTCATCAAGATGCTTCTATCAAGTGGTATCTAGAGCCAACCGTTTCTCATCCACGCTTCAAGAGCTAAGTGTTCATCCTTCATTTTGCATTTCCGTGTTGTTCTGTTCTTACATGTACTGTTTCATTCAAATTTTTTTCTTTTCTGATTCTGTGTTTGAGTGAATTCTCCGTTCGTTCCTTTAGCTGTTACTCTCAAGTTCACCTCTGTGCTTTGTTATCCAGCACCTCCAATAGCTTCTTTCCCCTTTGGAAGGCTGCCTGAGCTAGAATCCTACCAAAACAATCATCCAAACACTATCAGACATTTTCACAAACACCTTCCGTGCAATTCACACTTCATCTTCTTCATCATTCCGTTTCCAATTCTCTGCGACTTGGAGCATGCTTTTGCGTGTCATGAAGATGCTTCTATCAAGTGGTATCCAGAGCCAACCGTTTCTCATCCCCGCTTCAAGAGCTAAGTGCTCATCCTTCCTTTTGCATTTCTGTGTTGTTCTTTTCTTACATGTACTGTTTCATTCAATTTTTTTTTCTTTTGTGATTCTGTGTTTGAGTGAATTCTCCGTTCGTTCCTTTTAGCTGTTACTCTCAAGTTCACCTCTGTGCTTTGTTATCCAGCACCTCCTATAGCTCTTTTCCCCGTTGGAAGCCTGCCTTAGCTATAATCCTACCAAAACAATCAACCAAACACTATCAGACATTTTCACAAACACCTCCCGTGCAATTCACACTTCATCTTCTTCATCATTTTGCTGCCAATTCTCTGCGACTTGGAGCATGCTTCTGCGTGTCATGAAGATGCTTCTATCAAGTGGTATCCAGAGCCAACCATTTCTCATCCACGCTTCAAGAGCTAAGTGCTCATCCTTCATTTTGCATTTCCGTGTTGTTCTGTTCTTACATGTACTGTTTCATTCAATTTTTTTTCTTTTCTGATTCTGTGTTTGAGTGAATTCTCCGTTCGTTCCTTTAGCTGTTACTCTCAAGTTCACCTCTGTGCTTTGTTATCCAGCACCTCCTATAGCTCCTTACCCCTTTGGAAGGCTGCCTGAGCTATAATCCTACCAAAACAATCATCCCACCACTATCAGACATTTTCACAAACACCTCCCGTGCAATTCACACTTCATCTTCTTCATCATTCCGCTGCCAATTCTCTGCGACTTGGAGCATGCTTCTGCGTGTCATGAAGATGCTTCTATGAAGTGGTATACAGAGCCAACCGTTTCTCATCCACGCTTCAAGAGCTAAGTGCTCATCCTTCATTTTGCATTTCTGTGTTGTTCTTTTCTTACATGTACTGTTTCATTCAATTTTTTTTCTTTTCTGATTCTGTGTTTGAGTGAATTCTCCGTTCGTTCTTTTCAGCTGTTACTCTCAAGTTCACCTCTGTGCTTTGTTATCCAGCACCTCCTATAGCTCCTTACCCTTTTGGAAGGCTGCCTGAGCTATAATCCTATCAAAATAATCATCCAAACACTATGAGACATTTTCACAAACACCTCCCGTGCAATTCACACTTCATCTTCTTCATCATTCTGCTGCCAATTCTCTGCGACTTGGAGCATGCTTCTACGTGTCATGAAGATGCTTCTATCAAGTGGTATCCAGACCCAACCGTTTCTCATCCACGCTTCAAGAGTAAGTGCTCATCCTTCATTTTGCATTTTCGTGTTGTTCTGTTCTTACATGTACTGTTTCATTCAATTTTTTTTCTTTTCTGATTCTGTGTTTGAGTGAATTCTCCGTTCGTTCCTTTAGCTGTTACTCTCAAGTTCACCTCTGTGCTTTCTTATCCAGCACCTCCTATAGCTCCTTTCCCCTTTGGAAGGCTGCCTGAGCTATAATCCTACCAAAACAATCATCCAAACTCTATCAGACATTTTCACAAACACCTTCCGTGCAATTCACACTTCATCTTCTTCAACATTCTACTGCCAATTCTCTGCGACTTGGAGCATGCTTTTGCGTGTCATGAAGATGCTTCTATCAAGTGAAATCCAGAGCCAACCGTTTCTCATCCACGCTTCAAGAGTTGAGTGCTCATCCTTCATTTTGCATTTTCGTGTTGTTCTGTTCTTACATGTACTGTTTCATTCAATTTTTTTTCTTTTCTGATTCTGTTTTTGAGTGAATTCTCCGTTCGTTCTTTTCAGCTATTACTCTCAAGTTCACCTCTGTGCTTTGTTATCCAGCACCTCCTATAGCTCCTTACCCTTTTGGAAGGCTGCCTGAGCTATAATCCTATCAAAACAATCATCCAAACACTATCAGACATTTTCACAAACACCTCCCGTGCAATTCACACTTCATCTTCTTCATCATTTTGCTGCCAAGTCTCTGCGACTTGGAGCATGCTTCTGCGTGTCATGAAGATGCTTCTATGAAGTGGTATACAGAGCCAACCGTTTCTCATCCACGCTTCAAGAGCTAAGTGCTCATCCTTCATTTTGCATTTCTGTGTTGTTCTTTTCTTACATGTACTGTTTCATTCAATTTTTTTTCTTTTCTGATTCTGTTTTTGAGTGAATTCTCCGTTCGTTCTTTTCAGCTATTACTCTCAAGTTCACCTCTGTGCTTTGTTATCCAGCACCTCCTATAGCTCCTTACCCTTTTGGAAGGCTGCCTGAGCTATAATCCTATCAAAACAATCATCCAAACACTATCAGACATTTTCACAAACACCTCCCGTGCAATTCACACTTCATCTTCTTCATCATTTTGCTGCCAATTCTCTGCGACTTGGAGCATGCTTCTGCGTGTCATGAAGATGCTTCTATCAAGTGGTATCCAGAGCCAACCATTTCTCATCCACGCTTCAAGAGCTAAGTGCTCATCCTTCATTTTGCATTTCCGTGTTGTTCTGTTCTTACATGTACTGTTTCATTCAAATTTTTTTCTTTTCTGATTCTGTGTTTGAGTGAATTCTCCGTTCGTTCCTTTAGCTGTTACTCTCAAGTTCACCTCTGTGCTTTGTTATCCAGCACCTCCTATAGCTCCTTACCCCTTTGGAAGGCTGCCTGAGCTATAATCCTACCAAAACAATCATCCCAACACTATCAGACATTTTCACAAACACCTCCCGTGCAATTCACACTTCATCTTCTTCATCATTCCGCTGCCAATTCTCTGCGACTTGGAGCATGCTTCTGCGTGTCATGAAGATGCTTCTATGAAGTGGTATACAGAGCCAACCGTTTCTCATCCACGCTTCAAGAGCTAAGTGCTCATCCTTCATTTTGCATTTCTGTGTTGTTCTTTTCTTACATGTACTGTTTCATTCAATTTTTTTTGTTTTCTGATTCTGTGTTTGAGTGAATTCTCCGTTCGTTCTTTTCAGCTGTTACTCTCAAGTTCACCTCTGTGCTTTGTTATCCAGCACCTCCTATAGCTCCTTACCCTTTTGGAAGGCTGCTTGAGCTATAATCCTATCAAAACAATCATCCAAACACTATCAGACATTTTCACAAACACCTCCCGTGCAATTCACACTTCATCTTCTTCATCATTCCGCTGCCAATTCTATGCGACTTGGAGCATGCGTCTGCGTGTCATGAAGATGCTTGTATCAAGTGGTATCCAGAGCCAACCGTTTCTCATCCACGCTTCAAGACCTAAGTGCTCATCCTTCATTTTGCATTTCTTTGTTGTTCTGTTCTTACATGTACAGTTTCATTCAATTTTTTTTCTTTTCTGATTCTCTGTTTGAGTGAATTCTCCATTCGTTCCTTTTAGCTGTTACTCTCAAGTTCACCTCTGTGCTTTGTTATCCAGCACCTCCAATAGCTTCTTTCCCCTTTGGAAGGCTGCCTGAGCTATAATCCTACCAAAACAATCATCCAAACACTATCAGACATTTTCACAAACACGTCCCGTGCAATTCAAAATTCATCTTCTTCATCATTCTGCTGCCAATTCTCTGCGAGTTGGAGCATGCTTCTGCGTGTCATGAAGATGCTTCTATCAAGTGGTATCGAGAGCCAACCGTTTCTCATCCACGCTTCAAGAGCTAAGTGCTCATCCTTCATTTTGCATTTCCGTGTTGTTCTGTTCTTACATGTACTGTTTCATTCAATTTTTTTTCTTTTCTGATTCTGTGTTTCAGTGAATTCTCCGTTCGTTCTTTTTAGCTGTTACTCTCAACTTCAGCTCTGTGCTTTGTTATCCAGCACCTCCTGTAGCTCCTTTTCCCTTTGGAAGGCTGCCTGAGCTATAATTCTACCAAAACAATCATCCAAACACTATCAGACATTTTCACAATCACCTCCCGTGCAATTCACGCTTCATCTTCTTCATCATTCTGCTGCCAATTCTCTGTGACTGGGAGTATGCTTCTGTGTGTCATCAAGATGCTTCTATCAAGTGGTATCTAGAGCCAACCGTTTCTCATCCACGCTTCAAGAGCTAAGTGTTCATCCTTCATTTTGCATTTCCGTGTTGTTCTGTTCTTACATGTACTGTTTCATTCCATTTTTTTTCTTTTCTGATTCTGTGTTTGAGTGAATTCTCCGTTCGTTCTTTTTAGCTGTTACTCTCAAGTTCAGCTCTGTGCTTTGTTATCCAGCACCTCCTATAGCTCCTTTCCCCTTTGGAAGGCTGCTTGAGCTATAATCCTACCAAAACAATCATCCAAACACTATCAGACATTTTCACAAACACCTTCCGTGCAATTCACACTTCATCTTCTTCATCATTCCGTTTCAAATTCTCTGCGACTTGGAGCATGCTTTTGCGTGTCATGAAGATGCTTCTATCAAGTGGTATCCAGAGCCAACCATTTCTCATCCACGCTTCAAGAGCTAAGTGCTCATCCTTCAGTTTGCATTTCTGTGTTTTTCTTTTCTTACATGTACTGTTTCATTCAATTTTTTTTCTTTTGTGATTCTGTGTTTGAGTGAATTCTCCGTTCGTTCCTTTTAGCTGTTACTCTCAAGTTCACCTCTGTGCTTTGTTATCCAGCACCTCCTATAGCTCTTTTCCCCGTTGGAAGCCTGCCTTAGCTATAATCCTACCAAAACAATCATCCAAACACTATCAGACATTTTCACAAACACCTCCCGTGCAATTCACACTTCATCTTCTTCATCATTTTGCTGCCAATTCTCTGCGACTTGGAGCATGCTTCTGCGTGTCATGAAGATGCTTCTATCAAGTGGTATCCAGAGCCAACCATTTCTCATCCACGCTTCAAGAGCTAAGTGCTCATCCTTCATTTTGCATTTCCGTGTTGTTCTGTTCTTACATGTACTGTTTCATTCAAATTTTTTTCTTTTCTGATTCTGTGTTTGAGTGTATTCTCCGTTCGTTCCTTTAGCTGTTACTCTCAAGTTCACCTCTGTGCTTTGTTATCCAGCACCTCCTATAGCTCCTTACCCCTTTGGAAGGCTGCCTGAGCTATAATCCTACCAAAACAATCATCCCAACACTATCAGACATTTTCACAAACACCTCCCGTGCAATTCACACTTCATCTTCTTCATCATTCCGCTGCCAATTCTCTGCGACTTGGAGCATGCTTCTGCGTGTCATGAAGATGCTTCTATGAAGTGGTATGCAGACCCAACCGTTTCTCATCCACGCTTCAAGAGCTAAGTGCTCATACTACATTTTGCATTTCTGTGTTGTTCTGTTCTTACATGTATTGTTTCATTCAATTTTTTTTCTTTTCTGATTCTGTGTTTGAGTGAATTCTCCGTTCGTTCTTTTCAGTTGTTACTCTCAAGTTCACCTCTGTGCTTTGTTATCCAGCACCTCCTATAGCTCCTTACCCTTTTGGAAGGCTGCCTGAGCTATAATCCTATCAAAACAATCATCCAAACACTATCAGACATTTTCACAAACACCTCCCGTGCAATTCACACTTCATCTTCTTCATCATTCCGCTGCCAATTCTCTGCGACTTGGAGGATGCTTCTGCGTGTCATGAAGATGCTTCTATGAAGTGGTATCCAGAGCCAACCGTTTCTCATCCATGCTTCAAGAGCTAAGTGCTCATACTTCATTTTGCATTTCTGTGTTGTTCTGTTCTTACATGTACTGTTTCATTCAATTTTTTTTCTTTTCTGATTATGTGTTTGAGTGAATTCTCCGTTCGTTCTTTTCAGCTGTTATTCTCAAGTTCACCTCTGTGCTTTGTTATCCAGCACCTCCTATAGCTCCTTACCCTTTTGGAAGGCTGCTCTAGCTATAATCCTACCAAAACAATCATCCAAACACTATCAGACATTTTCACAAACACCTTCCGCGCAATTCCCACTTCATCTTCTTCATCATTCCGTTGCCAATTCTCTGCGACTTGGAGCATGCTTTTGCGTGTCATGAAGATGCTTCTATCAAGTGGTATCCAGAGCCAACCGTTTCTCATCCACGCTTCAAGAGCTAAGTGCTCATCCTTCATTTTGCATTTCTGTGTTGTTCTTTTCTTACATGTACTGTTTCATTCAATTTTTTTTCTTTTGTGATTCTGTGTTTGAGTGAATTCTCTGTTCGTTCCTTTTAGCTGTTACTCTCAAGTTCACCTCTGTGCTTTGTTATCCAGCACCTCCTATAGCTCTTTTCCCCGTTGGAAGCCTGCCTGAGCTATAATCCTACCAAAACAATCACCCAAACACTATCAGACATTTTCACAAACACCTCCCGTGCAATTCACACTTCATCTTCTTCATCATTCTGCTGCCAATTCTCTGCGACTTGGAGCATGCTTCTGCGTGTCATGAAGATGCTTCTATCAAGTGGTATCCAGAGCCAACCGTTTCTCATCCACGCTTCAAGAGCTAAGTGCTCATCCTTCATTTTGCATTTCCGTGTTGTTCTGTTCTTACATGTACTGTTTCATTCAATTTTTTTTCTTTTCTGATTCTGTGCTTGAGTGAATTCTCCGTTCGTTCCTTTAGCTGTTACTCTCAAGTTCACCTCTGTGCTTTGTTATCCAGCACCTCCTATAGCTCCTTACCCCTTTGGAAGGCTGCCTGAGCTATAATCCTACCAAAACAATCATCCAAACACTATCAGACATTTTCACAAACACCTCCCGTGCAATTCACACTTCATCTTCTTCATCATTCCGCTGCCAATTCTCTGCGACTTGGAGCATGCTTCTGCGTGTCATGAAGATGCTTCTATGAAGTGGTATGCAGAGCCACCCGTTTCTCATCCACGCTTCAAGAGCTAAGTGCTCATACTTCATTTTGCATTTCTGTGTTGTTCTGTTCTTACATGTACTGTTTCATTCAATTTTTTTTCTTTTCTGATTCTGTGTTTGAGTGAATTCTCCGTTCGTTCTTTTCAGCTGTTACTCTCAAGTTCACCTCTGTGCTTTGTTATCCAGCACCTCCTATAGCTCCTTACCCTTTTGGAAGGCTGCCTGAGCTATAATCCTATCAAAACAATCATCCAAACACTATCAGACATTTGCACAAACACCTCCCGTGCAATTCACACTTCATCTTCTTCATCATTCCGCTGCCAATTCTATGCGACTTGGAGCATGCGTCTGCGTGTGATGAAGATGCTTCTATCAAGTGGTATCCAGAGCCAACCGTTTCTCATCCACGCTTCAAGAGCTGAGTGCTCATCCTTCATTTTGCATTTCTTTGTTGTTCTGTTCTTACATGTACTGTTTCATTCAATTTTTTTTCTTTTCTGATTCTGTGTTTGAGTGATTTCTCCGTTCGTTCTTTTTAGCTGTTACTCTCAAGTTCAGCTCTGTGCTTTGTTATCCAGCACCTCCTATAGCTCATTTCCCCTTTGGAAGGCTGCTCGAGCTATAATCCTACCAAAACCATCATCCAAACACTATCAGACATTTTCACAAACACTTTCCGCGCAATTCACACTTCATCTTCTTCATCATTCCGTTGCTAATTCTCTGTGACTTGGAGCATGCTTTTGCGTGTCATGAAGATGCTTCTATGAAGTGGTATGCAGTGCCAACCGTTTCTCATCCACGCTTCAAGAGCTAAGTGCTCATCCTTCGTTTTGCATTTCCGTGTTGTTCTGTTCTTACATGTACTGTTTCATTCAATTTTTTTTCTTTTCTGATTCTGTGTTTGAGTGAATTCTCCGTTCGTTCCTTTTAGCTGTTACTCTCAAGTTCACCTCTGTGCTTTGTTATCCAGCACCTCCAATAGCTTCTTTCCCCTTTGGAAGGCTGCCTGAGCTATAATCCTACATAAACAATCATCCAAACACTATCAGACATTTTCACAAACACCTCCCGTGCAATTCACACTTCATCTTCTTCATCATTCCGCTGCCAATTCTCTGCGACTTGGAGCATGCTTCTGCGTGTCATGAAGATGCTTCTATGAAGTGGTATGCAGAGCCAACCGTTTCTCATCAACGCTTCAAGAGCTAAGTGCTCATACTTCATTTTGCATTTCTGTGTTGTTCTGTTCTTACATGTACTGTTTCATTCAATTTTTTTTGCTTTTCTGATTCTGTGTTTGAGTGAATTCTCCGTTCGTTCTTTTCAGCTGTTACTCTCAAGTTACCCTCTGTGCTTTGTTATCCAGCACCTCCTATAGCTCCTTACCCTTTTGGAAGGCTGCCTGAGCTATAATCCTATCAAAACAATCATCCAAACACTATCAGACATTTTCACAAACACCTCCCGTGCAATTCACACTTCATCTTCTTCATCATTCCGCTGCCAATTCTCTGCGACTTTGAGCATGCTTCTGCGTGTCATGAAGATGCTTCTATGAAGTGGTATCCAGAGCCAACCGTTTCTCATCCACGCTTCAAGAGCTAAGTGCTCATACTTCATTTTGCATTTCTGTGTTGTTCTGTTCTTACATGTACTGTTTCATTCAATTTTTTTTTCTTTTCTGATTCTGTGTTTGATTGAATTCTCCGTTCGTTCTTTTTAGCTGTTACTCTCAAGTTCAGCTCTGTGCTTTGTTATCCAGCACCTCCTATAGCTCCTTTCCCCTTTGGAAGGCTGCTCTAGCTATAATCCTACCAAAACAATCATCCAAACACTATCAGACATTTTCACAAACACCTTCCGCGCAATTCACACTTCATCTTCTTCATCATTCCGTTGCCAATTCTCTGCGACTTGGAGCATGCTTTTGCGTGTCATGAAGATGCTTCTATCAAGTGGTATCCAGAGCCAACCGTTTCTCATCCACGCTTCAAGAGCTAAGTGCTCATCCTTCATTTTGCATTTCTGTGTTGTTCTTTTCTTACATGTACTGTTTCATTCAATTTTTTTTCTTTTGTGATTCTGTGTTTGAATGAATTCTCCGTTCGTTCCTTTTAGCTGTTACTCTCAAGTTCACCTCTGTGCTTTGTTATCCAGCACCTCCTATAGCTCTTTTCCCCGTTGGAAGCCTGCCTGAGCTATAATCCTACCAAAACAATCATCCAAACACTATCAGACATTTTCACAAACACCTCCCGTGCAATTCACACTTCATCTTCTTCATCATTCTGCTGCCAATTCTCTGCGACTTGGAGCATGCTTTTGCGTGTCATGAAGATGCTTCTATCAAGTGGTATCCAGAGCCAACCGTTTCTCATCCACGCTTCAAGAGCTAAGTGCTCATCCTTCATTTTGCATTTTCGTGTTGTTCTGTTCTTACATGTACTGTTTCATTTAATTTTTTTTCTTTTATGATTTTGTGTTTGAGTGAATTCTGCGTTCGTTCTTTTTAGCTGTTACTCTCAAGTTCACCTCTGTGCTTTGTTATCCGGCACCTCCTATAGCTCCTTTCCCCTTTGGAAGGCTGCCTGAGCTATAATCCTACCAAAACAATCATCCAAACACTATCAGATATTTTCACAAACACCTCCCGTGCAATTCACACTTCATCTTCTTCATCATTCTGCTGCCAATTCTCTGCGACTTGGAGCATGCTTCTACGTGTCATGAAGATGCTTCTATCAAGTGGTATCCAGAGCCAACCGTTTCTCATCCACGCTTCAAGAGTAAGTGCTCATCCTTCATTTTGCATTTCCGTGTTGTTCTGTTCTTACATGTACTGTTTCATTCAATTTTTTTTCTTTTTTGATTCTGTGTTTGAGTGAATTCTCCGTTCGTTCCTTTAGCTGTTACTCTCAAGTTCACCTCTGTGCTTTGTTATCCAGCACCTCCTATAGCTCCTTTCCCCTTTGGAAGGCTTCCTGAGCTATAATCCTACCAAAACAATCATCCAAACTCTATCAGACATTTTCACAAACACCTTCCGTGCAATTCACACTTCATCTTCTTCATCATTCCGCTACCAATTCTCTGCGACTTGGAGCATGCTTCTGCGTGTCATGAAGATGCTTCTATCAAGTGGTATCCAGAGCCAACCGTTTCTCATCCACGCTTCAAGAGCTGAGTGTTCATCCTTCATTTTGCATTTTCGTGTTGTTCTGTTCTTACATGTACTGTTTCATTCAGTTTTTTTCTTTTCTGATTTTGTGTTTGAGTGAATTCTCTGTTCGTTCACTAATTCTGTAGTGTTAACTTCTCATTTTAATCGGTGCTCTTGTTTGATTTTGGTTCAATTCCATCTTAATTTTCAATTTCCGTTTTGTCCACTGTCATGTGCATTTCTAATTGCCGTGTTGAACCTGTCATGTGTTTTGATTCTGTTCCAGCTTTGATTTTTCGTTTCATTATGTGTCAATACATGTTCTAACTAAATTTGATCATACAAAGCAAAGACGCATTGCCTAGCTTTAATCAAATCACTTTTGAAGCTTTGACCGAGACTATCTCTGCTTCAAATGGTGTTTTCTGGTTTGAATTGGTACATGCTGTTGCAGTCCAAATTTCTGGTGTTTTCTACTTCGTGCAACTTTGTTTCATGTGTTTGAATGTCTTTGAAGTGATTCCAACACATATGCTTCATTAAAATTCAAATTGAGTGCGCCAGTTTCTCATAAACCGATTATAATCTCTGCATTTGTTATTTGCTGCTGCTAGCATGAATTCCATTCAGTTTTGTGCAATTCATGAGTTTCTCCAGTTGTGAACATGTTTGATTGATGGAATTATGCATGTTTGTGGTGTTAGGCGTCATCATGTGTCGCTGAATCTCAAAAACCATATTTGAGTTGCAGCAAAACTCTGTTTTACCGAGACAACAACTATCACGGTTTCTACCAAATTTTTTTTTGGCTTTTGCACCGTGCCTGTGTTCTTTGCCTGAGTCTTTTAGGTCAATTTAATTTCACTAGCTCATATATTGCAGCTAGATCTAGTCAATTAGGACTTCCATAAGCTTTCTTTGTGCTATCCAGTTTGATTTTAGTGTGAATTTTAAATTCTGGTGCAAATTTTGGTTTAAAAGTGTTGCATAAGTTGTTACAGCAGGGGTGATTCGATGAATCTGATTGTGATAGGCCTTTGTTAGTTTACAGGAGGAGGGAGAGAGTGAGGTGACTTAACTGTCTTAACAGTTAAGTAGAAAGGGGAAGTCTAAATGAATAATCTGTTAGAATAATCTGTTAGAAGAATAGGCGGGAAGAGTGTGTATAAATAGTCTCAGTTTAAACAGAGGGGGGGTTGTTTTGTTGATGTAAAGAACAGGTTCAGTGAACCTTGTTGAGGGAGGTTATGCTCCCAGTATCTGCACAGATACATTCTTCATAATAATACAGTTCTTTCATTCATAATTCTTGGTTGTTGTGAGAACACTTAGGTTCAATATTTAGGAACCTAACATTTTTGGTCCGACCTGCCGGATACTCGAACGGAGGAGCGCGTACATGGAGGGAAAAGTTGACGGAATATTTCACGTGATGGAAGGACGGTTGGAGACGGTGGAAATTGCGGTCGATGGGATTAAGGCTGAGACTGGAGCGTTGCGCCAAGATACATTGGCGATTCGTCAAGAATTGAAAGAAATTGCGAAGATTTTGGGGGAAAGAGGGCGATGTCAAGATGACCATCAGTCGGAGGGGAGCGAAGCTTCGGTAAACGAAAATGTCAAGAAAACGGGAGAGAACAATGGCGGAACTGAAGGTAATCGTACTGAGTGTGCGTTCAATTGGAGGAAAAAGGTGGAACTGCCCACTTTTGAGGGATTGGATCCTCTCATCTGGATTAATCGAGCGGATAGGTTTTTTGATTTGCAAGGAGTGACGAAGAATGAGGAGAGGGTGCAATTGGCGTACTTAAGCATGGAGGGTAGTGCCGGATATTGGTTCCGATTCTGGAAGGAGAAAGCGCGTAATCAATCATGGGCGGGATTGAAGGAAGCCTTGGTGGCGCGATTTGGGGATAGAAGTAGGGGCACTGTTTTTGAACGGCTGACCACCACCAAACAGACGGGAACGGTGGATGAATTCATTAAGGAATTTGAAATATTGGTAGGGCAGACATCGAATCTGCCAGAGGAGATTTTGCTGGGTATTTCATGGGGGGATTACAAGAACCCATACGCAGTCAAGTAAGATTGTTGGATCCTCGGGAGTTTATGGATGCGATGAGAATGGCACGAGATGGGGAGGCGTTGCATGGCGGGACGAAGACAGGGGGAACGGGAAAAATTGTATCAAATTGGAGTAGGCCTATGGGGACCGTGTCGCGAACGGAAATCATTCGACCAAATCCAGAACGAGGTGGAATAACGAAGAACAATGGGTTGTCACGACAGGAATTCACCAAGGCAAGTGCAGCGGCGTCGAACAATGTGGCATGCAGAGGGGGAAATTTTCGCAACCTACCTTACGCTGAATATGTGAAGCGCAGGGAAGAAGGCAAAGTCTTCCGCTGTGGAGGAACATTTGGACCGGGGCATCAATGCCCAGAGAGAAGCTTGAGGATGTTGATTCTGGCGGAAGATGAAGGGGAGAATGAGGCTGGAATAGAGATGGAGGAGACCCAGTTGCAGATGGAGCTCTCAGCTTTCTCGGCGGGAGGCCTGACGCAGGCAAAAACGATGAAGGTGCAAGGTGAGATTAAGGGGAGTAAAGTGATCATTCTGATTGACAGTGGCGCAAGCCACAACTTCATTAATAAAGGATTGGTGGAGGCACTGGGATTAGCAACAACGGATACTAAACCTTACATGGTTAGTCTGGGAGATGGGTGGAAGAAGGAGGCTCGTGGATGCTGTGAAGGGGTGCAGATACACATAGGAGATGTGGAGATCACGACCAGTTTGCACGTGTTCGAATTAGGAGGAGTGGACGTGATTATGGGAGTCGAGTGGCTGGCAACTTTAGGAGAAGTCACGATAGATTGGAGTAAGTTGACTATGAAGTTCAGCCAGGAGGGAAGAGAGGTAACCATAAGAGGGGACCCGAAGTTGGCCAGAAGTCTGATATCTCCAGAGGCTTTGCAAAAGATAAAGGAGGTGGATATTTGTATGTTGGTTTGGGAGTTGGGAGAAATGGAGAAGGGGGAATACAAACAACGTGAAGCTGAGATTTCAGAAACACAAAGAGAAGAAATGGAGGGATTGCTGAAGCAGTTTGCGGGGGTGTTTAAGGAACTTACGGGGTTACATCCTGAGAGAACAATGACACACCAAATAACCCTGAAGGAGGGAATAGACCCTGTAAACGTGAGGCCCTACAGGTACCCACATGTGTTGAAAAATGAGATAGAGAAACAAGTGGCAGACATGATGCAGACAGGAGTAATACGGGCCAATACCAGTCCATACTCCAGTCCTGTGATCTTGGTGAAAAAAAAAGATGGATCCTGGAGGTTCTGTGTGGATTACAGAGCTTTAAACAGGGCCACGGTTCCGGATAAGTTTCCAATCTCAGTCATAGAGGAATTGCTAGATGAGCTATGGGGAGCAAGGTTCTTTTCTAAAATTGATCTCAAAGCTGGGTATCACCAAATAAGGATGGGGGAGAGGGATATACCAAAGACAGCTTTCCGCACACATTTGGGGCATTATGAATTTATGGTCATGCCGTTTGGCTTGACTAATGCCCCCGCAACTTTCCAAAGCGCGATGAATGATTTGCTGAGACCTTACATAAGGAAGTTTGTGCTTGTATTCTTTGATGACATTCTGGTTTATAGCCAGACCTGGACTGAACACATGAAACATGTAGGGATGGTGCTGAAGAGGTTAGAGGAGGACAATTGGGTCGTTAATCAGAAGAAGAGCGAATTTGGACGAGTCCAGATTGCGTATTTAGGCCATTTAATCTCGGAGAAGGGGGTGCAAATGGACCCAGGGAAAATTAAGGCGGTATTAGAGTGGGAAAGACCAAGGAATGTGAAAGCTTTGAGAGGATTCCTTGGGTTGACAGGGTATTACCGACGTTTCATCAAAGATTATGGAAAAGTGGCTAAACCGTTGACTGAATTATTGAAGAAAGGGGAGTATCAGTGGAATGAGAAGGCAGAAGAGGCAATGAGACGCTTAAAAGAGGTGGTGACCACTGCACCCGTGCTGGTATTACCTGATTTTGAGAAACAATTCCATATTGAATGTGACGCTTCTGGAGGGGGAGTTGGTGCGGTGTTGACACAAGACGAGAAGCCTATAACATACTTTAGCAAAGCTTTATCTGCAGGATCATTGAATAAGTCGATTTATGAGAAAGAGCTTATGGCCTTGGTGATGGCCATACAACACTGGCGACCTTACTTACTAGGACAGCGGTTTGTGGTGCATACAGATCAAAGAAGCTTGCGGTATTTGCTAGAACAACGAATTACCACCCAAAATCAACAGAATTGGCTTGCCAAGTTGTTGGGTTATGATTTCGAAATCATCTATAAGACTGGGAGTTCGAACAGGGTCACGGATGCCCTGTCAAGGAGGATGGAGGAAACAGAAGAGGAAGAGAAGGAGTTAAGGGTGTTATCTAGACCGTACTGGAAGAGTTTCGAGGAAGTACTTAAACAGGTCGAGCAGGATGAGCATTTGAAAAAAATAGTGGAAGATATTCGGAAGAATCCCAAGTCACACCCCCCTTTTACTCTAGAACATGAGAGGCTGCATTACAAGGGGAGACTAGTGATATCAGCCCAGTCATCGTGGATTCCAAAATTGTTGGCTGAGTTCCACCTTACCCAAACTGGGGGGCATTCGGGAATATACAGAACTTATAGGAGGGTGGCCCAGTCACTTTACTGGGTGGGGATGAAGAAAACGGTGACTGATTACGTGGCAAGCTGCTTGGTGTGCCAGCAGCATAAATATCTCACGTAATCTCCTCAGGGTCTGCTGCAGCCTTTGCCGATTCCAAATGTGGTGTGGGAAGAAATCAACATGGATTTCATAGTTAAATTACCAAAGTCGAATGGGTTTGATGCTGTAATGGTAGTCATTGATCGCCTCAGCAAATACGGGCATTTCGTGCCCCTAAAACATCCCTATTCCGCACGGACGATAGGGGATGTGTTCATTAGGGAAGTGGTTCGACTACACGAAATACCAGCCTCGGTGGTAAGTGACCGTTATCCTTTATTCTTAAGTGTTTTCTGGAAAGAACTATTCAAGAGGCAAGGAACTCAGCTGCAAATGAGCACTGCCTACCACCCTGAAACGGATGGGCAGACGGAGGTATTAAATAGAATTTTGGAGGGATACTTACGTTGTTTTTGTTCAGAGCAACCCAAAGGGTGGAGTGGGGTATTACCCTGGGCGGAATACTGGTATAACACCAGTTTTCAAGGAGCTACGAAGAGTACTCCGTTCGAGGTGGTTTATGGACGGCAGCCTCCATCACTACACAGGTTTGTTCCTGGGGAGACGGCGGTAGAGGCAGTCGCACAAGAGTTGCAAACACAGGATTAGGCCCTGAAGCAATTGAAGTTTCATCTCGCAAGAGCGCAAGAGTTTATGGTTAAACAAGCCAACAAGAAAAGGAAGGCAGCAGATTTTGAAGAAGGAGATTGGGTATTTCTCAAAATTAGGCCCCATAGACAAACATCGATGCCATCGAAACTGCATCCGAAATTGGCAGCACGATATTATGGATCGTACCAGATTGAACAGAAGGTGGGGAAAGTGGCTTATAAACTTCAGCTGCCAGCATCCGCTTGTATCCATCCCGTCTTCCATGCTTCCCAGTTGAAAATGGTAGTTGGAGATAGGGTTGTGGAGAAGGCGCTGCCTGAAGATCTTCAAGGGGAAGGGCCATCTTATTGGCCCACTAAAGTTCTGGACAGGAAACAAATAAAAAACGGGGAAGAGAAAGTGCCACAGGTGCTGGTTGAGTGGCAAGAAGGGGGACGTGATGGAGCAACCTGGGAAGATGTCGTTACTATACGCGATCAGTACCCAGAATTCAACCTTGAGGACAAGGTTGAAGATGGGGCGGTGGGTACTGATAGGCCTTTGTTAGTTTACAGGAGGAGGGAGAGAGTGAGGTGACTTAACTGTCCTAACAGTTAAGTAGAAAGGGGAAGTCTAAATGAATAATCTGTTAGAATAATCTGTTAGAAGAATAGGCGGGAAGAGTGTGTATAAATAGTCTCAGTTTAAACAGAGGGGGGGGTTGTTTTGTTGATGTAAAGAATAGGTTAAGTGAACCTTGTTGAGGGAGGTTATGCTCCCAGTATCTGCACAAATACATTCTTCATAATAATACAGTTCTTTCATTCATAATTCTTGGTTGTTGTGAGAACACTTAGGTTCAATATTTAGGAACCTAACAGATTGTTTCAGTGCATTATTACCATGAGTGCAAGTTTATTTTGTCATTTGGAACATGTATGCACTGTTCGTTTGGTCAAATTTGAGCTCATATGCAAAATCACTTCCTAAACCATCAATTTTGCCTTATTTTGGAAGTGAACTAGTGATTTTCGAGTGCAGTGTGATTCTTTGCTGTCTTAGTGTCTAAACACCTTCAAATTGATGATAAAAAGTTTCTCCAAACATCAAATTATGTTTCTAAACGTTTTTATGCAAAATCACCCATTAAACCACCAAATTTTGCCTAAATTTGGAAGTTGTCTTGTGATTTTCTACTGCATTGTGTTCCTTGGTTGTCTTAGTGCTTAAACACTTTCAATTTGATGATATAAAGTTGCTTGAACCATCATTTGAGCTTTTGAAACACTGCCACTCAATTTTCAGTTTGAAAGCACCACTTTAAGTGTCATTTTTCTGGTGCAGTAGTTCATTTTAGTGCTGTTTGAAAATTTGCTTTCTTCAAATATCAATTCTGGATTGGCAAAAGCCGGTTTAGTGTTTCCAAAATGGAATTATATGATCCAATAAGTATAATCCAATCATAAAAAGCAAAAGAAAACCATGCAATCCAGTTTTGAACATGAAAACACGAAAATCACCAAATCTGCAGCTCATTGGGGTTTTTTATCAAACAGTTTTAAATTTTCATCAAACACTTGCATTGCACAGAATTCAATCAATGTTTTGGGTCTTTTATTGCTTTTATAATCTGTTCTAGACCCTATCTTAAGTTCCTTTTGTGTGCTAGCCTTTCTTCCAGCCCCAAAGTGCTTAGAAATTCCTTTTATTGACATTCCAATATTGCTGTCCTATTTTTCTCTGCTGAAAATTCTGGTGCAGCACATTTCTGTTTCAGTCACGGTTTTGTGACTTTTTCTGCTGGAATATCATAGCTTTTGGTGGAATTATAGCATACAACTGGACCTTATCAAAGGGGTAGCATATTAAGGAGTGGAGGTCTTGCTAACATAGCTTCAAATGGACTTCAATTGGAATTTAAGTTGGCTGTCCAGCCACTTCTTTCAGCAGCAAAACACCACTCCAAAGTGTCATTCCAACTCATTTTCTTTGCATTTGCAGCCACACTTGGCTTTGTTTAAGTTGTGATTCATTTCATTGTATATTTGGCTTTCTATGACATAACCTTTGTAGTTAATTGTTCTTTGTTTCTAAAATTTGAGTTACTTGGGAAAATGCTTATCAAGCAATTCCAAGTATTCCATTAAACATTGTAATAGCCTAGTTCCCACAACTTAGTGTGAAAGTGTATCAAGGGGCTCAAAGTGTCACTTGCACTTTCACTTAGGGCCGTGTCTCATTCCTTTTTTTCATTTGCATTCTTTCTTTTATTTTTGCTTGTTGATATTTTTGTTTACGTCTCCGTGATATCTAGGTGCACATTCATATAGATAAACCTTCATTTGGTTTCTAACTGCATCTCATAGTGCATTCAAAAAGTTTTTGAAAGACTTCTACATTGAAACTTGGGTAAGAAACGTCAGGAGAAACTCTGGCTAAGGAAGGACAAGGTTTCTAAGCTTGTCCATTGTGACTCACCTCTCCTTCCTGGGAGTTATTCGGTTTCTTCACCTTTAGAATCTTTATAGAAATCTTTCACAAAAATTTAAAAAGTTTTGATGTCTTGTTATGATATGTCTTCTTCTTCATATAAATCCTCTAGGTCTTCTAGTCTTCATCAACCAATTACTTTCAAAGAAATAAAAAGCAAACTTGATGAAGCTAGAAGAAGAACTTGTTCATTTTATGAATTTGAGAGGATTGAGGATGAGTTATATAAACAAGCTAGGCACAATATTCCATTTTTTGGTGAGGACATTGGTGCATTGACATACCTAGCTTGGGAAAGGACATTGATGACTTGCATCCATTCTTTGTTAGAAAAAGTAAACATGAATCCTATTTTCATTCTAGCAATAATAATGCATCTCATGTCCTTAGTCTCTACACATCTAGATTTGAAATACATGCAAGAGAGTGGTGGGATGAAAGGCAATATCATGTTAAGATAGGTAGAAAATCTCCAATCCATGATTGGAATGAACTAAAATCTTGCATGAGAAGAGAGTTTGTGCCTTCAACCATTAAGAGAAACCTACAATCCCTAAGAGCTTACATTGAAGATGGAAAAACCTTTCTTGAAAGCTTAAATGACAATGGTTTCCTTCTTATAGAATTAGAATTTGAAATTAGACTTAAGGAGTTAAAGGTTGAGACACTAGAATTGAAAGTTAAGAGACTAGAAGTTGAGAGACAACAAGAGGAACAAAGAAGAGAGAGAGAAGAAGAGAGAGAGAAAAAAGAGAGACAAGACAAAGAGAGAAGAGAAGAGGAAAAGAAAAGAGAAGAAGAAAAGAAGAAAAGAGAGGAAAGTAAGGATAAGGAGCTCTTGCTACTGATGGCAACTCCTACTCTTACCATAACCATGGAACGTAAAAGGGAAGGGTTCTCATTCTTTACTTCTTTTCCCATTATTTTGCACTCTTCCTTTATTAATTTTTCTTTAAAAACAATTGTCATTCCATATTCTTTGCAATCCCTTTCGAAACATGACAATTCAAAACTTGAGTTAATGTTACCCTTGTGTAAACAAGTAACTCAAGATAAAAATCAAATAACTTGGGAATATGGACTTATCCATTTTTCCAAGACTAATTTTCAGAAAATCTTTTTCAAAAGTACAAGACTTTTCATTTGTATTCTTACCTTAGCTTACATCTTCATCATACTCATTTTTACTATCTTTAGTAGATATATTTTTGATCCAGGCAGAAAACAAACACCAAAGTTGTGCTTCTTTATTTCTTCCCGATTTGAGGACAATCGTTTTTAAAGAGGGAGGGAATGATGGCAACCCCTGTAAGGACTTCCCATCCAAGGAAGCATCAACTACAACTAGGACTAAAGAAAGGGAAGTAGAATAAAAGATTTCCAAAACTCTTTCCTTATCTAAAGTCATAGATAGATTCTCTAATACATTTACATTGTTTTGTAGGATACAAATAAAAGTAGGAAACTATGCCTACACATCCTAGGAAGATTGCCAATCAAGGAAGCACAAAGGAAGCAAGTAGGAGTGCATTGTGAAGCCAACCATGTAGCTGATTTGAAGCATGTTTTCTACAATCCAGCTGCCACGTTTTCCACATTTTCCATGTGCAAAGCAGTCAGTCGTGGCTTTCCCTTGTTGCAGCACATTCTCCATGCTTTCCACGTGATAAATGAGTTTCTCATGGGAATTGAAACACACGTGGATCAAAGTTTATGTTGCACATGCTTTGTAAATCTTAGTAGCTTCCCTAGCAAGATTCATACCCTCTCTTATTCTATAAAAGAGAGCATCGTCATGTGTAAATATTAACTTGAATTGAAGTAAGGAAATGCTGTCAAATTTCAGCTGTTACTCTCAAGTTCACCTCTGTGCTTTGTTATCCAGCACCTCCTATAGC
Organism: Vigna mungo; assembly: GCA_036885675.1. Taxonomy (NCBI): domain Eukaryota; kingdom Viridiplantae; phylum Streptophyta; class Magnoliopsida; order Fabales; family Fabaceae; genus Vigna; species Vigna mungo. The sequence goes on along the minus strand of CP144696.1, from coordinate 36,105,376 downwards.
TCTTTTCCCCTTTGGAAGGCTGCCTGAGCTATAATCCTACCAAAACAATCATCCAAACACTATCAGACATTTTCACAAACACCTCCTGTGCAATTCACACTTCATCTTCTTCATCATTCCGTTGCTAATTCTCTACGACTTGGAGCATGCTTCTGCATGTCATGAAGATGCTTCTATCAATAGGCCTTCGATAATCAACCACTTACATGATCGTCTGTAAATTATTTAACCGAGCTTCCAAAAGATGCTAAAATTATTGGGGTTAAATGGATTTTCAAAACTAAGCGTGATGAGAAAGGAAATGTTAGTAAGTACAAAGCACGTCTAGTGGTTCGAGGATATACTCAACAATAGGGAATAGATTACAAGGAAGTGTTTTCTCTTGTAGCACATATTGAGACTATTCGACTAATCATTGTTGTCGCTGCATATCTGATAACGGTTGTGTCGCAACCGGAATCGCGACAGGACGACGACGATCCAAAACAGGAAAAACGGTTCTGAAAAGAGTTTGGAGTCGTCACCATAGTTTATTATGGAAAACTACGGAAAAACCAAAAAATAAGGCACGGTCCACAAAAACCAAAGATTGTGTTCGGGAGTCGGTTACGTGTGGGGAAGGTGTTAGCACCCCACAACGCCTACCATAAGGCAGTACCTTTAATTAAATACACGAATAAAGATGTGGTTTTCAAAATGTTTAATTTCCCCAAAAAGTAAAAATCAAGAGAGACAAAATATATATTTTTTACTTTTTGTGCCCGACAAGGATTGACCTTGCTCCTACGTATTCTCATTCAGAATGAGAAATCAGGGTTACGTAGTTCTTTCAGAAACTGTTTACTGTTTGGAAACTTTGATGTTTTGGTTTTTTGTGTTTGAAGAATTTTTTGTTTTTGTATGAAAAAACAAAAAGGTTTATTAGCACAAGGCCGCCGCGAACGGGCACACGTGTGCTTAAATCCCTTTTAAAACTATTTTTTATTGACTTTCTTTGTAAAAAATAAGGAAAAGGTTTTTAGCACAAGGCCTACGCGAGCGGTCGCACGTGTGTTTAAACCTTTTCAAAATATTTTTGATTACTTTTGTAAAAGAGAAGGAAAAGGTTTTTAGCACAAGGCCTACGCGAGCGGTCGCACGTGTGTTTAAACCTTTTCAAAATATTTTTGATTATTTTTGTAAAAGAGAAGGAAAAGGTTTTTAACACAAGGCCTACGCGAGCGGTCGCACGTGTGTTTAAACTTTTTCAAAATATTTTTGATTATTTTTGTAAAAGAGAAGGAAAAAGTTTTTAACACAAGGCCTACGCGAACGGTTGCACGTGTGTATAAACCTTTTCAAAATATCTTTGATTTTATTTTTGTAAAAGAAAAGGAAAAGGTTTTTAACACAAGGCCTACGCGAGCGGTCGCACGTGTGTATAAACCTTTTCAAAATATTTTTGATTTTATTTTTGTAAAAGAAAAAGGAAAAGGTTTTTAACACAAGGCCTACGCGAGCGGTCGCACGTGTGTTTAAACCTTTTCAAAATATTTTTGATTTTATTTTTGTAAAACAAAAGGAAAAGATAAATAACTAAATAAAATAAAAAGTAAAAAAAAAAACACTAAAAATTAAATAACAAAAGTAAAAAAAAAAAAAGAAAACAATAAATGGGGGTGCCTAAATAAGGAAAAGGGGTGTCTAAACCTAATTTATTCCTAATAGTAAGTTAGGTCCAAGTCCAAGAAAAAAAGAGTGTAAACATGAAAATAGGGGTGTCCAACTTAAATTGCTTCTAAATGCATACTGGGCTTAAGCCCAACTGGAAAGAGGTGTAGCTTAACATAAATAAGGGTGTAGAAAAATGTTTTTTAGGCTGACAGACTAAATTTGAGCCCAAGCAGAAAGGGGCTACGAATGGAAGCAAAATGGGGTGTGGCAGAAAAAACCGTGAGCCCAGGCACCTAAGCCCAAGACTCCAACTTAACCTAGAAACCTAAAGGGGTTCGAAACCCATCATCTCAGTCTGCAATCCGCTACTTCAGAGACTTCACACCCTTCTCTCACGCATGACTCCGAACACCGTCTGCCACCACTTCCTTCCGACCAGACACCACCATAACCATCACCTGTGACGGCCGACTCCACCGGAACCGTGGCCGGTCATCTCCTCTCTTCTTTTCACGCTAACGAGATCTCAACTTTGAGACCTCCCCGCTCCCATCACCTTCACTGGAACTAGCTGCCGCGAGCCTCGCTGGAATCACCGTCTTCACCGGTGTCGAGGAAGAAGATAACCGCCGGTTGCATCTTACCATTGGTTATCAGAGTCGTTGCGAACCAAAAAATGGAGAGAACCCTTACTTCGCCGTCAATCGCGCCTGACTCAACGAGCCGGAGGTGCCTCACTCCATTCGCCGCACCCCATCATCATCAGTTAACGGAGTTGTCTCCGATTCTGATGAACGGTGGTGGTCAGTAGCCGTAATTACTAGCACACAATTCGTCCAACACAACTCCATTGTCAGCAAGCAAAAACCCATTTATCACAGAGCATATGCATGACCACAAAGAACGAGACAACAACAATGATACCATTTGTGAAAGAAGCAGACAGTTCATATTATCAATCTCTTGCCAAGGTCAGAAAACAATTTGTATATTGCATTGTTAACCAAGGATTTGAAAATCAACTTAAATGAATCTACATGGAAATTATTGGGAGATGATGACCCTGTTATGAACTATTTTTGATTGAGATTTCAGCAAGATAAGGTGAATGTGTATAGTGTAGTTGAAGTTCGGCCTTGATAACCAGTAGCGATAGAGATTGAGAATGGATTTGATTGGACTCTCTTGTTTCTGTTGATTTGTTTGCTACGATGATGTTTGGGTTTTTGGTGGTTTGGGGTTAATTTGAAAAGGAAGAGAAGTTTGGGTGTTCGATGCGCAGCTTTTGTCATGGGCGTTCCAATGTATAGGGTATCATGAAACAAGGTTTGTTTGGCAAAATCCACCGTGACAGTGGAAACAGGGGTGATAAATCTCAATAGCAACGGTGGTAATCAGTGAGGATGATGCACGACAAAAGGAAAATTGATTCACAGTAATAACAATCGCAAACAAAATCACAGTGAGTATACAACTTAACAACCACATCAACATAAACATAATACCTTACCTCTCAGATGATGATACTGAAACGAAAGCACCCTCGAGGAGTTGAGTTTCCTCTTTTGCTTGCCTTTTTCTTTTCTTTGATTGCCTTCCCAATTGCTTCTCTCTGCTTTGATGATACCAAAAATCCTCTCCAAGTCTCTTGGTATCTCTTTTTTTTTTCACCCTTTCTGATCTTTTTTTTCTTAACCGTTATCCTCCCCCAAAATCTTTGTTTTTCTTCCTTGCCCTCTGCTCTTCTCCACTGTTGTCTCTGCCCTCTAACCGTTTTTTCTCTCTTCAAAATATCACCAAAAATTCCAAATTCTGTTTTTCCTTTTTGCCAGCTCACCCTCTTGTCCCCTTTCCTCCAACACACGCACCTTTTTCACCCCTTCTACCCACGTTTTTTTAATTTCGTATTACGTATATTTTTTATTTCAATTTTATTTAGCTTTCTCTTAAAATTTTTTTAATTTTTCAATTATTTAAATTAATTAACTCTATTAAAACAAAATGAATATAGAAATTGAATAAAAAACCAAAATCTAAATGCAGTAAAATAGAATAAAACAATAAAGTAAAATAAATAAAAAAAGGAAAACAATAAAAAGCCAATAAAACACATTTTTCACTACCCGGGCAAAATTGGGTGTTGACAGGTTAAAAAACCGTTATTTTCATATACTATTTTGGACTAAATTACGCCCTTTACTGCTTAGAATGAGCTTGAAATCAAACAAAACTCAATAAATGAGTCAGTCGAGAGTCAAAAGCTGTTTTTAGCGATATTATGCTTGTTTTGCATTGTTTTGTAGCAAAATTGATAGAAGTGAAGATTGGGAATGAAGATGAAGGTCATAGATTCAAGAAAAAGCAAGAAAATCAAAGAAAAGAAGAGCCTAGGGACCGCCCGGCGGTACAGCCCTGGCGCCGGGCGGTTAAACTGGAGGAGAAGACACCAGCAGTGCACGCCGGGCGGCAGACCCTTAACGCCGGGCGATTTTGCAGTAGAAGGTCAACCGCCGGGCGGTAGACCCCTACCGCCGGGCGGTGGTGCGATTTAGGGTACACCGCCGGGTGGCAAAGTGTGACGCCGGGTGGTGGTCAGCTGGGCTTGGGCCTATTTTTCTAATGTGTTCCTCACCTATAAATAGCCCTGTTACGAATTCCAATGGATTCTTTTGACAGAGGAGAGCGACCAAACCTACTTTTCACTTTCTAGAGAGGATCTCTTGGATGCTTGGGCTCCTTTTCATCTTTTCTAGAGTTTGTTTTCCATATCTTCCATTATTTTCATCTTGGTTCACCATGACTATGGTGAACTAAACCCTTTTTGTTGTTGGGGGAACAATGTAATCTGTTGATACTTTCTTTTATTGAAACTCTTGTTTGAATTATATGATTTTCATATGCGTTTATTTTCAATTGTTGGATTCTCATACTATGCTTAATGCCTTTATCGTTTAACTCATTCGGTAATTGATTTTTGACTTTATTGATACGGGGACGTACAGTAATGACATGAACTGGTGAGTTTTCCTTGGTTAAGCAATACCACCTAGGGATAGGGGGTAGGACGATCAATTGTATTTGCTTCTGTTTGTAATGTGTTTCTAGTTACTAGGGGAGGCTAGGGATAGTAAGCCGGTAATTAGTAATAGGCCCTTTTCGTCGAGGGATCGGGTTAAGGGGAGGCCAAGAAAGTTTGCATGCAATTAGATAATAACGTTATTTAAACAAGAGGAGTAAATAAGAGAGAGAGGATTAGATGAAATTGTAAACCCCCAACAACTCCATTCATCCATTGCCTAACTCTTGTCAATTGAATGATTCATTGCATGTTTATTTTCTGTCTTTGCATCAACCACAACAATTAATTTTTCCTCGCAAGTCTTACGATTTTAATTCACGTGAACGATAATGCCTTTCGAGTCTCATGGGAAGAACGATAATGGGTTTTACCATTTTTATTACTTAATACGATTTGGTACACTTGTCAAACTGCTAACAAGTTTTTGGCGTCGTTGCCTGAATTGACTGAATTTAACTTGTTTGTAATTATTTAATTTTTCATTTTTTTTTATTTTTGTTCTAATAAATGTTCGTTAGGGTTTGTGCCTAAAGATTTGCAGGATGCAGTTTGGACATGAAGTTGATCATATGGGCACTCAATCCTACCAAAATAATTTCAATCACTGGTGGGAACCTCACTCATACCTTGATCAAAATGAAAAAAAGGAACAATCCTCTTTAAGAAAAGAAACGTTGGGGGAAACTGAACAACGTTTACTGGATGAACAAATCTCTTGTGCATTAAGGTCTCTGGGCATTATTGGGGCTAATACTGAGGCAGACCCCAGAGAAGAATGTCAATCTACTATCTTTGCAAATGATAAAGTCAATTATGAAGAAAAGATAGAAGAAGATGAAATAACAAAAGCATTAATATCTCTGGGTATTATTAAGGGTAACACTGAAGTTGACCCTAAAAAGGAGGATATTCCTGAAGAAGAGGATATTAATGAAGAGAAGACAGAAGAAGATGAGATAACAAAAGCATTAATATCTCTGGGTATTATTAAGGGTAAAACTGAAGTTGATCCTAGAAAGGAGAATAGTCCTGAAGAAGAGGATATTGATGAAGAGGAGATAGAAGAAGATGAGGTAACAAAAGCATTGATATCTCTCGGCATTATTCAGGGAAACACTGAAGTTGACCCTAAAGAGGAATATCAAGAAACTATCTTTGAAAATGATAAGTTGAGTGAGGGAAAGAAAAATGAGGAGAAAGAAGAAGAAGTGGTTGAAAGAAAAGAAAAAATTAGAAAATGTGTGAAGAGAAAAAAGAAGAAAATATGGAAAAAGAAAAAGAGAAAGTTGAAGGAAAAGATTGTGAAAAGATGGAAGATGAGGAAGAAGAAAACATTATATGCAAGACCTCAGCTTCATCAAAGGAAAAAGAGGAAGATCAAAAAGAAAAAAAGATCACATGCAAAACTCTTTCCTCTTCAAAAGAAATATCATGGGAAAGGAAAGAAATTGATGTCCTCTAAGGAGATCTTCAAGAAATTGGAGATCAAAGTTCCTATGATTAATACATGGAAACATGTGCTTGGTGTTCTCAATTTTCTGAAGAAATTCAGCAGAAAAAAAAAATAGAATATCAAGCAAGAAGAAACACAACATTTACCGATGAATGCCACTGGGATAACATCTACTGAGGGATGCTAGGAAGTTAAAGTATCCACTGAAGGATACAGGCAAGTATACCCACTGATGGGTGACGGTAAGCATCGCACTTACTGAGAAGTGCTAAACAGGTTTGGGTCAGGCTCGCGACGTTAAACAAGCTCTACTAGGAGGCAACCTAGAATTTCTTCTTTCACTCTTGCATTTAAATTCTTAGAATAGAATAGGGTGACTTTTATTTTCAGTGTGTTGCTTGGCTTGAATACTCTTTCTGAAAATGTTTAACTGACTACTCTGCATGATGAACTTATTTGATGATGAATTGATGTGAATGATTATTGAGATGTGTTGCCTGTTGATATCCTGTGAAACAGATGTGTGATGAATTATGATTGTGGTCATGATGTTAAGCAGGGTGTATGAATAACTGTGTGTGAGAAAGCATGTTGTGAGAGGTATTGAGCCCCAAAGTTTTTATTGTTGTATGTATTGTTCACAGTGAAGCATAAATTTTATTGCCTTAATCTTGATGATTGATTGATTTTTATGTGAATGTCAAATGATCAAGGCCATGTTTGAACACCTTTCCTAGCCAAATTTTCACCCAAAGTGTTTTAAAGACTATACCCCTTTTTGAACTTTAACCTGAAACAGGATGAAACCCTCTGATTTGAAATTATTTATCTTGAGTTGGGTTGAGAATAATTGTATGGAATGAAAAGGTTCAAGTTTGGGGTTGTATGGGAAAAATGGAAAGGCAAAAGAAAAGGCATTGAGCTCAGAGTATAGAAAAGAAATGAGAAAAAGAAAAGAAAAGAATAAAAGCATGAAGATGAGCTCAATGAAAAAGAAGAAGGGAAGAAGTTGGGAATGAGTGAAATTGGTGACAAAGAGAGAGTAAACTTGAACCTTTTCTTTGATGAAATAGTTCTCTTGACTCAAGAATTTTGTGATCTAGAAAAACCAATTTTTATTGATAGCTCAGTCTCATTACAAGCCTTGGAAAAGCCCTTTTGATGGCAGTTGCATATAATGACGTTGATTGTTTTAGATGAATGACAATTTTATTTCATGTGACTTGTGAACAATAAGGAGTGGGAGTGCTACCCTAAACACTTGAGTGATTGAGTGAAACACTTGCTTGATGAGAACTTCTAGAGTTCATGACTGCAATTTTGTTTAGTGGATTGATCATTCATAATGTATGACATCTGTTGAGGAAAGCATGAGCTAAATTAAGTTGAGAACATGCATGCATCTTGATTTGAGTTCACTGAGTATCTGAATTGAGTAAGTTTTGTCATGTACTTTAGAAATGTTGAATCATTGGATGAAATGGTAGAAAGCCAAGCTTTGTTTTGTTTTATTGTTTTGTTTTGTTTTGCTTCAGGACAAGCAAAGTTCTAAGTTTGGGGTTGTGAAAACGGTTGAAAAACCGTTATTTTCATATGCGATTTTGGACTAAATTACACCCTTTACTGCTTAGAATGAGCTTGAAATCAAACAAAACTCAATAAATGAGTCAGTCGAGAGTCAAAAGCTGTTTTTAGCGATATTATGCTTGTTTTGCAGCAAAATTGATAGAAGTGAAGATTGGGAATGAAGATGAAGGTCATAGACTCAAGAAAAAGCAAGAAAATCAAAGAAAAGAAGAGTCTAGGGACCGCCCGGCGGTAGACCCTTAGTGTTGGGCGGTGAAACGGGAGGAGAAGACACCAGCAGTGAACGTCGAGCGGCAGACCCCTGATGTCGGGCGGTTTTGCGGCAGAAGGTCAACCGCCGGGCGGTAGACCCCTACTGCTGGGCGGTGGTGCGATTTAGGGTACACTGCCGAGCGGCAAAGTGTGACGTCGGGCGGTGGTCAGCTGGGCTTGGGCCTATTTTTTTGATGAAATCAAACAAATAAATTACGCCCTTTACTGCTTAGAATGAGCTTGAAATCAAACAAAACTCAATAAATGAGTCAGTCGAGAGTCAAAAGCTGTTTTTAGCGATATTATGCTTGTTTTGCAGCAAAATTGATAGAAGTGAAGATTGGGAATGAAGATGAAGGTCATAGACTCAAGAAAAAGCAAGAAAATCAAAGAAAAGAAGAGTCTAGGGATCGCCCGGCGGTAGACCCTTAGTGTTGGGCGGTGAAACGGGAGGAGAAGACACCAGCAGTGAACGTCGGGTGGCAGACCCCTGATGTCGGGCGGTTTTGCGGCAGAAGGTCAACCGCCGGGCGGTAGACCCCTACTGCTGGGCGGTGGTGCGATTTAGGGTACACTGCCGAGCGGCAAAGTGTGACGTCGGGCGGTGGTCAGCTGGGCTTGGGCCTATTTTTTTTATGCGCTCCTCACTTATAAATAGCCTTGTTACGAATTCCAATGGATTCTTTTGACAGAGGAGGGCGGCGAGACCTACTTTTCACTCTCTAGAGAGGATCTCTTGGATGCTTGGGCTCCTTTTCATCTTTTCTAGAGTTTGTTTTCCATATCTTCCATTATTTTCATCTTGGTTCACCATGACTATGGTCAACTAAACCCTTTTTGTTGTTGGGGGAACAATGTAATCTTTTGATACTCTCTTTTATTGAAACTCTTGTTTGAATTATATGATTTTCATATGCGTTTATTATCAATTGTTGGATTCTCATACTATGCTTAATGCCTTTATCATTTAACTCATTCGGTAATTGATTTTTGACTTTATTGATACGGGGACGTACAGTAATGACATGAACTGGTGAGTTTTCCTTGGTTAAGCAATACCACCTAGGGATAGGGGGTAGGACGATTAGTTGTATTTGCTTCTGTTTGTAATGCATTGCTAGTTACTAGGGTAGGCTAGGGGTAGCAAGCCGGTAATTAGTAATGTTATTTAAACAAGAGCAGTAAATAAGAGAGAAAGGATTAGATGAAATTGTAAACCCCCAACAACTCCATTCATCCATTGCCTAACTCTTGTTAATTGAATCATTCATTGCATGTTTATTTTCTGTCTTTGCATCAACCACAACAATTAATTTTTCCTCGCAAGTCTTACGATTTTAATTCACGCGAACGATAAGGCCTTTCGAGTCTCATGGGAAGAATGATAATGGGTTTTACCATTTTTATTACTTGATACGATTTGGTACACTTGCCAAACTGCTAACAATATCATGGTTGGGCCATTTATCAACTGGATGTCAAATTTGCTTTCTTGCATGGCGAGTTAATTGAAGATGTGTTTGTTGACCAACCATAGGATTCGTCAAATGAGGGGAAGAAAGCAAAGTCTACAAGCTGAAACGTGCCCTATATGGCTTAAAACAGGCCTCCCGTGCCTGGTACAGTCGTATTGAAATTTATTTTGGCAGCAGTGGATTTGCAAAATGTGAATATGAATCCACTTTATTCACTAAAGTGGCAGATAACAGCTTTATGGTGGTAAGTTTGTATGTGGATGATTTGATCTATACAGGGAATAATGATGAGTTGATGATGAAGTTCAAGCAATCAATGCAGTCTGAATTTGCTATGATTGACTTGGGAAAAATGAAGTTTTTCATTGGTCTCGAAACAACACAGTGTTAACAAAATGGCAAGCGTACCATATCGTTCCAAGTAATATAATTGGTAAAACCCAATATCGTTCTTCCCAAGAGACTCGAAGGCCTTATCGTTCGTGCAAATTGAAATCGTAAGACTTGTAAAGAAAATTAATTGGTGGGAATGCAAAAACACAAAATAAACATGCAATGCGTTTGATTCAGTTGACGAGAAAAGGACTATGGATGAATGGAGTTGTTGGGGGTTTACAATTTCATCTTATCCTCTCTCTCTTATCTACTCCTCTTGTTTAAATTGCTTTATTATCTAATTGTTATGCAAACTTTCTTGACCTACCCGTAACCCGATCCCTCGGCGAAAAGAGCATATTAATAATCACTGGCTCGCTATCCCTAGCCTCCCCTAGTAACTAGCAACGCATTACTGAACAGAAGCAAAAACAATTGATCGTCCTACCCCCTATCCCTAGGTGGTATTGCTTAACCAAGGAATTACTCACCAGTTCATGACATTACAGTATGTCCCCGTATCAATAAAGACAAACAAAAATTATCGAATGAGTTAAATGATAAAAGCTTTAAGAACATATGAGAACCCAACAATTGATAATCAAAGCATATGACAATCATAGAAATAAACAAGATTTTCAATAAAAGAGAGTTTCAAAAGATTACATTGTTTCCCCCAACAACAAAAGGGTTTAGTTCACCATTGTCATGGTGAACCTAGATGAAAATAATGGAAGAATGGAAAAGCAAACCCTAGATAGGATGAAAAGGAGAATAAGCATCCAAAAGATCTTCTCAAGGGAGTGAAAAGTAGGTTTGGCCGCCCTCTTCTGTCAAAAGAATGAGAATGAAATCGCAACAGGGCTATTTATAGCTAAGGAGCGTCACAGAAAATAGGCCCAAGCCCAGCAGACAACCGCCCGACGTCACACTTATGCCACCCAGCGGTTTCCCCTAAATCGCGCCACCGCCCGGCAGCAGGGGTCCACCGCCCGGCGGTTTGCCTCTAATGGCAAAACCACCCGGCGTCCACCCCTGGGTGTCACCTCCTCGCATCTGACTTCCCATCGGTGAATTTTGCCGCTGGGCGGTTCCTAGACTCTTATTTTCTTCAGTTTTCTTCCTCTGCCTTGAGTCCAACACCTTCATCTTCAACTCCAATCTTCACTTTCATTAGAATTGCTGCAAAACAATGCAAAACAAGCATAATATCGCTAAAAACAGCTTTTGACTCTTAAGTGACTCATTTATTGAGTTTTGCTTGATTCCAAGCTCATTATAAGCCTTAAAGGATGTAATTTGGTCTAAAATGACATATGAAAATAACTGTTTTTCAACCGTTATCACAACCCCAAACTTAGAACTTTGCTTGTCCTCAAGTAAACAAAACAAAACAGCACAAAAAACAGAGCTTGGCTTACTACTATTTCATCCAATTGTTCAACACTCCTAAAGTACATTACAAGAACTACTCAATTTCAGACCTTCAATGAAATCAAATCAAGATGCATGCATGCTTTCAATTCAGTTTAGTTCACAAATTTCTCAACAGATGTTACACATTATGAATGACCAATCCACTAAGCAAAGATGCAATCATGAAATTTAGCAATTCTCACCAAGTAAGTGTTTCACTTAATCACTCAAGTGTTTAGGGTGTCACTCCAACTCTCTATCATTTATAGGTTACATGAAACAAAATTGCCATTCATCTAAAACAATCAACATCTTCACATGCAAATGTCATCTAAGGACTTTTCCAAGGCTTGTAATGAGGCTGGGCTAACAATAAAAATTGGTTTTTCTGGAAAGCAAAATCCTCGAGTTAGAGAGCTACCATACTATTCAACATTTAAGCATAACTCTCCTCCTCACCAATCTCATTTATTTCCCAACTTCTTCCCTTTTCTTTTATTTTTACATTGAGCTCATCCTTATGCTTTTCTTCTTTTCTTTTCTTTTTCTCACGCATTTTTCTTTCTCCACATTTGAGCTCAATGCTTTTCAATTGCCTTTCAATCTCCCCCATACAACCCCAAACTTGAACCTTGTCAAAACATACAATTAAGCTCAACCCAACTCAAGGTAAAGAATTTCAAATCAAGGGTATAATATTTTAAGCATTTTGGGCGAAAATTTGGCTAGAGAAGGGCTTCCAAACATGGTCTTGATAATATGACATTCACATGCAATTCAATCAATCATCAAGATTAAGGCAATATCATTCATGTTTTCCTGTGAACAACACATGCAACAACGAAAACTCTGGAGCTCAATACCTCACACAAGATGCTTTCTCACACATCATTCATTCATACACCCTGCTTAGCCTCATAATCACAATCATAATTCATCACACATCTGTTTCAAATGATATCAAGATGCAACACAGCTCAATTATCATCCACATCCAATCATCATTACATAGGCTCATCGTGCAAATTATTCAGTCAAACATCTTCAGAAAAGTATTCAAGCCAAGCATACACAATGAAAATAAAATTTAACCTATTCTAAGAATTTAAAATGCAAAAGTGAGAGAGAAAATCTAGGTTGCCTCCTAGTAGCGCTTGTTTAACGTCGCGAGCGTGACCCAAACCTGTTTAGCACTTGTCAGTAAGTGCAAATCCTTCCAACACCTATTAGTAGGTGTGCCTTCCGAGTATCCTTCAGTGGATACCAAAAGTTAGCATCCCTCACTAGATGCTACCCAAAAATTGTTCAAAAAATTCAAAGATTACATATCCAACAGAAAAAAAAAATTGTTTTAAAATACAAAATGTGCTCTCCAGCAAATCAACTCCTCTTCTTCACATTGGAGTCTTCATCGTCCCACCTACTCAACTTTCTTCGATCCATTTTTCGAATTGCAGTGGAATATGGCCTTCTAATTTCAACCATTCGTTCCTCTTTTAGCTTCCTGTTGACAATCCACTTCCTGTTTTTATATCTTACTGGCATGCCCTGCAGAAATGGTTTGTCCTCTGAGTGAGTTGACCAACCATAGGATTCGTCAAACGAGGGGAAGAAAGCAAAGTCTGCAAGCTGAAACATGCCCTATATGGCTTAAAATAGGCCCTCCGTGCTTGGTACAGTCGTATTGAAATTTATTTTGGTAGCAGTGGATTTGCAAAATGTGAATATGAACCCACTTTATTCACTAAAGTGGCAGATAACAGCTTTATGGTGGTAAGTTTGTATGTGGATGATTTGATCTATACAGGGAATAATGATGAGTTGATGATAAAGTTCAAGCAATCAATGCAGTCTGAATTTGCTATGATTGACTTGGGAAAAATGAAGTTTTTCATTGGTCTCGAAACAACACAGTGTTAACAAAATGGAAAGCGTACCATATCGTTCCAAGTAATATAATTGGTAAAACCCAATATCGTTCTTCCCAAGAGACTCGAAGGCCTTATCGTTCGTGCAAATTGAAATCGTAAGACTTGTAAAGAAAATTAATTGGTGGGAATGCAAAAACACAAAATAAACATGCAATGCGTTTGATTCAGTTGACGAGAAAAGGACTATGGATGAATGGAGTTGTTGGGGGTTTACAATTTCATCTTATCCTCTCTCTCTTATCTACTCCTCTTGTTTAAATTGCTTTATTATCTAATTGTTATGCAAACTTTCTTGACCTACCCGTAACCCGATCCCTCGGCGAAAAGAGCATATTAATAATCACTGGCTCGCTATCCCTAGCCACCCCTAGTAACTAGCAACACATTACTAAACAGAAGCAAAAACAATTGGTCGTCCTACCCTCGTATCCCTAGGTGGTAATGCTTAACCAAGGAATTACTCACCAGTTCATGACATTATTGTACGTCCCCGTATCAATAAAGACAAACAACAGTTATCGAATGAGTTAAACGATAAAAGCTTTAAGCACAAATGAGAACCCAACAATTGATAATCAAAGCATATGACAATCATATAAATAAACAAGAGTTAGTTCAAAAGATTACATTGTTTTCCCCAACAACAAAAGGGTTTAGTTCACCATTGTCATGGTGAACCTAGATGAAAATAATGGAAGAATGGAAAAGCAAACCCTAGATAGGAAGAAAAGGAGCCTAAACATCCAAAAGATCTTCTCTAGGGAGTGAAAAGTAGGTCTGGCTGCCCCCTTCTGTCAAAAGAATGAGAATGAAATCGCAATAGGGTTATTTATAGCTGAGGAGCGTCACAGAAAATAGGCCTAAGCCCAGTAGAGAACCGCCCGACGTCCCACTTATGTTGCCCGGCGGTTTCCCTAAATCGCGCCACCGCCCGACGGCAGGGGTCCACCGCCCGACGGTTTGCCTCTAATGGCAAAACCACCCGGCGTCCACCCCTGGGTGTCACCTCCTCGCATCTGACTGCCCAGCGGTGAATTTTGCCGCTGGGCGGTTCCTAGACTCTTATTTTCTTCAGTTTTCTTCCTCTGCCTTGAGTCCAAGACCTTCATCTTCAACTCCAATCTTCACTTTCATCAGAATTGTTGCAAAACAAGCATAATATCGGTAAAAACAGCTTTTGACTCTCAACTGACTCATTTATTGAGTTTTGCTTGATTCCAAGCTCATTCTAAGCCTTAAAGGGTGTAATTTGGTCTAAAATGACATATGAAAATAACTATTTTTCAATCGTTATCACACAACAAGTTGATGGTATTTTTGTATCTCAAAAAGAAATATGTGACAGATTTTCTAGAGAGATTTGGCATGAGCAATTCCAATTCTACTCATAATTCAATGGTTCCAGGAAGCAAAGATGAAGAAGGAAACGGAGTTGATACAACACTCTATAAGTAGATGGTCGGGAGCTTAATGTACGTAACTGCCACACGACCAGACATTATGTACAATGTAAGTCAAGTTAGTCGGTTTATGGAATATCCAAAGGAGCTTCATTTTCAAGAGACAAAGCGCATCATGCGTTACCTCAAAGGAACATGTGAATTTGGTCTCTTTTATCAAAGAAATCAAGGAAAAGATTTGATTGGTTATACGGACAGTGGCTATGCCAATGATATTGACGATAGAAAAAGCACATCTGGCTATGTTTTTATGATGAGTAAAGCTGTTATTTCATGGAGTTCAAAGAAGCAACTAGTGGTGAGTCTCTCAACAATTGAGGCAGAATTTATAGCAGTAGCTACGAGTTCCTGTCAAGCTGTATGGCTTAGGCGCATGCTTGAAATAGTGGGAAGAAAGCAAACGAGTCCTACAGTTATCTACTATGACAATAGTTCTACCATTAAGCTGTCAAAGAATCCAGTTATGCACAGGAGAAGCAAACACATTGATGTGCGCTTCCATTTTCTAAGAGATCTTACCAGGAGTGAAACTGTTGAACTGCAACATTGCAGCTCACAAGAACAATTAGCAGATGTTATGACAAAGCCACTTAAGTTGGAAGATTTTTTTCGAATGAGAAAGGAGTTAGGGGTGATTGCAAATGTAAACTGAATATATGTGATAATTCAGTTTAAGGGTGAGAATATTAGATATGTGAACACCTCTGTTGTTACTAGAATACTGGAGGTTGTTAGCTTTGAATAAGTCTTGGTTGTTAGACTAGATATTCTGTTTCCGATATTTTAGTTGTTTCTGTTTTTGAAGTTGGCTATATATATTCTGTATAGCACCATAATAAAATCATCAACTCTATCTATACTTAATATAACATGTTTGACATACACTCACATCCTTCCAATATATTTCTCTACTTTCCTTTTGAGTTTTAAACTCTGAACTTATTCTATATTTTCATTTCCTTATTTTAATTTTAATATTTAAGATGTAATGAATTTGAAATGATTATTTTTCAATTTATTTTTTTATCAACTATATGTATATAACAAATATTCAGTCTATAAATAAGTTTAAAATGGTCATCATGACTCTGTTTATATTTATATATATAATTTCTATAAAGTAATTTTGAAGAATTTGTAAAATTGAAAAAAAGTCATTCATTAAAATGGTCAAACTTTCCTGAGGCAAATATATGAGATGTCGTTAACTAAAAAAAAATATTTTAGACGGAAGTTTGGATTTTAAGAAAAAGTGAGTGAATTGTTAATAATATGTATGAAATTTTATTTTTGACTACAAACACAATGCCTAATAACGTTTATAATTTAATGAAACCATTGCATTGTCCAACATAACAAGCTCAAAGGTGGAATCGTGCAAGAGGACGGGTTTCAAGTGCCTAAAAATTGAAAAATAAAATTCAAGAATGTTAGTTATACGAAATGTGTACATTGAAATAGCATCTTTAAAATTTTTAAGTAATAAGAATAATAATCGGGTTAAAATAAAAACTAATGATAGATAAAGATCTCATAAGTTTACTAGGGAAAAAACATGATTTCATGGGAGCAAGGGAAACAATTGCTTTTTTATAAGACTATCAAGTATTGAACATCAATAAGTTGTTATTTTATTTTGTATAGTTAGGGGTAGGCAAATAGGGGTAGACAAAGTACACTGCACTGCACTATACTATAAAGATTTGTAGTTAACTACAAAACAGTTCACCTGAATTGAACTGAACCAAAACATACTTCACAATAATTGAATTGTTTTTAGTTCAATCATAATACAGTGCAATAAACTAGTTCAACAATTCAGTTGACATTTAAGATACGTTCTTCAAAACCCATTCTACTAAAGTAGCAACACCAAATCATGTTGCACAACATTGCTTTTCATTCCAAACTAGACCAGCCATGTCAATATGCAGCCATTGAACCTTCTCATCAATGAATTGTAAAAAGCACAATTGAGGATTTTTAGTTAACTGCAAAAAATTCTTATCATTGTCATATTCGCCATTAAGTCCAGTAACCACTGTGTCACTGAAATTTATGCTTACTGGTAAGAACTTCAACAACACTAGCTTCTGCCACGTGATTTCCATCTATTGCATCCTCAAGGATAAGATCAATAGGAAGCCAAAGAGAAAACCAATTATCATTGCAAGACTGAACCGTGCAGGAGCTAGCCATGACAGCACTGAGTTCAAGCTTAGGTGTCGATTTCCATTCAGAAGACAAACCCTTAATCCCAGGAGCGGAGTTAAAATTCAAAGGCAAAAACGAGTCTGGAGTGACCTGCTTCAAGCTCCTCAACACGGTCGAGTTAGCGGCAAGCCACTGAAGCTGGTGAACAAAAGGTCCCCAATGTGTTGGCCTACAAATAAACATCCGAGTCAGCGAAAACAGAAACAAATGCAGTTCTTAAGGTACTTTTTCCAATGTTCTGTAATAAAAACGAGCTTAAGAATAACCATAAGGAATTCAACTTCAATTCTAACTAGAGAATAAAACGAATCCGTCCAATAGTAGCTAACGAGGTGTATATAGCAAGTTTTGGTGTAGCATGATAGTACGAAGGCGACAGTGAAAAGACGTAATTTACATGTTTCCCTGAACGAGGGAGAGGATTCTGGAAGTGACTTTGTGGTGAAGAAAGTGAACCCACAGTTAATTATAGTTAATTATACTCAAAATAAAATAAGTTCAGTATTTTAAACTGAACTATTAATAAGTTTATTTAGTTTTTAGTAAAATTAGTTTCAGTTTTTTACGTTTAAAAAAGTGCAGATAAATTATAATTTCAATTTTTTATATGAACTATGCTCAGCCCTATGTATAGTCATGCAAACTTTTTATCTAAATTTGCAAAAGGTTATCCAGAGCATAGTTTTATTTAAAAAAATAAAATAAACACTAAAGGCACTCATTTCATCATTCAAACGAGCAAGAAATTATTTTCTTGATTTCTTAACATGCTATATTTACAAATTTAATTGCTCTTGTGAAATAAATCCTATGTCTTTGACATAATTAAGCAACTAATTAAATTGTAAAATTGGTTTAATATTTAACAATAATTATTTGTTAATTTAATCAATAAATTGTTGTAGAAATATTGAAAAAGGAATATATGGTAATGTGCATATACAAAGCAAAGTTGTATAAAACCTATGATATTATTACTTCTGAATCTTTATCCCGCTTAAGTACTCTAACAAATATTGCTATTTTGACATGAATATTGTCTTCTAAATTGTTCAAGAAGTTGAAACAAGAATGTTGTCGAGATTTATTGAATTAGATTGAGCTAAATACTATCCAAAAACTTAGAGCAAATCCAAAATTACTATACTTATGCAAAATTCATTATTGAAAGATGAATATTTATCTTTATAAACATTAATATTTGATTTTGTCTTAGTTATCCATCAATATACAATTTTTCAAGTGGTGGTTGTTGCAACCGAGATTGCGAAAGAATGACGAATCGTTAAAGAACAAGTTTAAAAAGAGGTTTTGGAGTCGTTACCATAGTTTTTTTTGGAAAGTATACGAAAAACCATAAAATAAGATATGATCTACAAAAACTAGATGTCCAAAGACAGTAACTTTAATTAAATATACAAAACTGATGTGATTTTCAAAATTTTTAATTTTTCCAAAAATAATACTATATAGAAATAAAAATATTTTTTGGATTTTTGAGTCAGATAATGATTGACCTTGCTCTCATGTATTCTCATTGAAATTAGGGTTAAATAGTTTTTTACAAAATTTTGAAAATGATTTTGGAAAATTTGATGTTTTTAAAGATTTTGGATTTTTTTGTTATTTTTGTCATGATTGAGAAAAAAAATGAAGATTAAGTACTAGACCGATGCGAATGATTACACAAGTACTCGTATCGTTAACATATTATTTAATTATTTAGAAAAAAGAAGGTTTAAACATTTAGAATATTTAGAATATTTCTATTTCTGTAAAATTTTCTCAATTAAATCCTCATATTATAAAATCTCTCAAATAGGATTGGATCAATTGAATGTTTTCCGTTAATTTCAGTGAATGACGAAAACACAACATTCAAATAAAATACAATTAATAAGTAAAAACGCAACGTTTACTAAAATGAATAACAGCAACAATATTTGGGAAATTAAATGAAATTTTGGAAGCCTGAATTCCCATAATGTTGCGTGATGATGCTCACTGATGTGTCTAAATAAAATACAATTAATAAATAAAAACGCAATATTGACTAAAATGAAGAGAAATTTGAGAAATTAAATAGGATTTGAATAAAACCCTGAATTGGAAGACTGGATTCTCCAGAATGTTGTGTGATGATGCTCACTGATGTGTTTAAACTATTACAGGTGCAACTTTGTGCGTTTGTAAGGATGGAGGCGACACGATTCTGCAGAAAACATTGGACTATGCTCGTGGAGTTGGCGCTGGCTGTAACCCTCTCCATCAAAACGACCTTGCTTTCAGCCTAACACCGTCAGGGCTCACTGCAACTACGCCGTGAATGGCTACTTCCAAAAGAAGGGTCAGGCTCAAGGGTCCTGTGAGTTTGTAGGAACAGCCATAGAAACTGACCCTTTTACCTGTTTCTCTTTTTCTCCTTCTTGGTGAACAGGCACTGGCGGTTTGCATATATGTATTTCTTCCGCTTGTATGTTCTTCTTCGTTTTCAAAGAACTGTTAATGATGATTCTAGATCTTCCTAGTTAGAGTTTTAAGTGGTTTTATTCAAATTACTTTTAATTTTTCAAATTTCTCTAAATAATGTTGCATTAATTAAATTTTATTTAAACGTTGAATTTTCAATTATTTTATTTTAAAAAAAGTTAATTTTAAAATAAAACAAATCCACACAAGTAAAACTTGTCAATGTCACTTTATCAGGACATTAATATCATTTATCCAAATTAACGATAAGCATTTAATTTCTAACAATCAAGATCTAAGGATGTAAACGAGAGATTTTACAAATGTGAGGACTTAATTGAGATAATCTAAAAAATAGAAATGTTTTAAATGATTAAAAAAAAAGAAATGAGAAAATATACAAAAATAAAAATGTTTAAAATGATTAAACCAAAAAAGAAATGTTCTGTCGGAGTGCTGTTGCCTTCAGGTGTCTCTGAATAATATCTGTTGGCAACGTCTTCAGCCATCGCAGTTGATTTCAGAACATCATCGTAGATAGTGAAAAATCTGTGTATGGTTGGCAAAGGATTTCTAGCCTGTACAGGTCTGAAAACATGCTGATATGTCGAAGGAACAAAAACAAATACATCATTCATGTTAGCCATTACAGGGGAAGCCAAAATATGCGAAAATTGAAAAGAAAATGGAATTTTCATTTTAGGTTTAAATATTGAAACTTCCGATACAATTCAAAAGAGTAGAATATTTTAGGCTCTTTCCAGTACAAAATTAAGGTAAAAGTCAAATTGTTACCTTAAACTTCTTATAATACATTCAGTAGCATTGGCCTCCTCTAATGCTTCCGCAGCAGCAGCAGAGGCAAGAACCTTTCTTTGCATTGCTTCCTGCATTGGGTTGATAGAAAGGGACTTGGACTTATTAAATCAAATCAATTGAGTCCCTTCATAAAAAAAAATTGAAAGTTTACTGACTCTGTTCTATGCCTTTTGGCTTGTTTTTGTTGGATTAAAATCTACTATTGTTCTAAAAAAATATGGTGCTAACACTTGTGGAACAACTCAGTATGCAAAAAACATAATTACATAGATTTGCATGTGAAAAAGCCCTTGGTTTTTCTCGTACACTCACTGTCACCACAGTGCAATTTACTTTAGATGGGTGCAAAATCTGTTACTTCTTGTGACAAAATTTAGCTGCAGTTACCTAGATATGTTCAAGACTGTTATATAATTAGTAATTAAGAGTAATCAGTTCAATAGAGAGTTAGCTGGTTACCAATGGAAGCTCAGAACTGCTACAAAAGCACTAGAGTTTTCTCCTTATTATGTTTAACTCTAGCTTATATCAAATGATAACGACAAACGAGTAGTAAATTGTTAAAACCCATACCTTTCCGAGTCTTTCCAGGTTCCCAGACACAGCATCAAATGGAACACTTCCATCGGTCCATTTCTTTTCATGAATGGTGATACCCATAGCTGCAAAATTGGATTTCTCTTCAAGGACACAACTCTGAGGAGATAAAGCTTTAGTTTTCTCATTGCTAGAAGAATAATTGCTACCCAGGTTTTGACCACTCACATCACTCAAATGTCTTGACATCGCAGCCTGCAAAATTGAATCACCATTAGGGCCAAACCAAACATATACCAAGTAAGGTGCACTGCATTGTTTCTAAAACAAGAAAAACAATTGCAATTCGTCACTTCATGCTCGATCTACACTTTTCTACTTATGGTTCATTTCTATATTTCATTTACCTGAGTACGCAAAATTGCCTGAGCGTCATCCTTGTTCTTAGAACCACCCTTTTCTTTGTGTTCAGTTTCAACAGGCGTGGCCGGAGGTTGCTCATCCCAATTCTTCCTCGCACTCTTCGACCCAACCAGCGCATCGGAGACCTTCGAGATCCCGGCGACAATGGTGGCCATCTTCTTCTTTGCGGCGGAGTCCACCACCAACGGCGACACCTTGAGCCCGCCGCCGTTCGGAGAAGCCTGCCGGTACCTCAACGGCTATTATCGTGCCATCGAGGATGAGGTCGGTGTCGGGGTGGGAGAGGAAGACGTAGGTGGAGTTGAGGGAGTCGGAGAGATTGAGGTAGAAGCCCTGGTTGAACCAGAGGTCAGAGCCTGCGAGGGCGGGGACGATTCCGATGACCTGGAGGAGCGGGGAACGGTGGTCGCCGGTGACGCGGGTGTTGGTGTTCATGGCTTGCAGCATTTTGAGGAGAATGCCTGGAGTGAGGGAAGCCATTGCTATTGCTGTTGCTTGCTCTCTTGCTCTTTGCTCTGAGACTGATTCAGATGAAGCCGTTACGAAGAGGTTTTGTATGGGCTCTGTGATGTCTCTTTGAATTCAAATATTTGTCCCGTTTCTCTTGTGATTCTCTTCTCTACTTACTATTATCACGCCATTTATTTATTTTTTTTAATTAGCCTGCACTACCCGTTTCAACGTTTCTTTCACTTTTTTAAATTATTTTCTCTATTTTTTTTATCTGCTTTTCATTTTATATTATAATTAAAATAAATGAGCAAATGTAAGATTGAACTTAGAGATGCTTGGTGCAAATTGAATTCAAGACTGTTTCGACTAAGAGGGTTTCATCCTCAACTCCAACCTTTTCGTCCTGTACTTCTCATTTCTTAAAATGTCTCTGATTAATAAGTGGCTTAAAAGTTTAATTTTTTTATTATTGAAGATTTTTGTGTAGACAATTGACTTCATCTCCATTTTCTTTCAATCACCAAGCATGCATTCATGCTCTGGAGACTTGTATTTACATTCCATTTCATTTTTATAAAGAAACCCTACACCCTTATATACTTCTTATATTAGTTTAATTTTTTTTAATACTTCTTATATTAGTTCAATTTTTTTTAATTTTATGTATGAGTTTATAATGCATTGTATAATTCTAATTAATATAATTAATTTATATGAATGTATTAAAATTAATAAAGTTAATTTTGAATAAAAATAAAACTTAAAATGAAAGTATCGGATATGAGAATCCAAATGAATTAAAATCGGATGCAGATATCCGATAACCACTATTTTCGGATGTGGAAATCCGACTAATGTTTAATATTTTATATAAAAGTTTAATTATATTTTTATTTAATTATTTTATTATTTTTAAAATTATGTATGATTTATATACGAAATGTACATTGAAATAGCATGTTTAAAATTTTTAAGTAATAAGAATAATAATCGGGTTAAAATAAAAACTAATGATAGATAAAGATTTCAGAAGTTTATTAGGGAAAAAAACATGATTTCATGGTAGCAAGAGAAACAATTGATTTTTTTATAAGACTATCAAGTATTGAACATCAATAAGTTGTTATTTTATTTTGTAGTCATGCAAACTTTTGATCTAAATTTGCAAAAGGTTGTCCAGAGCATAGTTTTATTAAAAAAAATAAAATAAACTCTAAAGGCACTCATTTCATCATTAAAACGAGCAAGAAATTATTTTCTTGATTACTTAACATGCTATATTTACACATTTAATTGCTCTTGTGAAATAAATCCTATGTCTTAGACATAATTAGTTCCAAAAGCAACTATTTAAATTGTAAAAATTGGTTTAATATTTAACAATTATTATTTGTTAATTTAATCAATAAAATGCTATAGAAATATTGAAAAAGGTTTATATGGTAATGTGCATATAGAAAACAAAGTTGTATAAAACCTATGATATTATTACTTCTCAATTTTTATCCCGCTTAAGTACTCTAGCAAATATTATTATTTTGACATGAACATTGTCTTCTAAATTGTTCAAAAAGTTGAAACAAGAATGTTATCGAGATTTTTTGAATTAGATTGAGCTCAACACTATCCAAAAACTTAGAGAAAATCCAAAATTCTATACTTATGCAAAATTCATTATTGAAAAATGAATATTTATCTTTATAGATATTAATATTTGCTTTTGTGTTAGCTATCCATCAATATACAATTTTTCAAGTGGTGGTTGTTGCAACCGAGATTGCGAAAGAATGACGATCCGTTAAAGAACAAGTTTAAAAAAGAAGTTTTGGAGTCGTTACCATAGTTTATTTTGGAAAATATATGAAAAACCATAAAATAAGATATGATCTGCAAAAACTAGATGTCCAAAGGTAGTAGCTTTAATTAAATGTACAAAACTGATGTAGTTTTGAAAATTTTTAATTTTTCCAAAAATAATACTATATAGAAATAAAAATATTTTTTGGATTTTTGGGTATTAACCTTACTCTTATGTATTCTCATTCAGATTGAGAAATCAGGGTTAAGTAGTTTTTTACAAAACTGTTTGAAAATGATTTTGGAAAATTTGATGTTCTTAGTTTTTGAAAATTTTGGATTTTTTGTATTTTTGTCATTATTGAGAAAAAAAAAATGAAGATTAAATACTAAGCCGATCGAAATGGTCACACAAATACTCATACCATTAACATATTATTTTATTATTTAAAAAAAAGAAAGGTATTAAGCATTAAGACGATGCACATTATTACACGAGTACTTATATCTTTAAAATGTTAAAAAGAAAGATTTTTTTTCTTATTTCCTAGATGTATTTCTTTCAAAATTTTAATTTTTAATAATTTTATATTTATTTTTAGTCTTTATTTGAATTATTTAAAAATGATTGTACATGACGAAGGTGGTCAAACAGACACAAAAAATAAAAAGAAAATATTTTTTTATTTTTTGAAATTGTTTATTTAATTTTTTATATTTTTTATTTACCAAAAAGGGAAATTTGAAAATGAGTGTCGGTGAAATCAGTCACTAAAACCTTATAACTTGCCTAAAATCACTGAAATGAGGAACCATGGGTAATAATTTGCAAGCATAAACGAGAAGAGTAAAATGAAGAAATAAGTCAAAACACTTCTATATGATAGGGAACAAAGATGCCTTTATTATTTGAGGAGGAAATCATAATCTTTGTTTCTTTTGGAGAATGAAAGGTTCCTATATTTGGTTCAGCCCATGATGTCCTTAGCGAGCCAAGATGAAGGCACCCAAAATTCAGAACTTTTGGACTAACCGGCGCTACTATGAAGACATAGACAAATCAAAAGAAGCTAGGTCACACATTCAAAGAAGCTAGTTTGAAAAATGGAAACAGGGACAATGGGGTTGAAATGCTTTTGAGTTTCAAAAAGAGTTGGCCTTTGTGAATATGCTTTTGAGTTTCTCAATTTCACCATATTTTTCTTTTGTGTTCAACTGTTGCAGTTTGCATCAACTATAACTTGAAGAAGTTTCTTTGGGAGAAAACCTGGACTTCTAAATAACTTGAATGGTTTCGAATAACAAACGTTTAATGTTTTAACTTTTCATGTAAATAGTATTATGCATTGAATGACTTAATTCACTAATTCATAATTGTTTCGGTGTTAGAGCCCAAAACCGAATCGACCCTTTGGACCTGCCTCCAACTGTCCGACCTGTTCGTCTTCTCGATGTCCTTTTGAAATCCACCGGGAGGTCCTGCAAAGAGAACACTCCGACGCCCAAGTCAGATAACAGATCAATTAGTTAGTCCAATTTTTATTAGATTCAAGATAGTTTTACCTGTCCTGCTGTTCTTATTTAAAGGCTGTACATTCGTAACTGACCATTAATTTCATTAACTTGCTACACCTTCTGTTATATCTCCATCAAAGCCCATTAATGCTCCTACAACCTCACTTCTACCGGCTCCCCACCGTTCGGCTCCCCTCTTGGTCCGACCGGCCCGGCCGACCCTCCTTGGTCCGACTGGCCCGGCCGACCCCCCTCCACTACACAAGCCCCCCAAGCCCCGAGCGTCTTCGACTAGCGAAGGGGTTTAAATTCGCAAAATGGTTCCGGGTAATGAAATGTCTCGCTATTGTAGCCATTCGATCCCGTTTCCAACAACGGCCATGATCCTTTCCCCCATCAGTCATATCCGCTCACCGAAGAGTCACAAATTTTCCGCCGTTGGATCTGCCAAATATGGACGGCTGAGATGCTTTCTTGAAGCCCTCTTTTTCGGCTATAAAAGGCGGAGGGCCCCTTCCTCATTTTCGCACGCTCCTCCCTCTACTTTCCGACTCCCGTTCTCACTTTTCTCTCTTCCTGTCCCTCCGTTTCCTTTCTTCAGTTGCTCAGGTAAATGTCTTCGTCGCCGTGGTCTTCGGATGAGTTCGAAGATGAAGGTCGGGGGTACGCTGATTGTGCGGCTGCGTCGACCTCTTCTCCCTCTTCGTCGTCTACCTCGTCCGGCCGCCCCGCTCAGGAGAAGGCTCCTGCTGATGATGTCGAATTCAACATTGACAACTCCTTAGAATGGACCGGCGTGGCTCCTCCTCCTGCCATCTCGGGTTACGACTGGGCTCCCCATGAAGCTTGGGGTCATCCTCCCTACTTCATTTCTACCTCCTCCATCATTCGCTTGCTCGAATCAGTGGACCTCATGTCCAATCTTCGTCGAGATGCGGCCGACATATCCTTGGTGGTATGCCGTTCTAACGAGCGGGTGTGCCACGGTCGGGAAGGGTATGCCTTGGACTTCTTTTATGCCTACCTAACCCTTTTCCGCGACCTGGGGGTGAGGCTTCCCTTTTTGACTTTCAGTGCGGCGTGCTCCGCGAGCTGAATATTTGCCCCGCTCAGCTCCATCCGAACGGCTGGGCATGTATGCAAGCCTTTTTCGTCCTATGTACTGGCTTACTGTTAACCCCCACTCCAGCATCCTTCCTCTTCTTCTTCCGGGCTCTACCCCACCCCAACAAAAGTTGGATCTCTTTGATCCCTGTAAAGGATAAGCAGCTATTCGCCCCCTTCAACTCCTCTTACAAGGACTTCAAATCAAATTTCTTCAAGGTCGCCATACGCGAACCTGGCCGGTCCAAATACTTTTCCGAGGGCCGGCCTAAATTCCCCCTCTACTGGACCGAGCATCCCAAACAAGTCATTTCCTGGAAGAAGTCCGAAATGACTGATGACGAGTTGGAGGTGATACGCCAAATCGATCAGCTGCCCCGCAAGACCTCCTTTCGCAAACTCATCGAACTCATCGGATCTGATTTTGACACTCTACGAACTAGAGTGTTCGGTATGTTTCTTTATATTTTGGGGTTATCGGCCGGTCGTTATTAACTTGCTAAATTTGCGCTTTCCTTGCAGATTTCTTTGGCGGCATGGAGAAACACCAAGCTTTTGCCCGAGCTCTGGCCCGCAAGAACCAACGCAGCGGTCACATTACTATTCCCTCCTCCTCAACTGCTGCCCCGCTCAGTTCTGATTCACCCGCCCCCTTCAGCGTTCCGAAGACCGATGAGTCCAAGCCGGTCGTGATTTCTTCTGTACCGAAGGCCAAAGGTAGAAAACGTCCTTCCCAAGAAAAGACACCCTCACCACCAAAAAAGAAAAAACTCTCCAGCCGCCTTCTCACTAGTCTCCTTGACCCTAACATTCATGTGTCCGACCGCCTAGAGTTCAACCTTTCTCCCGAAGAGAGAGAACCCTTCAAGAAAATGACTCCCTCGGAAGCCTCCGACATGGCCTACGAGTTTCTCTCCCGAGCTAGCATCTGTATGAACTATGCTACCGGGACCACGAAACCCCTCTTGGTGTCCGAACTCGAAATTTCTAACAACCAGTTGGTCATAGCGAAAAATGAGATCTCCTCACTAACCGAGCGTCTTGAGAAGGCCAACAAATTAGCGGAGGACGAACGGTCCAAAGCCGCTGCGTCCTTCCTGGAATCTCAAAAGGAAGTGAAGCACCTCCAAGAATCGGTGGATGCCTTGACTCTCAACCTTCAACAATCCTCCAACCAAATCAAACAACTAACCGCTGAGAGGGATGCCGCTGTTGCCGATCGGGATAAGTCGCTGGCCGACCTCACCGCTCTGGAGGACGAATTTTGCGAAGAGCGCCAGCGTGGGTTTGAGCAGGGAATCGCTCAATGCCACTACTTCTTCCAGTCGCCCCTAGAACATGAAGGTTTCGATATTATGAAGATTTTGGTGGACGGGCAACTTGTTGATATCTCCTCCCAGTTTTCCGCCGAACCTGTTAGCGCAACCGATAAGGCGGTCCCGACCGAGGCTCTCCAGGCTTCCCAACTTGCTTCCCCATCTGGCCAAGCCACCCAGGATTAGTTGATAGCTTCTTATTTTTCTTTCTTGCCGCTTTGTGATTAGTATTTGCACTTCGTTTGTACTGAACTTGCTGCGTACTTTTGTTTTTACTTCGCATTTATCGCATGTTTACAGTTTGTGTTATTCCGACCGATCTACTTACTTATTTTCGAGCGTCCTCGTATTTGTTTTACTGTCAACACGCGAAGCGTTCTCCCTTCTTTCACCCCCGAACGGGAAGAACGTCGGAACGTTCTTCCTCCTTTTCTTCTTTTCCCGCCGAACGGGAGATCATTTTCCTGATCTTCCCCTCTTCCAAATTAAAGGAAATCATTTTCCTGACTTCGTTAACACGCCGGAACGTTCTCCCTCCTTTCACCCCCGATCGGGAAGAACGTCGGAACGTTCCTCCCCTTTTCTTCTTCTTCCCCCGAACGGGAGGTCATTTTCCTGACCTCGTTAGCACGCCGGAGCGTTCTCCCTCCTTTCACCCCCGATCGGGAAGAACGTCGGAACGTTCCTCCCCTTTTCTTCTTTTTCCCCCGAACGGGAGGTCATTTTCCTGACCTCGTTAGTATGCCGGAGCGTTCTCCATCCTTTCACCCCCGATCGGGAAGAACGTCGGAACGTTCCTCCCCTTTTCTTCTTTTTCCCCCGAACGGGAGGTCATTTTCCTGACCTCGTTAGCACGCCGGAGCGTTCTCCCTCCTTTCACCCCCGATCGGGAAGAACGTCGAGACGTTCCTCCCCTTTTCTTCTTTTTCCCCCGAACGGGAGGTCATTTTCCTGACCTCGTTAGTACGCCGGAGCGTTCTCCCTCCTTTCACCCCCGATCGGGAAGAACGTCGGAACGTTCCTCCCCTTTTCTTCTTTTTCCCCCGAACGGGAGGTCATTTTCCTGACCTCGCTAACACGCCGGAGCGTTCTCCCTCCTTTCACCCCCGATCGAGAAAATTAGGATTAAGTAACGAAGAAACGCTTTGTATTGAGTTTGTAAGCACAAACTTTATTGTAGTTTAAAAAGGAAAGACAAAAACAGATTTTAACTAAAGTACAACTTTAAATGAGATATATTCCAAGTATTTGGGATTGACTTTCCGTTCAGATGCTCCAGTCGGTAGGCCCCATTATTCAATCCTTCACTTATTCTGAACGGTCCCTCCCAACTGGCTGCCAATTTTCCGTGAGCCTTCTCCTTCCGGGCTTCCCCAACCTTCCTCCATACGAGATCTCCCTCGACCAACTGCCTCGGCCGCACCTTAGTGTTGTACCTCCGCGCGACCAATCTTTTTAGTGCCTCTGTCCGGACCGCTGCAACTTCCCTTCTCTCTTGCAGCACGTCCAGGTTTGCCCTTAGACCTTCTTCATTCGCAACTGGGTCATTTACCTGCCTTCTCAGTGTCTCCTCGCCCACCTCGACCGGCATCATGGCATTCGTCCCGTAGGTCAGATTAAATGGGGACTCTCCTGTCGCCCCGTGAGGAGAGCACCGATAACCCCACAGGACCGACGGTAATTCATCAACCCAAGCCCCCTTTGCCTCGCCTAACCTCCTCTTCAACTCTTGTATGATTATTTTATTCGTCGCTTCCGCCTGCCCGTTCGTTTGGGGGTGCTCGACCGAACTAGTGACATGAGTTATGCCCCACTCTCGATAAAAAGCTTCCAGTTTCTTATCTATAAACTGCCGACCGTTGTCCGTAATGAGCGTTTTGGGTAACCCGAACCTGTAACTTTGTATTTTCGTGGTACTAATGGCGCAGCATTCCACCGTCGGCTTGGTTACCAATTGTTTGATCACCGAAGTCAACCCCCCTTTCGTGGCTCCGCTGGCCAGCTTTGACAACATATCGGCACGGCTATTCTCCGATCGAGGAACATGTCGCAACGTGAATTTTTCGAAGCTCGTGGCCAATTGCTTGGCCTTGTGAAAATATTGCAACAGGAGATCGTCCTTTACCTGGAAACTCTCATTTATCTGCCCCGCGACCAGCTGGGAATCCGTCTGACACTCTAGCCGACCTACTGCTAGGCCCCTTGCCAACTCCATCTCGGCTAGCAAAGCCTCATATTCGGCTTGGTTGTTGCTGACCTTGAACTGGAACACCAACGACTGCTCAATCAGTATCCCGTTCGGTCCTTCTAAGACCACCCCCGATCCTCCTCCCCTTCGGTTAGACGACCCATCAACCGAAAGTTTCCAACAGAATTCCCCCTCTTCGGGGGTTAGATCAACCGCAAAATCCGTCAGGTGTTGACCCCGTACTGAACCCCTCGGTTCGTATCTCAACCCAAACTCTGATAGCTCTACCGACCACCCTATCATTCGTCCTGCCAAATCCGGTTTTCGTAAGTTCTTAGCTATCGGGTAGTCCGTTCGTACCACGACCTGAAACCCTTGGAAGTATGGGCGTAACCGTCGAGCGGCGTAAATTAGCGACAGGGCCACCTTCTCCAACTGTTGGTACCTTAGCTCTGCCTCCTTCAAGCTTCTACTAACGAAGTACACCAGTTTGAACTGGGGGGCTTCCTGTATCAGGGCCGCGCTAATGGCCCCTTCTGAAGTCGCCAAGTAAATCTGCAATTCATGCCCTTGTTCCGGCCAACCCATCACCGGTGGCTGGGTAAGAATCCCCTTTATCTGTTGGAAGGCCTCCTCGCTCTCTTCATCCCAACACTCCTCCGCGGTCTTCTTCATCGCTTTGATGATCGGTTTCGCCCGTCCGGCCAGATAGGGGATGAATCGTGACAACGACGTTAACCGCCCTACCAGCCTCTGAACCTCCTTCACCGTTTGGGGACTTCTCATCTCCAACACCGTCTTACATTTATCGGGGTTTGCCTCAATTCCCCGCGCGGTCAACATGAAACCCAGAAATTTCCCCGCCTTTACCCCAAAGGTGCACTTAGCGGGATTGAGACGCATGTCAAACTTTCGAAGCTACCCCATAACCTCCTTTAAATCCGTCAGATGGTCCTCAACCGATCGACTCCTCACCACCATGTCGTCGACATATACCTCCATGCATCTTCCTATCTGTCCTTGGAAGACCTTGTCCATTAGTCTTTGGTATGTAGCCCCTGCGTTCTTCAAACCGAACGGCATGACCTCGTAGCAAAAAGTTCCTTGCTCGGTAATGAAAGCGGTTTTATCGTTGTCCGGTTGATACATAGGTATCTGATTATACCCTGAATAGGCGTCCAGAAAGCTCATCACCTCATACCCGGACACCCCGTCTACCAACGCATCGATGTTCGGGAGGGGGTACGTGTCCTTCGGGCAGGCTTTGTTTAGATCCGTAAAGTCAATGCACATCCTCCATTTACCACTAGACTTTTTTACCATGACCACGTTGGCCAGCCAAGTAGTGTACTTGACTTCTCTTATGAACCCGGCCTCGATCAACTTCCCCACCTCTTCACCTACCGCCCTTCTCTTCTCCGCACCTAGCCTCCTCTTTTTATGAGACACTGGTCGAGCATCTCGAAACACAGATAGCCTGTGTGAAATAACGTCGGGATGGACGCCCGGCATGTCCGATGCAGTCCAGGCGAACAAATCCTTATTTTCTGCTAGCACGCCCTCCAACCTTTGCCTTTCGCCCTCCTGAAGATCCTTGCCGACCATCGTCACCCGGTCTTCGCCTCCTAGGAGGCACGGCTGGACTTCCCCCATTGGTTCCACCCGGTCGGTGGTGTCTTCTCTTGGGTCTAACTCTGTAGCCGACACTGCCGGGCGGGTTTCACATACCCTATGCCTCGGGGGTTGCACCTTCAGCCCCGCCGCATAACACTCTCTTGCCACTTTCTGATCGGCCCTAACCGTCCGGATTGTGCCATCGTCTGCGGGATACTTCATCGTTAGATGAGGGGTGGATACTATTGCTCCGAACGCATTGAGACAAGGCCGTCCTAACAACACGTTGTACGAAGTTTCTGCTTCTACCAACAGGAAACGCACCCTCAGCTCTTTCGCTCCCAGCTCTGCCCCCAAGGACACATTTAAATCCACATATCCCCTTGTATCCACCCGTTCCCCTGCGAATCCCAAGATTTGTTCATTGAAAGGAATTATTGATTCGTCTGGTACATCCATCTGCTGAAAAGTTTTCCAGTATAGGATGTTGGCCGAACTTCCCTGATCAATCAACACCTTTCCCACGCTGTACCGAGCGATGATAGCAGTTATGACCATGGGGTCGTCTTGGTCCGGATCCGGTGCATGGAAATCTTCGTCTGAAAACGTTATGGTAGGCATGGTTCTTCTAGCAATTCCCACCTTATTCACATTTTGCAAATTTCTCAAATGCCGCTTTCGGGCGGCTGAGGACGCCCCTCCTCCAGCAAAGCTACCCGATATGGTATTTATCACCCCTCTCAGGGGTTTCTCTCCACTTCCGCCGCCCTCCGTTCTTTCAGCCGTCGGTTGAGCCCTCTGCCCGGCCGGCGGTCGACCTCCGTGTCTTCCTGGGGTCTCCCTCGGGTTAGGATTCTCCCTTCAAACAAATTCCCGCAGGTGCCCCGCCTGTACCAGGCTCTCCAGTTTATCTTTCAACGCGACACAATCCTCCATAGAATGCCCCATGTTCTGATGGTATCGACAATGCTTATTTTCATCCGCTCCTCGAGGGGTCGAGGATCGTGCCACGGTAAGTAGATTAGCCCTTAAGGCTTCCTCCAGGACTCTCACCCTCGGGGCACTTAACGGAGTATGATGGTAGTATTGCGCTCTTTGCATTTCTGCACCTCGTTTCCCCGTCATCCTATGTTCCCCCCCGGCCGGCCGCTTCTCTCCTCTTCTGTCCCGCCCGGATTTCTCTCTCGCCACCCCCTCTTCCCCCTGGTCACTGCGATACGACCTCCCCTCCTCTATTCGTATAAACCCGGCCAACTTATGCTGCAGTTCGCCCATAGACTGGGGTTCCTCCTCATACAGATAATCCACAAAGGGTCCTGGTCTCAAGGCCGTCGTGAGTGCACTTACTATCAGTCGTTGGTCTACATTCCTCACCTGCCGAGCGGTTCGGTTGAAGCGTTCCATGAACCCCTTCAACGACTCTTCACGCCCTTGCTTCATCCTGACAAGGGTTGTATAAGTCAAACCTCGCGAACGGTTAGAAGCATATTGCTGGCTGAACAACTGCCTCAAAGTGACAAATCCATCGATGCTCCGTGGTGCTAGTGAATGAAACCAGTCCAAAGCTTCATCCTTCAAGGATAAGGAGAACACCCTGCACCAAACCAGCTCGTCGGATGAATAGACTGCCATAGCATCCACGAAAGATCGTAGGTGTTTCACCGGATCCGACGTACCCCCATACTTCTCAACCCATGGGAAAACCTTATTCTCCGGCATTGCTGCCCCCATAACATTATTAGTAAATGGGTGCAACCCTTCGGCTTGATCAAACTGGTCCCCCCCCTCCAGACCTCCTCCAAATTGTTGATTCTCCCTTTCAAACTCCCTGTGCCCCTCCGGGTTTTCCTGGTCACGCCCTATATGTTCCTCCCCTCTTCCCCTTCCTCTCCCCCGAACGTCTCTCCCTCTTCCTCTCCCGTTCAACCCCTCCCCACGGCCGATTCCTCTCCCTCGTCCCCTTCCTACAATCCCGTCCCCCTCGACTTCCCCCACCTCCTCCACCGATGGCCGCCGACTTGCCTCCCCATCCCCAGACTGGATTGTCTGTACATTCACTGACTGTACCGAGGGTCCATCTGCCCCGTTCTCTCGCTCTGCTCGTAGAGCCGCTATTTCCGCCCTCATCTCTTGCATCTGTCTCTGCATCTCTTGTAAAACCTGCAACTGTAACTGCTCAGCCATTGTGTTCGTTTTTGGGTAAATCACAATTCGGGCCCCACGGTGGGCGCCAAATGTTTCAGTGTTAGAGCCCAAAACCGAATCGACCCTTTGGACCTGCCTCCGACCGTCCGACCTGTTCGTCTTCTCGATGTCCTTTTGAAATCCACCGGGAGGTCCTGCAAAGAGAACACTCCGACGCCCAAGTCAGATAACAGATCAATTAGCTAGTCCAATTTTTATTAGATTCAAGATAGTTTTACCTGTCCTGCTGTTCTTATTTAAAGGCTGTACATTCGTAACTGACCATTAATTTCATTAACTTGCTACACCTTCCGTTATATCTCCACCAAAGCCCATTAATGCTCCCACAACCTCACTTCTACCGGCTCCCCACCGTTCGGCTCCCCTCTTGGTCTGACCGGCCCGGCCGACCCTCCTTGGTCCGACTGGCCCGGCCGACCCCCCTCCACTACAATAATTAATATTTTATTTATTTATCTGGATTACATCACTCTCGAATTTGTCTACATAAAGTGAAGTATTCCGACCAGTTTCCCAAAAGATGTTTGCACTGCATAATCAACATTTGTCCAGTTTACCTTGTTTGGAACTGATATTTCAGCAGTTCTGTTTGATTTATCAAAATTTTCCCATCTCAATCACACACTTACGATCACATTATCTTTGATAAGCTCAGGGGTACGTGTTCCATTCATAACATTAAAAGGCCTGCTCAGAAATTAACTTTCCTGGGGAAAATATATGACATGTAATTAACTAAAAATCATGTCAGACCGAAGTTTGGATTATCAAAACAGTATGAGTTAATATTAATAAAATGCATGATAATTTATATTTCATTACACGCACACTAAGGGAATTTAAAGAAGCCGTTGCCTTGTCTAAGCATTAACAAGAGGTCGAGTCGTTATGGGTTTCGAGTGCCTGAAAATTGAAAAATAAAGGTTTAAACCCTTTAATTTCGTCTCTATTTTTGGGTGCTTTTCCAATTTCATCCCTTTTTTATTAAAATTTCCAATTAGATTCTTATATGTGTTAATTTCAATCAATTTAACCCTTTCTGTTAAATTTAATTAACGTCGTGAAATTTTTGCTGAATCAAAAGGTTGATGTGTAATTTTTTTAAAACGTGGCATCAGAAAGTTGAATACGTGGAATGATCTCTCAACCATGTGAGCTCCCTCTTCTTTCCCTTTTCCTCTTCTCTCAGCTTATGACTTCCGTCATCCGCCATCCCAGTTGAATAATTTAACTGAGGAGAAAGAAAGCTTTAAACTTTTCTCTGACTTTCAGGAAACAAAAAGAAGAAAACTTTGCAAGTCTTTTTCTTTTCTTTCACTGTGTCTTAATTTGGAAAAACTGAAAAAGTTTGAAGCTTTTGAGTTGTGTTTTACATGATTTTCTGTGATGGGTTTGGTTTGGTTTGGTGGATCTTAATGAAGAAATTTCATGCACTGCATTTGTTACATTGAAAACCCAGATTTGAATATGGCACCAGAATCTTGTCAGTTTCAATAGCGTTTCCTCCTAACAAAACCCAGGGGCTAACACTTTATTCAATCCTCATTGGACTCCTTTACTGTTGTTTCCTGGTGGCTGGGATTGGAGGAGCAAGAGCCATTGAAAACAGAACCAAACTATCAGCCTTTTTCATTTTCTTGATCCTGCTGAGCCTAGGATGAACTATGCAGTTTTTGAAGAACGCAATGTATGTCACTGTTTATGAAGAACCCTAAATCCCTCATCTTCTACAGCTCCACACATGCACAGGGAAATCCCAATAGAACATAACAAATAACTCTCAACATCGAGAGTATGAAGAGAACCGGAAATCAGGGGAAGGCTTGGCAAGACTGAGAAGAAAGGAGGTGAGGAGCAGCAACCCCTGAATTGCAATAGCCCGTTTCGGAAAGCGTCCCAAAAATAGAGACGATTAAAGGGTTTAAACCAAAAATAAAATGCAAAGATGTTAGTTCTTCGAAATGTGTACATTAAAATAAATAAAAATTTATTCTTATTCACTAAAAATATTATCGTTTTGTATTCAAAATTTTTATAGTAATAAGAATATTGTAACATCCCAAAATATCATATACACATATAATATAATAGGATTCCGCTATTACAATATGTGAAAGCAGTTGAGAGTAGTAGATGACACTATATGAATAGGTTACAGTCATCCAAAATAGAGTGAAATTAAAACGAAAAGGAATTAAATACAAAAGTCTAATGTTTCTCAAAATAAGATACTACTAGAAGTTAGGAAAGACTAGTGAGCGTTCTCCAAAATAACAGTCTATAGAGAAATAAAAACTAGAAGGCATCCTAAGTACTAGGTGTTGGATCTTCCTCAGTCTCCAATGCCTACTCTAGAGGTACATCATCACCTACTGCTCACATCCAAAGGATTGGATGATCATCGCAAGGGGGAAAACAAACACACACAACACACAAGTGCAAGGGTGAGCTAGGTTTCAAACGAACATACAACTCATAGCAAAGTGATCAAACATTACCGAAAGCATAAATTCACATGTAAGCATACAAGTTATAATAATCATAGGCACTTAGTTCATAACTTAACCAAAATCACTCATCTTAACATGCAAAGACTCCTAGACACGTCCAGACATAGAATGAATGTAGAGCTGGGGCGGGTTGTGCACTTGTGATGGCCTCTACTGCTTTGCAAAGCCATTGCCGAGGGGTTTCACCCGACCATACACAAGGCTAGTCCGTTACCGCAGTATAGACCTCTAGTGATAGCGTCTACCCTAGGACCTCCCACTACTCCCACCACACGCGTCAATCCTCTCTAAGTGAGAATGAAAGACCGTTGGAGCGTTAGGGATAACCCCCCATATGGAAGCCTCTCACCATTCAATCAATACTAATAGATCTCACCGAGAGATCATAATTCCATAACCGAATCCAACCAATCCAATCCCTTGATATTTCTCCAAGCCATATTAATCATATATACCTTAATTCACCACAAACAATTTGATAGACCAATCAACCACAAGTTTTAAGCAATAAACCGAGCACTTAAAGTAGTGGCTGAACCACTAGAACTGAATTGGGTGCCTGAACCAAGCACCCTTGACAGACTAAACGGTCAAGAGAAGAGCTAGCTCTTCTCTGATCGAGACCCTGCAGACCGAACGGTCGTGCAAGTCGAGGCTTCTAAGGTTGTAAGGAATCCAGGGCAAAGAACACCTAAGGCTGAGATAGACCAAGACCGAACGGTTATGGCATGGGACAATTCTTCCCTGGCCGAAAGCATATATGACCGGACGGTCATGCGAGAGAACAACTTTCCCTAAACATGTGTTGACCGAACGGTTATACAAGACGAGAGCAAGACTAAACCGAGAACCCTATATAAGACCGAGAGCGTCTAAGACTGAGAGTCCTAGGTGGCCAATAACAATGCCAGACCGAACGGTCAAGAGAAGGAACCCTCCTTCTCTGACCAAGACCCCTGACCGAACGGTCAAGAGAAGGGAGAACCTTCTCTGACCAAGGGCACCAGACCGAACGGTCAAACTTTGCAGAATTCTGTAGAATTATGCAGAATCGAGACAACACCTATTGGGACTATTTCTAACCATTTTAACGAACTTCTAACACCTCTAATCTTTGTTTTAGACATAATTAAACTTACCTAAGTGATTCTAAACATTACTAACACATTTCTAAAGTGATTTAAGCTTCATTTCAACTCTAAAACACTCATTTTCCAAACTTAGGGACTCAAAACCCAATCTTACCATTTTACACGTATTTTGGCTAATTTAGTGACTCAAACAAGTCACAATACACTAAGTGAAACTGTCCCAACAGTCCACAAACACAAAAAACCCCATATACTCAAAATCACTACCTCACTTCCCTTAAAATGGCTAAAAAGTGACTCTAAAGCACTTGATTTTCTTCCAAACACTACCACAACAGATTTCAATCATCACAACAGTCCCAATCATGCATAATTCAACATACCAAGGAGTTCCAAACAGTCCAAAATCATCAATCATCAATTTCACACAACATACACGTTTCCATACATACATTTCAAACCAATTCAACCAATTTCATGCTTCCAACAACATACAACTTCAAATTTATCATACATTCACAACATACTACAAAAATGAAAAGAGAACTAGCTCCCCTTACCTCTAGTGCGTAAGGTCAACTCAAGGAAGGATCCTAGACCACGTACTTTGAACCCAAAGTGTGAGAATCACCTAAAATCATCAATTGATGATGGAAAACGAGTTTTAGAACTAAATTTAAGATAAATTGAGAAAGAAAACGAGATGGGTTGCATGCAACAAGAATTCACATGCTAGAAACCCTAGGGCAAAGGGAAAAAGAGGGCTTTCTTACCGGTTGGACGAAATGGAGATTCAATCGGTGGAAAAATGCTCTTCTTGGAGTCCTAGAGGCTTAGGCAACTTCAATTTGAAAATCAATCGGTTAGATTTTTAGTAATGGTGATTGAAAGGTAAGGCAATGGAGGAAAAGTGTAGAAGAAGAAGAAGAGGGTGGCTGTTTTGAGGAAAAAGACTAAGTCCTAGCATTTAGTGTGTTTTTACTTTAGCAAATGTTCAATCTATCCTTTGTTGCCACGTGTATTCCACTAACATATTATTTTTCAAGGTATTACATTCTCCCCATCAACAAAAATTTTCGTCCTCGAAAATTAAAACTTACCAGAGAATAAGTGGGGATATGACTTCTTCATCTCTTCCTCTTTCTCCCAAGTAGAATTGTCGGTTCTACTGTCCCATATGACTTTCATTAGTCTAGTGGCTTTGCCATTTAAGCGCTTTGCTAGCCTCTGTTCTACCTTGACCGGCTGCATCTCTATGGAGAGATCTTCCTTCACTTGCACATTTTCAACTTCTAATACGTGAGAGGGGTCGGGAACATACTTCCGAAGCTGGGATACATGAAAGACTGAGTGGAGATTAGCTAGCTAGGGAGGCATATCTATCTCATATGCTACTGGTCCGATGCGTCTAGAAATTTGATAAGGTCCAAGGTATCTGGGAGAAAGCTTCTTAGCACGAATGGCCTTTCCTACTCTAGTAGTAGGCGTCACACGGAGGAATACATGGTCACCTGCTTGGAATTCCAAAGGCCTGCGTCTCTTATCTGCATATGATTTCTGCCTACTCTGTGAGGCTTTCATCCTTTCTTGAATCGCTCTCACCTTCTCCGTCGTTTGTTGCACTATCTCTGGTCCAGTCAACACAGATTCTCCATCCTGGAACCAACATAAAGGTGTTCTGCAACGCCTCCCATAAAGAGCTTCGAATGGTGCCATTCCAATACTGGCTTGATAACTGTTGTTGCACATGAATTCCACAAATGGTAGCACTTCATCCCAAACTCCTAGATGATCAAGAACACACGTTCTCAGCAAATCTTCCAATGACTGTATGGTTCTCTCAGACTGTCCGTCTGTCTGAGGATGGTAAGCAAAACTCATCTGGAGTCTACTGTCCATCTCACTTTGCAAGGTTTGCCAAAAGCGAGATGTGAAGCGTGTGTCTCTGTCAGATATAATACTAGAAGGTACACCATGCAATCTGACTATCTCCTTGATGTACAACTGTGCTAACTTTTGCATAGGCATCTTCAAATTAATTGCCATGAAGTGAGCGCTCTGGGTCAATCTGTCAACTATTACCCAGATGGCATCATGTTTTCTGACAGTGTGTGGCAAATGAGTGACAAAATCCATGGCAATATTGTCCCATTTCCACTCAGGGACCTCAAGCTGCTGCAACATACCTCCTGGCCTCTGGTGTTCTATCTTAGCTTTCTGACAAGTAAGGCAAGAAGACACAAACCGAGCTACATCACCTTTCATGCCTGACCACCAAAATGACTTCTTAAGGTCTTGGTACATCTTAGTCATGCCTGGATGCATGCTAAAACGACTCTGGTGACCTTCTTTTAGTATCAATCGTTTCAGGTCTTCATCATTTGGTACACAGGTTCTACCTCTGAACCTCAAGAGATCATTCGTACCTGTGTTAAAATCTTTTGCTTGCTCAGTGCCAATCAAAGCTCTTGATTTCTGAAGCTCAAGGTCTAAGAGTTGCCCCTCTCTGATTCGATCAAAGATCCCACTAGATATCACCAGTTTGCAACATCTTATACCATCAGGTTCAAATTCTACATCCAACTTTAGATCACTAAAACTTTCCACCAGCTCCAATTCTTTAACCATCAAAGTAGAAACATATAATGATTTTCTACTTAACGCATCAACAACTACATTGGCCTTCCCTGGATGGTAAAGAAGATCAAAGTCATAGTCTTTCAAGGACTCCATCCACCTTCTTTGTCTCATATTAAGCTCCTATTGATCAAATAGATATTTCAGGCTCTTGTGATCACTGAACACTTGAAATTGGGCTCCATACAAATAATGCCTCCATATCTTGAGAGCAAACACCACTGTAGCTAATTCCAGATCATGCGTAGGGTAGTTTCTCTCATGAATCTTAAGTTGTCTTGAGGATATGCGACAACTCTTCTTTCTTGCATCAAGACACATCCTAGTCCCTGGTAGGACGCATCACAGAAAACCTCAAAAGGTTTACCTGTGTCAGGAATGGCCAACACTGGAGCACTAGTCAACCTTTGCTTCAACTCCTGGAAGCTAGTCTCACAATGATCGGTCCAAGCAAAAGGAGTGTCTTTTCTTGTCAGCTGCGTCAAAGGGGCTAAAATCTTGGAAAAATCTTCAATGAAGCGATGATAGTAGCCTGCTAACCCGACAAAGCTTTGGACCTCAGTGACTGACTTTGGTCTTTCCCATTGCAACACGGCTTGAACCTTGGCCGGATCTACGGAAATCCTATCAGCCGATATAATATTACCAAGGAACTGCACTTCTTTCATCCAGAATTCGCATTTAGGAAGCTTGGCGTATAGCTTCCTTTCCCTCAATATCCCCAACACCGTCCTAAGATGGTCAACATGTTCTTCTTCACTCATAGAATAAATGAGAATGTCATCTATGAAGACGACAACGAATTTATCTAAGAAGGGCCGGAAAATTCTATTCATGTAATCCATGAATATGGCAGGGGCGTTAGTCACACCAAAGGGCATGACCACATACTCATAGTGGCCATATCTGGATCTAAAGGCTGTCTTCTGAACATCATCAGCCTTAACCAATATCTGATGGTAGCCGGACCGTAGATCAATCTTGGAAAACACAACTGCTCCATATAGTTGGTCCATCAAGTCATCAATTCTAGGTAAAGGGTACTTATTTTTTATGGTTAATTTGTTAAGTTGCCTGTAATCCACACACAACCTTGAACTGCCATCCTTTTTCTTCACAAGCAACACCGGCGCGTCCCAAGGAGAAACACTAGGCCGGATGAACTCTTTCTCTAACAACTCTTCAATCTGCTTTTTCAACTCAGCCAATTCAGTTGGCGCCATGCGATATAGGGCTATGGAGATAGGCCCTGCTCCTGATACAAGGTTTATAGAAAACTCCACTTCTCTTGGAGGAGGTAAGCCAGGAATCTCCTCAGGAAACACATCTAGAAACTCCTTGACTACCAATAGGTCTACATCAGATTGTCCTTGATTCACATCCAGGTGTGATAGTATTAAGACACAACATGCACCTTCTATCAAGTCTTGTCTCAACACGCCAAGAGTCAACGGTAGGTAATCTTCTTCACTAGGAAATATCAACTTCTTCTCTCCACAATCGATGAGAATGCGATTGGCAGATAGCCAATCCATCCCCAGAATGACATCTAAACCCTGCAAAGGTAAACATATCAAGTTTACCTTATACCGACGTCCCTCAACCACTACTAAACATCTAACACAAACTGTAGATGTCTTCACTATCCCAGCAGCGGGATTAGATACAGTCAAATCATACTGTAGCTCTCTCACTGGCAACCCCAACTCCCTAGCACACGTCTCAGACACAAATGAGTGTGTCGCTCCAGAATCAAATAACACAACACAGCTTTTATCATTCATCAAGAATCTACCAATGATCAAATCACCTGAGCTAGCGGCTTCTGTCCTAGTCAATGCATAAACACGCCCGGTGGCCTGAGGTCTGACACCACTTCTCTACTGAGATCTCCCTGCATGTTGTGGCTGGGAAGTTGCTCTCCTCCCCATAGGGCAATCACACTCATAGTGGCCCTCCCTGTGGCATCGGTTGCACCTCCGAAAATTAGTCCTCTGGGGACATGAAGATAAGTAGTGAGGACCGCCACATCCATAGCATCTCACGTCACTTTGAGAGGAAGACTGGCTCGGCTGAAATGAAGGTTGAGAAAATCCTCTAGAACTGCGAGATGAAGAAGAAGATCTGGAGTATGGCGTCTTCCTGGAACTGGACCCGCCTCTAGACATAGCTGGTCCTCCAACCCTCAGTGGCTGGGCCTGACGGCTCGGATATCCCTCCGTTT
The DNA here is from genome assembly GCA_036885675.1 of Vigna mungo. NCBI lineage: Eukaryota > Viridiplantae > Streptophyta > Magnoliopsida > Fabales > Fabaceae > Vigna > Vigna mungo. The sequence continues at coordinate 36,063,579 of CP144696.1, read as the reverse complement.
CTCTCTTGGTCTGCTCCATATCCCTAGCCATCTCCACAAGAGCTGAGAACTCCCTCAGACGGTGTCCTTTCACCAAGAGTTTGATATCACCACGCAGCCCCTTTTCAAACTTACGACACTGCAATTCTTCATCCACTGTCATAGTGTTGAATCTGAGAAGATGTTTGAAGCAGTCAATGTATTCAGATACTGACATGTTTCCCTGCACTAATTCCAAGAACTCCACTTCTTTAGCATATCTAAGAGTGTCAGGGAAGTATTCTCTGTAGAATCTCTTCTTGAATAAATCCCATGTGATAGGGGTTCTAGTTCCCTCTAAAATCGTTCGCGCACTACTCCACCAATGGCTTGCCTCTCCAGTCAAGAGGTACTCAGTATAAGACAATCTGTTTTCATCAGGACACCTCTTTGCGTTGTAGACTCTCTCCATATCACGAAGCCATTGATCGGCCTCATCTGGTGAGCATTTGCCATCAAATTTGGCAGGGTGGTGCTGCAAGAAGTTCTCCAAACTCCACTCTTGAGTTGGAATAGCCGTAGAAGAAGAAGGACCGGTGGGAATCCTGCCACTGGTCATCACATCAAAAAACTGTCTTTGGGTAGCCTCAGCTGCCACTCTAGCACTCTCAGACGCCACTCTAGCTGCTTCCAAGTTCTGTAGTGCCATGGTGTTTTGCTGTACTAGTGCAGCATTTTGTTGTTGCATGGAGTTCGTGAGTGACTCCATCATCCGCATCATCTCGGACTGATCAGTTTGTGGAGGTGGAGTTGGTGGAGTTCTAGGCGCCAAATTTTGTTTAGGATAAAAGAGTAACACATTTAGTCTTACTCAAGAATTCAGAATGCTTCCGTACACTTAAGGCACACAAGCACAAGTAATGGATGCACATAACCTACAAGTTCGCTAAGGATAAAAATTGCTCTAATACCATAAATGTAACATCCCAAAATATCATATACACATATAATATAATAGGATTCCGCTATTACAATATGTGAAAGCAGTTGAGAGTAGTAGATGACACTATATGAATAGGTTACAGTCATCCAAAATAGAGTGAAATTAAAACGAAAAGGAATTAAATACAAAAGTCTAATGTTTCTCAAAATAAGATACTACTAGAAGTTAGGAAAGACTAGTAAGCGTTCTCCAAAATAACAGTCTATAGAGAAATAAAAACTAGAAGGCATCCTAAGTACTAGGTGTTGGATCTTCCTCAGTCTCCAATGCCTGCTCTAGAGGTACATCATCACCTACTGCTCACATCCAAAGGATTGGATGATCATCGCAAGGGAGAAAGCAAACACACACAACATACAAGTGCAAGGGTGAGCTAGGTTTCAAACGAACATACAACTCATAGCAAAGTGATCAAACATTACCGAAAGGATAAATTCACATGCAAGCATACAAGTTATAATAATCATAGGCACTTAGTTCATAACTTAACCAAAATCAATCATCTTAACATGCAAAGACTCCTAGACACGTCCGGACATAGAATGAATGTAGAGCTGGGGCGGGTTGTGCAATTGTGATGGCCTCTACTGCTTTGCAAAGCCATTGCCGGGGGGTTTCACCTGACCATACACAAGGCTAGTCCGTTACCGCAATATAGACCTCCAGTGATAGCGTCTACCCTAGGACCTCCCACTACTCCCACCACACGCGTCAATCCTCTCTAAGTGAGAATGAAAGACCGGTCGAGCGTTAGGGATAACCCCCCATATGGAAGCCTCTCACCATTCAATCAATACACTAATAGATCTCACCGAGAGATCATAACTTCACAACCGAATCCAACCAATCCAATCAATTGATAATTCTCCAAGTCATATTAATCATATACACCTTAATTCACCACAAACAATTAGATCGACCAACCAATCACAAGTTTTAAGCAATAAACCAAGCACTTAATGTAGTGGCCGAACCACTGGAACTAAATTGGGTGCCAAGACCAAGAACCCTTGACAGACCGAATGGTCAAGAGAAGAGCTACCTCTTCTCTGACCGAGACCCTGCAGACCGTACGGTCGTGCAGGTCGAGGCTTCTAAGGCTATGGGAATCCAGGGCAAATAGCACCTAAGGCTAAGATAGACCAAGACCGAACGGTTACGAGCTACCATGGCTCAAGTGAACAAACCCACCTATGACCGAGAGTACCTACCAGACCGGACGGTCATACAGACCGAGAGAAATACTAAAATCGAGAACCTTGTATGAGACCGAAAGTATCTATGTGGCCAAGAACAATGCCGGACCGAACGGTCAAGAGAAGGGGCCATCCTTCTCTGACCAAGCGCACTAGACCGAACGGTCAAGAGAAGAAAGAACCTTCTCTGACCAAGGTTACTAGACCGAACGGTCAAGAGAAGGGAGAACCTTCTCTGACCAAGGGTACCAGACCGAACGGTCAAGAGAAGGGAGAATCTTCTCTGACCAAGGCACCACACCGAACTGTCAAGAGAAAGGAAAACCTTCTCTGACCAAGAGCACCACCCAGACCTAACGGTCAAGAGAAGGAGTCATCCCTCTCTGACCCAAACATCCAAACCGGTCGGTCAAGGGAAGGAGTCATCCTTCCCTGACCAGGCCTACAAAACCGGACGGCCAAAACTCTGCAGAATTCTGCAGAATTATGCAGAATTCGACAGAACCTGCTAAGACCATTTTCAACCATTTTTACCAACTTCTAACACCTCTAATCTTTGTTTTAGACTTACTTAAACTTACCTAAGTGATTCTAAACATTATTAACACATTTCTAAAGTGGTTTAAGCTCCTTACCAACTCTAAAACACTCATTTTCTCAACTTAGAGACCCAAAACCCAATCTTACCATTTTACACCTATTTTGGCTAATTTGGTGGCTCAAACAAGTCACAATACACTAAGTGAAACTGTCCCAACAGTCCACAAACACAACAAATCCCATATACTCAAAATCACTACCCCACTTCCCTTAAAATGGCTAAAAAGTGACTCTAAGCACTTGGTTTTCTTTCAAAAACTACCATAACAGATTTCAATCATCACCACAGTCCCAATCATGCATAATTCAACATACCAAGGAGTTCCAAACAGTCTAAAATCATCAATCATCAATTGCACACAACATACACATTTCCATACATACATTTCAAACCAATTCAACCAATTTCATGCTTCCAACAACATACAACTTCAAATTTATCATACATTCACAACATACTGAGAATCACCTAAAATCATCAATTGATGATGGAAAACGAGTTTTAGAACTAAATTGAAACTAAATTGAGAAAGGAAACGAGATGGGTTGCATGCAACAAGAATTCACATGCTAGAAACCCTAGGACAAAGGGGAAAAGAGGGTTTTCTTACCGGTTGGACGAAACGAAGATTCAATCGGTGGAAAATGCTCCTCTTGCAGTTCTCAAGGCTTGGGTAGCTTCAATTTGAAAATTAATCGGTTAGATTTTGAGCAATGGAGGATGGAAGGTAGTGAAGTAGAGAAAAGAGAAGAAGAAGATGATGTTGGCTGTTTTAAGAAAGAAAGTGGCTAAGTCTAGAATGTCATTGTATTTCTACTTTACCAAAATGCTTAACCTATCCCATGTTGCTACATGTATTCCACTAACATATTATTTTTCAAGGTATTACATTCTCCCCATCAAAACAAATTTTCGTCCTCGAAAATTAAGACTTACCACAGAATAAGTGAGGATAAGACTTCTTTATCTCTTCCTCTTTCTCCCAAGTAGAATCGTCGGTTCTGCTGTCCCATAAGACTTTGATTAGTCTAGTGGCTTTGTCGTCTAAGCGCTTTGTGATAACGGTAAATATTACCATTATCTATGGTACAATTGTCATACCAAATCAACACTCCTGAAGCTTTAAACACGCTTAATCCTCTTGGATGATCTAACTTTGTGAATAAACTCAACTTAGGTTATACACAGTAGTTTTCATCACTAATACTTCATATCTTGTAGGAACTTGTTATTCTTTGGAAGACCATTCAAGCTTTGAAGAGTGGAGAAACAAGGAGGAGCTTAGAAGATGAAGATTTGGAGAGGGATGCCTGCATAAGTGGCGCCCAGGTGCCCCTGAAGGGCGCCCAGCGCCCTTCAACTCGCACTTTTGGCCAATTCCCCATGCCCAGGCGCCCCTGAAGGGCGCCCAACATCCTACAGCTCGTACCATTTCTTCACGCTTGGGCGCCCCCCAGAGGGCGCTGGGCGTCATTCGCCTCGCACTTTGGCTGTGTTTTTGGCGCCTGGGCGCCCCAGGAAAGGGCGCTGGGCGCGAATTTCTGCTGAGTTGGCACCTGAGAACTATAAAAGGCACACAGTTTTCGAGGGTTGGGATCTTCTTAGCGGCTGAGACCTGGGAAAGCGTTCTTACACCTCTTGGAGCTGGTTTTGGACAGTGTGAGCTCTCCTTTCCTCCTCCTTGAGTCTCATCTTCACCATTTTCATTCCATTGTAAGCTCAAGCTCTCCATTAATGGAGAGCTAAGTTCATCTTTGTTTTGTTGGAGTGTGATGTAAACTAAGAACTTCTTATGTAAATGCGCTTGTTTTTAAATGATAAATGCTTCATTCATTACTTGTTGGTATTTTTGTCTTTTACTTAATGCTAGTTCTGACTTGATCAACCATAGCTTGATTGTGGGGTTTACTTAAGGTTGGGAAACTTTGGGTGAAACTTGAACTAGACTAAACACCTAAGGGAAATAGTGTCTAGGGATAGAGCTATGACCGTTAGTTGTCTCAAACTTCTTTTCTTAATGCGGGTGAGTTTGTTGAATCACCAAGGGATTGGGATTTATAAAATGAACCTAGGCTATCTCACCAAGGGATTGGGTTTTAGTAATTTAGCTAGTGACAAGAATAAGTAATTGAAGAAGAGTGTTGTGGTGCATTTGCATAGGATGGAATTAGCTTAAGTCATTCTCCAACATATTCATTCCAACTCATTTGTTAAGCATCTTATTTTCACACGTTTTGGCCCCAAGTAGTGCAAAATTTTACTCATGCATAACTTCCACTTTAATTGCATACTTTCACACTAAAATGAAATCATTCTTTAGCTTAGATTAGTTAGTAATTATACGTTAGTTAAGTAATACCGAAGTCTCTTGGGAAACGATATCCGGTCTTACCGGTTTTACTACTTGAGCGATTTGGTACACTTGCCAAAGTCATAACACTTTGCTAGCCTCTCTTCTACCTTAACCGGCTGCACCTATATGGAGAGATCTTCCTTCACTTGCACATTGTCAACTTCCAATACGTGAGAGGGGTTGGGAACATACTTCCGAAGCTGAGATACATGAAAGACTGGATGGAGATTAACTAGCTGAGGAAGCATAACTATCACATATGTTACTGGTCCAATACGTATAGAAATCTGATAAGGCCCAAGGTATCTGGGAGAAAGCTTCTTAGCACGAATGGCCTTTCCTACTCCAGTAGTAGGCGTCACACGGAGGAATACATGGTCACCTGCTTCGAATTCCAAAGGCCTGCGTCTCTTATCTACATATGATTTCTGCCTACTCTGTGAGGCTCTCATCCTTTCTTGAATCACTCTCACCTTCTCCATCGATTGTTGCACTATTTTTGGTCCAGTCAACACAGATTCTCCATCCTGGAGCCAACATAAAGGTGTCATACCGATACTGGCTTGATAACTGTTGTTGTACGTGAATTCCACCAATGGTAGCACTTCATCCCAGACTCCTAGATGATTAAGAACACACGTTCTCAGCAAATCTTCCAATGACTGTATGGTTCTCTCTAACTGTCTGTCTATCTGAGGATGGTAAGCAGAACTCATCTGGAGTCTACTGCCCATCTCACTTTGCAAGGTTTGCCAAAAGCGAGATGTGAAGCGTGTGTCTCTGTCAGATATAATACTGGAAGGTACACCATGCAATCTGACTATCTCCTTGATGTACAACTGGGCCAACTTTTGCATAGGCATCTTGAAATTAATTGCCAAGAAGTGGGCACACTTGGTCAATCTATCAACTATTACCCAGATGACGTCATGTTTCTTGACAGTGTGTGGCAAATGAGTGACAAAATCCATCGCAATACTGTCCCATTTCCACTCAGGGACCTCAAGCTACTGCAACATACCTCCTAGCCTCTGGTGTTCTATCTTAGCCTTCTGATAAGTAAGGCAAGAAGATACAAACCGAGCTACATCGCCTTTCATGCCTGACCACCAAAATGACTTCTTAAGGTCCTGGTACATCTTAGTCATGCCTGGGTGCATGCTAAAACGACTCTGGTGACCTTCTTCTAATATCAATCGTTTCAGCTCTTCATCATTTGGTACACAAGTTCTACCTCTGAACCTCAAGAGATCATCTGTACCTATGTTAAAATATTTTCCTTGCTCAGTGCCAATCAAAGCTCTTGCTTTCCGAAGCTCGGGGTCTAAGAGTTGTCCCTCTCGGATTCAATCAAAGATCCCACTAGATATCACCAGTTTGCAACACTTAATGCCATCGGGTTCAAACCTTACATCCAACTTTAGGTCACTAAAGCTTTCCACAGCTCCAATTCTTTAACCATCAAAGCAGAAACATGTACTGATTTTCTGCTTAAGGCATCAGCAACTACATTGGCCTTCCCTGGATGGTAAAGAAGATCAAAGTCGTAGTCTTTCAAGAACTCCATCCACCTTCTTTGTCTCATATTAAGGTCCTTTTGATCAAATAGATACTTCAGGCTCTTGTGATCACTGAACACCTGAAATTGGGGTCCATACAAATAATGCCTCCATATCTTGAGAGCAAACACCACTGCAGCTAATTCCAAATCATGTGTAGGGTAGTTTCTCTCATGAATCTTGAGTTGTCTTGAGGCATACGCAACAACTCTTCTTTCTTGCATCAAGACACATCCTAGTCCCTGATAGGAAGCATCACAGAAAACCTCAAAAGGTTTACCTGTGTCAGGAATGGCCAACACTGGAGCACTAGTCAATCTTTGCTTCAACTCCTGGAAACTTGCCTCACAACGGTCTGTCCATGTAAATGGAGTGTCTTTTCTAGATAGATGCGTCAAAGGGGCTACGATCTTATAGAAATCTTCAATGAAGCGGCGATAGTAGCTTGCTAATCCAACAAAGCTCCTGACCTCAGTGACTGACTTTGGTCTTTCCCATTGCAACACGGCTTGAACCTTGGCCGGGTCTACAAAAATCCCATCAGCTGATATAATATGACCAAGGAACTACACTTCTTTCATCCAGAATTCGCATTTAGAAAGCTTGGCGTATAGCTTCCTTTCCCTCAATATCCCCAACACCGTCCTAAGATGATCTGCATGTTTTTCTTCACTCTTAGAATAAATGAGAATGTCATCTATGAAGACGACAACAAATTTACCTAAGAAGGACCAGAAAATTCTATTCATGTAATCCATGAATATGGCAGGGGCGTTAGTCACACCAAAGGGCATGACCACATACTCATAGTGGCCATATCTGGATCTAAAGGCTGTCTTCTGAACGTCATCAGCCTTAACCAATATCTGATGGTAGTCGGACCGTAGATCAACCTTGGAAAACAGAACTGCTCCATATAGTTGGTCCATCAAGTCATCAGTTCTAGGTAGAGGGTACTTATTCTTGATGGTCAATTTGTTAAGCTGCCTGTAATCCACACACAACCTTGAACTGCCATCCTTTTTCTTCACAAGCAACATCGGCGCGCCCCAAGGAGAAACACTAGGCCGAATAAACTGTTTCTCCAACAACTCTTCAATCTACTTTTTCAACTCAGCCAATTCAGCTGGCGCCATGCGGTATGGGGCTATGGAGATAGGCCCTGATCCTGATACAAGGTCAATAGAAAACTCCACTTCTCTTGGAGGAGGTAAGCCAGGAATCTCCTCAGGAAACACATCCAGAAATTCACTGACTACCGAGAGGTTCACATCAGAATGTCCTTGATTTACATCCATGTGTGATAGTATTAAGAAGCAACATGCGCCTTCTATCAAGTCTTGTCTCAACACACCAAGAGTCAACGATAGGTAATCTTCTTCACTAGGAAATATTAGCTTGTTCTCTCCATAATCGATAAGAATGCGATTGGCAGATAGCCAATCCATCCCTAGGATGACATCTAAACCCTGTAAAGGTAAACATATGAAGTTTACCTTATACTGACGCCCCTCAATCACTACTAGACATCTAACACAAACTGTAGATTTCTTCACTATCCCAGAAGCGGGAGTAGATACAGTTAAGTCATATTGTAGCTCTCTCACTGGCAACCCCAACTCCCTAGCACACGTCTCAGACACAAATGAGTGTGTCGCTCCAGAATCGAATAACACAACAAAGCTTCTACCATTCATCAAACATCTACCGATGATCAAATCACCTGAGCCAGCGGCTTTTGTCCCAGTCAATGCATAAACACGCCCGGTGGCCTGAGGTCTGCCACCACCTCTCTGCTGAGATTCCTTGCATGCTGTGTCTGGGAAGTGGCTCTCCTCTCCATAGGACAATCACGCTCATAGTGACCCTCCTTGTGGCATCGGTTGCACCTCCGGAAATTAGTCCTCTGAGGACATGAAGACAAGTAGTGTGGACCGCCACATCCATAGCATCTCACGCCACTCTGAGATGAAGACTGGCTCGGCTGAACAGAAGGTTGAGAAGATCCTCCAAAACTACGAGAAGAAGAAGAAGATTTGGAGTATGGTGTCTTCCTGGAGCTGGACCCGCCTCTAGAAATAGCTGGTCCTTCAACCCTCAGTGGCTGGGCCTGACGGCTCGGATGTCCCTCCGCTTTTCTCTTGGTCTGCTCCATATCCCTAGCCATCTCCACAAGAGCTGGGAACTCCCTCAGACGGTGTCCTTTCACCAAGAGTTTAATATCACCACGCAGCCCGTTTTCAAACTTACGACACTGCCACTCTTCATCCACTGTCATAGTGTTGAATCTGAGAAGATGTTTGAAGCGATCAGTGTATTCAGACACTGACATATTTCCCTGCACTAACTCCAAGAACTCCACTTCTTTAGCATATCTGAGAGTGTCAGGGAAGTATTCTCTGTAGAATCTCTTCTTGAACAAATCCCATGTAATAGGGGTTCTAGTTCCCTCCAAGATCATCCGTGCACTACTCCACCAATGGCTTGCCTCTCCAGTCAAGAGGTACTCAGTGTAAGACAATATGTTTTCATCAGGGCACCTCTTTGCGTTGTAGACTCTCTCCATATCACGAAGCCATTGATCGGCCTCATCCGGTGAGCAATTGGCATCAAACTTGGCAGGGTGATGCTGTAAGAAGTTCTCCAAACTCCACTCCTGAGTTGGAATAGCCATAGAAGAAGAAGGACCGGTGGGAATCCTTCCACTGGTCATCAAATCCAAAAACTGCCTTTGGGTGGCCTCAGCTGACACCCTAGCCTGTTCTGAAGCCACTCTAGATGCTTCCAAGTTTTGTAGCGCCATAGTATTTTGTTGTACTAGTGTAGCATTTTGTTGTTGCATGGAGTTCATGAGTGACTCCATCATCCACATCATCTCGGCCTGATCGGTTTGTGGAGGTGGAGGAGGTGGAGGTCTAGGCGCCATATTCTGTTTAGGATCAAAGAGTAAAACAATTAGTCTTACTCAAGAATTTATAGTGCTTCCGTACATTTAAGGCACACAAGCACAAGTAATGGATGCACATAACCTATAGGTTCTCTAAGGATAAAAACTGCTCTGATACCATAAATGTAACATCCCAAAATATATAACCATGTATATAGATATAGAATGTAACAGTCATAATTAAAGAAAGCAGTGAGAGTAGTAGATAACTGTATAGGTATAGTTTACAGTCATCCGAAATCAGGGTAAATTAAAACTGAATAATAATTAGAGTACAAAGGTAAAGGTTTCTCAAAATAAGATGCTACTAAGAGAGATAAAAGCAAGATGAACGCCTAAGTACTAGGTGCTGGATCTTCCTCGGTCTCCAACGCCCGCTCCAGAGGTACATCATCACCTACTACTCACATCCAAAGGATTGGATGATCATCGCAAGGGAGAAAGCAAACACACACAACATACAAGTGCAAGGGTGAGCTAGGTTTCAAACGAACATACAACTCATAGCAAAGTGATCAAACATTACCGAAAGCATAAATTCACATGCAAGCATACAAGTTATAATAATCATAGGCACTTAGTTCATAACTTAACCAAAATAAATCATCTTAACATGCAAAGACTCCTAGACACGTCCGGACATAGAATGAATGTAGAGCTAGGGCGGGTTGTGCACTTGTGATGGCCTCTACTGCTTTGCAAAGCCATTGCCGAGGGGTTTCACCCGACCATACACAAGGCTAGTCCGTTACCGCAGTATAGACCTCCAGTGATAGCGTCTACTCTAGGACCTCCCACTACTCCCACCACACGCGTCAATCCTCTCTAAGTGAGAATGAAAGACCGTTGGAGCGTTAGGGATAACCCCCCATATGGAAGCCTCTCACCATTCAATCAATACACAAATAGATCTCACCGAGAGATCATAACTTCACAACCGAATCCAACCAATCCAATCACTTGATAATTCTCCAAGTCATATTAATCATATACACCTTAATTCACCACAAACAATTAGATAGACCAACCAACCACAAGTTTTAAGCAATAAACCGAGCACTTAATGCAGTGGCTGAACCACTGGAACTGAATTGGGTGCCAAGACCAAGCACCCTTGACATACCGAACGGTCAAGAGAAGAGCTACCTCTTCTCTGACCGAGACCGTACAGACCGAACGGTCGTGTAGGTCGAGGCTTCTAAGGCTTTGAGGAATCCAGGGAAAATAGCAGCTAAGGCTGAGATAGACCAAGACCGAACGGTTACGTGCTACCATGGCTCAAGTGAACAAACCCACCTATGACCGAGAGTACCTACCAGACCGGACGGTCATACAGACCGAGAGAAATACTAAAATCGAGAACCTTGTATGAGACCGAAAGTATCTATGTGGCCAAGAACAATGCCGGACCGAACGGTCAAGAGAAGGGACCATCCTTCTCTGACCAAGGGCACTAGACCGAACGGTCAAGAGAAGGAAGAACCTTCTCTGACCAAGGGTACCAGACCGAACAGTCAAGAGAAGGGAGAACCTTCTCTGACCAAGGCACCACACTGAACGGACAAGAGAAGGAGTTATCCCTCTCTGACCGAGAGCACCAGCCAGACCGAACGGTTAAGAGAAGGAGTTATCCCTCTCTGACCCAGACATCTAAACCGGTCGGTCAAGGGAAGGAGTCATCCTTCCCTGACCAGGCCTACAAAACCGGACGGCCAAAACTCTGCAGAATTCTTTTCAACCATTTTTACCAACTTCTAACACCTATAATCTTTTCATGCATAATTCAACATACCAAGGAGTTCCAAACAGTCTAAAATCATCAATCATCAATTCCACACAACATACACATTTCCATACATACATTTCAAACCAATTCAACCAATTTCATGCTTCCAACAACATACAACTTCAAATTTATCCTACATTCACAACATACTACGAAAATGAAAAGAGAACTAGCTCCCCTTACATCTAGTGCATACGGCCAACTCAAGGAATGATCCTAGACCACGTACTTTGAACCCAAAGTGTGAGAATCACCTAAAATCATCAATTGATGATGGGAAACGAGTTTTAGAACTAAATTGAGAAAGAAAACAAGATGGGTTGCATGCAACAAGAATTCACATGCTAGAAATCCTAGGGCAAAGGGGAAAAGAGAGCTTTCTTACCGGTTGGACGAAACGAAGATTCAATCGGTGGAAAATGCTCCTCTTGCAGTTCTCAAGGCTTGGGTAGCTTCAATTTGAAAATTAATCGGTTAGATTTTGAGCAATGGAGGATGGAAGGTAGTGAAGTAGAGAAAAGAGAAGAAGAAGATGATGTTGGCTGTTTTAAGAAAGAAAGTGACTAAGTCTAGAATGCCATTGTATTTCTACTTTACCAAAATGCTCAACCTATCCCATGTTGCCACGTGTATTCCACTAACATATTATTTTTCAAGGTATTACAAATAATATGAAATAAAAATCTTCATTTATTTTAGATCATAAAGATATATTTATTTAGAAGAATTAAAATAAGATAAATAAATAAAACCATACATCTTTTTAAATTTTAATACATAGTTTTTATTGACGAATACGGAAAGTATAAATAATTATTATAATTATAAATACTTAATTGAAAATCATATTAATATTTATGTTATTTTATTATTATAAAAATTATTAACATGTAGAATTATTATCTCATATAATATATATATATATATATATATATATATATATATATATATATATATATATATATATATATATATATATATATATATATATATATATATATATATATATATATATATATATATATATATATATATATATATATATATACACGCGCGCACGAAGAGTTATGTTTTTCTTAAATTTTTATATTAATTCATAAATTAATTTTAAGTTATGTAAATATATAATAATCCAATAATAACTTCTTTTTTTGTCGCCAAATTTCTTTTTTTACTACAATATTTGTTACCTTCCTATCTCAGATAGTTTCTCTTAGCAAATAAAATGTCAAAAATCAAAGATAAAAGAATTCATGTATATTATATATTTAAAACACAGAAATAAAGAAATAAAAGTGTGTTTTCAGGTTAGAAATATAATATGAAACTTGTTTGACTGATAATAGAGTGTGGGTTGTAAGACAAAAATCTATTTAAGAAATATGATCTAAAGATGTTATTATGTGAATTTTATAAATGAGAAGGGCAGAGCAAGTTTTAAGAGATGATGATTTCTTGTTTTTAGCTTGGAATTGTGATTAGATAGTATGATTAATTTGTGAATGATATGAATGTGGATAATTCTAAAGAGAATTATCACCTTATCCTAGGGCATACATAGAATTAGAGTCTCAAGAGTAAATTATTCTAATTCTATTAAACTTATAAACTGTTTAGGATACGAGAGTTGAAAGAGATTCTTATAGTGAGATTGGTAAGAAAACACCATAAAGAATTTGGTATTTTTACACCAAGTGGAGCCATAGTTGTTACTATAATTCACTATGAAGTTATACGACAGGTGCATGACTATTGTATATTCAGTACAATGTTATTCCAAAAATTGAGTTAAGATATTTTCAATATCTAACAAATTTCTTGTTCTTGATTGAATGATGGTAGATATTAGAAAGTGTAACAAAATTGTTGAGGTTTGATTTAATTATAATATTTATAATAGAAGTATACTATAGAACTTTATAAAAATAAATAAGCTTACTCTTATGTTTTTTTAGATGTTCACCTCCTATGATCATGTGATATGTGAGGAGATGATATTAAAAGGATAGTGGTTTTAGGCTAGAAAAAAAAAAGGCCTAAATTTTTTTTAGTACTAATATTTCTTCATTAAATTAATTGTAATATCATGTTTAAGAAAAAACAAAGTCTCAATTTTTATTAATGCTAATAGCCATATTGAATTATTATAAAATTATTTTTAAGAAAAAAACCTTAAAAAGAAATTTGTTTAGTACTAATATACCTGTGTTAAGTTAATTATAACTTTAAGTTTGAAAATAAAATTTAGATAAATTATTATCTGTGTTTGTTAATTTTTATTAGTATTAAAAATGATAGTTAATGAGTTAAACTTTTTTTAATAAATCATAATATTGTTTAGAGAAAAGACAATGATTAATTATCTTTATTCTCATATAATCAATTTTTATTTCTATTTTCTTGTTTTATCTTTATGTGACTTCTCCTCTACTGATTTCACTCCTTGTCTCTCTTTGTTTTCTTCTACTCTAGTGTTCTTCTTTTGAGGATTTTGGCAAATTTTATTTTTTAAATCTCATGTTGTTTGTGAGTACCAATATTTTTATCTTCATTTTTTTTAGTATACTTTTCTTTCTATTTGTGTTTATATTGTTTTTATTCTATTTGTTGAATTTGTATTAGGATTAGAAATGTGTTTCTTTTGAATGGTTTTATTTTTTGGTACCTATTGGTTAATGGTTTTTGAGAATTATTTTTGTATATATTTTGATGACAAATATAAATTTTTGCTTAAATTGATTGCAAATTATCAATTAAGTTAGAGTCAAGCTTTTTGGTAGATAATGAAAATAAAATCTCAAATGAAATAAGTGATAAACACACATAAAAATCAGAGAACATTCTTAAGTTTGTTTTAGGCTTTTCAAATCCTTAAGTTGCCCACGCCTAGTAGTAGAGGTTAAAGGTGAAAGAGATATGAGAGATGTGCTTTGTTGTTTTGAAAAACTATATATACCACTTATGGAAGATTTTATATTCCTTTCTATATTTATATGTTGATGAAATGTTAGGTAGGCATTGTATACTTTATATTATTGAGTAGATTATATCTAATTAGTTGGGTAATAAAGAAATAAAAGTTTCAAAATAAAATTATCTTACTAAAATGGTTTTCACATGTTATTAATAATAAAATCGTAATAAAAATTGAAAACAGCTATTTTAAACAAAATGAAATAAAATAAATAAAATGTTTATGAAAATGCATATAAGTTTATACTAAAAAAACCTTCACAGTGTTCACTTTCAACTAATGCAATTAATTAGGAGTTAGTTAAGGTAGTATAATCGGCTCTCATTACACTCGTAGACAAGTTCCCTGTTATAAAACTTCCAATGTCAAAATAAATTATTGTAGAGACACCCTGCAAAGATTCACATACTCTAAAAAAAATAATGAATGAACACAACTTACTCACAACATTCCACTATATGTCAATTGAAGAAAAATAAATTTTACTCACAGGTACCATCATTTTATTTATTTTAGTATAAAATTGATATAAAAAAATTATATTAACTCTATCAATTTTTTTTTTTATGATCAAAAGCTTATAGAACTATCTATCAAATTTATTCTTAACAAAAAGACTCGGAAAAGACTTGTCAATGACCGGAAAGGATCATCACGTAAAACATTAAATGTGGGAATCGTATTGTCAGATGGCCCCTTATACCATTTCTTTTGAACAAATAAAAGACTTTGAGAGTTGGGTCATCGCACTACAGAAACGAAATACAACCACATATGGTATTAATTTCTTAGACAATTTAATAAATGAAATCGAATAATTCTATCAAATTTCAATTAAAAATGAGTTTTTATTTCAACATGACCCTTTTGATATCAATTTCAACATGACCCTTTTAAAAAATGTATGGATTCAATCTAGAGATGTTATTCCACTATCTAATAACTTCTCAAACAAATTGAAATTACAATTTTAAAGATACTTTCTCTTAACTCTTGTGTTTTATAATTTAGAAATAGTTAGATATGTG
This sequence comes from Vigna mungo, assembly GCA_036885675.1. Taxonomy (NCBI): domain Eukaryota; kingdom Viridiplantae; phylum Streptophyta; class Magnoliopsida; order Fabales; family Fabaceae; genus Vigna; species Vigna mungo. Next base: position 36,048,174 of record CP144696.1, on the reverse strand, counting down.
TTAACTTGCTTAGGGCACTAGTGCAGTCAGGAGAAACGATAGCGATTCTTTTCACCTTTTGGCACTGGTTTCGGAACCGAGGCATATGCAGGCGAGGTAAAAAGTCTAGCCCTTTATACCTCGGTTCTGAACCGAGGCAAGAAGTTGGATGATTTCGTCTTGGTTTGAAGCCAATTGATGCAGTATGTAGTTTTTTTTTTTGTTTTTTTTTTTATGGTTTTTTGGCTGGGACTTTAGGCCTCGGTTTCCTATGAACCGAGGCAGTATGTCCGCCTTTACTGCCTCGGTTAGAACCTGAACCGAGGCAGTAGGGTTTTTTTTTCCTCTTCCGCCATCCTTTATGCCTCGGTTTTTACCTTAACCGGTGTCGTAGACATTACCAAAAAAAGGCTATTTAGTGGAGGTTTTTTTTTTCGATTTGCGGGGGTTTTCACCCTCCGCAAAATAAATTCCGGGGGTTTTTCAAACCGCCACAGTTAGAGTCGCCACAAACTATCTGCGGGGGTTTTTTGCAACCCCTGGTATCGCGTTCAATTTGCGGAGGTTTTTCTGCGGAGGGTGAAAACCTCCTCTATTACTGACTATTATATTGTGGGGGTTTTTAACCTCCTTTATTTTCAACTATTTGATCACAAAATTTTTCTATATTTTTGTCAGTTTTTTTTTTATGATTATTAAAATATATAATATCGTTTTTTGTTAGATGATTATTAAAATATATAATAACTATCTATTTTCACCAATTTCTTTCTTATCTTCTTCTTTGTTTTTAGTTTTAAAATTAAGTAAATTTAATTTCTTTTTAAAATTATTAAATACCAAACAAATATGATTCCTCTGAATAAAAAATTGATACCATAGAACAAAAACCCATGTGTAGAAAGGAATTTAGAAAAATAAATTGAAAAACAATTGTATGTTACAGCAGGATAGGCTAGAAGTCAATGTAATCCCATTGCAGAAATAGTTACAAAGAAAGAAATGTTATCCAATTCATAATAAACTAGGTATAGTTTTATCCTAAAACAATATCATAAACTTCCTAAATGTTACTTCCATTTGATGATTGTCTTGTTCCCAAAGGAGACTCAGGCTCATTTGCATCATCACGAGCTTGCTAAAATAATATAAAAAATAAAATAAACTCAATTACATGTGCTCACATTTTGAAAATAATATATAAAAAATCAATCAAACAGAATAAACATGTTCTATCAATTAAATAGAATAAACATCTTCTATCAAGTCGTTGACTGGTCAGGTTGAAGTAAAGTGTGAACCTAACCGCTTAAAAGGACTTAACCATTCCTTAACCTTCTCTTATTATTTCTTACACTCTTTCAACGTCATTTAATACTCTTTATTCCTACCTCTTTTATGTGTTTCAACCTCGTTGGTCCCATTGCATTTCCCAACTCTTCTGGACTACTTGTGATATTGTTTTAATCTTCATTATGATGCACACAAGTGTTTTTCATTATCCTTTGAGTCTCATACACGGTTTAGAGCCTCCAGGACCAAGACAAGTTTCGCTTTTGAAGCATAGTACGTTAAGAGATTATAAGGAATAAGCAGACAAGTCAAGTCTATGTGCTTGTGTCCAAAGTCACAAGAATTGGTCTCCCTCCCCCAATGGCTTGATATATATGTATGTGTGTGTAAATGTCTTGGTTTCACATTCCCTCTTCCCTGAAAACTTTTTCAAGGAGTATTCCCTGAATTCCTAGTCATTTTCTAATTCAACTGACATATCAGGCACTTCGAGTGGTGTTATATTGGAAAGAGTATAAAAGCAAGTGAGACAAACTTCTGCTCAGTTTGGATAATCAAATCGGATAAGAATTTTGTACTATTTTTCTCACAGACGTAGTGTGCGATTGAAGAAGCATGAGTCCGGTTTATGGATTCATATTACTGCTTTTGTTTTCTAAGTTTATGCCACTTCTCTTGGCAATATCACTTTCCCTTTTACTATAACTGGATGCCACGACTGTGGCTTCTTACTGCAACAATCAATAAAGCTAACTACAACTCATACACAGACAACAACTACCTAATTCTCACACTATGCATATAAATCTTACTGCAACCATCGTACTCAGAACTTGAATAGTGAATAATATATTGGAAAAGCACGACTTATCAACATCTGTTAAACTGATTTCCTAAACTCAATTGCATGTGCTCACAGTAATTATAGTAAATCAAGCATAGTACTTATACTTATTTAGTAACTTACTTGTGGTTGAGGATCAAAGAAGGTAGCCAATTCATCAGGAATCTTTCCTTCCTTCATTATCATATATGCTTTCAACGCACCCAAGGGGTTTGAACTTGGGATTCTAAATTCATGTACTTTTGTTTCCACTTATTAGAAGATGTTGATGATGTGGCAGTACCAGATGAACCAATGCTTAAATCTGAAAGTTGCATTCTTGTATTTCTAAATGAGTTAGTAGGAGCTGCTCCCAAACCTGCAACATCAATTAAGTAGTGTTTTGTTACGACAATTTCATTCCGAAATATAACAAAAAATACACAATCATATAACAAAAAATACAAAAAGTAAAAGTTGTTAGTACCGGCCCTGTGGTCCTCTTTATCATAATATAGAAAATGCTTTCTCCATCTAAGGTAAAATCATATACACAAAACGTAGTTGTGAATTGTGAAAAGTATAAGGACTATATACACTAGCATAAATATATTCATTTATTTTATATTTTCATTTTAGAAAGACTGATTCCTAAACTTAGAAAGACTGATTCCTTCTGAGTCCATTTTTAAAATGTGCAGAGATGGTGCATTTCTGAGTCCATTTTTTCCACTGCCATAGGATTCTTTTCATATTCCAACTCTGCTATTGCTTCCTTCCACATAAATTTCACAGCCATATCAAATCACGATACCAGCACTTAACCACAGACACTAAGCAAATAAAATGAAAAATATTAATTCCACAGGTGGTTTTTATTTAGTGAACAATGAATGTGTATGTGTGTGATGACATTAAAAATATTATATCAAAGTGCACGTAATGACATGCCATGATAGGAAAGAAAATAGCACATTAAAATTAGTATCTGTGTTTTGAGTGCTTCTATAATGTCCACCCACTGATTAATTTAAAAGGTTATTTACTAGAATCATTATGATTTAAGGTACACTTAATTGTTTACTAAAAAACTATGTTGTGTTCTTTTAAAAAAAAAGACAGAAATATGATATATCTTTCAACAATCGTAATCTCTGTTATGTGGGTGTAGCTATGAAATATATGCCTAGTCTAAGTGGACAAAAAGTAAGGATGCTTTTGGAATCCAACCTGCTTCGAGACAACCAAAAGGAAGTAATTAAGATTTTTTTTCTTAATCAGAAATGTTTACGGATATCTCTGGCATGTATAAAATGTTGCCTTTGATGGAATCTTCATGCCAGATGTTGCTACAGGAAAATGAAAAAGAGAAGATAATGAAGGAAAAGGTAGATAGATTTTTCTATCTCTTTCTTTTCTTACTCTGTGAGGTTACAACCCCTAAGCTCAAATTGGGTAAAAATTCCCTGTTTTCTTAGCATGAAAATGTGGAAAACAAAGGAAATTGAATGATATTATTGTATGCGTTAATACCCACTTGAAACCAGTTTGACTCTACTCATCACACATTTGTTTGAGAGGCAACAGAGATGTACCAAATAAAAGCACAAAGAGTTGTAGAGCGATGTACCTCAGGTTGACCGTTATGAGCTCCGCTGTCAGCCGGTCCGCAAAACTACTGTTGCAGCTCCATCCGTCGACTGCGAATCTGAAACGAAGAAGAAAACACGGGCAATCCAAAGAAGAAATAAGAGAAATCAATAACAAGAGTAGATAGAAGAAGGAACAAAGGAAAATAGCGTACCTGTGAGGCAGGGAGAAAGCGTGATTTTAGGGTTCAGGTGAAAGGAGAAATTGATTCAGAAGATTTTGCGAAAATAAATTTTTAAATAATAATGGGTTTAGGCAAAGAGATGAGTTTTAGATCTGGAGGGAATAAAATTTTAGAATGGCTAAAAAGAAACTTAATCTAAAATTTTTAGAGGGAAAAATGTAAAAGAATGTGAAAATGAAGAAAAAATTTATTATTATTTAAAGAGGTTATAAACCTCCCTTAAAAGGAATTAAAACTCCCACAAATATTGTAAGCTAGATAATTTAAACTAAATATCTTAAGTTATGTTAATTTGAGGGGCTTTTTTACCACCTCCGCAAAATAACCCCCTCTAAATAAGGTTTTTTTGTAGTGTAGGGTGATGTTCTACCTCGGTTTTGACCACAACCGAGACATATTCCCCTGTTTTTTTTAAGAACAGGTCTGTTTCTGCAACATTTCCAACTGCAAAAACAGACCTGCATATAATTTTACAGCCAAAACAATCCAGAACAATCCAGAACAGGCCAGAACAATATATTTTAAATGAAAATTATATTAAGACATAAATACATTCAATAAATCAACTAGGCATAAATCAATCCAATGTAATCATAAATCAACTTTAAAACATAAATCAATGAAATGTACAAAGTTAAACTAATAATAATGTACAAAAACATAAAACAAGTTAGAAACATAAACTTAGAATTTACTATATCCTAACATCTACTGCATACTATTATATAATTGAATTACATATTTAGCCAGTGTTTTCTTCACAACTTTAAGTGTCTTCTCTGGAATTGGGGCAGTCACATTGAATCTCTGCATAAAACACAATGATTTCAATTAGTGAATATAAAATCTAAACTATAGAGAAAATAAAATTCAAACCTAAATATTTTCGTCCGCTTAGTTCGCTTTTATGAAAACAGGGTTAACCTTCGTTTAGTTGGTTAACTTTGTAGGATTAGAGGTTTGAGTTGCAACTTTATTTTGTTGATCTGTGATTGGAAACATTGTAATTAAGTGAATGACCGATTGTTTTTCATTCTGTGTTTGAAACCGTTTTCTTAGATCTGTGTTTCCATTTCAGTTTGCATCTGTGATTTTGTTTATCCACACTCACCACAAACTTTTCACAAACCCCCCCACTACGTGTCTGACTTAATTCTCGAACCACAGTTTGGTGCTTGAGAGACGACCTAGGAGTCACTTCCTAGCTATACTGCATTTCTTATATGCGCATCAAATTTTCATGGGGTGCGACACCCATCACTCCTCTTCTTGTTTTGTTTTGTAAATATGTTGTGTATCTTGTCTCTTGAAGTTGTGTTCTGAAAAGAGAGAAAAGAAAAGAGACAAGATGAAAAAAAATGAAAAAAAAATTAAATATAGAAAAATGAGAAAAAAAATTAAATATAGAAAAATGAGAAAAACTAAATAAATTTGTAAATGATGGAGCCAAGAAGAGGATTGAATTAGAGGGTTTTGGGTGTGATTTGACTGTGTTTTCACTTGTTCCCCATTGCTCCTCTATTCCTTTTGGTTTGTAACTTCTCATCATATTTATCCTCCCTTGTCCTTAGCCCCATTACATCCATAAAAGACCTTTTGATTTGAACATGCATAAATGTTTTGAGTGTTGATATTAGAGGCTTGACAAGTCTGTTTGTGTTTTCTTTCTTGAGTGTTTTGAGTTGACACTGTTTACCCTAGTCACTTGAGAGAAACACTGATAGTGTGCATCTATGAGGTTCTGTTACTTTTGATTCACCTCTTGAGCTGATTGATCATTTTACCATGTCTTGAATTGCTCGGATGACTTTATGAGTATCTGTTTTCTCTGATTCTGTGTTGGATGTTGTCTATTCCTATCTTTGTCCAGATTTCTTGAGAATTGTGTAACTCTGTTTCTTTTCTTGTGAGTCTTTGTTTTCTGTGTGCTGAGTCTGTGTCTCTTCCCTGATGTCCTCTGAATTGTTCCCTGACTAGCGTCTTGATTTTGCCCAAGAATGCAAAAGACTAAGTGTGGTCTATTTTGATTAGTCGATATTTTATTGATTTAACTTAGTTTATTGTACTAGAATTAATCAGGGAATTGTGCTTAATTGTCTAGTATTTTTCCGTTTTTGTTAATTGTGCTTAATTTGACCAGAAATTCTAATTTTAATAAATTTGAATATTTTGAGCTAATTATTTGCATTATTAATTGTAGGGAAATTATTGGACAACATTATGGGACAAAGGGTTATCATGCCCATCATTTTGTGGAAAGCAAAGTCTTTGGTTTTTAATGGAAGAAATGAATCATTGATGCACACGCTGCATTCAAAATGCTTTGGAGAAACGGGCTTATTTTTCATTAGAAAGAAGAGGTGCAACCCTTTCCTTCTCATACGGTCCAGCAGCCACATGGAAAAGGGTTTCCAATTTTCTATCCAATTAAACATGGGATGTGTGTCACGACCTGCTGACTTTAAGGAAAAAAAAAGAAGGAAACACATTTCATTGGATTGATGAAAGAAAAGGGGCAGCCACGACCTGCAAGGAAAAGGTGTGCATTCAATGACAATGGTGTCACGGCTTGGGAGCACCATCCTAGCTGGGAGAAAAATAAAATACGGGCTGCAGTCCATATGTCCATCACGGCCCACACTTGGCTGGTGTTGTCTTCACACACGCTGCAGGCCGAAATCAATTGTGCGTGGTGAGAATGTGGGTTGCACATCATGATTCATCCAGCAGAAAGCCCAAGGTCCATCTTGGAGAATTAAAAAAAAAACGTAAGTGCAACATACAAAAAAAGGTGGGTGCATATAGAAGAGTCCAGCCTTCAGGCTGCAGCACATAGCATACACGCTAGCACAAAGATGGGCACACTCGATCCAGCTACTAAGGAGTAGACGTGGAAAGGCAGCAGGGATCTTCATTTAAGAGCACGCAACCCTAAGTGGGAAGGGATTCCTAGCCGTCACACTTGAAAGGAATTTATTTTTGCTACTGGAACGTTGGGGATAGGAGATTCCTTGGAAAAGAGACTTCTTGGAGATATATTCAAGAGCACACACTGCATTTAACATTTTTTTTGCTTATGGAAGAAGATGTAACATGATTTTACTTTGCAAGCTGCTCGTCTATTTTATTTTTATTGTCACACATTTTTTTTAGCATTGAAGTTTATTCATTCAACTGAACGGTGCTGCTAATGCTGCAATGTTGCGTTCCTTTTATTAGCTTAAATGGTACTTTTGTTTATTCTTGCTGCTAGAATGCGTTTGTCTGCATAGTGTTTCAATGCATGCATTTGCTTCATATAAATATTTCAATTATTACGCTTGCACATAGACCGTTCAAGAATTTTTATTTGGTTCAATGCAATTTGGTATTTTATTTTCAGCTGCTGTTTCAAGCCCCGCAACTTACATTTAATTATTAGTTGCACGTGAGTTTTATTATTAAATGTATTTTCCTTGCATTTTAAATTGATTCAAGCACTTTTAGCTTTCACTTTAATGTTGTCTATTTTGTTTGGTTGTGATATGTTAAATGTGTTGTTAGTTTAAATTTGTTAGGTTAGTCACTAATAAAATTACATTGCTTTAATGAGATTCCTGCACTTTAATTGCCAAACTGCTGCTTTGATTTTGCTCAATATTTAATCTGTTGTGTGCCTACGATTAGGTATACGCTTAGTTGCCTAGTCGGTGTTTAATCTTCGCTTAGTTATTAGATTGTACGGTGCATGACTGATTAGATTTGTGCATTGCATTCGCTTAGTTTGTAATTCTGAAGAACAAATTATCCTTCGCTTAGTTGGGTGATTCGTGTTGGATTTGGATTAGAGTAGTGTGTACCTGTTGTTAATCTGTGATTGTAAGCATAGTGATTAAGTTAATGACAATTCGTTTTCAGTTTGTCTTGGAAACCGTTTTTATATCTGTGTTTGCATGCTTGTTTGCATTAGTAATTTAATTTTATTCATCTACATTCACAAAACTATTCACAAACCTCCCCCCTCCACTTCGTGTCTGACCTAATTCTCGAACCACAGTTTGGTCCTTGAGAGACGACCTATGAGTCACTTCCTCGTCTATACTGCATTCTTTTATGCACATTAAATTTTGCATGGGGTGCGACACTCATCATACACCCACTAAAGGGTGTTGGGAAGCACTTACTGATGAGTGCTAGAAAAGGTTTGGGTCAGGCTTGCGACGTTAAACAAGCACTACCTGGGAGGTAACCCAGTTTATTATTGTTTATCTTTAACCCTGTTTAGTTGCATTTTAAGATTGAGTGTTTCATATGAGAGGGGAAGTGCATAAAATTTAAAAATTGACAGTTGAAATCAAGTGTTACAGGTCTTAAAACATCAAAGCAAACCAAAAAGGGAAAAAGAAATTTTTAATGCCCACCGCTGAGCGACAGTGGACGCTAAGCGGTGGCGACGCAGATTGGGTTTTGGGCTTTTTAAAAGCTCAGTGTTGGAAGCCCATATGCATATTTTTAAACCTCCCTAGGGTGCGCCCAAGCGTTCTCCATAGACCCTAACACTTTAATTTCACTTTCAAGAGCTTTCTAAAGGTTTTTCTCCACTTTTCTCATTACCCACTCACCAAAATCTCATAGTTCTTCACTTTTTCACCATTCCATTAACAAAGTTTGGGTTTTTTGGTGAGAGCATTGCATTGGGAAGGCATTCATCATCAATCAAAGAGCATTTGCAAGAATCTAGAGTATCTCCACCCAAGTAAGTTGTGCAATTTCATTCTTAGGGTTTCTAGAATTGAAAATTGATGAAGAACATGTGTATAAGTATGATAAATTAGGGCTTTTGATTTCTATGCAAGATTTGATGAAATTGAAACATTTTGCACTAATTAAATTGCATGAATATGTTCTGAAACTGTGAAATTTGTGATTAAGTGGAGATTAGAACAATTAAGAAGCGATTTTTGAAATCCCGACGCCACCGCTGAGCGGTAGCGGACGCTGGGCGGTGGGCGTCAGACTTTGTTTTTGGCTTGAATTCTCTGATGCAGGTGGCACTGAGGGGCCTTATTTTGCCCTTAGCGCTGGACAGTGCTTAGATAATGGATGTTTGATGGTTTACTAACCTTTAATCTTAATTTCCTTGGTCTTTTGAATTTTGTTTGATGTAGGAATGACATCATCCTCAAGAAGAGTGAAAACCAAGGGAAACAAGAGAAAGGAGCCAGAGAGGCCTCCAAGATTTTACTCTCATAGATTCCTCTCTAGGAAACATGAGGAGCACTTTCTGATTGTGCAAGAAAGGCGATTGCTAATGGAGCGGAAAGCAATATTCATCCCAGACTTGGCTCCTCAATTTGGTGCAGAATTGGAAAGCAGGAACTTGGAAAAGCTAGCTATGTACCCTACACCAGCTAATATTGAAGTGGTGAAGGAATTCTACACTAATGCCCTATTCAGAGGAGTGCAGATGGAGGGGTACACCAATTATGTCCAAGGGGAGATCATCATATATGACCACGACACCATTAACAGCTTCTTGGGTACAGAGTGCGTGAGCGAGCAGTGCCAATATGTATTGAACATCAGGGAGTGCTCAGACTATGATGATATTGAGAGGGTGCTCTGTGTACCTGGAGGACACTTTTACAAAACCCAAATGGTGTTCCCATTAACATGAAGAGGGCAGATCAGACACCTCTGGCAAGATATTGGATGGCATTTACTCATGTCAACGTCCAGCCTATTCCCATGTTTCTGACATCACTTTTCATAGGGTCATGTTTATTTACTGCATGCTGAGGCAGTTGAATGTGAACATTGTCGAGGTCATCGCTAATGAGATTAAGAGTTGCGCTGCTACTGTGAGCAGCAGGACACCATTGGGACATCCTTCCCTCATAAAACATTTGTGCCATCAGGCTAGGGTGAATACTTCTGTTCCACCATTTGAGAGGCCTAGAAAGGCCATAGATGCTGCTTACTACAGACATCATTGTGAAGGAGATGAGGTGGCTGAACCAATGCCTAGGAGACGTCCTAGGAGAGGAGCAGTTCGGCAGGATGAGCCAGCACACCACGCAAAGCCATTCCAGATGAGGGACATGTACATGTCCATGATGGAGGCAAGACTTAAGGCTATTTGTAGAGGGTAGGTAGCCACAATTGAGATGATAGTGGGCCTGTACGACACACCACCGATGCACATGTGGACTATGGACGAGTTCCATAGTGCTATGGCATGGCCATAGGAGCAGGCACAGGGCAGTGGATTTAGAGCCGTTAAAGTCGCAGTGATGGATGACGATGAGGAGGATGACGCCTTTGAGGATGCAGAGGCTTGAGATGAGGATGATGATTCTAATGACAACATGAGCTGATTCGGCATCTACTGATGGATGTCGTATGCAGAAGAGCAGGGTTTATGTTTTCTTTTTCTTTTGTAATTTGAACTTGTAGTGTAGGTTTGCTTCGGTTTAGTAGTGTAGGTTTGTGTGAACTTGTCTGAACACCTTATCTGATTGTGGTTTGACTTGTTTTATTGCATGATGAGTGTGCTTGATGATGCTTGATATGGATGATAATTGAGATTGTTATATATGCTTCTATACAAGTGAATTTTTCACAAGTTGTGTGAACATATGCATGATGAGTTATGACTGTGGTTATGATGTTAAGTAGGATGTATGATTGAATTATTAAGTAAGAACAGATGTGTGAGGTTTTGAGCTCCAGAGTGCTTGTTGATATATTTGTTATCCAATTGAAAGAATGAATGATATTGCCTGAATCTTTAGGATTGATTGAATTACATGCTTATGTCATATGATCAAGGCCATTTTTGGAAGCCCTTACTTAGCCAAAATTTCGCCCAAAGTAAAGAGAACCATGTGTTCTACCCTTTTTGAACCTTAGCCTGAGACACTTTGAAAACCTTGTTGAGAAAGATCTTTACCTTGAGTTGAGTTGAGAATAATTGAATGGTATTGATAAAGGTTCAAGTTTGGGGTTGTTGGGGAATTGAAAGGCAAAAGAGAAAGCATTGAGCAAAATGTGTTGAATGATGAAAGCATGAGAAAAATAGAAAAGAAAAGAAAAAGAAAAGCATGAAAGATAAAGCTCAATGCAAAAGAAAAAGGGAAAAGTTGGGAATGAGTAGATTGGTTGAAAGAGAGTTTATGCTTGAACTATGAATATTGAATAACTCTCTTAACTCAAGGATTTTGTGATCTGAAACACCAATGTTTCTTGTTAACCCATGTTAAGTCACTGGCAAGTGTACCAGATCGTATCAAGTAATAATAAATGGGTAAGTCCAAGTATCGTTTCCCAAAGGACTCTTAGGCCTTACTTTTCATGTAAACTAATCGTGTAAGACTTAAGAAAAGAATTAAATTGAGGTGTGTATGCAAAGAACAAAATTTAACGTGCAAATGCAATGATTCAATTGGCTTTAAGAAACCATGGATGAATGGAGTTGTTAGGGTTTACAATTTCATCTTATCCACCCTCATATATCTACTCTTCTTATTTAATTAGCTTATTTATCATATTGTCATGCAAACTTTCTTAGTCTACCCATAACCCAATCCCTTGGTGAAAAGAGCCTATTACTAATTATCGGCTTGCTATCCCTAGCCTCCCCTAGTAATTAATAATGCATGATAAACGGAAGCAAAATACAATTGATCGTCCTACCCCTATCCCTCGGTGGTATTAACATAATCAAGGAATTCAACACCAGTTCATGACATTAATGTACGTCCTTGTATCAATAAAGACAAACAACATTTACCGAATGAGTTAAACGATAAAAGCAATAAGCAAAGGTGAAGAACCCAACAATTGATAAATCAAGCATATGCAAGCATATAAAATAAATAAGAATTTGGATATATGAGAGTTTCAAAAGATTACATTGTTCCCCAACAACTTAGGGTTTAGTTCACCATAATCATGGTGAAACTAGATGAAATATGATGAAAGAATGGAAGAAATAACCCTAAACTTGGTAGATTGGAGCCTAAGTGATGGGGAAGTGCATGCCTAGAATGAATAGACTAAAATGACATACAAAAAATGGAGAGAAATTAAAAGTGGAAAAGATTAGAGAAAGAGGAAACTTATTACTTGAAGATGCGCCACTTGAAGGAAGCTCCAAGATAAGCATCAAAGGAGGACCGCCACTTGCTTGAGCAAGATAAGGTCTACCCAAAATAGGGACTTTGGAGACAGAATACTATCTCAAAGAAGATTGCAAAAGTACAAATCAACTCAAAATTCAATTGAATCAAAGTAAGGTGTGTATCCAAAGGAGACCCCCTAGGCTTCTTATATAGCTTTTGGAGTGAGTTTGGATGATAGTTTCAAGAGATGTGGGACTTGAATGCCTAAGGTCTGACCAGCAACGTCCCTAGGTGTTTCTTAGTCCCACATTGCTCAACTCTCGCATTCCAAAAGGGTTTATAAGCAACCTAACTCTCCTAAAGTTCAAAAAATGAACACAACTTATGCTACCTTGCGCTATAAGCTAAGACCCATTTCTTCCTCTTGTTTTCTTTTAAGACCAAGCCATGGAAAGTCCCACATTTCTTGTGCTTAAAGGAAAAGAAGGGTTTATAAGTGTTTATTCAACTAGAACTAACGAAAAGAAACAAAGAGGCAAATATAAGCCCATGAAACCTATTCTACTCTTTTTTATTCTTTTTGTCACTCTAAAAGCTCTTCATTGTTGCCCCATCTATGATCATATCATCCCCCCCAAGTTGGAGAGGATTCGACCTCGAATCTTGAAAAACCTGCAACAAGGAGAGATTAATGACTTATTTCTTGTATAAACCAAAGGAACTCCTCCTGGATAAATGTCAACCTGCAAAAATCATCAAACATTTTGTGAATGAATTTATGTTGACCAATCAATGTATATAAACAAGTAATAATAGAAGAAAGTCTCCTTATATTTTTTTTGTATTTAGTAGTGAAAACTAGGAGACCTTTTTTAGAGAAAAAATTATTTTTTTTCTTGAGTTGAATGTAACCAAATGGGTAACACTAACTCAAGATGTGTTTCACCAAAATTTATTGAAGAGTTGGAAAGAAGAAAAGAGGAAGGTGAATTTGAACAAAATACTTTTGGAACAAAGAAAGAAAACTTAGTTAAAGGAGAAAAGTAGAAGGATTGAAAAACTCCCCTGTCATGGCTTGGATTTATTTGAATGATGGGAGTGGATGGTGCCTTCAGTGGCACTTCCTTTGTGACTAAGACTTTATCCTTCTCCATTTCTCGAACAAGTTCTTCTTTTTCTTTATTTTCTATTTCCTCTCTTTCTTTTCTCTCAGTCTCTTCTTTTACTCTCTCCTCTCTTTCTTTTCTTTCTTCATTTACTCTCTCCTCTTTTCTATCTTGAATGTCCTCAGTGAAATAATCAAGAATGACATTCTCTGTTTCTTCACTTGATGAGGAAGAAGAGTTATAGGTTGGTGAAGGTAAGGAAGAGGTAGGCTCATTAGTCATAATTACTTCACCTTCAATGCATGTTGCCTTTTTATTTGGGCAGGCAGACGCTATATGACCATGTCCTAAGCATTTAAAACATTTAATGTGACTTGGTCTAGAAGGGGATGTAGGTGGGGAGGAGGAATGATTAAAAGAAGAAGGAGGACAAGATTTGTTAGTGGGCTCCCTAGAAACATCCTTGGCTTTGTCCTTTGATGATGAGGATTTGTAGAAAACATCTCTTGAAGATTTGGAAAATTTATTGTGACAAGCTTCTCTTTTCAAGAGTTTCTTCTCTACTTTTATGCCACTATGAACCACTACATCTAAAGTCTCATCATCATGGAATTCAATTTTATCTTGGATGTTTTTATTGAGTCCATTAATAAATCTAACTATTTTTTCTTGATTATTTTCTTTAAGGTTAGCATGACGTAGGAGCACTTTGAGTCGCGAGCAGAAGAAGAGAAAGAAGAAGAGAGGTTTGAAGAAACTGAGAAAATAAGAGATGGTCACAATGGGCAGATGAGAGAAATATTCAATCAGGTGACTATTGTTCCTATTGATGAAAATCATCCTCAAATTCCTATTTATTCTAAGAAAATTGATTATTACCTCGGAGAGATTATAGATTTAGATACTGATGAAGAAGAATAGGAAGTGCTTATGCAGCCAAGAAAGAAACATCATCCACCAAAAATGAAGGATCCAGGATTATTGACTCTTCCTTGTGTGATAAATGAGGTGGATGTAGGAAGAGCTATGATTGACTCAGGATCTAGTATCAATCTGATGCCCTTGAGTTATTTGAAAAAAATTAAAGGGTTAATATTAAAACCAGCTAACACTACTTTGACAGTTGTAGATGGTTCGATGAAAGAGCCAGCTGGTAGGGTGGAGGATGCAATTGTTCGTGTTGAGCAGTTGGAATTTTTAGTTGATTTTGTGGTTGTGGATATGGAAAATGAGGGAAGAATTCCATTAATTTTGGGAAGACCTTTTATGAGGACTTCCAGAATGGCGATGCGTATTCATGATGGGATAGCAACTTTGAAAGACCAAGAATATGTGTTAATGTATAGTTGCTCTAAGGGAAGAAAGGTGAAAATGAAGAAGAGATCCAGATTCGAGGAGACAAATGGAGAAATTGCATCAGATGAGGATGATAGCACAACAAGTACCAATTCTAACAGTTGTAATGTTTTACATGTACCTAAAACTGAGGAGGTGGACAAAGGAGGAATAATCCACTCAGAAGATACACCACTTCCACGAGGCTCACAAGTGAGATTCAAGAATAAGAAGTGGATTGTTATTAAGATCAAGGAAGATGGCAAGGTGGAAATTAGAAAACCATATACAAAAGCCATCAAAAGAGTGGATAGAAGGCAATTGATGAGTTGGGTTGATGAAGAACCCAACCGGGATGGAAAGTCTTGAAGACATTTGATTTAATCCCATGTGCTGTAAAACATTTGTAGTTTTAGGTTTATTTGATTTTGGACTTGTAATTTATTGGACATTTGAACACTATTGGGTAGCATCTACTGAGGGATGCTAAACTTTTATGTATTCACTAAAGGATACAGGTAGGCACACCTACTGAAGGGTGTTGGAAAGATGGGCACTTACTGATGAGTGCTAAACAGGTTTGGGTCAGGCTCGTGACGTTAAACAAGCGCTACTTGGGAGACAACCCAGTTGATCATATTGTTTTTAATCCTTTGTTGAGTGCATTGCATGTTACATGTTGCATCTGAGAGGGGAAAGGCATATAATTGAAAAATTGAAGGTTGAAACTGAGTGCTATAAGGTAAGATTGCTCAAAAAGCAAGCAAAGAAGAAGAAGGAAAATTTACCGCAGACTGTTGAGCGGTTGCGGCGCGGGGAGTCTCGGCTTTTCTTAAAAGTTGAGCGGTTTTTGAAGTTCTTCACATTGAAACTCTTCTTTGCATTTCGCCTGAGCAGTCTCCTTAAGCCCTAGCACTCTCCTTTCACTTTCAAGAGCTTTTTAGAGAGATTTCCTCACTTTCTCATCACCCACTCACGAAAAAATCAATTTTCTACCATTGTTGAGACAAAGTTTGGGGTTTTTGGTTGAGGGTTTTGCATTGGAGAGGACATTCATCATCAATTGGACAATTTTTCTACAAGCATTCAAAGTCTCCACTCAAGTAAGTATGCAATTTCATGTTTAAGGTTTCTATTTGGGATTTGTGATGAACATGCTTAGGAACATGATAAATTAGGGCTTTTGATTTCTATGCATGAATTGATGAAATAGAAACTGTTTGAACCTATTAAATTGCATGATTTTGGTTTGGATTGATGAAATTAGCAAAAAAGTGGAGATTAGGACCATTTAGGAAGAGATTTTGGAAAAAACCTAGTTGTCACCGCTTGGGCGGTCTGTTTTGGCGTTGAGCGGTGGCGCGACTGGAGGCAAACCGCCTAGGCGGTCTTCATGGACGTTAAGCAGTCTGCAGTAGATTTTGCCTAAATGTTGGAATTTTTGAATGTTTGTTGAGGGCCCCTGTTTCCCTCATAGCTGGATTATGTGTGATCCGCGTTATAAAATTGATGATATACTAACCTCTAATGATGTTTCTGTGAATGTTATTTGGATGATTTAATGCAGGAATGTCTACCTCAAGAAGAGTTAAAACTATGGGCAATGAAAGGAAGGAACCAGAGAGACCTAGGAGATTTTATTCTTCCAGGTTCCTCTCAAGGAAGCATGAAGAGCATTATGCTACTGTTCAGGAAAGGGGTTTGCTGATGGAGAGGAAGGCCATGTACATCCCTGACTTAGCTCCATAATTTGGTCAGGAAAGTGAGAGGTGAGGCTGGTAGAGATTGACTACATATCCAGCACCAGCCAGTATTAAGTTGGTGAAGGAGTTCTATGCCAACGCCTTGTCCAGGGGAGGAGTATCAGCAGGGAGATACATGAGCTATGTGAGGGGTCATTTGATCAGTTATGACCCTGACATTATTAACACCTTCTTAGGGACTGAGTGGCCAGGAGAACAGTGCAGGTATGCTGCTATACTAGGGGAAGCTAGGGATTATGAAGATATTGAGAGGGTGATGTGCATCCCTGGGAGGCATTTTTAGAGAAACCCTAATGGAGCACCATTTAACATTGATGAGTCGATATTTTATTGATTTCACTTAGTTTATTGTGCTAGAATTAATCAGGGAATTGTGTTTAATTATCCGATATTTTCCAGTTTTTCCCAATTATGCTTAATTTGACCAGAAATTCTAATTTTAACTAATTTGAATTTTCTAAGCTAATTATTTGCATTATTATTTTCAGGGAAAATTTTGGAAACACAATTTGGGACATTTGGAGGAGACAAAATAAATTCAAGACTCTCAAATTAGACATTTTAAATTTCATTGTATTGTAATTTTAATTGTTTAAACTTTTTGGACAAACCTTTGCACATTGGGCCATTGTTAAAAAATTATGAGGGGCCCAAAATTGTAGGACACTTGCCCTAGGGTTTCTTTTTATTTTTAGGGTGGACCCCACCTCATTTGAGGACACATGGTCCTAGGGATCACAAAAAGCAGTCGTCATATAAAAAGGATTGAGCTGCAGCGTTTTTAAAAGGGAGATTGCTACAACGTTTTTGACTCACTCTCATTCTCGGCAGATTGAAGAGAGAGTTGTTGGGGATGTTATTTTTTTAGGGAGAAGGATGTATGAACTTTTGGATTTTGGGTGAATGGAATTGGTGCAAAGCTTGCTGCAGATTTGGAGAGGGCTCTCGGTATTTTTTAAAAAAAACAGCAACCAACACTTGATTCATTTTGGTCTCGGGAAGTTGGGAGAATGTGCTGCAGCAGCTGTGGTATTTTTCACGGTTCACTCATATTTTTTTTCTTTGAATGGAATAGCAAGCAGCTCATCTTAATTATAAGCAACAGAGATGGACGATGATGTCCATATGCACTGTTGTCACAATAAAAGTGGAGTCTTTGTTTTTATCTTCATGAACTAGAATTTTAGTTTTATATTTTATAAATTAGAATATTGTTTTACCTTTTCATTTACATGCACACGGTCATTTGTATTTTCTGAGATTGAAGATTTAAATCTTTGCAAAGCTGCACGGTGTTAATTTCAATTACTTTTTAGAAAATGGTTGCTAATACATTGAAGAAGTGGTGCAGCGAAAATTTTCATTTGCTTGATAACGAGGCACATGGTGATGAATTGGAGAAACAAACACATTCGAGAAGTAGGAGGTGTCATGTCCTAAGGAAAGCATGTTTCATTTAAAATATATTCCAGCATATTTTTTTTTTTTTGCTTTGAATGATTTTGATTCAAGGGTATGGTCGCGGCTTAAAACAAGATGATTTAAAATGGAGATTAATATTTTAATTTTGGATGAGGACGGTCAATCACTTTCGGAAAAGAGAATTTGTTCTTCTTAGTTTCTAGAATTTGGTTTGATTTTCGCAATATGCATTTCACTTATTAGTTCTTCCATTTTAGTAGCTTTAATTTTATTTTAATATTTATCGGTGACAATGTTCGGTTTATTATTTTTGTTTACTTTATTGTTGTATGATCTATTTGATCGTGTTAATTTAATTGTCATGTTCGTCTAAATTAATCGTGTTGGTCATTAGCAATATTGCATTGCGTCTTTGAGATTTTTGGACTGTATGTGTGAATTGCCACTCTGACTTAAGCATTGTAATTAAGTTAATGACCAGTCGCTTTAATTCTGTGTTTGATTCCATTTTTGCATTTCTATTTGCATCTGTGTTTTAATTTAATTCATCTGCATTCACAATCCTTTCACAACCCCCCCCCCCCCACTATGTGTTAGACCTGATTCTCGAACCACATTTGGTCCTTGAGAGACGACCTAGGAGTCATTTCCTAGTCTATACTGCATTTCTCATATGCAATCAAATTTGTATGGGCCGCGACAGCCCATCAAACATCCTTAGGGCAGATTTGGCTCCCCTAGCCAAGTACTGGATGACATTTACTCATGCCAACATCCAGCCATGTTCTCATGTTTTTGACAACACATTGCATCGGATTCTGGTCATCTATTGTATGTTGAGGTAGATGGACGTGAATGTTAGTAAGATTATCACCAGCGAAATTTTGAGCTGCGCCAACACTGTGAGCAGTAGGACACCACTGGGACATTCGTCCCTAATTACATATTTGTGTCAGCAGGTAGGAGTGGATACTGCAGTTCCACCCTTTGAGAGGCCGAGGAGGGTTATTGATGCCTCCTACTTTCCTCAGTATTGTGGAGGTGATGAGCCGGCTGGAGCAGTTCCTAGGAGACGTCCTGGGAGGACAGCAGCACAGTAGGAGGATGAGCCTGCAGACGCATCAGCACAACAGTCGAAGCCTTTCCAGATGAGGGACATGTACATGTCCACGATGGAGGCACTGATGGAGTCCCTTCGCAGAGGGCAGGTGGCCACTGCTTAGATGATTATAGGATTATATGATTAGCCACTAGTGCACAAGTGGACTATGGATGAGTTCCATAGTGTGATGGCATGGCCTCAAGGACAGGCACATGGCAGTGGGTCTAGAGCAACTGGAGCCTCAGGTGGACAGGATGATGACCAGGAGGATAAGGACTTTGAGGATGCCCAGGATGAGGATGAGTATGACTCAGATGAGCACTTGTCCTGAGGGCATCTACTGATGGATGGCCTCATTTGGACAAGGATTTTTCTTTTTCTTTGTACTTTGAATTAGTAGTATAGGTTTTATTCTTGTGTCTATGCTTGGCTTGTACACTGGTTCTGATGATGGTTCAATTTTATGGCATGATGAGTTATTTACTACTGATGATTGACTGTGAATGATGATTGAGAATGTGTGAATGTTGATATCCAGGATAATGTTACACTAATTGTGTGAACAGATGTGTGATGATTCATGATTGTGATTGTGATGTTAAGCAAGATTCATGAATGAGAAGTGAGAAAGCATTTGTGTGAGGTATTGAGCTCCAAAGTGTTTCTTGATATATGTACTATTCACAGGGAATCATGAATGATATTGCCTTAGTCTTGATGATTGATTGAATTGCATGTTTATGTTATGTGATCAAGGCCATTTTTGGAAACCCTTTCTTAGCTAAATTTTTGCCCATAATGCTTAAATTTGTATGCCCTTTTTGAACCTTGGCCTTAAACAGGATGAAAACCCATGATTTGAAATTATTTACCTTGAGTTGGGTTGAGATTAATTGTATGTGATGAAAAGGTTCAAAGTTTGGGGTTGTATGGGAAAGTTAAATGGTAAAGAAAAGGCATTGAGCTTAAGTGATGAAAAAGAAAAATGCTTCAGAAAGAAAGAAAAAGAAAAGAAGCGTGAAGTGAGCTCAATGTAAAAATAAAAGGGAAGAAGTTGAGAATGAGTAAGATTGGTGAAGAAGAGAGTTGTGCTTGAACTTTGAATGATAATATAGCTCTCTTAACTCAAGGATTTTGTTATCCAGAAAAACCAGTTTTTCTTGCTAGTCAGCCTCATTACAAGCCTTGGAAAAGTCCTTGTGATGGCATTTGCATGTGAAGATTTTGATGGTTTTAGATGAAGGGCAATATTGTTTTATGTGACATGTGAATAGTAAAGAGTGGAGTGACCTCCTAAACACTTGAGTGATTGAGTGAAACACTTGCTTGGTGAGAATTGTTAAATCCATGTTTACATTTGTGCTTAGTTGATTGATCATTCATGAACAAAACATCTGTTGGAAAAAGATTGATAAGTTAACTGAATTGGATTGAAAGAATGCATGCATCTTAGAGGTTCCATTGAAAATCTGAAGTGAATAATGACTTGTTGTGAGGAAAAGGATTTTTTGAAAATATTGAGCTATTTGATTATGAAGTGGAAAGCCAAGTTTTGTCTTGTTTGCTTGAGGACAAGCAAAGTTCTAAGTTTCGAGTTGTGATAACGGTCTAAAAATCGTTATTTTCATACTTAAATTTGATAATCAAACACACCCTTTATGGCTTAGAATGAGCTTAAAATCAAGTAAAACACTTAGTTGTGTCTTGTGAGAGTCAAAAGTTGGTTTTAGAGATATTATGCTTCTTTTTACATTGTTTTGCAGGGTTTTAAGGTGAATTGAAGATGGAAGTGAAGTAAGGTGGGTTTAGACCCATGAAAGAAGAAGAAAAATGATGAAAAGAAGGGTCAAGTGAATCGCTGAGCGCCAGAATGGACCGCTGAGCGCTCAGAGCGGTGAACTTAGGCACCTGGGCGGTTGTCTGTTTTTATTAGCTAGATTTTGTAATCTTTTTGTTATTCTTTTGGGCTTATATATAACCCCAGTGCGAATCAAAACACATTATTTTGGCAGAGAGAAACGTGCACAACTATTCCACACACCTTGGAGGAGGTTCCTTGGATGCCTAGGCTCCAATCTACCAAGTTTAGGGTTATTTCTTCCATTCTTTTATCATATTTCATCTAGCTTCACCATGATTATGGTGAACTAAACCCTACAACAATGTAATCTTTTGAAACTCTCATATATCCAAATTCTTATTTATTTTATATGCTTGCATATGCTTGATTTATCAATTGTTGGGTTCTTCACCTTTGCTTAATGCTTTTATCGTTTAACTCATTCGGTAAATGTTATTTGTCTTTATTGATACGGGGACGTAAAATAATGTCATGAACTGGGTTGAATTCCTTGAATATGTTAATACCGCCTAAGGATAGGGGTAGGACGATCAATTGTATTTTGCTTCCGTTCATTATGCATTATTAATTACTAGGGGAGGCTAGGGATAACAAGCTGGTAATTAGTAATAGGCTCTTTTTACCAAGGGATTGGGTTAAGGGTAGACCAAGAAAGTTTGCATGGCAATATGATAAATAAGCAAATTAAATAAGAAAAGTAGATATATGAGGGTGTATAAGATGAAATTGTAAGCCCCAACAACTCCATTCATCCATAGTTTCTTAAACCCAATTGAATCATTGCATTTGCATGTTTGATTTTGTTCTTTGCATACACACCTCATATTAATTCTTTTCTCAAGTTGAACGCGATTAGTTTACATGAAAAGTAAGGCCTAAGAGTCCTTAGGGAAACGATACTTTGACTTACCCATTTTATATTACTTGATAACGATCCGGTACACTTGCCAGGGACTTAACATGAGGCGGCGAGACTAGTGCCTCAGAGATGCCCCAAGAGAGGAGTAACTTAGGATGATGCACCTGGACATCATGCAGAGTCATTCCAGATGAGGGAGATGTATATGTCCATGATGGAGGCCAGACTTGAGCCATGCAGAGCCATTCTGATGTATGACATATTCATACCCGTGATTCGCTGAAGAAATTCGTCATCAGTGTTCTCCCTAAGTAGAATAATTTGTTGCTCGGCAGCTTGCCCAAATTGGCTTTGATCCATATTTGAGTGAGGTTCTCACTAGTAGTTGAAATCATCTTGGTAGAATTGAGTGCCCATATAGTCGAATTCTTGTCCAAACTGCATCCTGCAAAAATTAGGCACAAAACCCTAGAAAACATTTATTAGAACAAAAATAAAAACAAACATAAAAATCAAGTCAAATTTAATCAAATTCACACTACTAGACAAGTTAAACCACGAGTCCCCAAAAACGGCGCCAAAAACTTGTTAAGCCCCTGACAAGTGTACCAGATCGTAATCAAGTAATATAAACGGTAAGACCGAGTATCGTTTTCCCAAAGGACTCAGTGGCCTAGACGTTCATGTGATTTGATTGAATAAAACTTGAAAGAAGAATAATTTGGAATTTTTATGCAAAGATAAAAGTAAACATGCAAAATGCAAAACTTGAATCAATTGGCAAATAAGACTATGAATTAATGGAGTTGTTGGGGTTTACAATTTCATCCTTATCCACCCTCCTATATCTACTATTCTTATTAAATTCGCTTTATTATCAATGTCATGCAGCTTTCTACTCTACTCTAAATCCGATCCCTCGGCGAAAAGAGCCTATTAATAATTACTAGTTTACTATCCCTAGTCTCCCTAGTAATTAACAACACATTATTAACAGAACTTTAAAGCAATTGATTGTCCTACTACTATCCCTAGGTAATGTTTCATAATCAAGATAATTCTTCCCAGTTCTAGACTTCCCCGTATGTCCTCGTATCGACAAAATCAAATATCATAACACCGAATGAGTTAAACAATGTAAGCATTAAAATCGGAGAAGAAAACCCAAACTATTGATAATACAATCATATGAATAAAACAAGAATTTCGATATAAGAGAGTTTCAAAAGGATTACATTGTTCCCTAACAAGTATGGGTTTAGTGATAACGGTCTAAAAACCGTTATTTTTATGTTTCAATTTGATATCAAAACACACCTTTTATGGCTTAGAATGAACTTAGAATCAAGTAAAACACTTAGTTGAGTCACATGAGAGTCAAAAGTTGTTTTTAGAGATATTATGCTTGTTTTTGCATTGTTTTGCAGGGCTTTGATGAGAATTGAAGATGGAAGTGAAATAGGGAGGACTTAGACTCAAGAAAAGATGAAAAAAGGAAGTGTTGACCGTCTTGCGATTAGGAGGCAAACCGTT
Organism: Vigna mungo; assembly: GCA_036885675.1. Lineage (NCBI taxonomy): Eukaryota > Viridiplantae > Streptophyta > Magnoliopsida > Fabales > Fabaceae > Vigna > Vigna mungo. Next base: position 36,025,162 of record CP144696.1, on the reverse strand, counting down.
GAGCGGCAGACTGGAGCGCTGAGCGGCCTACGACTTGGAGGGAAACTGTTGAGCGGCCAAATTAAGCGCTGAGCGGTGGAATACTGGGCTTTGGCTTAAATTCTGTTACTTTTATGCTTTATAAATAGCCCCAGTGCGACCCTCAAAGTAATCTTTTGGCAAGCAGATACGTCTAGAGCACTTCTACACTCCTTGGAGACGATTTCTTGGATGCTTAGGCTCTAATTCATCAAATCTAGGGTTTACTCTTCCATTCTTTCATTTAATTCCATCTAGTTTCACCATGTCCATAGTGAACTAAACCTTTTGTTGTTGGGGAACAATGTAATCTTTTGAAACTCTCTTATATTGAAATTCTTATTTTATTCATATGCTTATATTATCAATTTTTGGGTTTCTTATCTATGCTTAATGCTTCTATCGTTTAACTCATTCGGTAAGAAAATATTTTCCTTTGTCGATACGGGAACGTACGGGGAAGTCATGAACTAATAGGAAATTCCTTGATTAAGCAATACTGCCTAGAGATAAGGGTAGGACGATCAATTGTATTTTGCTTCTATACTTTAATGCACTATTAATTACTCAGGGAGACTAAAGATAGTAAACTAGTAATTAATAGTAGGCTCTTTTCGCCAAGGAATTGGGTTTAGAGTAGATCAGAAAGTTTGCACAAAAATTAGATAATAAAACGAATTAAATAAGAAAAGTAGATATAAGAGGGTAGATAAGATGAAATTGTAAACCTCAACAACTTCATTCATTAATATCTTTCCTTTGCCAATTGATTCACTTGCATTTGCATGTTTATTTTCGTTTTGCATTCACACTAAAAAATTATTTCTTTCTCAAGTCTTATAACATCAATTTACATGAAAGATAAGGCCTAAGAGTCCTTTGGGAGAACGATACTCAGACTTACCGTTTATATATTACTTGATAACGATCTGGTACACTTGCCAGGGGCTTAACAAGATTTTGGCACCGTTGTCGGGGATTCGTGGTTGAACTTTTCGAGTAGTGTAAATTGATTAAGTTTGACTTTTTTGGATATATTTTGGTTTTGTTTTTGTTTTTGTTTTATTTTTTTTTTATATATAAAAGTGCTTCTAGGGTTTTTGTTTCTTGTTTATGTAGGAGGTCATTCATACTAGAAGTAAGAAAAACCAGCAACCGCTTCTTGAAGGACATACAAATAGGAGAGGAAAGAGAGTTAGACGTCCATCTAAAGAATTGTTTCCTTCTCCTGAAAGATTGTTACAACCCTCACCAGAGCAAAGATCCGAAGAGATGGCAAATGAGCAACAACATCCTCCCAAACGCACACTTGCTGATGCATCTAATGTTGTGGGCCCGTTTCACTTCAACAGTATAGTCATGCCCAAGGACAACACAGTCAATATGGTGATGAACCCTGTGTTTAGAGTTGTCAAAACTGGTAACCCGACTCGACCCGGCCCAGCTCACCATGGGTTGGTCACTTAGTGAGCCAACCCAAACGGCTCATTTATTAGCGAGCTAGAAAAATCTGAACCCAGCTCGACCCACCACGGGTTGGCTCACTAGCCCATTTAATTACAATTTTTTTAACTAAAAAAATTACAAACTTTCTATATGCAAATTTAAAAAATATCACTCCCAAAAAATGATGTTAAACTGAAGACAATTCAAAATAAAAATAAAAAGTACAACATAATCCAAATGTCATACAAAAATAAACACAAAAAACATACAAAAAAACCTGCTACTTGAAGAATTTCAGTGAAGAAGTGAGAGTGACAACACCATAAATGAGAACAAGTTCCGTGAGAGTGATTTGTGAGAGCAGAGGTTACTTTTTTGGTATACACAGTGAGTGAAGAGAGTATTTTATTTTTTTAGGGTTTCATATATAAAATAATAAATTAAAAAAAATAGGTAGGTGGTTGGCGGGCCAACCCGGCCCACCACGGGTTCAACCCGCATGAGCCGGGTTTAAATGAGTCGGGTTGAAATCTGACCCGCATAAAAAAATCAATTCTTTCCAACCCAACCCGGCCTGAACCCGTGGTGAGCCGGGTTGGCTCGTGCGAGTTTGACGGCTCTGCCTGCGTTTATTTATCTGGTACAAAGCAACCAATTTCACGGCTTGTTAAATGAAAATCCTTATGATCATTTGACAACGTTTAGTGACATTTGCAACACTGTGAAGATGACTGGAGTATCTGATGATCGAGTAAAGCTTAGTTTGTTTCCATTCTCACTTGGAGGCAATGCTAAGACATGGTTAAACTCTTTTCCAGAAGGAACTTTCACTACGTGGGAAACTGTGGCATCTAAATTTGTGAACAAGTATTTTCCACAGTCGAAAGTCACTCAAGGAAGGTTGGAGATGTCTTCGTTTAAACAAGGCATGGAGGAAACTCTCGGACAAGCATGGGATAGGTTTAAAGGCCTATGGAGGAAGACGCCTGTTCATGGGTTTGACAAGACAACTTTAGTTCTTGCATACTTGGGAGGCTTAAATACACAGTCAAAGATGATGCTAAACGCCTCAGCTGGAGGCGACATAAAGAAAAAGACTGAGGATGAGGCCTATGACTTGATCGAGAGTATGACTGTGAATGAACAGGAGACGTATAGTGAGAGGGGTGCACCAATGCAGAAGAGGGGAATTTTGCATTTAACAGTTGATGATGCTATGTTAGCTCAAAATCATCTTCTTACTTAGAAATTGGATAATTTAACAAAGATTCTTACTCAACTTCCAAAGGAGATTAGGAATGTCTCCCAAGCTCACCAACTTTGTCATTTATGTGGTGGTGACCATATTAATGGTCAATATGTTGTGCCAGAAGGAATGCAACAGGAGGCAAATTGTATGGGTAACCAGTTCCAATATAGGCAGGGGAATTTCAACCAGGGCAACTCTAGCCAAGGTTGGAAAAACCATCCTAGTATTGGGCAAACTCAAAATAACCCATCTGGGCAAGCAGGAGGCTTCCTTAACAATATATCGTAGCAACCATCACCCTTGTGGCAGTAGGTGAACCATTTGACAGAGACTGTCAGAAACCTAAATGACAGATTTGATAAATTTTTGAAGGTTTATGAGTCTCAACATGCAAGTGACCAAGCCAGTTTCAGATCTTTGGAGATGCAGATTGGTCAACTCTCAAAGAGGGTGGAAACCACATAGAAAAATCAATTTAGGGCTAATACTGATGTTAATCCTAAGGAGGAATGCAAAGCTATTATAACCAGATTAAAATAAAATAAAAAGCTAGTAAACTAGACATGTATGTTTTCCATTCTTTTTCATAGTTTTAGTCGATTTTTGATTCCATGATAGATTGATTAATAAAAGTAATTAATGGTTGGAATTTATTAAATAGGACCTCTCCAGTTTAAAGAAAAGAGAAGAGTATCTAAAATCATAAAAAAGTTTGACGATATTAAATAAAATCTTTTAAATGATGTAAATAAATTTTGTGCCATTAAGTTAGAATAATTAGGATTTTTCAAATGATTAATGAGTTAACTGTGACTAGAGCTAAAACAGAAACATATTTGAGAAGCACAACCAGTTCTGTGCTTGTAGATTTCCTGTTAGAACACTGCAAGAGACAACAAATAATAATATGAATTAACAAGTTATAATTTCTCCAATTTTAATCACATTGAAAACAAATGGCTGATCAGCTAACATAAAAAGCACAACAACTTGAATGCATTTTAGTTGCAGTTGTGCTTCATTCAGAGCCATCAGTAACAATGAAAATGTTTCTACCAGTGAGAACATGCTGAAAAACTTCGGTTGTATTGTGAGAATAATAAACAAATTAATAGGCATCATAAACTATTAATATTTACCATGTTTCAACATATAAAAACCCGTATATTGCTGAAAAGACTGTTCTCAAAACATTGATCACCCACAACAAAATTGTGTTTAACAAAGTGTTGTTACATTTTTCTGATTATTGTCTTAACTTAGACCATTTATGCTCAATACTAGATTCAATATGCTGATTCAGAAAATTTAAGGAAAATCATTGATGAAGGTACCGTGATGAAGCTTCCGTTACATCGCTATCACTAAAATAAATCAATTGAGCAAAATAACCAGAGAATAAATATTTTTCTTGTGATTACATAATTTGTCATCCCTAAATCATTGATAAAGGTATCATTTCTCCATTTACAGCTAAAATCAATTGAACAAAACATTGACACAATCACAGAAGAAAGACTATTTTTCTTTTGTCGATTGCATAGCGTGTCATCCTTAAAACATTACATGCTCAATAAACAGAAATTCACAAACAAAAGAATTATCTCCCTCTCTCTCTCTCTCTCTCGTTCTTTTATGGATATATATGATGTGAAAACTCGTACCTGAATTCTAGATGATGCAGATTCAGCAGACAAAGGACTGAATGATAGAAAAGGCTTGAAGCTGAACCCACTTTGAAAGGGAACCTGTTGGGATTTCAACCCCAGAGAGGAAAAAGAAGTAGAAGGGCACTTGGGGCATGGGACCGAGAATGAGGCCATTTTGAAACCACCCCACGAACCAAAAACCAGACTTTCCTTCTTGTCTTCCCAAAGGAGTGTGTGATCTGCTAAGAATGGTGAGAATGGCTATGTGGGTCGGTGAAAATATAAGCCAAGAGCCGTTGAGACCGAAGAGGATGTGTTTGTGATGAATCTGAGAACACAGGAAAAGGGTAGAAACGTGTAATGATGGTGGATGGAGAATACAAAAAGGCGATTTGAAACACTTGGGTTTGGTTCAGATTTTAGAAATGTAGGTTCGATGATTACGATGCAAGTGCAGTAACCATCGAAGTGTCACAGTTTTACCTAACTTGTTGGAGGAACAAACAATGAACTATGTAGTGTCTCCTCGTAGTCACTGCTTTTACATGTTTGATGCAGTTGGTTGGAACAACGTTGGTGTTTTCGTCTACAAGATCAACGCTTGTCACAACTTCCATGTGCACGGATCAATGGCCACTGCTTTGGCTATTATTATGGCCGATTTTGTAGGTCTTGACTTTACCATTATAACAAAGAGTATACATACTTATCTAAAACTTGCACCACCAAATATTTTGTGAATGACGCACAAATAATGATGTAATAAACAAATATGGTCTTTTAGTAAATAATATTAGAGAAATATGGTAACTTGATACAACTAAAATAAAAAATAATATTTTTTTTATAAATTATTAATGTTATGGCATTAAGGTTCAATAATGCTTAATAATATTATTTAAAAAATAACTGAGAGAAAATATAAATATTTTGTTATTTTTAAGAAAAAAAATTCATAGTGACACTTTAAAAAAATTGTTAATTCACACTGAACAGGATTTTGGCTGATTTATTAGTTTAATTAGAGACAAGTTTTATGGCTCTATTTTTTTTTAATCAGCAGTTCTATCGTTCTATTAAACCAAACAATATTGTTTATTCATCAATTTTTAGATGACATAACCACATAGGATATGATAATGCTTAACTCTTCAAAAAGCTTTAACTCTCAGCACAAGATCATGAAAATTTTAAGTTAATCATGAACTTTTAATTCTCACTCCATTTTATTTATTTTGTTGTTTAAGATTTTATATATAAAAAAAATAGTAACACATTATTCCAAGGCAACAAAAAGAGTAATTTTACTAAAATAATTGTATCATCTTTCTAAATTTTTGTAGATATATAGTTAAGTATTTCAAGACAACAGTATTGATTAGGGAGTAAGAAAATAGTGTAAATATTTTACAAGATCTAAAAAAGCTAATAGTTATGGTTGTTTTTTAAAGAATTATTGTTATATAACAAATTAGTTAGCGAATCATATAGTATTAAATGAAAATTAAATATGAGTATTAAAAGTAAGTTGAAGTTCATTTTTGTGATTATTATATAAGTTGGTGTGATTTTATCTTAATAAGTAATATATTAAAAATAGGAACTAATATAACTTTTGTTTTAACTCAAATATATATTAGAAATAATAGATTATGTGGTTGAGTTTTATTTCTTCTAATAAAATAACTAACTACTTAAATGTGATACCAATCAATTATATGATAATAATTTTTGTGTTATATATATAATTATTCGAGCCTTTTAAATGCAGATAAATACTTAAATCCTTTATTATGTGAGAAGAATTTGAATTTAACAAATGGAATTTATGTTGTCTAGTTTAATATGATATTTGACTCAATATAAATTTTCACAATATTGTTTGTGTGTCTTTTCTTTTTAAAGGAAAAGAGGTTGCTACTTCCTTAAACTTGTCACTAAGTTGATAAAAAAATTTCTCATAAAAAAATTAATTATGCGGACTCTCTTCATCAGTGGACTCATTCTAATATCTCCTCAATTAATAACCAAAAATTGGATGTGAAGGAAAATATTGTTGGAACAAGAATGATTAAGCAAAGTTGAGGAATGATGTACTCAACATTTATCTACAAAATATTTTGATAATTACAAAGAGAAAATGCTTGAAAAAATCATTATAAGTTAGTATGAAAACAAATAAATACGATAAGAATGTAGGTTGAATTGTGTTTTGAGATTGTCAAATGCTATTCATAAATCTTCATAAAATATGAAATTTAAAGTTGAATAGATATATTGTACAACAGGTTTGTTAAGAATTGCGTTAGAGAAAATGTCATTAGACGCAACTTCAACAAGACAAACAAACTATGTACAAAGCTTTTTAAAGTGTGTTTTTCATAAATCTTTCCTTTCTAGATTAGTTGTAAATAAATAACATGCAATATAAACATGTTAAGAAGAAGAAGTGTTTACTTTTGAATTTTTATACTAGTTCATTTGTAAATTTCATACTATGTTTTATTCTTGATTGAACTCCATTAAACACACTAATATTGTGAATATACTTATAAATATTCTTGGAACTTGAGTGGTTTTTGTCTGAGACAACTTAAGTATTATTTGGACACACAAACATTTATAGCTAAAAACTTGTATTTTTTATAATACAATCGTTCATGGCTAAAATTGATATGATCCTATCCAAGAAAGAGTACAAATCAAGGAAGAATGTGGATTAAGACAAGGATGTGGATGCCACAATTTAACATATTGATAAGTCAAGTAAATATTCGTCATAAAAATGTTAATATTTTATAAGAATTAGAATTCTAATCCAAGAACCAAGAGAATCTTTTCTAAAAGAATGATAATGCATATAATATGACTTAAGTGTTTACATAAGTTTTTGGTACCTTTATATACAAGGACACAAGTTAAGAAAAGCTAAAATAAAGTCTAAAGCTCAAAAACACATAAAAATAACAGAAAATGAAAAATTAGAGACACATACTTCTCGCCTACTAACAAGGTCCGCTCGCTTAAAATAACAAAAATTGACTCGCTCAACGAATTTAACATTTTGCAAATTTAAAATAAAATTACAATTTATTTAAATATAACATTAAGATTGTTGATACAGAACAATTTTAACACATTTTTTAATATAACATTGATGAGCATGTGAATTTTACGATATCTTCTTGATAGACTTGAAATGAAAACATTATCTACAACACAACAAAATAAATACATAAAGATTTTTTCAAATTGTACAACATTAACTTAATATTGTGTTCTTATCCTCTAATGAAGACTTTATCAAACAAAACAAATATCACAAAAAATTTATTAAAATTGTCTGATGGAAACACTTACATCTTAGAAAATCTGATATTTAAAATCTTATGTCCATTAAATGAAACACATTTATGAAAATTAACAAGAATCTATCTAGATTTTACTCCAACAATATCCCCATTTTTTACAATGCTTAAAAGAATAAAAAAAACATGATTTTTGCAAAGAGAAATAACAAGTCAAGTTTTAACAAATATTTTGGAAAACCACAAAAACTTAAAAAGATATGCATTGCAAAGCAAAAAGTTTGATAAAATTCCAAACTTTTCATATCATTGGATTTTAATTAAGATAGATTATATCTAATATATAAAACTTATATAATCGTTATCATTTTGAGTAGAAATTACAACGAGAGAAGGATTGTGGAAAGAATTTAACTTTATATCGTAGTCTTCTTGTCGTTTATCATTTTCCCTTCCTAAATCTGATAAATTTTACTTGTTCCTTTTTTTATTGTAATAATCCAGTGTTTCTCTTAGAGTTAATCTAGGCTTAAAAAATTATTGATTAAGTTTGACACAAAATAAACATCATTCACGATTTGATTTAGTGTTTCCACTTCTTTTTTCAAGCATAAACATTATCAAGTTGTTTCCAGTCTAACAATATGTTTGTAACTTTCATCTAATTCAACAAACCATCTTTTATCTCTAGTCATATGATTTGAAGAGCCAGAATAAAGGAAACCATATCCCTTTATCTTTAGTGCCATGAACTTCAACATAATTCAAAAAAGAAATAAATCTCAATTCTTTTTAAAAAAAGTTATAAATTTTGTAGTCTAACACACCGAAGGAAATTTCATTTCATACATTGTACTTCGTAAATTGTACATCATTCCTAATAATTTGCCTTATATTATAATATGTATGTAATATAAAAATAATGTCGGTCTAGTATTTTTCTAAATAATTGAAAATATAAGTGTAGAAATAGAAAAAAGAAACAGAAGAAATTTTATATAATCACAAGTAAAACTAGTGAAAATCATATTATTATCGTATAATTGTTTTTTAAAATCTAAAAGATTGTTGGAATAATTTATTTGTAAAGTAAGTAAAAATATTTATTTATTTATTTATATTCGAATATATTGTACTTTGAAATAATATTCTATATTCAGAAGTTTTATCTGTAAAAATATCCACATAAAAGTAAAAAGAAAATTAGCAGACTAACGGACAACTTCTGCAAAAACAGGTTAAAATCAAACAGATCTATGTCCAATAGAATCGGGTCAGTCATGACCCGAGAAGAAGCGAAAACCCTGATTTGAGATCGATTTATAAGAACTGTGAACAATTTATAATGCCCCCTTTCACCCTACCAGAGTGAGATTGAGTTCTGAGAGAGCTAATTTTTATTTTTCCTGTGATTCATCAATGGCAACAGCCAGGACCGTTAAGGATGTTTCGCCACATGATTTTGTGAAGGCTTACGCATCCCACCTCAAGCGTTCTGGCAAGGTTCAAAATTTCCACGTCTTTCATGTTTCCCTTTCTGGGTCTTTTGAATTTCCACTTTTTCCTCGCCATCCAATTCTTTTACTCGGCTGGGTTGTTTTTGTAGTTTGATGTTTCTTTAATGTTGTCTTTTTGTTGTGTCTGGTTCGGAATAATAGTGATGATAGTAATATCTTTTTGCCTGCATTATGTTTATTCTGAGGTAAGAGTTTAAGTTAAATGTTCTCCCTTTTACTAAGGGGATCCATTGCTGTACTGGTGAACTAAAATTCTTGATTTGTGTAAGGTGATTAACTATACCTTTTTGGATGTAATTTGTGGTGGAGACTGTGGTTTGTCACAATATTTGTTTTTGCGGACAAACGTGGCCTTAATTGTTGCAGTGAACATCTCAAAAATTTGATTTTATAGGTGCAAAAGCGGTCATGTGTCTGGCTTTTAAACCTTGAGTATTAGTTATTGTATGTTGTTTGATGGGTAGGAAAGTGGAGGATTTTATAACCTTGATTGTATGTTGTCTTGTGGGTGGAAAAGTTGGCAAATTTATTTTATATCTGGATGTGATATATGAGTGAGAAGTGTTTATGTTATAATGGGGTATGGAAGATATTTGTTTGCTTTGGTTTTCATTCCATGGTCTTGAATGATAGTTACAGTTTATTTCGCTGACATCTTAATTTGAAGTTGAATCGTGTATTTGTGGTGCTTCTGCAAATGTCTATCAATGTTGTATGTCCTGATTCTTAGTGTTTACTTAAGTAGTAACTAAGTGGTTGGCATTTGAGCCTTAAAGGTTTTTTCGTTCTAGTTTCTGAAAGTTTAGTTCATTCAACAGATGGAGCTTCCTGAGTGGACTGATATTGTAAAAATAGCCAAATTTAAGGAACTGGCTCCATATGATCCAGACTAGTATTAGGTGAGAGCTGGTGAGTTTATGGTAACACAACTTATATAATATTCACTTTGGTCATGACTAATGGAATTCAACCTTGATTGCAGCCTCAATGGCAAGAAAGATCTATTTGAGAGGTGGTCTTGGTGTTGGTGCTTTCCAGAGGATCTATGGTGGAAGCAAGAGGAATGGAAGCCGCTCACCACATTTCTGCAAGAGCAGTGGTGCTATTGCCAGACACATTCTGCAACAGTTGGAGATCATGAATATTGTTGAGATTGATACTAAAGGGTAATTCATGTTTCAATTCTTAAATACATGCCAAAAGTTCTAATGGAGAAAATACCAAGTTTTTTTAATTTAAGTATGTTGTCATTCAATGGTTGACCCATGCAGACGGCATGGTGGGATTTCATTCACCATACACAATTTGTGAATATACAGGCCCACTATGGTGGTGCCGCAAGTTTAAAGGTGTTTTTATATGGTTTTGATGGTGTCGTAAATGCAATGGTGTGTCTATATGATACTAGTTTGCCTTATGCCGTATTCAGCCATCTGCCATTGATAACATTGAGAAGAAGTTTGCGACATCCTTTCTTGTCGTTGGTTCTTTCAGCATTTTTTTCTTTTGTAGCTTAATTCTGTTCTGGTATTGAAAGTTTTTTTGTGCTTTATATTTTCATTGCAAGAACTGTGCTGGGCGAATTATGGTTGCTGCTTGAACTTGTTATTGAGAACCGATAATGCATACCCTAGGATGGATGTTTGCTTATTAGTAGAATTGGCATCAAAGAAAAATTAAGTATTGTTTGCTGAGAATTTTATAATTTGTTTTGTTAAATGTTTGAAGATTTTCTAGTTTGGAGTTGGAGTTTTGATCTTTAAGGTTTTGATTAAGTTCTCAATGTGTTACCTTCTCCAATCCTATCATTATATTGAACCTCCCTGTTCAACAACCTTGTTCTTTCTCTATTGCATTTCCCTATTATATAAGAAAACATGTGGAAAAGAAGCAAAAGAATAAGAAAAAAGACGTACGTGTTGAAAATCAAACCAAAGATAAATTACATAGTATATGAATGTTAAAAAATTAATATATAATCTTAGACATCCTCTTTTTACATAGTATTTGTTGCATAGTTCGTCTCCATTAGGAGCTTATAATAAATATTGGGCGATTGATTAATGATGATGGCCGATATATGAATTTAATTAGAAATCTTCATAATTATATAATTTCCCGTTTTCCATGTTAGTCACGGTTCAAGTAATATTAATATTTCAGTGTTATATTAACAAGCATGTTGGCCAATGTAATTTAGCAGTTAAAAAGTAAACATTTAGTAAGGAAAATATAATTTTTTATTAAAATATAAATCTACACATTAAGGAGCATGTGTTGGCCGATGTAATTTAACAATTAACAGTAAACATTAATGAGGAAAATATAAAAAAAAATGTACTAAAACAATCTATAAAATAAACAAAGTAAATAATTGTTCTGTTATTATTCTATTGCTTTTGTTCAACATTTGACTCCCATACCACTCACTTAAAAATACATTATCTAACTTTAAAAGAGTGAAAAAAACAAACTAGAAAATGATTTAACAAACTTAATATGATAATAATATACTACAATTATCATTAATGAGCACTTGTTTGGAACCCATTTTATAATATCAAAATATACTACAATTAACATGCACTTCTGTAATGATAAAATCACGGATGCTCCATTTCCAATTTCATATAATTGACCTAACAGCAAGAAAAAGGTAAATATATGTAGTACAAAGTGAATTAATTTGCATTTCAATGAAGATCTCAAACTGTGATTGTCCATGGGTAACGTTGATATATTTGGCAACAAAAAAGAATTTGCAACCATGTATGTATTGAGTTGGTCCTGTACAAAAAATTAATACTCTGGAGAGAGAATCATAGAAAAAAGAGCATTCATTCCCTTCAACATATCAGCAAGTGGCCATTGGATGCTTAGTTGAGATACGAGGAGTAGGTGTTCATGTCATTCCATGACAACAAACACTTCTTCTTGTGTTAAGCTTGGGGTAGATGAAGCTTGGGTTCTCTTGGTACTGTTGGATGCTTCATCGACCTTTTCATACAGGAAGAATACTAATACTAATAATCAGAAGAAAAGAACAAATGAGACAGAGTTTTCAAAAACATGTTCAATTTTTGCAATCATTACCTCCTTGGGACAAAAGGTCTACCAAAGTAAGGCATTGGTTGAGCCTTTGGAATGAGTTCCTTCCTCAATCTTTTGATCTCTTCCTCTTTTGCCAACTATAGAAAGCGAAGTGCAAGAGAAATCAACATTTTGGATAAAAGAAAACATGGTAACTCAGTGCATGTCTCACTAATTACTGATAGAAACACGCTAGTTAGATAGTGTGTACCTTCTGTTGTCTTTCCCTTTCCAACTTGAGTTGTTCAATGAAGTTCATTTTCTCTGCAACCAATATAATTACAAGTCCACCTAATGATACATATTGGTTGTGATAACATTAGGTGCAAACTACATGATTGTAGACACAACCAATATGTATCATTTAAAATGAGTCTTGCTTCTAGAAATCTCCGAAAGTTGATATTTGATAAACTTGTGGCAGTGATGGTAGGAAAAGTTTACAAGAATCCTATAATTTTTTATTTATTAAAAAAATAACATTCGCACAAATTTGCACAAATTTACACAAATATTAATAATATAACATGTTAACATTATAACATGTTAATATTAAAGGAATAACAGTCGCACAAATTTGCACAAATATTAATAATAATAAAAATAACACTAATAATAATAATAATAATAATACGAATAATAAAGCTAATAAAGAGGTTTATTTAGCACCTCACTTGCATAAGTGAGTACACAAATTTTGAATTCTTGGTAACTGATTTAATTGACAATTGCTAGTAATTGTTCCGGATCGTTATCTTGTAGTTCTCTTATGTTCCTTGCATAAGAAAGCTAACACATTGTCCATAAAAAAAATTTAGAGACATAAGTTTTCCTTTCTATTTTGTTTCCTTCCTATATGATTATAATGATATAATGAATGTCTATCTTTTGTAGGTCTTTGGAAGCTCATTCAAGGTTGCGGGACATTCCATCTGTATCTAGGAAGAAGCTGCAAATAGTGACATCTAATGTAAGAGAAGTTGACCTTCATTCTGAATTTTATGATTTTGCTATTTTTATGAGGAATTGGCTTGTTGGTTTACCAAAATTGATCAAAGGTACATGGTACAAAGGCTATAGCTAGAGTATAATATGATCTTCTGTGTCCTTAGTTTGAATGAGTTTTGATTATTTGTGTTTAATTTGCAGTGTCGACGTCAATTGGACAACTATGAGTGTGGGTATTACATAATGAAGCACATGCACACCATTATTTGTACAAACATTACTGTTTCATGGGTATTAAAAAACTAACTAAATACTTATCTAACTATTCATCACAAAATTGTTCTAACTTAATTATTTTATTTGTAGATCTTTAATGATTCATCTCCAATGGAAGCTCCAGACATTGAAGACATTAGAACTAAGTGGACTTCTTTTATTTTAAGTGTTAGTAAATTGTAGAAACTTGACTACAATATAATGTAGATTGATGTTATATTTGGATTTAATATATGGTTTGATTTACAACAATTTAATGTTTGAAATGGATTTCATTATATTAGTTTAATTGAATATGTTCATTTCATGTCATGTTGATTATAAATTGATTGATGAAATTATAATACAAGAAATTAATTGAAAATTGAATGAATATTTCAAATGTAATAATGAATTTTTTTGTGTGAAACAAGATTTTATGATAGGTGAACAATGTATGTAATAAAAGATTATGTCTGAAAAGTACATATTATGATAGGTGAACAATTACTTGTCATAATATGTTCTACAAATTATGATAGGGGAAAAAATCATAGTCATAAAATGCTACATATTATGATAGGTAAATTCGCTATATTATGACTCATAAGTGAAAATATGTCATAATACACTGGACCTGTTATGATAGGTGACATAAAATCCGTCATAATACACTGGACTTGATACCTAGAACTATAATGCCAAATTATCCGTCATAATAGGTCATTTTTACCCGTCATAAAAAACAATTTTTCTACTAGTGAATTTTCATTTTCATTAATCTATTTTTAATTTTCAAAACATCAACTTAATATATGGATATAGTTTAATTGATTTATACTTTTACTAAGATTGTTTAATTTAGAAAAATTAATAATTTAATTTTTAGTTTGCAAAATTTTGCAGATTTAGTCTTTCAAATGTATAGAGTTTAAATTGGTTGTTAATATCATAACTTTATACCAACAATAGACCTTGATTTATATATTTGAGCGAAAAGATTGATGAAATTTAATGATAGAATATAAATTCAAAACTTTCTATAAATTTAGAGACCAAAATAAAGATCTCTTTTCAAAATTTAATTTAACAATATCTCAGCAAACTTTTTATTTACTCTTTAATTTGTTACTCAATTTATGCGAATATATTTTCATGTGATCAATTCTCACCTGCAATTTATTTTGAAAACTTTAGGCCTTTAGTTAAAAAGTAGGATGAATAAATAATAGAAGAACTATACTTATTTAATAAATATAAATTTCTTATGTAAGCCGATTTCAGATGCATTTGACAATGCTTTAATAACAATGGACTTTGGTGAAAGTAATGAGAATAGTAATAAAAAACCTGTCCACCACCTTCTAGGGTGCATGCATGATTAGATGAGTCAATCGATAAATGAGCCCCAATAAAGGACTATCAACTGTTCTTAAACATGTCTAATTAAGTTGCAAGGCTTCCTTGGCAGCTTTTTTGCCTTCAACAACTTTTTCAAATGTATATGATATCTGTAAAACATTAAAATATTTCAGTTCTAATTTTCATATGTTATTGATATTTGTAAAACAATAAGCAATAATGGATGATCAGTTAAACAAATAGTAAATAATTTATGCATGTTAATGAACTAAACAATACTAAGACAAAACAACCTTTGTTTTCAGATCATAAAGAACATAAAGTGACAAAGCCTAGGAATGTTTAGTTCTGTATCCCTGATACCTTTTGATAGGAAAAAACCACTTATAGCAAAAAGGATGGCCAGTGTAAATGACCCAAGTATTATAGCTACTGTCATTTCCCTCCCAACTGCTGTAATTAATCTGAATAATTGCCAATGCTGCAAGCTAAAAGGAGGGGAAAGTTATCAGTAAGAAAAAAATAGCATTAGAGACAAAAAAAAACGAAGAATTCAATTTCCAAACTTACTTGAAAAAGCTTGAAGGTGCAAATGAATGAATTGTGGTTCATAAGTAAATATTCTCTAGATAAGCAAGCTTTCAAGTAGTCAGACATTAAGGCTTTAAACCATCAAAAGAGCCTGAAAATTTTAGCTAATAAATATCTAATTCTGCCTTATATTTCCATCATAATTGAAGCACAATAGCCAAGTTTTAATTGAAGCATAATAATTTGATTATTTTCCATCATATATGTCTCCTACCTAATCAGCTGTGAGTAGGTTTGTTACTTTACCCCAGCGTGTGAAGTAAACATGTGACTTGCCAATGCCAACCAGAACTAAGAATTAGAAGACACTAGAATGAGAAAGCTCCAATTAAATTGAAATAAGTAGAGGGAGGAACCCGATACAGGAGAAGTAGGGAAGCAAACTGTTGCAAAGCTATAATACAGGACCACAATGTCTAAGGCAAACTTCACCTGTCATTCCACATTTAAAGATAAAGAAGACATTCATCAACTTGAGGTAAAATTAACTTCCAAAACATACTACCTACCCTTTCAACGAAAAACAAAACAGAAAAAGCAATCAAGTGTGGTGTAAGATTTGATGATACAAAATACAGAGTAGGAATTTCAATTTTCCTGGCATAATGTTCGATAAATGTCAGAGGTTTCACAACAGAAAATAAGAGTATATGACATTATAACGAAGAAGAAAATTAAGATTTAACTTCGTCTGGAGCTCCAAGAGGGGTTTGGTCTCGGCATCAACGCGAGCCACTCTCCAATCTCTCTCTTCTTCTTTTGCACTCTCCCTTCCATGGCTTGGCCTAGGAATAAGTCCATCACCATCTTTCACATTTCGGAAGCTCTATTCATTAAAATCAACTACATTTTCAAGAACAAACGAATCTATTCGGTGAATCTTTGTGCAAACCCCACAATGGACCATTCTGCATCAATCTAAATAAAGAGCGGGATTTATGGATTTAAGGATTTAAGGATTTAGGGGACGAGCAAAGAAGAAGGTTTCAATGAAGAAACTTACTGATTCAACGAATAACACTCATGAAATAGTGAAAGAGATGAGGGAAAATCTCCCTTGTGTTAAATCCACACATAGGGTTCTCTATTTATAATAAAAGAAATATGGGCTAAGCCTAAAATACAAATAAGAAATATAAACAAACTAAATAAGAAATATAAACTAACTAACTAAAGATAAGAGATAAATATAAACTAAATATAATATATCTAACACTCCCCTCAAGCTGGAGCATTCAGATTGTATGTACCAAGCTTGTTACTAAAATAATCCATAAAGACTTGGTGAAAATATCTGCTTCTGCATTAAAAGATAATTTCTTTATATGTTAATAATATAAGAAACTAAGAATAGTATTTAAAATATAAACACACACTGCAGGTACTTCATCAAACATAATTACAACATATTCACGTGATCAAACAAGATACCTAACCACAACAAGCTCAAACAATAATTTCACGTCAACAACCAAGAACCTTACATTCAATCAATAGGAAGTGAATTTCAGTATCTCATAGAAGAAAAACATGGTAATGCAGTGATAGAATAACCAAGCAACAGATATATATTTTAGTTAAACGGAATTGAAACTAAGTTAGCATCCTCTTAAATTAACCCCAAAATAGACACTAATCATACTAGAAGAATCACTACCTCCACCCCTCTCCATCAATCTAATACATAAGGACCCAGAAACAGGCTCCAACCACAATTGCATACCAAAGCATCATACCATTTCATATACATAGGATAACCTAAACTCTTTCTTACCCCAAACCTTCAGAATTAAGAAAGGAAAATCATCTCTGATAAGAGTCATGAGTGTGCACCCTCATCACTCTTATCAAGACATTTTTCTGTTCTCAAAACTTCCCGTTAAATACAATTTTTTTTCTTCTAAACTTAGAATAAATGGTAAAACATACCATTTAGACTCAACTTTCCACAGGAAAGACACGACAAACCTGCAACCCGAACAAACTGCTCTGATACCATAAATGTGTCATCCCAATTATATAAAAAGACATACATAATCAAGATGTCATCATGCATAATATAGGAAAGCAGTCAAGAGTAATTAGGATAGTATGGAATTGAAAACTAGAGTACTAGAGTTTCTCCCTAGAAATTACAGAGAATTTAAAAACTTAGAACATAATAAAGTTTCTTCAAAGTATCCTAGGACAAGAGAATTAAAGCCTAGAGAACTAGGCAACAACACTGTCTTCCCCATCAAGAGATGTTTCCAGAGTATCTCCTCGCCATCTGCTCCCATCCAAGTGGATGATCATCACAAAAGAAAACACATACAACATGATACAAACACAAGCAAGCAAGGGTGAGCTAATTATATAAAAGAATACATCATATTAATATATTGCATACAGGGAACAAGTCAAATCAAAACAGCAAAACACACCACGTAAAGCATGTTATATTCTAGACTTGACTCGTCCGGACTTTAAAATGATAGTCGGGCTATGGCGAGTCTTGCACCCGTGGTGACTTATGAAACTTGGGTTCCCCACCCTGCCACACTCACGAGGTTAGTCCGTTCCGCGCCTTGAGGCATACTGGGAGCCCCCAAGACTAAGGACCTCCTGCTACTTCTCACCACATGGTTCAACCTCTCTAAGTGAGTTTGATTGACCATTAAAGCGTCAGAATGACTCCCAAGGCTGAGCCCCTACTTCCATTTTAAAACACTAAAGATCTCACCAAGAGATCTTGAACTTATGGAACTTGGTTTACTACTTAGATCGTACTTTCATCACTTTGTAATCATATACTTTATATCACAATCAACATATACATAATCTCAACAATATGCATTACTCATCAATCACAAGTTATAAAAATAACATCTCCACAATTGAATCTAAGTTAATCAATACCAAGAACCAAGCAACCCAAACAGCCCATATCAACTCATAGAACACATGAATCTATACATACCTTTAAGTAATATAAGTTCAATATAAGAAGTATGTTATCCTTAATTTAATTACCAACCACAATAACTAACTTTCTAAATTATAGCGGCCAACCAAAATTAACACATAAGAGTTTTATTCATCTACACAGTAACACTTGCTTTTCTCATTATCATAATCGTGGGTCCCACTCAAACTTATCTACTCACCTTTTTCCTTCAATTCCAAACTACCCTACACAAAACTAATCCCTAGAATGCTGACTTAAAAAGAACAAATAATACTCATTCAATAGTTCATTATTCTTTTTTTTTTCAAATAAAAAATAACATAGTATAATATATTAAATATAATATTATATATAAATATATATATATATATATATATATATATATATATATATATATATATATATATATATACACACGTAACACCTAACATAATATTATATATAATATATATAACACTTAACATAATATTATATAATATACGTAATCCTAAATATAATATATTATATATATAGATATATAATTATATATGTGACACTTTTATATTTCTATTACGCAACTCCACATGCACTATACACACTTTGCTCCTTTTTTCTCTTTTTTTTTTTTTGGTATTACATCCTCTTTCTATTCTATTTTTTTTATTTAAGAATTGCACCTCAATCCCGTCACTGCACCTCAATTTTTTTTTATTTAAAAAAATCTACTATTACTAATTGTCATAATCCACGGTGGACAAATTGTACTATCTGTCCTGTACTATAAATCAAATATAAAAATAATTCAAATAAATTGGACTAAATTATAAAATAATTCAAAAAAATTGAACTGAAGTAACTTCAGTTAACTATAATACAAATTAAAGCTAAAGCCTAAAACCTATAACAAGATGAAAACAGTTCTCAATTACATGCAATTGCAGTTCTCAATTAAAGCTAAATAAATATTTCTCAATTCACCTGGACAAATTAGAAGCAATTACAGACTTTTCTACTAAAGTGAGTTTCTTAAATTGAGACTGAGATTCATCAAGTTCCAGCCCAAGAATAGCATCTTCAATAGCCAGACCCAATTTATTGTTCTCATCAGCATTATGGAAGCAGTCTCTTTCCTTAGCATCAAGAACCAGTTCTCTCCATACAAAGTTACTATTGATTAATGTTGCAGCATTTCCTAATTTCCAAGGGCAGTATCTGAAGTAAAAGAAAAATAATCCTTTAACTATATGCATATTGATATAACGTGGAAATATCACTAAAAAGAATGACCAAATTACAAGAAACATACTTAGCTTGCGTAAGAGCGGCATTTGTTCTTTGCCTATTGGAAAGAAAAACCTACTTTTCCACTCCCATTAGATCTCACAGTAGATAATATTATAATATCCTCTTCACCGCCTTGAGAACCATCAACAGAACGAACACTAATAGAGAAGTGAGAATCAGAAACCGAGATGTACAGCTTAACTTTCTGTTGGATTTCATAAACTTGAG
This sequence comes from Vigna mungo, assembly GCA_036885675.1. Taxonomy (NCBI): domain Eukaryota; kingdom Viridiplantae; phylum Streptophyta; class Magnoliopsida; order Fabales; family Fabaceae; genus Vigna; species Vigna mungo. The sequence goes on along the minus strand of CP144696.1, from coordinate 36,005,291 downwards.
CCTTATATGGTGATATGATTCCTACACTAACTTCTTCCTGATCTTCAAAAACTCTATAAATAGAAAAATGAATTAATCACGTAAAATTTTCTTTTCTTGTATTCTTATGATTATAGAGATTTTACTTTGACAATAATCTTTTCGAATGATATATCAATGACATATCCCTAAATCCGAGAACCACTGAACCTAGCAGCAATGGTTAAAGACAAAGAGCCTTTAGCCTATGCTGCATATGGCACCCTAAGGATTTTGACCCTAGTTCTTCTCCACCATTCAAGATTGCTGAAATAAGAGTAGCCATACCACAACATTGTTGGGTCAAGAACCCAAAGATATAAAATTACCTGATACAATGATGGCTAAAAATATAAAATTACCTTAGAAGTTGCAAGTCACTGAATTATAGTCTTTACTTCAGGAAATCCAAAGATATATTCCTTTTATAGAAAACCAACACAATCATATGCTGGAAAACTTTTCTTCAGTCAATTCTAGCCCTAAACAACAGCTAGCAATAAACTAAATACAAGTAAGAAGATGTTTGTGAAGAATCCTACATTCTTTGTAAAATGCAGTTATTTCACAGATCATTTCAACACAAAAGGATTTTAGAAGTCAATATCAATAATTAGATGGTAAGAATCAACATAAGAAAAAATATTGGGAGAGCATGGATTCCATATGTCAAAAGCTAAACAAGACACAAATATGCCAAGGTAAAGAAATGTTGATAATCACATCGAACAATTAATGCATTATGGAATTAACATCAACAATGCGACTAGGGTTCACACCAAAAGTCCACAGGGGCCTTGTAAACTCACCTTCCAAAGAATAAACTGATTCGACCTTATTCTAAGACTCAATTTTATTTATCTCTTTAGAAATGGAAAGGAAAAAACATTCGTACCTTTTAGTTGCAGATTTGCTTGGTAGAGCCTTCAAAAGTTCGGCGATAACAGAGTGCGGCAAAACCTTCGACAGGCGACGAGCTTTTGATGGAAACCTTCAATGACGGCAACCTTCAACGGCGACGAGCGAGATGAACGAGACGTAACGAGAGGTTTGGAAAAAATTGTGATGAAGAAAGAAAATAGAAAAACCTAATTGTGATTGATATGGGTAATTATTAATTTTGACGTATAGTTTCTGTTTTTAAGCAGTATGTTAGTCCCGTAATCTAGAAGTCAATAAAAATCCATAAAACAAACAAAAACAAATTGCTCAATTAGAATTGACTTATTCAAAACAACTTAATAAAATGTGTCGGTTTACTCTGCGTCCATGGATTTCGTTCATCTTTAGTTCAATTATAAATGACATTTAATATTTGAATGCATCTTTCTCTCGTTTGGTTAAAAACTTAAAATAGTTTAATTACTTTGACTTGAATATTGGAATTGATTAGATTATCTTAATATCATATATTAGGCATTTAATTTTATTCATTAGATTCTCTTGGTAAATATTGTCATGGATGAAATATTGTTCCTTGTAATAATTAACTTCCATAGAGATGCATTTCTCTCATTGCAATGTAAATAATAAGTAATTTGAACTGGATTGAATAAAGTCATAGTGCTTCAAGGAAGCAGCCAACTAGCAAACTAACGGAACTTGTTTCAAGTTATATAACGACTGTTTTAACTTCCAAATTAAATTCGGGTAAGTGATTTTAAAACTTCAAGAAACTTTCATGTATACTTCCTTAACCAAATCACCAAGAAAAAACACATTATGTACATTTGTTTAGTAACATGTCATTTTTTAATTATTGTCATTTGTCAAGAAGATACGTACAGTCATCATTTATGTCACTCGAACAATTGTTTCATCATAGTATATTCTCTCTCTAATAATGTCTTAATATAACAAGTTTTTCTTTTAAACCCTCTATTTTTTTTTTTGGATTTCTTCTTTGAATATAATAGGTGTATCATATGGGTCGGACGGAATATGTCGGATGTCGAAACGGGGTCTCAACATATAGAAGACCGGACGAGACGAACGGTCTCATTAGCGAGCAATGACCTTGAGAGGTTTTTACGAGAATCTGCATATTTGTTGTTCCCTTTGTTTCGCTGTTGCTTCACTCGAAGACTAGACGCGACAGACGGTCTCACCAGCAGACGATGATCTTCGCAATAAGGGTTTTCACGAAGATCTGTATTACTGCCATAAGAAGTCAGATTCGTTCCGTAAACCGACCGTCCGGAATGGACGGAGCAACAGTTAAGATAAAGAAGATATTAAAGTTAGATTAAGGAAAAACACGATTAATAAGGATGGCTTGGGATTGGGCTGTAATTAAGAGCTAACTAATCATAGGCCCATGACAGAAACTTTAAATATTGGTCAACAGGTGAAAGGTTGTTGGTTACAATGAATGCTCATTTATTCTTGCTAGTCACTTTCTCTCTCTATCTCTACCTTTTAACTACTCACTGACTTGAGCGTCGGAGTGCCTTTAGCAGGTACCCGACCGGTCTGGACAAAAGGAGGCTTTACATTGGATTGGAGTTCAGAGAAAGTACCGGGAAGGGAGCTCGGAGTGACCGGACGATCAGGAGAAATTGTGGAGGAAGAGACGGACAGGAATCCAACCGGAACATTTTGGCGCCCACCATAGGGCCGGAGGATTATTACCAATGGTGACCACAAGGAACACGAGCAGTGAAGATCCGAACGGTGTGATATGGGCATTGGAGCATAGGATGGAGGAGATGCAGAGGCGACATGAGGAGATGCAGAAGAAGCATGAAGAGGAGATGGTTGTTGTTAGGGATGGCAAAAAAATCCGCACCCTTGGATATCCGCGGATAAAATCCGTGACGGATAGTTGATACCCGCGGATACTTACTACCCGAAACCCGCGGATAGCGGATATTTTAATACCCGCTTATAAACGGGTCGGGTACGGGTATTATGCTATCCGTACCTGCGGATATCCGCTACCCGCAAAAATTAAAAATAAAAATTTAATTTTTATTTTATTAAGTTAAATATAATTAAAATTAACATTAATTTATATTTTACAAAGTTAAATTTAATTAAAAAATTGTACTATGAAATATACCGATCAAAATTAATTGTCATTTATTGACAATTATAACAGGTATTAATAGGTTAGATTGTCTTACTCTTTACAAAATATACATGTATTGATTATTGGGTTTGATTGCCTACAAAAATACTGCACTAATTAATTAATAGGTGAGATTCTCTTACTCTTTACAAAATATATGATATTAATTATTTATTATACGATATTAATTATTTATTATTGGATTTGATTGCCTAAAAATATACTGCACTAATGGTTAATCAATGGGCTTGCCTACCACAAACTCTATAAATATACAATTGATACAATCTTCCTCTTTTATCCTAATAAAATTTAGACATTTTGAGTGTCGGAGTGTTTTCTGCATGTCAACAACCCATCAGAGTGGATGACATTCTCAATAAGGATTGAAGATCAAAAGAGAACAAAACAAAGAAGGACGACTGACCATCGAACCAATTCAACCCAAACAAAAATTAAATTTTAATTTATATTATATTTTATATTTTTTTTGTAATTCTATTTAAATTTTATTTTAATAATTTATAAAAATATATTGTTTTAAATATTTGTGGGTATCCGCGGATTTTTTTAGGCGGATATCCGGCGGGTAGCGGGTCGGGTTTCGGGTATAGTTTTATCCGGCGGGTCGGGTTCGGGAATCACACTATCCGACCCGAACCCGACCCGTTGCCATCCCTAGCTGCCGTAAGAGCCGAGTGTTTGGCTCAACTGAAGAATAAGGCGAATGAGATAGGTGAGGGTGTCAGAGGCGAACAAGAGAAGACTGCTCCATTGGAGAAGGGGGATAAGGAGGCCCATAGCAGTGCCCAAGGGCGAGAGGATAAGAAGCGGGAGGACAAGGATGATAAGGGGGAAAGCATGGTGTTAGTGAAGACTGAAGTGCCTTCGGTACCGGTGCCTTTCGCCCAGGCCATAATGTGATGAGCTCGACTCTGGTGAAGAACCATAAATCTGGTGCGAAACGATAGAGGAGTCGGACAATAGACGCAGCGGAAGACCGGAATCGGAGAGAACCCTAGGTTTTGGTGATTTGTTCGGTAGAAAGGCTAAGGTTAGGCGTTTGGAAGGTTTTAAACGACGAAGAGATAGGTTTCACCGATTGAATCGGTGACATGGAAAGTCTCGAGGTTTTAATCGGTGAGATGAAGGAGATTAAGGTTTCAATCAGTATAATGGATAGTAGATGAGATTTTAATCGGTGGAATGGTGACAAACCTGATGGAAGAGGCTGTCCTTGGCGTGGATTTGTGATGTGGAGGTGATGAATAGTGATTGTGGCTGAAGAACTCTCGAAGAGGAACCCTAGGCTCTGAAGCTTCGAGAGAGAAAGCTGAAACGCGAAATGAAGATATGTGGTGAATAAAGTGAAGTGTGACGCTGAGAGGAGAAGCTTTGGTGTGGCAGTGATGTGTAGAGCCACGCGGCTGAAAAGGATTGGAGAATGGAAGTCACGGTGGCAGAGTGAGAAATCTGACTATGGAAATGAGAAAAAATGGTAAAGTGATTGGAAGGTGGCTGAGGAATCCCTTGGATTCTTCAGCCTTGACTTTCAAGGAATTAATTCTGGAGTATTCTCAACAGGAAATTAATTCATTATCTCAAAAGTAAAGTACAATAAGGTAGGCATGGCTATTTATAGGACTAGAGGTCCTACATGCCTAACATAATACAAAATACATCAAAGAAATACTAAACTAAAGAAATTGGGCTTGGGCCCAATTCATCATAATGGATGTACGTATATCGGACCAGTTCATTCCCCCTCAGTTTAAGATGTATGACAGGACCACTGATCCCAAAGCACACATTAAGTCTTTTACCAACCTAATGGCATTCTGAACGGGATGTGATGCCATTTGGTGCCGGGCTTTTTCTTTGTCGTTGGAGGGCGAAGCTCTGGAATGGTTCGATTCCCTCCCAAATGGTTCCATCGAGGATTTCAAAAGTCTGGGCAACATGTTTAAAAGCCAATTCGCGACTTGTCGTATACAGGACATTACTATCGTCGATTTGATGAACTTAAAGCAAGGTAAAGATGAACCGCTTAAAACCTTCATGGACCAGTACCAGAAAACCATCCGTCGAGTCAAAGGGCTCAACATGGAGTTGGCTCTCAGTATGTAATGCCAGCTTTAAGACCTGGCCCGTTTAAAGATAGCGTGTGTCGCACACCACCCAAGACCATAGAAGAATCACGTCAGTGGGCCGCTGATGAGATCCGGGTCGAAAATATGAAACAGAACTATAGAAAAGAGGCACAAGAGGCCAAAACGGAAAGACAAGATGGCAAGAGGGAAGGTCCAAGCAGCTGGCCGGGTGCGGCCAAAATGCGAGAAGGGTCGCGAGGCCCCCGTTTCCAACAATACACGCAGCTAAACGCACCCCAGGCCCGAATACTACAAGAGGCACTTAGCACGCAGATCATGCAAACACTGCTTATACCACCAAAATATAGGCCATAATACGAAAGACTGTGTAACACTCAGGGACAAGATTGAAGAAATGATCCGGGCGGGCCAACTGCTGAAATACGTGAAGGGGTATCGTTTAGAGAAATCCCCCAACCGGCGTATGAGCCCTCGCAGGAACGATTCCCGGGAATGAACCCCACATCGATTTGAGAGAACGGATCGGCGATCCAATAGCCGGTCCGGCCGAACGCAAGGCGGGTGGAGGAATGACAACTCTAGGAGACCTCCAGGGAATGATAAATACTATCTCGAGAGTGTTCACAGGCGGTGGAGTGACCGCTTCGTCTAGAAAGAGAAGTATCCGGACGTTACGATCCATACACGCTGTGGACGTCCCTAGGAGAACAATGCTACCCATAACATTCTCAGATGAAGACTTTCATGCTCCCGATTCGGAACAAGAGTATCCCATGGTGATTACAGTTGAAATCGCGTGTTACGGGGTCAGTAAGGTACTGGTCGATCAAGGAAGTTCAGTCAATATCCTTTATTGGAAAACTTTCCAACAGATGGACATTTTAGAAGACCTGATCGTTCCGTTCGGCGAACAACTAGTGGGATTCGCGGGAGAACGAGTAGACACCAGGGGATACCTAGACCTACAGGTACGATTGGGTACCGGACGGGACAGTGAAGAAAAGAAAATCAAGTTCTTGTTGGTAGAGGCTAACACCTCATACAATGCTCTGCTTGGGCGGCCATGTTTAAACCTATTTGGAGCGATCGTATCCACGCCTCACCTAACTCTCAAATACCCTACATCCCGCAGAATGATTTGTACCGTCCGGGCAGATCAGAAGGCAATTCGAGAATGTTATGCAGCCGGATTAAAGATGTTTCCCCGAGAAGTGAGAAAAAGAACTAATCGATCTGAAGTGGCCATGACCGACCTAGATCCAAGGACCAACACGGATGACCGCATAGAACCAATGGGAGAAACTCTGCCTGTAATCATCGGGCACAATGCCACGCAAACCATTTCCATCGCTCAGGGTTTGGAACCGGAGATCGAAAAGCAACTCCGAGATGCCTTGTGGCGCAACCGGGACCTCTTCGCCTGGACAGCAGCTGATATGCCAGGAATACACCCTTTGATCATGTCCCACAGGCTAAGCTTGTATAAGGAAGCCCGCCCAGTGGCTCAGAAAAAGAGGAAAATTGGGGAAGAAAAACGCAAAGCGGTGGAAGCTGAAGTAAAGAAGTTAAAGGAAGTCGGCTTCATAAGAGAAATTACTTACACCACTTGGTTAGCAAACCTGGTGATGGTGAAAAAAGCAAACGGAAAATGACGGATGTGCACGAACTACACAGATTTAAATAAGGCCAACCTAAAGGACTCGTACCCACTCCCTAGTATTGACGCACTGGTTAACGGAGCATTCGGGCATAAAATGTTAAGTTTTCTGGACGCCTACTCTGGATACAACCAAATCCCTATGCACGAGCCAGACGTAGTGAAGACAACCTTTATCACTGATCGGGCGAACTTTTGTTATGAAAGGTTGATGAAGAACGCGGTTGCGACATACTGACGTGGTTATGAAGAACGCGGGTGCGACATATCAAAGGTTGATGAATCGAATTTTTACTAACCATATCGGTAAGTGCATGGACGTATATGTAGACGACATGGTCGTGCGATCCACAGATGGCAAACGTCACTTAGCGGACCTGGAGGAGGTATTTCACCAAGTCAGGAGGTATGGGATGCGGTTGAACCCTGCCAAGTACACCTTCGGGGTGGCAGCGGACAAGTTCCTCGGTTTCATGCTCACCGCCCGAGGCATTGAGGCCAACCCCGACAAGTGTGCGGCCGTTCTACAAATTCAAAGCCCTCATACATTGAAAGAAGTCCAGAGATTGGTGGGACGACTCACGGCCCTGTCCAGATTCATACCAAGACTAGCTGAGAAGGTGCACCCAATCCTGAAGAAGATGAAAAAGGAATCAACCGAGAAATGGGACGAGGATTGCAAAAGGGCATTCGCAGAAGTCAAAGCCATCCTTATGAACTCCCCGGTCATGAGTCGGCCAGTGCCCAGGGAGGAACTACAGATCTATCTTGGGGTTTCTGATTCTGCGGTGACCGTCGTCTTATGCCAGGAGAGGCCGTCACCTAAGTTGATTTATTTTGTAAGTCGGACCCTCCAAGATGCCAAACAGCGATATCAGCAAGTGGAGAAGGTGGCGTTGGCCCTTCTCATAGTAGCTAGAAGGCTAAGACCTTATTTCCAAAGTCACCTGTGCGGACAGAGCATCCGGTTTCGAAGATCTTGAGAAAGTTTGATTTGGCAGGAAGAATGGTTGGATGAGAAGTGGAGTTGTCAGAGTTTGGTATTCGGTATGAGCCAAGGGGATCGATAAAGGGTCAGCATTTAGCCGACTTTGCCGCAGAGTTACCTCCCACCGGGGAAGAGGAATGGAATTTGTACTCTGATGGCGCCTCCGGATGGGCTGCTAGCGGAGCCGGAATAGTCTTGGAAGGACCGAATGGTTTCTTGATCGAACATTCATTAGTGTTCAAGTTTAAAATTTCTAATAATCAGGCGGAACATGAAGCCTAGGTTGCTGGACTAGAGTTGGCCAAGGACATGGGGGCCCGAAGGCTTACTTGCTGGACGGATTCCCGACTGGTGGTCGGACAAATGAACGGGGAGTTTCAGGTTAAGGAGGAACACCTCCTCAAATATTATCACAAGGCGTCAACCTTGATTCAAAGTTTTGAAAAAATTTACATACAACACATACCACGAGAACTGAACGCTCGGGCATATATGTTGTCTAAGCTGAGCGCGGGAAAGGAAAAGGGACAACTTACGACCATCATCCGCCAGGTGTTGCTCCAGCCATCGATAGAGTTCCATGCAGTAACGGCTGAAGACACCGAGGATTGGCGCAAGGAGATCAGGGAATTAATGAAGAAGTAGGATGAGGAGAAAACTCTCCTGGTGAAGGAAACCAAGAAAATCGCTCGTTTCCTCATAGTGGGCGATGATTTATACCGGAGGGGCTTCTCCACACCATTACTCAAATGTTTGGCCACAGAGGAAGCCCGGTATGTGATGGATGAGTTGCACAATGGTGTGTGCGGTTTCCATACTGGCGGACGCACATTAAAGGCCATAATTCTTAGAGTCGGCTACTACTGGCCGACGATGGAAAATGACGCCTCGTCATTTGTAAGGCGGTGCCTCAAGTGCCAAGCCCATGCAAACGAACAGCACTCCCTGCCTCATAACTTACACTCTATTGTGGCTCCATGGCCATTTGCTCAATGAGGGATGGATATCGTCAGACCCTTTCCTCCGGGACCGGCCCATAAAAAATTTCTCCTTGTGGCTGTGGATTACTTCACGAAATGGGTGGAGGCTGAACCCTTAGCCACTATTACAGCCGCACAAGTGCAAAAGTTTTGTTGGAAGCTAATTTGCAGATTCGGACTCCCACGGATGATCATCATAGATAACGGCCGCTAGTTCATGGATCGGAAACTAGAAAGATTTTTTGAAGAATTGGGAATAAAGGACGCGACTAGTTCGATGGAACACCCTCAGACGAACGGACAGGCAGAGGCCATGAACAAGGCCATCGTCTCCGAACTAAAAAGGCGATTGGGGGAGAAGAATGAGGCATGGGTGGACGAGTTACCAGAGGTCTTATGGGCTTACAGATTGATGAGTCGATATTTTATTAACTGCACTTAGTTTATTATACTGAAATTAATCAGGGAATTATGCTTAAATGTCCAGTATTTTCCCGTTTTTCCTAATTATGTTTAATTTGACCGGAAATTTTAATTTTAATTAATTTGAATATTCTGAGCTAATTATTTGCATTTTTAATTGCAGGGAAAATTTTGGAGATATATTTTGGAGCATTGGGATGAAGACAAATTAATTCAAGACTCTCTAATTAGACATTTTAAATTTTAGTTATATTGTAATTTAATTATTTAAACTTTTTGGATAAACTTTTGCACATTGGACCATTAAAATATAAGGGCCCAAAGATTGTAAGACACTGACAACTTTAGAGTTTTTAGATGGACCCCACCCAACCTAAAAAGAGGACACATGGCCCTAGGATTCCAACATTCCCTTCCAGCTGACACTTGAACATATATTAGGCAGCAGGTGCTGAGACTCAAGGAGTCACTTTGGCTGGAACGTTTTTTGCTGAATCAATTTTCTTTGAACAATGTTTTTGGTGGTGGGAATTGGATGAATGTTTTCTTCTCTTTTGTGAGCAGCGCTGTTGCAGATTCATTACTTGTTTTATTTTTATTTAGTCTTAATGCACTTTTGATTGAGATAGATGGAGGAGGAGGAATTAGGCTGCAACTTATTATTTTTATCTTCATTCTGTTGTCAAGGTCCAGCCGCCACATCACATTATGCTCGGTGGTTTTCTTTTAGCACAATAGTTGGGTAGCCTTTTCTTTTGTTTTCGGGAATTGGAATGTTAAGTGGATTAGATGATGGGATGGAACGTTCTTGGCAGCTGAATGATAGCAAATTTTTACTTTATTTTTTTTTAGAATGAAAAATAGATTAGATGTGAGTTGATGTATGGTGTACGGTGGTTGATAAAGAGAGAAGAAACTTAATTTAATTTTGAGAGAGACACAGTAGTTCAATTAGCTTTTGAGAGGAGGATTTTACTTCATTTGCTTAAAAAAAGGGTTGTCTTTAGAATTGGAATTAAGGGTGGGCACACATTATTGCAGCCTCTCTTCTGCACATTCATTTTGTTTATTTGGAGTATGGAGAAAAAAAAACTGCACGGTGTTTATTAATTGGCAAGGGTGTGCGTTGTTCTAACGTTGTTGGATGAAGCGGCTACAGCACGTACATCTCTTTTCTTTTGCTAGAGGAAGGGTTGTGTTAAAATTTTGAGGAGGTGCATCCAGGGATTGAAGAAAGCAAGGTGCACATGAAGGATGAATTTTATAAGCACTTTCCACGTTATTTTCTTCTAGAAAGACGCACCCACAAGTTTTATAATTCTTTAGAGAAATGTTTTATTCAGCTTGGTTCACTCACGTTCTTTTACTTTTGGATGCGGCAATTAAAATTGCTTGGGAGCAGCAGCACGACATGGAAGTGGGTGCCCAATTTTTAATTTATTTATATGCTGATTGCATTTTAGTTGGAATGGGTGTTCTTTTCTTTTAGCTGCAGATGCAATTATTATTTTTAGATGAAGAAATGGAGTTTGATTGAAGTGGTGTTACGGCCACTTGTGCATTTATATTCGAAAAGCTTCCGCATTTAAATACATTCCTGCATTTTCTTTTACTCTAATGTTCTCTATTATGTTTGATTGTGTTAATTTAATTGTGATGTTAACTTAGGTTAGTCTGGTTGGTTGTTAATAAAGTTACTTTGCTTCCTTGAGACTTTTGAACTTTAATTGTTATATTGCTGCTTTGATTCTGCTCAATATTTAATATGTTGTCTGCCTGCGATTAGGTATACGCTTAGTTGCCTAATCGGTGTCAATTCTTTGCTTAGTTGACTAGACTGTATGGTGGATGACTGATTAAATTTGTGCATTGCATTCACTTAGTCTGTAATTTTGAAGACCGAATCATCCTTCGCTTAGTTGGGTGATTCGTGTCAGATTTGGATTAGAGTAGTGTGTACTTGTCGTTGATCTGGGATAGGAAGCAATAGTGATTGAGTTAATGACCAACCATTTTCACATTCCGTTTTTACATTTCTGTTTCCATTTCTGGTTATATCTGTGTTTACATTGTTGTTTGCATTCGTGTTTTGATTTTGTTATTCGCTTTCACAAAACCTTTCACAACCCCCCCACTTCGTGTTTGACCTGATTCTCGAACCACATTTGGTCCTTGAGAGACGACCTATGAGTCATTTCCTAGCTATACTGCATTTCTAAATTACACATTAAATTTGTGTGGGTTGCGACAACCCATTACAGATGCACCCCACACGGAACTACTGGGGAAACCCCCTTTAACCTAACATACGGGACCGATGCTATTTTCCCGGTCGAACTAGGGGAACCCTCGCTACGAAGAAACATGGAAAATCTTCTCATAAATGACCAGGAGCTGAGAGTCGAGCTGGATACCCTCGAAGAACGGCGACAACGGGTAGTGTTGCGAGCGGAGACGTGCCGACAAATGGTAGAAAGAAAATACAACACTAAAGTCCGTCCGAGAAACTTTCAAGAAGGAGACCTGGTGTAGAGGGAAACCGGAGAGGCTTGTCAAATGGCTTCCCACGGAAAGCTAGCGGCCAAGTGGGAGAAACCTTTAAAGTGGTAGAAGTCCTCAGAAATGGAGCATATCGCCTCACCAAGCTGGATGGACGACATTTAACGAACACCTGGAACGTGTCTCACTTGAAATTATACTTTAGTTAATGCCTAGTCTTTAATGTATGATTGAACAACTTGAATGAAACAGGGACGCTTCCGCGAGTCATTTTCAAGCACAAAAAGGATAAACGAGATAACAACCCAAGTTACAAAAGGTATCGCGTCAACTTCACCAAAACGATGACTAGCCAAAGTCGATCGATCCGCTAAGCCAAGTTGATGAATGGAAAAATCCTGTCAACTTGGTCGGACGATGACTGGCCATCGCCGATCGTTCTGCTAAAAATACGTCGGGTTGACGAACTGAATTATCCTGTCAACCTGGCTGGCTTGTCTTCGGCAATAATTTAATGACTTACAAACATTAGTAAACGCGAAGCGAGCAAGCAACTAAAAATAAGTCGGGTTGACGAATGAAATTATCCTGTCATCCGGGCCGATTTATCTTCGACAATAATTTAATGACTTACAAACATCAGTAAATGCGAAGCGAGCAAGCAACTAAAAATAATTCGGGTTGACGAATGGAATTATCCTATCAACCCGGCCGGTTTATCTTCGACAATAATTTAATGACTTACGAACATCGATAAACACGAAACGAACAGACAACATATGCAAAAGGAAAGGCCAAAATTAAACTTATATAGTTGCGGTTAAGTTAAAAGATATATACGGACGAAAAAGACGTAAAAGAAAACAAGCAACTTTACTCCATTCAAAAGCGGGTATACAAAGAAAGTTATAATGTAAGCGAGCGGCAAGGTAAACAATCGAACGAATGTTTATCTTCCGCCCGGCGAGTAACATCAACAAAATAAATCCCAACCCAAAAAGTACCCCAAAATATCTTAAACAAAACCCTACAAAACTACTGTACCATATTCAAACACCCTTGGCCACAACATCATTTTCCTCCGCTGCAGCCTCGGTGCCCTCCTCGGTTTCAATAACAATGACCTCCGGAACGGCCGACGGGCCTACGTATGTCAGCACCCCGTCGTATACATCCTTCTCAAGATCGAAACCAAGATCCAAAGGTTTCTCTATCTTGAGATGAAATTATGTCTGCCGCAAGATGAAATTATGCTTGCCGCTGGTGTTAAGTTCCGATATTTTCTCCCGAGCGGACTTTAGATCCAACCGGACGGCCTCGAGGTCGGTTTGTAATTTGACGGTCCCCTCTTGAAGTCTTCTTTCAACTTCCCTCTGGACAACAACTGCCTCCTTCAACTGCTTACATTCCTCGATCAAATCGAAGTTGGCAGTACACGCCCCTTGCAGCAGGTCGGCCGTCTCTTTGAGCTTGGCAGAAGTCTCAGTAAGCTCCTTACGAACTTCAGCCGACCGCTTCTCATCTTCCTCGCAAGCCTTCCCCCAAACCCTCCAACTCCGCCTCGAGGGCCACCACCTTCTCCTGCTCCTTCAGTAGAGCGACCTTCACTTCCCCCGACCCCCGAATGTCACCAAAGTCTCGAAGAAACCCCACCATTGAGGCAGTTCAGCTTGACATCTCAAAGATGGCATCTAGCAAGGTGGGTCCGGACATTGATTCCAAGATAGTTCGCTGAGCAGGGCCCATGTGAAAGTCCACGCGCTGGCCCACATTGTAATCAATGCTAAATACTTTGCCCGGAAGGAGAATGGGTGGGTCACTACCTTCTCGACGATTCTTCTTCGAAGTCGACTTGTCCCCTTCTTTTGCGAGTCGGCACGGGCGTTCCAGCGGGAGCCGACTGAGACGCCGCCTCGGTAAGAGGATTGGTACTTGCAACAGGGATGATAATAGGATTGGAGGAACCCTCCCCGACTAAAGGTTGGGAGCCCCCAGGAATACGTGTTTTCTCCTTAATAGGTATGCCCTCAGGAAAGAGCCCACCTGACAGAGGACGAACAGTGGCGATCGTTACCCGACCAACTAAAGGCAAGCGTTTTGAGGGAGGAAGACCGCCACCTTTGGCAGTCGAGGGAACGACAGAAGACCCCCTCTTAGCAATAAGGAAATTGGATTGACGGGGATTTGGAGCGGCCATGATATCTGAAAAGAATGCAACAAATTCAGTTAAGTCATCACTATAACAATAAATTGTAAATCGAACTAATACCATACCAAGTGCCCTCCGGCTACCGTCCTCGAAAGGAAGGCAACCGACCAAGTTACGGGCGGGGAGGCGACGTGGAAGAGTGTCGATGACATCGACAACATCTAAGTCATACTTGACATAGGCTTTCATTTTTGTCGGATTCTCCGTCCATATAAGGGGAAAAGGGGAGACCCTTCCTCATTGAAGAAGTCACGACGCCCGGTCTCGGTGATAACTACCTTGAAAAATTGATCTTTAAAGTTCTTGTAGGACTCGGAATATGGCTTGAACAGCGTCCGATCCGTCACAGAAGTCAGAGAAACCCAACCCCCCTTCGGGGGGGACAGACATCTAAATAATATAGAAATGCAGGAACGGTGGGTATTACGCCTACCGCCAGACACATCACGCCGAACGCTTGGATCGCTGCCCATGAATTCGGATGAAGTTGCGTAGGTGCCACGTTTAGTGCGCGCAGTATGCCTATTTGGAAGTTAGTGAAAGGAACCCGGATATGCAACTGGTCGAAAAAAGTTGCATATACAAAGTCGGCCCAGTCATAACCACTGACCGACGGTAGGCCCCCGACCGGAACCAGAGAAACCGGATTGACTTCCACCCCACCTTGCAATAAAAAAAGGGGGACCCCGAGGAAAATCCGGTCCGCGTCGACGACGGGAAGTTGAGCCTAGGAACCACTGCCATTTCCACCGGCGTTAGGTATAACCCCTGTAGCAGGAGGCCCCTCTGGAGAAGAAGCGTCTTCGAAAGCAGAATCGGTGGATGTAGAACCCTCATAACGACTACCCTCGTCACCGCTGCCATCACCCACGCCACCGCCACCAACGCGACCTGATCACTCCAAAGAAGACTCGATAGGAACATATTCCATTTTTATTACCCGGGGGAAAACGAATTCGGAGCAGGAAGAGACTGAGAGATGACGATCAACTTCTCCAACACCCCTATTTATAGAAAATTTTTTGAAAAAACCATAACACATCCTCACCGTCTAAGATTGTCACATCCAACGGCCCATATCGAAGGACGTTACGGTTGCCGAGCACAGACAACCTTTGAGAAAACGCCACGTGTTTTTCCCCACCCAAAACACTCTCGCAAAAACTGAGGCGTCAGCTCCTCAAGTAGCTCGGTCTCCTATGCAAACCCTACGACAATTGTGTCACCTAGGGCTTGGGGGGCCTGTGTACCATATGGGCCGGACGGAACATGTCGGACATCCAAACGGCGTCTCAACATATAGAAGACCGAACGAGACGGACGGTCCCATTAGTGGGCAATGACCTTGAGGGGTTTTTACGAAAATCTGCATATTTGTTGTTCCCTCTGTTCCACTGCTGCTTCACTCGAAGACTAGACGCGACGGACGGTCTCACCAGTGGACGACGATCTTCGCAATAAGGGTTTTCACTAAGATTTGCATTACTGCCATAAGAAGTCGAATTCGTTCCGTAAACCGATCGTCCAGAACGGACAGAGCAATAGTTAAGATAAAGAACATATTAAAGTTAGATTAAGGAGAAACACGATTAATAAGGATGGGCCTGGGATTGGGCCGTAATTAAGAGCTAACTAATCATAGGTCCACGACAAAAACTATAAATACTGGTCAACAGGTAATAGGTGGTTGGTTACATTGAATGCTCATTTATTCTTGCTAGTCACTTTCTCTCTCTATCTCTACCTTTTAACTACTCACTAACTTGAGTGTCGGAGTGCCTTTAGCAGGTACCCGACCGCTCTAGATAGAATGAGGCTTTACATTGGATTGGAGTTCAGAGAAAGCGGTGAGAAGGGAGCTCGGAGTGACCGGACGATCAGGAGAAATTGTGGAGGAAGAGTCGGACAGGAATCCAACCGGAACAATAGGTCTTCTTTGGATTTCTTCTTTTTTTCATTATTTTTTATTATTTCTATTTTTTCCGAAAATAGGTATTTGTTTATTTTGGCAGAGGAAAATACAGATTATAGGTGTGAAGTATGTAGAAAAATGGATTTGTTTTTGAAGAGGTCAAGGGTTGTTGTGAGGGAACCATGTTCAAAGAAAAAAAAAACATGGAGAAAAGAGGAAGAATTAATATATATCTTGGTTCATGCAATAAATCTTTACTTCAAATTCACATTGGTAATTATTAATTAAAGACTAGAAAAGGTCTTTCATAAGAGATAACAATTTTATGAAGACAAAATTCTAACGTATATTTTCTGTTTTTTAAAAAGTATGTCAGTCCCCCGTAATCTGGAAGTCAAAATAAAAATCCATAATTGCTAAATCAGACGTATTCAAACAACTTAATAAAAGAGTGTTTCTCCCTGCACTCACCCATTTCTCCCTACACCTCCAAAATTACGTTCTTGTCCTTCATTTAATAAAAGTCAAACCAATATTAATGATTCATTAATGATTTCTTAACCATTAACACCCCCCTAAATACCAACAACCTTGTCTACTCCCTTTTTCTGATACTATAAACACCCTAAACTATGCACCTCCTTCTTTGCTCCTTCTTCGTTGTTCTTACAGTCACAACCATTTCACTGTTTCATTATTTTGTTGAGCTCATCCCTACTGATGCTGGTCATCTGGTCGTGATAGTGACTGGTTGGTTGGTGCGTGATAGTGGCTGGTTGATGCGAGGAAGAAGAAGAGTGGTGGTGATACGTGGGAGGAAGAAGAAGAGAGAACTCGGACCAGGTTAGTAAAACACATTTAACCGCACTTCGTGATGCAGTTCATGTTGACGCTTGATGGGCGTCGCAACCCATACAAATTTGATTGCAATTTAGAAATGCAGTATAATGCTAGGGAATGACCCCTAGGTCGTCTCTCAAGGACCAACTACGGTTCAGAGTCAAGTCTAACACGAAAGGGGGGGTTTGAAAAGTGTTTTTATGAATACGAATAACTAAATTAAAATGAATGGACATTAAACTCAACTGTGTAAGTTAGAAAACATCAAGGTAAAATAAAGTGTTAAACCCAACATTTCAACAAACATTTATCTAAACACAATTAAAACTATTAAAATGCAACACTAAATTAGAGGAATCAAAAGCAACTAGTCCTACTATGCAAATTAATGCAAAACAAAGAGATAATTAAACATGCTTTCTCAACTATCAATTATGTGACCAATATTCATCTACCAAATGAAATTAAAAGTGTAATTAGCTTGAGAAAACCCCCCTTGGGCCATGAGCTCCTAGTCCACCAAGGCCCAACTTCAATTTTTGATTTTCTTCCTTAAATGAATCATGCAAGAAGTGTTGACTCTTTGTCTCATGTGCACCATTCTTCAAGACAACAATCACGTGTCTTAAACACACCATAAAACCATGCTTTCCTCCCTTTCCATGCAGCAAAAACGAAACCACACACCAAGCCACACCAATTTACGTGAGCCACACAATTGTTGGGTGCAAAGAATGCTTCTAAAAAGTCCACAAGTCAAAGGGGTGCTTTAATCTCTTCTTTCAAGATGCCACATGTGCAAAGTCAAAGCAAAGAAAATGAAACACAAAACCTTCTTCATCCAAGATGATTCTCGGCAGAAACAATGCAAGGAACAAACTCAAAATGGAAACATTCTCTTAGTCAAAATGAGCATCATATGTGCTTGGCCAAATCGGGTAAAAATTGAATGCACCATTTTCTCTCTCCCTTTCAACCCATTTTCGGTTTTCCTCTACCAAAGCAAACATCCAAAGCTTCTCCATCTTCTAAAACCGAGAACACACACCCAAGAAACCCCATTTCAATTGCAAAATGATTCAAGAACAATAAAACCAAGTTCTACCTTCATAAATCCAACTTCAACACACACTTTTCTTCAACTTTTTGACCCAAACAAAACCAAACCCCTATGCTTCCTATGCAATACCGTCCATCCACCATCATCAAGCACAAAGTCCAGCTCAAAATTTGTTTCCCAACATCAAAAACAAAATGCTAGAAGGAAAGGGCTCAAGAATACAATACCCATGCACCAACTTAAGCCTTTTTCACTACCAAACTTGACAACAACTCCATTTTCATCCTCCAATCCAAGAAACTCAAAGTAAAAACGAGATTACTGCAGCAAAGTGAGGAGAAAACCGAAATGGACAATGAGTCTCCCTTCCACCAAAGAAACCACCATGAAAAAGCAAAGAAGAAGCTTCAAACTCAAGCATTCAACCTTCAAAACGAAATTCTAAGAAGAGAAATGGTAAATCTTCATTCCATAAGCAAGAACAAGCATTGTTGCACACAATAGAAGAAGAAAAACGAAATCTTGTTCATCACATAACTCAAAACCAAAAGGGCACACCAAAGCTCCCAAGAGAGTTCATACAAGGCCAAAGCAAAATGAAAGTGTAGTATGAAGTGTGCCTGATAGAGTGCTCTCGACAATTCTCTCTAAATGCCGTCCCTACACCCTAACAATGGTGGGGTCCACCTCTAAGAAACCCTAGGTTAAGTGCCACATGTCCCTCAAAGTTTGGGCCTAACATAAAATTTGCCAACATGGGCCCAATGCACCAAAAGCTTAAGTAAAGTTCTTAATCAACTAGATTACAATTTTAATTAAATTTGCAATGACTAAAAATTAAATCTTGAATGTCCATGTCATCTCCTAATGCTCCAAAATATGTCTCCAATATTTTCCCTGCAATTAAATATGCAATTAATTAGCTCAAAAAATCCAAATTAGTGAAAATATGAATTTCCGACCAAATTAAGCACAGTTAGGACAAATGGGGAAATAACGGGCAATTAAACACAATTCCCTGATTTATTTGAGTGCAATAAAACAAATATAGTCAAGAAATAACGACTCATCAAAATAGACCACACTTAGTCTTTTGCACTCCTGGGCAAAATTAAAACGCAAAACAGGGAACAGATCGGAGGACATCAGGAAGAGACACAGACTCAACAGACAGACACAGAGTTGCACCGTTCTCACAAAATCTGGACAGTTAAAGGCATAGGCAGAATCCCACACAGAGTCAATGAAAGCAGATACTCACAGAATCATCCAAGCAGTTCAGTACATGGAAAACAATCAATCAGTTCAAGAGATGAATCAAAAGCAACAGAGCCTCATAATGCACACAATCAGTGTTTCTCTCAAGTGTTTAAGGTAGATCAATGTCACTCAATGCACTCAAGAAAGCAAACACAAATAGACTTGGCAAGCCTCTAATATCAACACTCAAGCACATACGCATGTTCAAATCAAAAGGTCTTTTCATGGTTGTAATGGGGCCGAGGACAAGGGAGGATACATCTGGATAAGAAGCTACAAACCATAAGGAACAAAGGAGCAATGGGGAACAAGTGTAAACACATTCAAACACACCCACAACCTCTAATTCCATCCTCTTCTTGACTCCATTATTCACAAAAAATTTTCTGTATTTTCTCTTCTTTCTTTTCTTTTTTCATTTTATCTCTTTTTCTCTATTCAACACACAATTCAAAAGACAAGATACATGATATTTACAGTGCAACCGCAAGAAGAGGACTCACTAGCCAATTCATCTGCAACTCCTAAGAGACCACACTTATTCCCAAAACAATTCCAAAGCTCCAAAATTCCTAAGGTTCATGTGATCATGGTTTTTCACTTAGGCTATTGTATGAGCTTCAAAACAAAGAAATGGAGGAAGTATAGGCTCAAAGGGGCTAACAAAGAGATTATAACAGGGTAGGCTATCTGGCTAAAGAGGCTCAGTCAACAAAATGCCTTTATCACTTCCAAACATGCATATCAATCAAGAATTATCAACAAGAGTCAAGCCAAGGCAAATGTGCAAGCATTCCAGAGACATATCACACACAAGAAATATCATCAAAGGCTCAAATCTCGCACAGGTAATCAGTCACAATCAATCCAACTCTCAAACATCATGATTATCTTCCAAGCAAAGAAGAGCAAGGAGTCCAACAAAACAGAGTATCAATGCAGTGAAGGGAAACTAGCAACCTAATCACAGTCCAGAATTCACGAAAAGCATGTAAAACTGTACACAAGACAAAACAAACTACATAAAAACCGAAACATAAAACAAAGAAACAACCTCCCCTAATATACCACACTTAAACTACACAATGTCCTCAGTGTGTCACAATCAACAGATCAACAATCAGCACATTCAGCAGATATAGACAAAGTGCAATAAAAGTGAGGAGGGAAGGAGAACAGAGGCTCCCTAAGTCAGATGGGAGGGTAGGTGGGGTGGACCAAAGACGTCTCCTCCACCACTGCATCCAACAAAGAAGAATTGCTGAGGAAAGGCTTCAGTCTATGCCCATTCACCTTGAAGCTTGTAGCTGCAGATGGATCCTGTATCTCTACTGCACCATAAGGATAAACATTAGTCACAACAAAAGGTCCAATCCACTTTGATCTCAACTTACCACCCATGAGGCCGAGCCTAGAGTTATACAACAAAACCTGTTGGCCAACCTCGAAGTCCTTTCTAACAATGGAACTGTCATGGAACCTCTTGGTCCTTTCTTTGTAGAACTTCAAATTCTCATAGGCTTCCAATCGGATCTCATCCAATTTATTCAGTTGCAACTTCCTTTCCTTTCCAGCTTGGTCAATGGAGAAGTTGCAAATCTTCATAGCCCAATATGCCCGATGTTCAATCTCAACTGGTAAATGGCATGCCTTTCCAAAGACAACCCGATAGGGAGACATCCCAATGGGTGCTTTGTACGCAGTCCTGTGAGCCCAAAGAGCATCATCCAACCTATTGCTCCAATCCTTTCTGTTGGGCTGGACAATCTTCTCCAAAATCCTCTTAATTTCCCTGTTGGAGATCTCAGCCTGCCCATTTGTTTGGGGGTGGTAAGGTGTAGAAACTCTGTGCGTCACCCGATATTTCTTGAGCAAGGCTTGCATGGATCTGTTGCAAAAATGGGTTCCCTAATCACTAACAATCGCTCTAGGCACTCCAAACCTGCAAAAGAGGTGAGATTTAACAAAATCTACAACAACCCGATCATCATTAGTCCTGGTGGCTCTAGCTTTCACCCGTTTTGAAACATAATCCACAACAAGGAGAATATAAGAGAAACCAAAAGAAACAGGAAAAGGACCCATGAAATCTATACCCCAGACGTCAAATACCTCACAGAACAGCATAGGCTTTTGAGGCATCTCCTGTCTCTGTGAAATAGGTAATCCTGCTCTTTGACACGGCTCGCAGGTGCTACAAGT
Organism: Vigna mungo; assembly: GCA_036885675.1. Lineage (NCBI taxonomy): Eukaryota > Viridiplantae > Streptophyta > Magnoliopsida > Fabales > Fabaceae > Vigna > Vigna mungo. The sequence goes on along the minus strand of CP144696.1, from coordinate 35,984,062 downwards.
CCTCTCTGCATCCTTGAAGATGGAAGGCCAGTAGAAACCGTAATCAAGCACCTTGCGAGCTGTTCTTTAAATCCCAGATGACCACCAGGTGAGGAGGCATGACAAAATTGGAGGACCGAGTCAATCTCATGGTCCGGAATGCATCTCCTAGTAACCTGGTCACTGCACAACTTCCACAGATATGGGTCATCCCAAACATAATACTTAGCATTACTATTAATTTTGGCAATCTGAGCACCTGATGCTAAGGGAGGAAAAATAAAAACAACCAAATAATTCACAATGTGTGCAAACCAAGGGGTAGGGTGAGAAGAAGAAATCATCAACAAACTCTCATTAGGAAAGTCATCCTGCATAGGCAACACATCAGCTTCATCCTCAGCTCTCTCAATTTTGCTGAGGTGGTCCGCAACCAAATTTTGTGCTCCACTCCGGTCTTTAATCTGCAAGTCAAACTCCTGGAGTAGTAGCATCCACCTGATCAATCTAGGCTTTGACTCAGCCTTTTTCAACAAAAACTTCAGAGCTGCATGGTCAGTATACACAATAACAGGAGATCCAAACAAATACGACCTAAATTTATCAAGGGCAAAAACAATTTCCAACAACTCCTTCTCAGTCGTGGTGTAGTTTTCTTGGGAAACATCCAAAGTGCGTGAGGCGTAGTAGATCACTCTAGGCAGCTTGCCATTCTTCTGTGTCAGGACAGCTCCCAAGGCATGATTTGATGCGTCACACATGAGATCAAATGGGGTTGTCCAATCTGGTGCCTGAATGATCGGAGTGGTGGTCAAAGCTTCCTTCAGGCAATCAAACTCCTGCTTGTACCTGTCAACAAACTCAAAGTCGATGTCCTTCTACAGTAGTCTAGACAAGGGAAGCGCCTTCGTGCTAAAATCCTTGATGAAGCGCCTATAGAAACCTTCATGTCCTAGAAAAGATCTAACCTCTCGCACACAAGAGAGGTAAGGCAACTGCAAAATCACAAATATCTTGGCAGGATCTACCTCTTTCCCTTTTCAGAAATGATGTGCCCTAGAACCAAACCTTGTTCAACCATGAAGTGACATTTCTCAAAATTGAGAACAAGGTTTGTTTCTATGCATCTTTTCAAAACTTTTTCCAAACTGTCTAAACATGCATCAAAAAAGGATCCATACACAGTAAAATCATCCATAAACACCTCTATGCAACTCTCAAGAAAGTCGCTAAAAATGCTAAGCATGCACCACTGGAAGGTACCAGGGGCGTTGCATAAGCCAAAGGGCATCCTCCTATAGGCAAAAGTGCCAAAGGGGCTGGTGAATGTGGTTTTCTCTTGGTCCTCAAGAGCAATATTGATTTGGAAATAACCAGAAAAACCATCAAGAAAACAATAATGAGATTTACCTGTCAGGCGCTCCAGCATCTGATCAATGAATGGCACGGGGAAGTGATCTTTCCTGGTTGCTTGATTGAGCCTCCTATAATTAATGCAGACTCTCCAATTATTCTGCACTCTTGTGGGAATCATCTCATCCCTCTCATTTTTCACAACAGTGAGGCCAATCTTCTTGGGCACAACATGGATGGGGCTCACCTACTGACTGTCTGAAATAGGGTAGATGATCCCAACTTGCAAAAGCTTCATCACCTCCTTCTTAATCACGTCCAAGATCACAGGGTTTTGCCTTCTCTGCGGCTGTCTCACTGGTTTGGCCCCATCTTCCAACAGAATCCTATGCATGCACGTGGATGGGCTAATACCAGGGATGTCCGCCAAACTCCAACCTATGGCTCTCTTATGCGCCCTCAACACTCCAAGCAACCTCTCCTCTTGAACAGAATCAAGGGAGGTGGAAATTATGACCGGTTTCCTCTCATCATCCTCCAAGTACACGTACTGGAGGTTTTCTGGGAGTTGTTTCAGCTCAATAGTGGGTTCCTGCAAGTCAGATTCAAGTGTACTTCCTGCAACGTGGTTAATGCATTCTGACTCTAAAGAATGAATAGGTAAAGGCAGAAAACCCATCTCATTACAATACAGATCAATATCCATCACATGTATATCAACAACATCATCAATATCATCCAAATCATCATAAACACGCATATCATCAATAACCTAGACATCATCAATACCCTGGACATCACAGTTCTCATCCAAATCAACATCCAATTCAACATCATATTCAAACCCTGTCTCAATTCCAGATTCAATGCATGGATGTAAAGAAGATAGAAAAGAATGCTTCTTCTCATGCAAAGAGTGAAAGTCGTGAACAACAAATTCATCAATAATGTCATCCAATGCATCAATCCTAAACACAGAATGGTCCTCAGCTGGAAATTTCATTGCATCAAGGATATTAAAATGAACAACAATATCAGCAATCTCCATAGACAAAGTTCCAGCATACACATCAATCTTAGTTCGGGCAGTTTTCAAAAATGGCCTGCCTAAGATAATGGGAGTGGATCCATGAGAGAATCCCTCCTCCATCTCCAAAGCATAAAAGTCAGCCGGAAAAATCAATTCACCAACCCTAACCAAGACATCCTCTATGAAACCTGTTGGGTGGGTAACACTCCTATTGGCCAACTGAATGACCACACCCGTGGTTTGCAAAGGACCATGAGACAAAGAGGAATATATAGACAAAGGCATGACATTAACAGAAGCAGCCAAATCAAGCATGGCATTCTCAAATTTACTGTTTCCAATCACACAAGGAATGCAAAATATACCTGGGTCCTTGCACTTCTCAGGAATGTGCGGGACCAACTTACAATAAGCGCAGATACATTACTTCCCATGTTAATCCTTTCATCGCCCTTCATCTTCCTCTTGTGTGTGCACAACTCCTTCAAGAATTTAGCATATCTTGGAATCTGCTTGATGGCATCGAGTAGAGGTATGTTCACCTCTACTTTCCTGAAGGTCTCCAGAATTTCCCTATCCACCTCTTCAGTCTTTTTACTAGGAAGTGCCCGTGAAGGGAATGGAAGAGGGATAGGTCGGTCAACCAATGGAGAAGGCGCGATAGCGGTGGTGGTGGAAGAGGGAGGAGATCCACCTGAAGAAGAACCACCGGCTGGAGAAGAAGATCCACCCACCCCAAATGCCCTGCATGGACCGTCATGGTCGTCCTCTCTAGGACAAGTGGCAGGCACGGGTGTAGGTGTAGAAGCGGGCTCTGAAGGCACAACTATTTGCTTCCCTGTTCTGAGGGTAATGACACTCACATTCTTCGGATTCTGCACAGTCTGGGATGGTAACTTATCAGAATTCTGAGACTGCGCCTAGTTCATCTGAGTAGCCATCTGACCCATCTGGTTAGTGAGACTCTGTATGGAAGCCCTAGTCTCCTGCTGAAACTGCAGGTTTTGCATAGTCATCTGTCTCACTAACTCTTCCAATGAAGGTGCAGACGAAGTGGAAGGTTGGGTAGCTGGTTGGGTAGGTGCCTCTTGCTGCTGTTGTTGTTGTTGCCTCTGGTGTTGTTGCATAGGTGGAGGCACATATCTGTTAGGTGCTCCAGCATTCTGGAAAGGTGGCGCCTGCTGCTGATGTTGTGGCGCATTGTTCCATCTAAGATTAGGGTGATTCCTCCACCCTGAGTTGTACCTGTTGCTGGACAAGTCATGATTTGGCTGTTGTGGCTGCCTGTTGTTAAATATGTTAGTAGCATAAACTTGAGGCTCATCAGAGGCAGCTGAGGACTGCAAAGTAGGACAAGCATCTGTATAGTGGTCACTGAAAGGACAAATAGCACAAAGTCGTGCAATAAATGCGGATGAAACTGTAGGTTTCTGGTTGGTTGCCAACTGTGTCACTAACTTTATAAGAGATTCAATCTTGTCTTCCAACTTGCTTTCAATGGCTGATAAAGACTGGGCAACCACATCATGTACGCCCATCACCACAATGGAATCATTCCTGGCGCTAAACTGTTGGGAGTTGGAAGCCATCTTCTCAATCAAATGCCTGGCCTCAACAGGTGTGGTGTCTCCAAGAGCTCCACCACTGGCAGCATCAAGCATACCCCTATCCATGTTGTTCAAACCCTCATAGAAATACTGGATAAGGAGTTGTTCAGGTATCTGATGGTGGGGACAACTTGCACAAAGTGTCTTAAATCTCTCCCAATACTCATACAAGCTCTCTCCACCAAGCTGCCTAATCCAGTGATGTCTTTCCTGATAGTTGTGGTCCGGGATGCTGGGAAAATTTTCTCCAAGAACAACCTCTTCAAATCATCCCAGCTAGTGATGGATCTAGGCGCCAAAGCGTACAACCAATCCTTAGAAACACCTTCCAATAAATGAGGAAATGCTTTCAAAAAGATGTGCTCTTCAGGAACATCATGAGGTTTCATAGTGGTAAGGTCTCTCTTTGTTTAGGGTTTATGTGGTAGGGTCTCTCTTTGTGAGCATACCAACCCGAGTTGGATCAATGAGGATGGTGTGATCTGACCTCTCAATCGTGGGTTTCCCCATTCGAGGACTCCCTCGCCTTTGTCTTTCCTTTCGGCAGAGAAGAAGACGGAAAAACATAAGGGGATCTTTCTTTTTAAACTCCAAGGAGGATAGGCATGACAGAGTTTGGCAAGAATCATCCCTTCCTTTTTCAAAGACGACGAGCCGCCCACCTTCATTACCTAATATGAAGAATTCTCACCCATGCTGCGAGTCTGCGGTCAAGCGCAATCTGAGATCCCTCGTCGATAGACATGAACCAGGCGAGTCTGAATCCCTTTCTGTTTTGTTTTGTCAGCTGATCTTACGAGCTTTCATAGAAAGCCTATATCTTATAGCGCGTACAAGAAGAAGTGGTGGACAATCTTCTCTGCGCTCTTTGACCTACCATAGATCCTTAGTGGTGGACCGATCGACCTCAAGCCCTATCGTCAAAGACAGACTCTTTTAGTGCAATGAGATAGGTACTTTAAAAAAGTCAGTGGTAGGTTGTTCTCGTCAAGCAGTAAGGCGACAATCCAATCCTGAGCTTCGTCAATAGGCATCCAATCCTGGGAAAAAAGTAGGGTAGAATCGCCGAGTCGTCTAGCCTAGTAAAAAGCAAGAGCCCCTGCCTCAACTCCACAATCACAATCATTTGTAAAGTAAAAAAGGGTGGTTTGCTCGTGCAATCTACGATAAATTCGTTCATTCACATGTTTGATTTTATCTGTTTGACTCAGAAGGAGGAGAAGACGAAGCCGAAGATACATAAAGAATCGTCTCCAGCGCACCGATGGGAGACGGGGCCCCCGCAAGGAAAAGTGCTCCTCTCATAACCGACTATTTTGAATCTTTTTATGGATGTGATATATCTGATGTTCAATTTTGTCATAGGGGCTGCTGCACACTGATATAAATCAAATTGAATTACGTCATCCGAGTGAAAATCAGACGATTCCACAGTTTGACCTGTCTATTAATGTCACGTCCCGCCTGTGCAGACTGACCTTTCTTTCATGACACTCTCGGCCATAAGCTGTATTATGTGTTTTCGCTAGGACCGACTTCTTTCGGGGCTACTCTCCTTCCGCTAGAAATGGAATAATACATCGAGAGTCTAATCCCGTGGCCCCCTCTGGCCAAATCAGTTCATTTCACTCTCAGCGACCGCTCTTCGTTTAGGACGGACTGCTCTTCCTCTTCGGGTCCTCCTTGACTTATCTTTCTCCGGTCGTCCCCTCCGATCATGATCTAATACTCCCTGTGATATAGCTTTTGTTCAATAGGATCGAGACTACTCTAACAAACAATTGAAAATGAGAGGCAAGCAGGAATTGAACCCACTAATGGGTCAGCACTTGGAGTTTACTCTAGCCCGTGTTTATAGGATAGATAGACCTATTTATTCAGTTGTCTTTCCCCTTACCTTATAAGTAGATCGATGGAGGCCCGACCCTTGGTCTGACCTTGATGCCATAGTTTGGAGGGGGGCTGAGCAGTGGGTTGGAAAGAAAGAGTTGTAGAAAGAGAGGAATCGAGATAAAGTGCATTTTCCCTTTATGTCAGTCTATTCCAACAAAGCACACAATAAGTGAGATGAGCCTGCCAGCTCCGCCTTGGCCCTATGCCTTTTGGCTAGCTCGTCTGGACTTGGCTTTGACCGGTCTGCCCCCCTCTTGCAAGGATTCGACGCCTCCACTTGATGCTTTACGCCCACGCTTCGTTCAGGCAGCGCTACTCGGATATGTCTTGCCAATCGCCAAAGCAGTGCTACTTCCAGGATTTTTTTCGGCCAAGCTCGGGAACCTTCCCTTTAGTGAAAGGCTCTATCCCGGGACGAAGAGAAAGAGGGGGGAAGGCCAAGTACGAGATCACAGGGATCGGGCTGGAGCTTGACAAGAGCGATACAGGAAACCATACAATCGAAGGCTAGCAAGAAGAAGCAAAAAGATAGTCAAAGCTCAAGGGATTCATCACAAAGGCAAGTGCTCCAGCGGAAGCTATCAATTCAAAGGGAAGACCGGGTAGTGGTAGTTAACTGGGGGAGGGAGCAGCTCATCCGTCAGGATGGGATCCCTCTACTTCACGTTTTTGGCTTATCTTTTTCTTGCTCAGACGCTTCCCATTGTCCGTCTGGTTGATGAAATAGGGGTTACCGGTTAAGAAGAGGAGAAAGAAGACCTCAATCGTAAAGTAAGATCATATATCCTTTCCACCCTGTCACGAACTATGATGGAACTGCCCGGCTAGCCATCTCATATGCTTAACACATGATGTTCGATTGCTTTCATAGAGCACATGACTATCTTCCAATCTAGTCTCGGTGGATGCTTTGCTACACACCCCTTTACTGGGACTGTCTTTGGCAAAGCCCGGTGATTGTATAATGGATACAGCTCATTGAGAAGAAGGCTTCCCCTCTTTCCTGTCCGGCCAAGTTTGAACTTCGATCGCTGGAAACTCATGCTTTCAGGCTTGCGTGCTTGTTCGAAACTCTTGATCTTCTCTCTAATCCCCATGCCATGATAGGAAAAATGGACCTAAATAGTAAGAAAACCCTGGAACAACGGAAAGGCTTCTCCCAAGGGATATGGTCCCATAGCGTCTATCAAAGTCTGTTGATTGCCTTTTTATCTTTCTCCTCCTTCCCCTTCCATTCTATATCAGCTAGCTGGAAAAAGGGCTGTCCCGATGTGACTTGTCATCCTTGATGGTGGTCTTCTAACTCTTATGGCTACTCCATGCGGCTAGCGCCTTCCCATCCGAGTGACATAAGCCTTCCCCTGCAGTTTTCTTCCGCTTGAAAAAAAAAACATTTCTTATTCATCGCTCGTAGGGGTACTACTTCTCTCCTACTATCAAACCATATCGAAAAAGGAAGTCTTTCTAGCACTGATATGGCTCATGCTCCATAGCCTACTGAATTAACCATGCTCTCGTTCGTGCCCCATGTCTTCCATAAGTCAGTAAATGGCTCATAAGACAAGCAAGAATTCAAGCATCATTTCTAGGCACGTGTCAAATAATAAGGGACAGTCGGGATCGGTCTTTGTGCCTATGGGAATAAAGAACCTGGCCTTCGGGCAATTCATGTCTTTCTTTGATTTAGTACTACTTTAGTTTTGAAAAGGAAGATATTTTCTTTCCCTGCAGTGCTATAGTGCGCTTGGACTCTACCTCCGCTCCGCTGTCTGGCTTTCATGAAGAAAGATTGAAAGCGTCCTTATGTCAAAGATGTTCGTGTACTTTAGAAATAGGACTGCTCTTTCTAGGACTGTTAGCCCTGGTCTCTAGCCACCTAGAACTACCAGAGACTCGATCCACCTCAGGAACATTCAAAAGACTAAACTGGAACTCACTTATTGTCTCATGCCACCTCGGAAGATAAGACATATTCTCAGACAGAAAAGAAAGGACTTACCACTTGGCCACAAAAAGAAGCCGGAGTCTGAGCTAGTAGCTAGCCCCAGGTATAGAACTGGAGTTCTCTATCAGGGAATTCCAGGAGTGAAATAGCAGGATTTTTTTTTCATTGGATAGTGGTGCTACATGGAGTTAGGAAAAAGAGGATCTCATGTGGAAGAAGGGCTAGACTGAAAGAAGATCTAAATAAGACAGGATTGTGACCTAATAAGCTAAAAATTCCAGACTCTACTCTAAGAAGTAAGCAAGCGCTACGCCCCTTGAAAGCGAAAGCGAGGAAAGGCTAATTGCGAAGAATCCTGTTATCGAATTAGCTCTTGTTGCGCCTTGTTCTCGAATAAGCTCTTTGAAACAGGAAAATAGCGTATCGTATAGGATATAGGAATGGAAAGGTATCGATTGCGGGTGGCTTTGAACTGGAGAGTTCTAAGGATCGTTGCGTAGGCCTCTTATCTTTGGGGGTGGATGCCCATGGAAAGCTGTTAAAGCAACTGACACCGGTGAATCAATAGTAGTGAGATCCACATCCCTGTCCCCTTCTTGAACAACCTATTATGTGCGTGGAAGAAAAAGTTGTTTTGCTATAGCACCAAGTTTTATCCTGCAATGATCACCATTTACGCCGCACATAATCGTCTTCTAACTGTTAGGAATCTTTCTTCCCATCGGGGAGATCGATCAATTTCAATTTATCATGCCAGCCCATGAGGGATAAAATCATTCTGAGTTTTGCCGCTAGTGAAGAACAACATTTCTCGAAATAGAGGCGACCAAAGGGAGGGAAAAGGTCTTCATTGATTTCGCCCATAGGTGGGATCTCAATTCCTCCTTTTTGACATGCCACTTCCAGGGAAATACTATTTGCTAGTTTTCCCAGAGGAAACGATCGGCCCATCGATACCGTATGGAAACAGGAACAAGAGAAGAACAAAGCCCTACATCGCTGTCTTCCGAGGTATTGAGAATGTGGTATTGCTTCGCGCGGTCTCAGTCTCAGTAGGTTGCTAGCTTCCTTGCTCCGATATGAGTTGATAAGTATCCGGGGAAGTCCCCTATAAGGCTAGTCCCGTTCCACTCTTCTCTCAATGTAAGTGCTTGGTGATCGGGTACAGCGAGATCACTTTTCAGCTTGTTAGTCTGCTATGCATGAAAGCAAGGAGGAGTTTTTCTTGAATTCCTCGGCGGTATGTGATCAATTTGTATACAAGGTCTCACATGTAGAGATGCCCTACCCATAGAGGAAGGAGTTGGTAGCAGACAAGTCATTCAGCAATGAAACTTCCATGGCGTAAATAAATGGATCTTTCACGAATCTGTCTAGAGAGATCTATATTGCATAGATAGATAAGGTGCCTATCTCTACATGTCCACAATGAGATCAATCAGAAAAGCAAAGAAGGAGCTTTCTTGGAAAGCCTTGGTATGGTCCACTCGATGAGTATCCCTGGAATTGACCTTCCAAATTGTAAAGAGAAGGTCTTACTCCCTACCGTTGAATGCGTGTGGTCAACTGTGTAATCGAGGAAGCCAACATTGACTGACTTTCATGGTTAAGATTCGACAAAAAAGAAGAAGAACCAACAAGATAAGATCGAGCAGTCTCTGCTCCTCTCTAACTAAGAGGAGAAGCGGAACTGTCTATGGACTGCCTTGCTTGATCATCCTATCAGTCATGGTAACGAATTTAGTATCTCTGGTAGCTGGTTTGACTGTTTGTGATAGAACAAAACAATAGCAAGATATATCGTAGTAAAGTAGAGCTATAGACTGCATGATTGGCTTGTAGGAGAAAGAAAAGAAGGATTCGGGACAAGAAGGAGATGCAAGCTTGTCTGCTATTGGATGTTCTAGTTTAGCTCGCGGATTGGTCTTCATTGCGCACCATCCGGCTGGTAATAAGTTGAGATTGTTCCGCTAGTGTTGTTTGGTCAACAATTTGGAGAGTTTGCTTTTCTTTCATCTTTATAAGAGCAGTTTGTTTGATCAAATCAGGGATCAGACCGCTCCTGGTGTTCGAACTAGTCATTAATGGTCGGCTTCATTGGTATCCTTTCGGTATGCGTTGCGAACACTTTCATTTTTAGCGTCTCATCTTCTCTAGAGAAGCGAAACTCGAACGGATAGAGCAGATGGTCCAACTACGTAACTTTTTCTTTTTCATTACTTCTATGGTCGTGCCTCGTGGCACGACAGCACCCTTACTATTGAAATGGTTCGTCAGTAGAGATGTTCCCACTGGTGCCCCTTTTTCCAATGGGACTATAATTCCTATTCTTATCCCTTCATTCCCTCTTTTGGTCTATCTACATTCCAGGAAATTCATACGCTCCATGGACGGAGCAAAAAGTGGAGTCTTCGTCAGAGCAAGCCACCCTATTCTATTACCAGACATAATTGGGAGAAGCTCATCCGAAACTAGAGCTGGAAACGCCTCATTTCGTTTCGTTCCCGTTCTTCATTTCCTTCTTATCGAATCCAAGGGGGACTTCTCATATTTAGAATCTTTCTACGGTGTGCTCTGTTTACTATTCTTTCGTACTCTCTTCTCTTTACCACGCGATAGGTCAGCAAAGCGTGAGCGGGCGCGGAGAAGGAAACGCCAAACACTTCTGCCTAAGCCTAACGGGAATGAGCAACAACGAAATGACAAGATGGGGTGCTCCGGGCACCCCCATTTAGAAAGAAGGATCGAAGGTTTTGGCCTGTAGCTTTCCCCGTCCCCCCTTCGTCGAGTGGTGCTTGTGTGGGGGGTGTGCCACCTGAACCTGAAATCGGGCTTGAAGCTCTCGCCTTACCAACGAGCCGACAACTGATGGTTGTTGGTCACGACTACCACCAAAAAGCTCCAATGGAGATGAATATTTCACATTTTGGAGTGTGCATCTGTATGTTGGGTGTTCTTCTGTCGTGCGACCCGGCAGCTTATGTGCGACCTGTGGCCCACGCCTCCTATTTGTTCAGGGCGGGCGGCGTGAACTCTGACTCGATCCGACAATGTGGAATTCCTTCAAATGCTTGTGTGGACTCTCACCTGCATTAAATGGATCAGTCCAGTATTGAGAACAAATGGAACGTCCTCATCAGGATATTGTATGCACAAGCTTTCAATATTGAAATCAGGTGCAACCATCTCCCTAAAAGTCCTCTCACGAGGTGGAGGTTGTGCCATATTGTTCTCAGTGTAAAAAACAACAGAATCAGAATCAAGTGCAGATGCAACAGATGCAGTGGATGCAGTATGCACAGAATACTCAACAGTTGGAGACACAGTATCTAATGGAACAGACTCAAAAACAGACTCTAAAGACAAATTCCTAGAATGCCTAACTAACCTATGAAACGTCCTATCAATTTCAGGGTTAAAGGTGGTATGGATCCAAGATTTCCTCTAGTCATGCACTAAATCACAACACCCTCTAATCATGAAACAATAGCACAAAAATCTCAAATCACAGAGAACAACACAAGGCAACACAACTCAGACAAACACAACACATCAAAACACAATTACAAGACACACAAACACAGACAAAAGACTCAATACTGAACCGTTGGTCCCCGGCAACGGCGCCAAAATTTGATGGGTATCGCGGCCCATACAAATTTGATTGCATATTAGAAATGAGTATAGTGCTAGGAAGTGACTCCTAGGTCGTCTCTCAAGGACCAATTTTGCGGTTCAAAATCGAGTCTAACACGAAGTGGGGGGGTTTGTGAAAGGTTTGCGTGGTGAATGTGGAAAAATTAAAATGAAATTAAATTAAAACGCAGATGTAAAAACGTAATTAAATTCAATTAAAACGATATTAAATGAAACAACACATTTCACCATGCATGAAAATGAAATTAAAACAGTGAAAACGAAACTGCTACAGTAAATACGAAAATTGACGCTGGAACTGGACAGCTCTGACCTTTGCTCAATGTTTTACCCATAACTTTTTCTACAGAACTCTAAATGAGATGAGGTTTTTTTTCCTGGAAAGTAGACTCAATTATCTTTCATGTGACATATAAAACGTAGCATTTGGACCTCTGGTATGGTTGCAGTTATTTTTTTAAAATCGAGTCCAAAGAGTGAAAATGCTAAACCCAATACTAGAGCAAACAAATATCTAAACACAATTAAAACTATTAAAATGCAACACTAAATTAGAGGAATCAAAAGCAACTAGTCCTACTATGCAAATTAATGCAAAACAAAGAGATAATTAAACATGCTTTCTCAACTATCAATTATGTGACCAATATTCATCTACCAAATGAAATTAAAAGTGTAATTAGCTTGAGAAAACCCCCCTTGGGCCGTGAGCTCCTAGTCCACCAAGGCCCAACTTCAATTTTTGATTTTCTTCCTTAAATGAATCATGCAAGAAGATTTGACTCTTTGTCTCATGTGCACCATTCTTCAAGACAACAATCATGTGTCTTAAACACACCATAAAACCATGCTTTCCTCCCTTTCCATGCAGCAAAAACGAAACCACACACCAAGCCACACCAATTTACGTGAGCCACACAATTGTTGGGTGCAAAGAATGCTTCTAAAAAGTCCACAAGTCAAAGGGGTGCTTTAATCTCTTCTTTCAAGATGCCACATGTGCAAAGTCAAAGCAAAGAAAATGAAACACAAAACCTTCTTCATCCAAGATGATTCTCGGCAGAAACAATGCAAGGAACAAACTCAAAATGGAAACATTCTCTTAGTCAAAATGAGCATCATATGTGCTTGGCCAAATCGGGTAAAAATTGAATGCACCATTTTCTCTCTCCCTTTCAACCCATTTTCGGTTTTCCTCTACCAAAGCAAACATCCAAAGCTTCTCCATCTTCTAAAACCGAGAACACACACCCAAGAAACCCCATTTCAATTGCAAAATGATTCAAGAACAATAAAACCAAGTTCTACCTTCATAAATCCAACTTCAACACACACTTTTCTTCAACTTTTTGACCCAAACAAAACCAAACCCCTATGCTTCCTATGCAATACCGTCCATCCACCATCATCAAGCACAAAGTCCAGCTCAAAATTTGTTTCCCAACATCAAAAACAAAATGCTAGAAGAAAATGGCTCAAGAATACAATACCCATGCACCAACTTAAGCCTTTTTCACTACCAAACTTGACAACAACTCCATTTTCATCCTCCAATCCAAGAAACTCAAAGTAAAAACGAGATTATTGCAGCAAAATGAGGAGAAAACCGAAATGGACAATGAGTCTCCCTAGGTTAAGTGCCACATGTCCCTCAAAGTTTGGGCCTAACATAAAATTTGCCAACATGGGCCCAATGCACCAAAAGCTTAAGTAAAGTTCTTAATCAACTAGATTACAATTTTAATTAAATTTGCAATGACTAAAAATTAAATCTTGAATGTCCATGCCATCTCCTAATGCTCCAAAATATGTCTCCAATATTTTCCCTGCAATTAAATATGCAATTAATTAGCTCAGAAAATCCAAATTAGTGAAAATATGAATTTCCGACCAAATTAAGCACAGTTAGGACAAATGGGGAAATAACGGGCAATTAAACACAATTCCCTGATTTATTTGAGTGCAATAAACCAAATATAGTCAAGAAATAACGACTCATCAATGTTGTTCAAATGGTGTTTCTCTGCAGCCGCATATCGAGTTGCGGCAAACCCCAACCACATTTCGAGTTGCGGTTATTTGGGGTCGCACTATGAAGTGTGTTTCACGTACAGCCGCATATGGAGTTGCGGCATCCCCCAACCGCACTTCGTGTTGCGGTTATGTGGGGTCGCACTACGAAGTGCGTTTTCCCTGTGCACATACTTGTAGTTATTTTTGTTTAAGCATTGTTTTGTATTATTGAATATGTTTATGATTTGATGTATATATATTAGTTTTAAGTTAGTTTTAGAGTGATGGTAGTTTTAATTATGAATCTGGAAATTACCCTTAATCTTGACTATGAGGAGGTAGAGAACCCGTTAGTTCAAATTTGAAGATATTTGAGTTGTAGCCAAAAATTGATTTGGAGTTAAGCCTTTCTACACTCAGCACGACACCACCAAATGTAGATGAGGGATCAACTTCATTTAGATTGAAACTAGGGCTTGTTTCACTTGATCCAGGTGCTAGTGTAATGTTAAACTGAGCCAAAAAGAAGGTTATGGATCCCTCATAACAAACTGAAAAGTTCTGTTACTCAAGCTTGGAAATACCTTCTGCAAGAAACAAGAAACAGTAGTTGGTAGCTGTCTTGGATGATGATAGAGATGGAAATATAGCACTTAACTTTAAAAATGGATTTTACGCACCTGTTGAAGAAGCTAAAGCCTTGTTTTCTAAGATAGATTTTTTTTTTTTGCTTTGGATCCACTGAATGTTGTTATAGACTATGAAATAATCGCATAATAGCTCACAAAGCCTTTCATATTTTGGTTTTTCAGTTGTAATTATTTGATAGGTTAAGAGAAGTATTTTATGCAGATATTTTAGTCATAAAGAACTTAGATATTTTCATATTTTTCTTAATATTTTTTGTTGTTGTATAGACTCCTCGTGGTCCTCATAAGGATGCTCATCAATGATGTCCGTGCGATATTCCTCTACGCGTCTTCTATGAGTAGAAGTCGTAGGTCGTCTCCTTTCATCATGTGATGAAGATGATGGTTGACCACCAGACGATGAAGCCTCTCCACGGGAAGATGATGCGCCTCTAGTTCTTACCATTTCTATTAACCAATTATATTATCAATATATTCTATAAAACAAAATTAAAATGAAAAGAAATAAAATAACTAAAAAAATCTATTAACAAATATTGAAACAAATAAGAAGAAATAAAAAAAATTTAAAATTAATAATATATTAAAAAAAAATAAAAGAAAGAAAGTATTACTTATTATAATACTTAAATAAATACAAATAAAAAAATATAATATTTAACAAAATCAAATTTACGCATAGGGATAATAACAATTATTTAATTAATAAATAATTTAATAAAACTTCTAAATTCATAAACAAAAATAAAATAAATTAACTAAAATTATATACATAATAAATAATATACAAAAATTATTTAAGAAACAAATAAACCAATCTACGAAAATATAGTTTAGTGATAATAAAAATTATTTAATTCAATAAATTAATTAAGACTTAATCTAAATTCATAATTAATACTTAACTAAATTACATTAAAAATAAATAATATATAAAATTTTATAAACTTAAAAAAAATTAACAAACAACCTAAAATTAAAAAAACAACGTTTTGAAAAAACACTTAACAAAAAAAAAATAGAAACTGCAAACGCCTGAGCTGCGTTTCTCTCCAACCGCAGTCTGAGTTGCGTTTTTCTCCAACTGCAGTGTGAGGTGCGTTTTTCTCCAACTGCAGTGTGAGGTGCGTTTTTCTCCAACCGCAGTATGAGTTGTGTTTCTCCCATACCGTGCACCCCCAAAACCAAACCAACGTCCATCGACGATTGGTTTTAGGCGCTGATCCAGTTGCGGCAGACGTTAACCGCAAAACGATTTGTGGTTCCACAACGCACCCCCCAAAACCCATCCGCTGCGGCAGGGGTTAACCGCAGTACCATTTGTGGTTAACCCTTCACGGCCTCTCCCACGCACAGTTCATATACACACGCAAGTTTTCATAGGTTTTCATACACAGTAAAAAATGCATCACAAAACATGATTCTTTTACAAGATCTATGAGAGGAGCGGAGAAATACTAACCTGGATGCCAGAAAAAAAACTTCAAACACGAAGAACTGCTATCTAGTTACGCTAACAGCCCACGCGAAGTCAAGATGGCACCTGGTTGGACGGTAGGATACGAGCTGCACAGGTTTGAAGGAGGGGAGGAGAAGAAGACTGGTCAAGGGAAGAATGAAAATAGGAAATGTAGAGTGTTTTTGGTTTGAGTTGCGACAGACACATTTACCTACATTTACCTTTTTATAAATCCAATGAATAGGATCACAGAACTAGTATTATAAGGGTATAATAGGAATTAAAGTAGAGATAGGAGGTACAGGACGAGATCACGGATGAACACTCTTAATAAAATTTGTCGGTTTGCTCTATGCCCATGGATTGGTCATCTTTAATTCAGTTAAGGGAGAATGCTTTATAAAAATATAAAAATCATTTTGTCGTTTTACAAAAAGTAAAATACCATTTTATATTAATTATAAAACATCAAAGTTTCTAATACTTATAATAAAGCGTCACAAAAAATAATTAAATTTCCGATGAAGTTTAAAATTTGATTAATTAACATTTTTAAATATATTCCAGTTCCAGTGACAGGGAGCAAAAAATGCCGACTCGTGTTTGAAACTCCATCGAATCTTGGTAAATAAGAAAGATGAGGAGAAAATAATAAAATTTTATAGTGCTGAAGTACAGATTGACCTGCAAAAGTGGGCACTGCCTAACTGTAGATGATAAGCAATGACAGCATAGAGTTCTCGTGATTTTTACAAAAGAGAGAGCTTAAAAAAATTAAAAGTAAATATTTGTTTTAAAAAAAGAAAAAAAAATCTTCCATCTCTGATCCTACTATGTTAGGATTTTGTAGTTTTGGATAATTTGACCTAGAAAACAATTTTCAATGTCCCCCTAGGAAGAGTTCAGATTGCAAGAAAGCATAGTAGTTAGCTCTCTCATCTTCAAGCTCCCACATCTTGTCACACAAAGACGAAAAGCCATTTTCACTGTTAAACCCATCTTCTCCAACAAACTCAAAGACGCCATCTCCACTACTTGGGATCCCAAGCTCATCATCTGAGGCTTGGAGGAGGTGTCTCATCACCTTCTCCTTCTCACTCTCTTCCTCTTCCTCTTCCTTTTCCTTCACAACAACAACTTCTTCTGATGTTGCTGCTGCCTCATTCTCTAACCCATCCATTGTTGTGAGGTTGTCTAGGTCAATTGCTTGAGTTGGGCAACCCAAAAGGGGATCTTGGAAATCATCATTGTTGGAGGCACAAGTGATTTCTTGTTGCAGGGTTGTGATGAGAGGGGAGAGGTCTTGTGTGGAGTCTTCTTCCTCTGAGTCAAGAAGAGAGAGGATGTGGGTGTATGGCTTTTGCCTCTTTGAGGAGTAGTTTTGTTCAAAGTTCAAGTCTTTTTCTTCTTCTTCTTCTTCTTCTCTGGGCCTCTTTGACACCAAAGTTTCCTCCATTGAAGTGAGTGAGAGAGTGTATACGAAGAAGACGAAGAAGAAGAGAAATAGGTCAAGGATGAAGAGAGAGGTGTGGGGGGTGGAAGATTATATAAGAGAAGGGAAAAGATAGAGAGATGGTCAAAATATGGGAAAAAAAAAGAAAGAAGGGGATTCACGGAATATTTTAATTTGTGGAACATTGTAAAGTCAGTTTGTTATTGTTGGACTAGATGCCTAGAACATTTCAAAACTGAAAAAAGAGGAATAATAATAATTAATTAAATAATTAAATAATTAATTAAAGGTAGAAAAATAAATAAAGGGTATTTTTGGACATGGATTTGTTTGGAGTGTCGTGTAGCCTCTTTTATAGGTTAGCGGTGCTTTGATTTGTGACCGTTGGATTAGATGAGAATAGGGATTCGTGCGAGCGAGGGCACCGACGGTGATGAATGGCAATGGGGAAAGCGTGGCGCTTTGCCTTTGCATGGTATCAAAAGGCCCAAAGATAGTGACAACTTGCGGGAACAAATTATAAGCAACAACTATTATTTTAGTATTCTTTTCTTTTCAGATGATATTAAGTGTGTGGATAATATTTTTCTACCACACGCTTCTCTTTTTCTTTAACTATTTTAATTCTTTTTCTACGTAATTGACTGTGATTGATTTTTCTTTTTGAAAAAAATTCACAGATCTTTTCGACAAAATACAGAATATTTCTTTCTCGTAATTTAAGTGAAGAAGAAATAAAAGAAATATCTTTATCTTTTTATCTTGGAATTTAAATGAATCAAAAAAATAAGATAAAACTTATCTTCTTTGATGGAAACAAAAAAAGGAGTGTTAGTTAGAGAACAAGTAAAAGAGGAAGGCAGAGAGTAATAGAAAGTGAAAATAAGGGTTTGGAAAAGTGAAAGTATGAATAAAGTATGAAATAGAACACAGCGATTCGTGCAAAACTGTGAAAACATTGGAAGCACGAGATTAATCTTATAAAATTACAAGTTTAAATTTAATTAACTCTTATAAAATCAGTTTATATGTTATCAAAATTATACTTATTTGTATACTTTATTTTAGTCGTATTTATTAAAAAGATAAAATCTTTAATAAACTAACTCATGTTATATACTTGATATTTTAGACTCCAAATTTTTTATTGATTTTTCTATTAAGTATTAAAAATATATGACTGATATTGATATATTATGTATTTTTAATATATTTTAAAACATTAAAATTAATATAATAAAAGTACACTGTTTTGAAGATCGAGTAAAAATACAGGAAACCGAAACCAACAGAAAGTTTGATGAGAGGTGATCTCATTAAGTGATATAATGTGAAATTTATATAGGTAGATATTTACAGGTAGTGTGAAATTTATTTTCTCTTAAAAAAAACTTCTATTTTCACTTTATTTCAAACTTATTTTTCTTGTTTTCATTTTATTATTAGGCATTCATCTCTCTTCTTTTTTTTTACTTATTTTTCTTTTTTTATCGAACAGAACATAAATATAATTTTATGAGAATTTAAATCATGAATATTTTGTATTAACCTATAATATTTATCTAGCCTTTAGCTTTTATATTCTTCATTATATTTTTACCAAAATAAACAGTATCAAGGATATAATGTGAGTAATATGTTAAAATTATAATCTTCTATAAATATTATAATAAAAGAAGAACACATAATATTTTTAATTGTTTAAAATTATTTTATAATTATGTTTTAAGTCATTATATTCATGTCTTCATGTTTTTTGAATTTCAAAAACTTCTTTTCAAATTCTTTTTGTACTGAATTAGGAGATAATCTTTTATCATACCTCTTTTTAAGAGAATTTCTCTTCAAATTCATATTAATTGAAAATTCATTCTCCTTTGTATTGCATGAAAGGATAGTCCTCTATCATACTCTGTAAAGAATTTGTACTGAAATTTGTATCACTAGAAGATTCCTTCTCCTTAGACTTGGTAGTGGTAAAAGTAACTTCCTCTTTCTTAAATTTCTCTTTATCCTTTCATGAGGTGGATGACTTATTGAAGGAGCTCATTATCTTGAGTTGTTGTTTCTCTGGCCCTGATCAGTTTATCATCTTCCTTCCCTTCTTGAAGAGAATTCAACCATGAATTCTAGAAAATCTTATGCATAAACACAAATATAAAATAATCTAAAATAGATATTATATTAAAATGAGATTTGGGTTTGGAAAGAAACAAATAAATCTTCCCTAGGTAATATTATCCTTTCTTTTTCTTGTTGTTAGGTCATCGCTCTTTGATAAACAATTTTTTCCTAGGTAACCAAACAAACAAGTTTAGTTACTATATTTTTCTCTCTCTCTCTTTATATATATATATATATATATATATATATATATATATATCCCTTTCCCTCCCTTTCTTCTTCTCTAATTCTTTTTTCTTTCTCCTCTCTCTTGTTTACTTCATTTCTTAATTTTCTCTCTTTCCTTTTTGCTCTCTCATTTACTTCTTCATCCTTTTTTTCCTCTCCTTTTGTTGTTTCTTTTTCTTAGTGCTGGCTTCTCCTTTTAGTTGTGTCTTGCCTTTTTAAGCACCTTTAGTTGTGCCATGTCTTTTCTTCCTTCCCTTTCATGTATATCATGTTGTTCTTAAGATCTTCATTAGCATAAGACTTACATTCCAATTAGGACGTTGATGAGTTTCATGTTCATAACCTGCATATTTTAAGCATATATTTGCACTTGGTTTGTCCTTTCGCAATGATTTGCAGTTCTGTTTGTGATTTCTTTTAAACTAACATATTTTGCCATTTAGATGTACTATACATGACGTAATTGCATTGAAATCCTTCACCAAGGCCAAACAAACATTAGGTGCATCTCTTCATTTCACTCTTGTGGTGTTCTTAAGTCCTCTAACCAATTGATCCCTTTAAGGAGTAAGATAGGTAACACCATATGTAAAACCACTCCTAGAAGAATGCACGAGTTCGAACATGTTGCATTGTTCAATATTGCTAGCTCTTGCAAGAAAGGTTACTAAAAGTAACATTTAGGAGCTCACAACTTTTTGAGTGCTTCATGTTGAAAATAGAATGGCTTAGTTTCAACACCAAGAGGGGAGGGGGGGGGGGGTAAATTGGTGAAAATAAAAAATGAGAGTCTTTTCAAAATCTTTTTCGCAAAGTATAAAAATTTCAAAAGTTTCTTGAATCTAAATGAAAAAGATAAATCAAGTGCAGTGGAAAATAGTTGACTGTGCAGAAAATAAAGTCGACTTGAAAATAAAGAGTTCAGGGATAGAAGATTCAAACGCAGTTTTTATACTGGTTCAGCCAAACTGCCTACATCCAGTCTCCTTCCTATACCCGGAAGCAAATGCACTATAATGGTCAAGGTTTTTACAACAAGGTTTCTATAAAGACCTCCACGGTAAAATATAAAACACCCCTCTAACCCTCTAACCAAAATATAGGCATACAACACCCAAATAACAACAGCAAAATATCCCCTCTCCTGTAGTCTTTGTCAACTTTGAAAAATCCTCAAAGTTCCCAGAACGCAACATGTCTTCTTCCTGTAATCAAAACAAGGCAGTCACAATTTTCACAAGATTGAGAGAAGAATCTGATCACGTATGAACACCTTCAGTGCATAATGATCAAGCAGTCTTAAGCACACACAATGCTTGTTCTTCAAGCAACTCTTCAAAGAATGATCATCACGGTCTTCTTGATGAGTTCTTGGAACTTTTCACTTTCTAGCAGAGATCAAGATCTGAAACAATTCAATGAAAATGTTAGAATTACCAAAAGTCTCTATAGAATACAGAATCACGTCTATTTATAGTTTTCTGTTAAACAGATGCTCCCAAAGTTGACTACGCTACTAATATAGTTGACTTCAGTCAGACAGTTATGACAATTATAACATTTAGTAGCAATCAAACCAACTAAATTGATTGCACATTTAATTCAATTGACTAGTAATTAATGCTTGGTCAAAGAAACAAAATATAGCCGTTACAGTTCACAAGCATCAACAAAAATTCAAAACATAACTAACTAAGTCGAGTAGCTTGCGCCTATAGTCAACTATGTCACTTCAATGCAGTTTTGAAAATATTTTCTTTGCAAAAATACTCACATCACTATTTTTGAAAATTTGTGCAAAGTCACGAGTTTTAATCGACTTGCTTCATAATGAAGTTGACTTAAAACTTGCAGTTTTGCCACACAATATAAGTTCAACCAAAGTGCATGTGGTTTTCTTTCCTAAAACATATTTTATGCAATCACAGATGATATCTCATGTAGAAAGCAATGAATATGCACACATGGACAAAATTAACACAAACATGTTCTCAAGAAATCATATACATTAAAGTAATGAACATGCAACACATATTAGTACATGTGTTATTAATAATGTGTTGTTATCATAAAAAACCAGAAGCATTGTGAGATTGTAAGGTTTAGCTAAATCAATGCTCCCCTTATCAACAATATTAACACTTCAGTTAAAAGATTTGTGTATTACACTTGTAAGTTTTTTCTCGAATGTATTCTATTGCATTTTACCACTCAATTTCCCTTTAGCACTTAGTAAAGAAGTTCAACTTAAGCAAATAGTGACAATCAATGTGAAAAGTATTACAAAATCTAAACTTGACTCAAAGAGACTAAACAATACAAACCTCTAAGAAATTAAAAAGATGCAAAAACATAAAATATAGAAATAAATAGGACTGCAAAAAAAATTACTTTAACAACACGGAGACTCTAAGAAAAGACTTAATTCAAAACAAAAAATATCAAAAAAACCATAAACAATTAAAGTAATAAAATAATTGGATTGAACTCTTCAATTTTATTTTTGCTTTTGGATCTCTACTTTTCTTTTCTTTTGTATTTGGATCCTTAATCTTTCTCTTTTGTTTTATTTTTGCAGTTCAACACTCAAACATTGAAAATTATAAAATAGACATAGAACGGCTCGCTAGATGAGAATTGTTCTTTGATTTCTCTCGCTCATATATATATATATATATATATATATATATATATATATATATATATATATATATATATATATATATATATATATATATATGTTTATTTATTTATCTACATAAAATTGTTGATATAATATTTGTTAGAACTGATTATTATGTTTGGGATAGTGTCTTGAGATAGTGTCCATCACAAATGAAGAGATTAAAATTTTATCTTTCAAAATTGAAAATTATATATTAAATTTTCTTTAATCTCAAATTTTAAATAATATAAAATTATTGAGTGTAATAAAACAACAACTATATTTACTATTTTTAAAATATTAACACACTGAAAATGCCAATATTTTTAAACACAATTTGGGAACATTATCTTTGAGTGAGAATAAAATTCCGGCATAATGATTTGAAATCACTATCTATTATCTAATATAATGTTAAAAATAATAAAAGTTTAAAGGACAAATACGAGAACGGCTATGTTGTCAGGTGGGAGGGAGTGGGGAGTCCATTTATTTTAATTTCCTTTTAATGTTCCAATTTCATTTTAATCATAAAACGGCCACCACAATGTTGACTTGTATCATAATATTTTTCTTACAAATATTATTGTTATTAGATTAATTCATATATATTGTTGCAATTTTAAATTATTAGCAAATATATTTTGAAGAACTTTACTGTAATACCTTGTAAAAATACCTCTTGAGTGGAATGCACGTGGCAGCGTGTCATTGGGTAGAGTTTTAGAATGAAACTTTAATTAAAACACTATATTCGAAGTTTCAAACTTTTCCTCCACTGTTCCGACACATCTCTCCTTCTTCTTCTCTTTTCTTCATTGTCTTACCTTCCATCCACCATTACTCAAATTCTAACCGTTTGTTTCTCGAATTGAAGCTGTCTAAGCCTTTAGGACTTTAAGAGGATCATTTCCACCGATTGAATCTTCGTTTCATCCAACCGGTAAGAAAGCCCCTTTTTCTTAAGTGCCCTAGGGTTTCAAGCATGTGATTTCTTGTTGCATGCAACCCATCTCGTTTTCTTCCACAATCTTGCTTCAATTAAGTTCTAAGACTTGTTTCCCATCATCAAAAATGAGTTATAGGTGATTCTCACACTTTGGGGGTTCAAAGCACGTGGTCTAGGATTCTTGAGTTTAGAACCATTTAGATAAGTTTAATTATGCTTAAAACAAAGATTAGGGGTGTTAGAAGTTGGTAAAAATGGTTGGAAATGGTCCTAACAGGTTCTGTCAAATTCTGCATAATTCTGCAGAGTTTTAACCGTCCGGTCTTAGGGGTCTCGGTCAGAGATCCTTCTCCTGATCGTCCGGTTTCGTAGGTCTTGGTCAGAGAAGGAGGGTTCCTTCTCGTGACCGTTCGGTTTAGAGAGCCTTGGTTAGAGAAGGATGATTCCTTCTTAGGACCGCTCGGTTTGGTAGGTCTTGGTCAGAGAAGGAGGGTTCCTTCTCCTGACCGTCCGGTTTCGTAGGTCTTGGTCAGGTCCCTTCTCATGACCGTTCGGTTTGGAGAGCCTTGGTTAGAGAAGGATGATTCTTTCTCAGGACCGCTCGGTTTGGTGGGTCTTGGTCAGAAAAGGAGGGTTCCTTCCCCTGACCGTCCGGCTTCGTAGGTCTTGGTCAGAGAAGGAGGTTTCCTTCTCAAACCGTTCGGTCTGCTGTGTCTTGGTCAGAGAAGGATGGTTCCTTCTCTTGACCGTTCGGTATGATGTGTCTTGGTCAAAGAAGGATGGTTCCTTCTCTTGACCGTTCGGTATGGTGTGTCTTGGTCGGAGAAGGATGGTTCCTTCTCTTAACCGTTCGGTATGGTGTGTCTTGGTCGGAGAAGGATGGTTCCTTCTTAACCGTTCGGTCTGGTGTGTCTTGGTCAGAGAAGGATGGTTCCTTCTCTTGACCGTTCGGTCTGGCAGGTATGCTCTCGGTCAGAGAGGGTTGTTCCTTCTCAAGACCGTTCAGTCTCTTGCTCTCGGTTAGAGAAGACTAGATTCTTCTCTTGATCGTTCGGTCTATCAAGGGTGCTCGGTCCTGACACTCAGTTCAGTCCCAGTGGTCCGACCAATGCACTAAGTGCTCGGTTTATGCTTCAAACTTTTGGTTTAATTGGTCTAGTCAATTGTTTGTGGGGAATTAAGGTGCATGTGATGGGTATTGTGAAAATTTAGAATGGTTGCAGTTATATGGTGTGTGTGTGTGATTAACATGGCATTGGAGGTATAACAATTGATTGAAGTGGTTGGATTCGGTTATGAAATTATGATCTCTCGGTGAGATCGATTAGTGTATTGAACGAATGATAGAGGCTTCCATATGGGGGGTTATCCCTAACACTCCAACGGTCTTTCATTCTCACTCAGAGAGCATTGACGCGTGTGGTGGGAGTAGTGGGAGGTCCTAGGGTAGACGCTATCACTGGAGGTCTATACTGCGGTAACGGACTAGCCTTGTGTATGGTCGGGTGAAACCCCTCGGCAATGGCTTTGTAAACCGCCCCAACTCTACATTCATTCTATGTCCGAACGTGTCTAGGAGTCTTTGCATGATAGGATGATTGATTTAGTTAAGTTTATGAAATAAGTGCTTATGTTCATGATGGCTTGCATGCTTGTATGTAAATTGATGCTCTCGGTAATGTTAGATTAATTTGATATGATTTGTATGGTTGTTTGAGACCTAGCTCACCCTTGCACTTGTATGTTTGTATGTGTTTGCCTTCCCCTTGCGATGATCATCCAATCCTTTGGATGTGAGCAGTAGGTGATGATGTACTTCTGGAGCCGGCATTGGAGACTGAGGAAGATCCAGCACCTAGTACTTAGGGCGTCTATTAGCTCTTATTTCAATAGCTTATTATTTTGGAGAACACTCTTTAGGTCTTCTTAATGTTTGGTAATATTATATTTTGAGAAACCTTAGATTTCTTTTCGTTTTAAATTTACCCTAGTTTATCTATATACCTGTACGATTATCTACTACTCTCACTGCTTTCTTTAATTATGATTGTCGCATTCTAGATCTATATACATGGTTATATATTTTGGGATGTTACATTTACCTTGATCAGTAATGTTTTTCACTTTGTATTTATTTTTTTAGGTATTTCCTTTTAGCATGGTTGCATGGATTTATTTCAGTGTAAAAATACATCTGTCTCTTTGTCTTTTACGGTATTACATTGCAATGGTAAAATAATATTTTTTCAATCAGAAGCATAGTAGTATAGTAAACCCATTTATCACCACATATCATTTAAGATAATTACCATTTTCAATGACAATTGGTGCAACTTAATTAAGTGAGACAAATATAGAGAAGTAAATAAGATGGATAATGTAAAATGAGTATTAAAAAATTAACGTGCTTTTGTTCTATGTAAAATGAGTATTAGTAAAAAAA
Organism: Vigna mungo; assembly: GCA_036885675.1. Taxonomy (NCBI): domain Eukaryota; kingdom Viridiplantae; phylum Streptophyta; class Magnoliopsida; order Fabales; family Fabaceae; genus Vigna; species Vigna mungo. Next base: position 35,958,614 of record CP144696.1, on the reverse strand, counting down.
TATTTTGTATTTTGTCCTTTAAAAATTGAAGAATGTCAATTTTTTATTCTAAATTAGATAATTAGTTATGTGTTGTGCAACATGTCAAATTACCATTTCATATAATATAATGTCAGCATGCATTATTTCTTAAAAAAGAACTTTTATGATTTGTTAAATAAATTTTTAATCTATTATTTTTTTTAATTCGCTAAAAACTTTCTCTACTCTTTCTTCTGTTACTAAATCTCATTATTTCATAATTTCATTATACATTAGAAAACATTTATATTTAATTAGATTTTTAAATAGAGCAAGTTTTTTTTCTTTCAGTTTTTATGATTTTGTCATCAATTAAATGTTTGGGTATTGATGAAATACAAAATCTTAAATATTTTTTTTTTCTATTATAATGATTAGAATCTATGTCTTATTGAGTACTTTAAATTTAAAACAATAGATCATTTTCTTAGGGTGTTATAAATTTAAAACGAATATTAAAAACTGAAATTAGTGATTCACAATTTTAGAGAATTAAAATGAAAGAAAATTATTTTATATGAACTAAAATTGATTTCGAATACAATAGAAATGAATACAATGGTATAAGAACCAAAATAAAAACTATCTATTTTATATAAAATAAAATCATATTTAAATCTTTAAAAAATGGGTTAAATATGTTTTTAGTCTCTATATTTTGGGGCGATTTTGGTTTTAGTCCATTTTCAAACTAAGGTACAATTTAGTCGTTCAACTTTAGAAAACTCTGGTTTTAGTTCTTTTTACTAAATTTTTTTAACTTTATTTGTTGTTTCAAACGCGTTTCTCAATTATCATTGAAGCAAAAATATGTCAAACAGTGTAAACAATCCAAATGCAATAATAAAACGTGCTTGAAACAACAAATAAAGTTAAAAAATTTTGATAAAAATGACTAAAACCAGAGTTTTCTAAAGTTGAAGACTAAATTGTATCTTAGTTTAAAAATGGACTAAAACCAAAATCGCCCAAAATATAGAGACTAAAAACATATTTAACCCTTAAAAAATTAAAGCAAGCACAACTTGGTTTATAGATTACATATCACATTTCAGGAAAAAGAAGAAAAAGTGTTACATAGTTTAAACTCTATAAAGCTTAATTTGGTATGAAATTAAATATTTTTATATACAATTATCTCTCTCCTTCTACACTTCAAAAACAAAACAAAACATACATTTATTATTACTCAAAATATAACACCAAAAATAAATAGTGTCCCAGACAACATTATTATATGCCAATTTTTTTTTAAAGCTTTGGGATTGAAGATTAAAAATGGTTAAGGGTATGGATAATTATGATTTGTACTCTAAATATTATACTTTCAATAAGATATTAGAATCTATAAGTACTCACTTGAATTCTGCATGAGTGACTATAATGTTTTCAACTATCTCATTTCAATTATTTATTATTTATCTATTTCTTCTATATTCCTACACCTTTATTTGCTTCAACCATTTCATTTTCCATCATTTACTTTATGCATTTTCCCAAGTTTTATTTTACCATTTTAATGCATTTCCCATTTTTGGTATTTCTTGTTTTTAATTTTAGACACATCTTACATCATTTCTAATAAATTTCATTTTCAAAAAATACTTTTATTTCTAAATATATTTAGAAACATTCAATTTATAAAAAATTAATTATAAATCCATAACAAAAGATTTAATATAAAAGATAAAATATGTAATAACCTAGAAAGTAGAGTCTTAAAACTTGATAAAGTGTTTTAAATAATGATCACGACAAAAAGTTCTTCATGTTTTAATCACTGAGTTATCTCTTTGAAAATTAGGAAGTGCTTATGTGATCATGACAGAAAAATCTTCATTTCTATTTGATCAATTTTCTTAAAAGAGTAAGTTAGTTTTTACTTTTTTCTTTTGTAAGGTTCTTCCATGCATGTGACTCTTTTTCTATCACATGTGTCTTTCAAGTCTTCTAGTATGTTTCTTGTTGATCAGTGATTCTAACCGTATATCCTAATCATGATTCTGTGATATGCAGGTGCAAATATAGTTCTTTGAGTTGAGGGAGTAGTTTTTGATCTCTTAGAGTTGTTTGAGTTTACAACAGGTAAGGTAAGCTATATGTTTGTTTATAATGCTTTAAGAAAAAATGTTAAATTTGAACTGGTGTGCTTTAATTAGGAAAATTGATCGAGTTATGGAGTTAGGATATATAAATTGTTTAAAAATCTCATGATGTGGTAGTATGATTGATTGAAATTAATGTAAATGTGTGTTATCTGAAATTTGAAAAGTAGTACTATGAAGGATTGTTGAATGCTATATGTTTTGATCACTTGACTTGTTATGTTTAAGGTTATAATCGGTTAGAAACTGTTGTTACTGTTGAAGTAATGAAAAGGGAGAGTCTTTGGTTAGTTTTTTTTTTATCTAACTTAGGGGTTTTGACAGGTCAAATTCTAGAGGAATTGGGTTTAGAAAGAAACTTGGGGTTTGGAGTCTGTTTTTGAGTAATTTAAGACTTGTTTCGCCACTTAGTTCAGAAAAATATGGTTTGTCATATATGAAATCTATTTGGTCGTATTTTTGGGTAGTTTCTTTGATTCGATGGACTAAATTCTTGAACAAGTGAGCAAATTTCTATTCCCTCCAAGTTAAAAACCTATTTTCAAATCAATTATTGTGCCAAGAATTCTAAGAGAACATGGTTGGTCTTGCTCTTGTAGCACCAAGTCTCATGCATCAAGCCCATGGTAACTCGAAAAGAACATTGTTTTTATTCACTTTTTTCGACGATGACAAAGAGTGCTTTTAATATCAAATTACATGGATTCAAAGACTAACTAATGTAATATTGTTCCTTTTATTACAAAATTGTTACCACATTTAATTTTATAACAGTTTTTATAAAACTGATGTAGAGTGTTACTCCCTCCACTACCATATAATGTTCCCTACATCTCCCCAACTTTTGTTATTTCCAAAACTAACCTTATGAAAATATTTATTTTTTACTTTTACCTATTTTAATTTAAAACCCTATTCTGATTCTCATTCCCTTTTTTACTGCCGTAGTACCCCTACACCCCCACACCCTCACATAACCTTCATTTCTCCCTTTCACCGTCTTCTTCTTCCTTTCTTAGCTCTCTTGCTTATTTCAGTTAGTATTGCCACTTCATAATTCCTCTATCGCTCGATTTAACCTAAAAATTTTGTAGGTGAAAAGTACGAGAAAGAGCTAAAAAGAAACACTGCAGAAAATGGTTTGATAATAAGTCTCCATTCTAAAACTTTTTTTAAGCAGACCAATTTGTCCAATTATATCTGAATATCAGAGTAAAACACAGAGAACAAGGGAATTGCCGAACAATTAAGAACACATTCACAATATAGGCGAAGCAGCAACGACAGATGGACAAACTAGAGAGTTTACAACTTTTATTTCAGTTAGTTAATAATATGATCCAATACTTGATTGATTTCCAAAAATCGTACTTGTAGAGAAGAATAAGGTTCAAGCATGATCAAAAAAATTGATGGAAACACATTAGAAATCCACGCAATTAATTTGAAGTGCTAGGGAGTACCATATTTTATTTGAGCATTAGATATAGCATGGGAAGGAAACAGGAAAAGCGCGTTTTTCCGGCGGAAAATTACCGAAGGCTTTTAGTCCTTCGGTAGTGATTGATTACCGAAGGCTTTAGCCCGTCGGTAATGAAAATGGTAGTACCGAAGGAATACGCCCTTCGGTATAGGGTTCAATTAGTTGAAATTAGAATTTGGGATTTCAGTCTCCCATTGTCCCAGATTCAGTGTGTGAAAGCTTTTCCCCCCAAAAACCCCTCCACCCTCGTAATCTCCCTCTGTCCTTCAACGGTGGCCATTTATGTCATACTCCCTATTGTGATTACACCTACTCCACAATCGTTGTGTTCTCATTCACCTTGAGGTGAGGGTTTACATTGTTGCTGGAAGGGGTTTCATGATGGTGGTGTGGCGGCTTGAGGAGGATGCTATGGCAGCCTGAGTAGGGTTTGGAGTATCGCAACACCGCCAATCGAAAGGGTGTGTGACGAAACCGTTGTCGCTACGTGAGGAGGTAGGTGTTCAGGGTATGTTTGATATTCAGGGGTTTCTTCTTAGTTCTTCCTTAATCTAACGAGTTGCGCATCCCTTCCGTCATGGCTTGCTATGAACGTTTCTGACGTCGATGAGGACAATCCGTCTCCAATCTCAAGTAAGTCATATCCTCTCCTAGTCTTGCTCTCTATCCCCTGTTTTAATCCCTTTATTTTTTGTAGTGTGGTCTCTGTCAGATTCATTGCTTAGAATTTTGTCCAACAATAGTTCGAATTTGGTGTGATCCGAAACTTGTGTTTTGGGGGGTGGATGTGATTTTCGTTTGGTATCTGTTTTTATGAATTCTGTGAGTTTTATGTGGAATCGAAGGAAACCCATCTAGAATGTTGGTGACAAGACCTGTTCCAATGGGAGGAAGGATGTTTTTGGTGGTTGGGGTGAGGTTCTGGAAAATATTGATTGATTGTGTAATATAATTTTGGGTTTTGTTTTATTCTTTTTATTAGTTGGTTGCATGTTTGTGATTGTTTGGTTCTTAATTTTCTAGGTTTGTTTCGAGTTCGTGGACGGAGGCGTACTTGCGTTTTCTGATTTCATTTTCATGGTATGTGACGACCTCGATATATATTGGATGCTTGATTTCATCTGTTGTTTCGATTCGTTTGATGTTAATTACATTTGATTGGTGTACTCTTTATAGCTACACATAGGTGCACTGATTCTAGAATATGGTTGTGTTGTTACTTTTGTTTTGATAGATACACGAGGGTGGGATTCGTGTTTCCTATTATAATGAATGCAGGTGATATAACATTATCCAATTCCAAGTCTATTGTTTTTGCAACATGAACTTAAGTGAGATATATATATATATATATATATATATATATATACTTAAAATTTAATATCAACATTTTGAAACAAGTGTTATGTTAAAATTACATCATTAATGATTTTTTTTATTTTAAATAAAAATAGGCAGTACCTTGTCTAAAGTCTTTATTAAATTATGTGTGATGGGTTGCACTTAAATTTGTGTGCCAAAAAGACGTTTCATGCATCTTGGAAAATGTCTTAAAATAACAATGATGTTTTTGGTTATAAGACCTTGTGCAATGTTGAATGGGCTGGTTTAGCTATATAGTTGGTTGTTGAAATTTTCTTTTGGTTGGTAGTTGATTGAATGATATTGATATGAGCATGTGCTTTTGGGTTCCATTTCTAAATTAATATCTACGACTAATAGGTGGTAAAGGGCGATATTTTGTTGATTGATTTCAAGTGCATGATGAATTCGGGTTAAATGATATAAAATTTAATATACTTGGGTTTAATATTAATTTTTGGGAATTTAAATTTAGTTAGACTAATGCTTACTGTTAAATGAGTGTTGGTATTATATTGAAATGGTCATTACCTTGATATTTACTCTAACCAATTTGCAGATGTGAGCATGATAAATTTGTGGTGCATTGCTTGTATGAAATGGTGTTATTGTTTTGTTTCTTCATATGTGATAATTTCAGTTTGTGAAGGTCTTATTGTTAATATAATGTTGGTTGCTTCTATATGATGTAAATTCACATCAGTTTTCTATCTTTAATTTCAATTGGAAGCTTCCTTTAGATCACTTGAAAACATTAGCTACGATTGTTCGTTCATCTTTGCAGCAAGACCAGCTTTTTACAACTATGTTGTTGTAATGTTTGTCCTTAGTGTGATTAGCCTCTTTGCTTGTGGACTAGCAGGAATTGGCATTGGACTCGGCAATTGGTAACACTATATATCTTCTTTTCAATTAGAACTTAGAAGTGGTACTTAATTATAATCTCGATCGCCTAAACACCGAATAACAGATAATGCTTCCCATCTGCAGGTTGTATGATTTCACTGTGCTTTGTTATCACTCTTTGTATCTTCCATTTCTTTACATTACTTTTCTTGCAGATTTCTTCCAGGTAAACATTCTGTGTTATTTACTGTTTCTTTTTTGGTTTCTATAATATATGCATGAACATTCATATTATTTGCTGCAGGAGGAGGATTTCCTTCTGGACACTGCATATTATTCCGAGATGAAAGATGCTGGATTCTTTGATGCCGACTGTGAATAATTCTTCAAAAAATTATAAAAGGAACCGACAGACATATTTTGTTTGTGCATTATTGTAAATATTAAACTCTGCTCTGTCAACATCTCGATGATACGTTGTATTGTATGTAACTTTGCCATTGTATTGTATATGAATTTCTATTGCATTGTGTTTCCTAAACAAAAAATAAATATGATTCTTTTAACCTAATGATGTTCTATTCATGTCTGTTTCCAGCTCCATAATTCATTAGAAATCACTTTATTTGCTATTCTACTCTGCTGTCACATTATTTTTGACTTAAAATCTGGTAATTACCGAAGGCTTTTGGCCCTCGGTAATTACCGAAGGCTTTTGCCCCTCGGTAATTACCGAAGGCTTCTGGCCTTCGGTAAAGCCTTCGGTAATTACCGAGGGGTGAAAGCCCTCGGTAATAGTTAGCGACAGACTATTTACCGAGGGCTTTTTGACCGTCGCCAGACCCTCGGTAATGAGTATTTAGCGACGGCTTGTGGCGTTTTCCGAGGGATTGTGGCCTTCGGTAATGCCCTTCAACATATTTGAATTCAATAAAGAGAATCCTTCTGATTAGCCTGCTGCTGCAATAATTCTTCTCTAACCCTTCTGATCTCCGCTTACTCCAACCTTTCTTGCTGAAACCTATTATGATAAGAAAGAGGATCAAGAAAGTAAAAAAAAAAAATTAGAGTTGCACAAGTGTTAAGATGTCGGCAAGTGTACTGAATCGTATCAAGTAATATAAAATGGTAAGACCAAGTATCGTATCCCAGAAGACTCACGACACTAAACAATCATGTAATACCTTAACTAATTAAGTCTTAAGAACAAATTTTATTGGTTTAGAATGCAAAATGCAGAAAAATAAACATGAATGCAATTTGATCAATTGAGGTTAAACACTAGAATAAATGGATGAAATTGATAATATGAGATGAGTATGTTGTTAGGGTTAGATTTCACCTAATCACTCTCATGCATATAAGAATTCTTCTTCTTTATTAAATGTCAATGTCACTTTCTAAAGTACTTAAAACTCGACCCCTCAGCGAATAAATCCTATCCTTAATTACTAGACCACGATCCCTTGCATCCGTAATAATTAATTCAGCATTACGAGGAGAAGCTTAAGACATCATAACCTCCTATCCCCATCTTTGGGCAATATTGCTTTCGGGACCTGGTTTCTAAGTATTTCCCAATATCAAAGAAGACTAAATATAATTAACATTGAGCAAAGCAAAAAATCCCTAACAATTAATGGAAGAAACATATAATAATTCAGAAAAAATTCAAATACATTAGAGTTTAAAGGTTACATCTTTCCTAACAACAAATAAGGTTAGTTCTCCATCGACATGAAGAAATTAGGTGTACAATGGAATGAGAAAGATAGAAAAACCCTAGAAATTGAAGAGGAGAGCTCCCGCATCCCCAAATTTGCCTCCAAAGGGGCGAAACATGTGTTTCTGTACTCAAGCCATCAAGAGATACAAACCCTAGGGTGTGCAAGTCCTTAAATAGATCAAAAATAAAGTCCAAGCCCACGTTGTTGGCGCCCAAGCGTGCTGCAGCACATGAAGACTGGCGCTTAGCGCCCCTAAAGGGGTGCTCAACCTTGACTGGCTAGCGTTCAGGGCCCCAAAAAGGGCGCTTAGCCCTGACTGGCTGGCGGTCAGGGCCCCGAGATCCTCAGCTTGACTTTTCTACACTGCATCTTTATCTCTTCTTTTGCCCTTCTTGTGTTCCGACTCCTTGATACTTTTTCTCTTCTTCCAAAACATCTCAATAAGCTATAAATTTGAGGGAATTTAGTGATAAAATCATTAAGTATAACCTCTATTCACTTATTAACAAAACTAAACTAAAAACTTGAGTTCAAGCAAGTTTCTAAGTCAAAAAGGGTGCATTTAGTATCAAAATTGCATCACTGATAACAGTAATTTCAACCGTTATCAACAAGTCCGCAAACTTTGGCACAAAAAATATAATGCGCTTTTCAGTACAATGCAATAATACAAACTCGGTAATGCATACAGGACAAAATAATGTATATGCTTGATGGGCTGTCGCGACCCACAGAAATTTAATGAGCATAAAAGAATGCAGTATAACTAGGAAGTGACTCCGAGGTCGTCTCTCAACGACCAAATGTAGTTCAGAACCAGGTCTAACACGAAGGGGGGGTGATACAAGAGGGTCTAGCACCATGACATATATAGGACCTATCACAAGAGGAATGACCACAAAGCTTCAAAAAGAGTATTCTCCAAAAGGTCAAGTACTCTTTGCTATCTTTGGATGGGAAATTGGACATCAAGTGGATGCTACAAATTTGCCAAAGCATGGTGAAGGGTAAAATGGACATTGCACATAAGGAGGGGTGTGATTATCAACATAGGGCCTGCATTATGAGACCTCCCTCCATATGTGCAAATTTTCCTTTGTAGTTTAAATTTCACGTGTTTAATAAGGGCTTCTAGAAAGCCACACATTTAGCACATGTATGTTGACATGGCACTAGATCCGTAAATTGTGGATCTAGGCCTTTTCCATGCTTGTAGCCGAGAGGTAGCCTATAAATCCTCCTAAGCATGGCTTGTATTGATACTTTTGGATATATGAAGAAATTCTGCAGAAATTGCTTGTCAATTCTCTTCTCCGAAAGTCCTATTTATTGCTTGCTCCTCCACTTCAACTTCCTTCCTCTTGTGGAAGCCTTCTGAGTTGTAACCATTCATTCAAGCTAGCCTCCATCCAGTTCATCTCTGTTAATCACCTTCCTCTGCTGCCTCTCCACCATAAATTCCTCCTTCCAGATCTGGACACCACCACTGTCACAGATTTGTTGTTCCGCTGCACCAGATTCACGTCATTCAATCTGCTGAATCTTCTCATCCAGTCTTCAACTTCCGTGGATCTCCAAGCTTGCACCAAGGCCAGGCTTATCAGGGGGTTTTGTGAAAAGTTTGTGATGAATACGGAGGAATAAAATTAAAATACCGACGGAAACAAATATGCAAACACAGATGTAAAAACTAGTTCAAAGACAGATTGGAAACGGTTGGTCATTAACTTAATTACAATGCTTCCTATCACAGATCAACAAAATAAAGCCGACTCAAACCTCTAATCCAAGACAATTAATCAACTAAGCGTAGGCTAATTATATTTTCATAAAAGCGGACTAAGTGAACGCAATGTTAACATCAAATCTAATTTACACCATGCAGTTTCATCAACTAAGAGAAGACTCAACACCAACTGGGCAACTAAGTGTATACCCAATTACAAGTTCAAACACATATTTGATATTAACCAAGTCAGAGTGGCAGTTACACATGCAGTCCAGAAATCTCAAAGAAGCAATGCAATATCGCTAATGACCAATTGAATTAATTTAAACTAACATTAAAACGAAATTAAGGAAAATTTGCGTGACTCACTTAAAAAAAAACAATTACAATTCATAAATCACAAAATGCATTTCATGGTATTTAATTGTAATGCGTAAACTAGGGCAAATGTGCAGACAACATTAAATGCAACAATTAGACTACTAAAGGAAAGACACTCTGTAATAATCTAAATGAAACACATATGAAACAACTAAAAATGCGTGAGGAGTAAAGGCAATGTAAAATTTGTAAGCTGTTTAACTGGAAAATTCTAATAGCAATAATCTTCAAACAAAGAAAGGTGTCTTGGCTAATAAAAGAAAATAAGCAAACTTGTGCAGCTCATGCTCTTATCACATCACCGTGTGCCTTCATTTCCCCATTCATTGAAAATTAAAAGCATAACCTAAGGGGTAGCGGCTGCACCACGTGCTCCCCATTCCATCGTACAAGCATTGCTATCATGAAGCTTCTCATCCGCGTGCTTCAATCAAAACAAAAATATCATGTGGGATGCAACCTCCTCAACAAAGAAAAGGAAAAGTGCTACATTGCAGCCGTTCAAGTAAGCTCTCTGCTCCTCCCCCAATGTAATAGTGTCATCTCCTTCTTCAATGTAAAAATATATGAAGCTTCCAGCATGGACCCTTAATCTGTTGGGCCTTGTGATATTATGAAACCCGTGTGATTTTCTTTCTCAACAAAACCCGCTTGACTTCCTTTTTGAACCTCTAATCTACTGTAGCGCATGGAATGTGAAGATTGGCGTGTGCTGTTGGATGAATGCTCTTTACAAGGGCCGAAGTTGTAGCGTAATGAAAGCTGGACTTCATTCCGTGATGAGGCTGCCAGTTTGAAGATGTTGCTCGACCTGCATTGCTAGACCGTAAAGAAGCATGTTGGATGCGTGGAGCGTGTTGGGTGCCGGTGGAGCTGGTTGCTGTTTTCAACACTCTTAATGCAGCCCGTTTTCTCAAGCCCAAGTGAATGAGCATGGAGCTCCAACTGGACAGCGTTGCCTTCTTTTTTTATTCTAGACGTCACCACAATGTGCTCCTCATGTGATAATCAATCAGCCCATGCTTGTAGTTTTTCTCCCAAGCTATTGTGTTGTTGCCTTCTTGATGTGGGCTACTGGCTGCTTGAGGTTTCAATTGGGTCATGCACCACTTTCTAAAGGAAATCAACGCATGTGCATACTTCAGCCGAAATGAACACTAGCTTAAAAACTAAAAATATCCGCCTCCGTAAATCACCGTATGCACATTCTTAAATTAAATAAGCGCTTTAATATCAAAATCACCGTGTACTTCCCAATGCACCACGTGCCTTACTACCCTTGAAATAAAAACAGCTCCTCCTTATGCCATTATGGTGGTGGCTGAAGATGATTCTCCACCAAAATTGAAGCCCTAAAAAAATTCATGTGCTCCTTTCACATTTAAGTTTAGAACAAAATGGATGTGAAATTTCTCTTTGAGTCCCAAAATATTATCCAACAATTTCCCTACAATTAATAATGTAAATAATTAGCTCAGATAATTCAAATTAACTAAAATAAGAATTTCTGATCAAATTAAGCACAATTAGCATAAACGGGAAAATATCGGACATTTAAGCACAATTCCCTGATTTATTTAAGTGCAATAAACTAAATACAGTCAAGAAAATATCGACTCATCAATGCGAAATGAAATCCTAAGATAAAATAAAAACTTAGTTAGGTGTGAAATTATAATTGTAATAATGATTTGTTTGATGATATCTAGGGTTTTCTTTAGCTGAAGAGTAAAATTGGAGAAGGGAATTGAGAGAAAGATGAAGAAAATAAACCTTTTTTGTCCTGATGGAGGGCGATCCAGACATGGACTTTGTCCATGGACTGCCAGAACACGAAAGCACCCAGTGTCATCGCGAAATACGACGCTAGCCTAACTATATTTCTTCTTCTTTGTTATGATTTAGTTTCAAGTTTTTCCCTTGTTATCAAAATCTCTACTTTGCTACTTTGCCCTTCTCAGCTTCTTCTTCTTCTTCTTCTTCTTTGTCGGGAATGTGATTTCTTGATACTGACATTCGAAATCTTTATGCTTGAACAGGTGTAGATATCCAACAGATGTGAATCTCCAACGGATGTTAATATCCAACGGATGTTGATATCTGTTCGTTGACATTCGTTTAAGAATATAGCGGATACTGACATCCGTTTAAAAATATAATAGATACGGACATCCATTTCAATGTATAAATTATAAAGTTAAAATTTTTAATCACAAAAAAGTTAAATATTATAAAAGAACAAAAAGAGAATGAAAAAGTGCATGAATGTGGTAGTGGATGGAGTAACACTCACTCATGTAATATATAGTTGTAAAATGATAGTTTGCAGTAGTGATGAGATGAACCACATGAGAAGCCCAAACACAAAAAGCCAAACACTTCTCTCTCTCTCTCCTCTTCTATTCTAATGTCTCCCTCTTTTAAAATGTCATGTTACACCGTGATTATATCACCTGTAAACAATATCAATACTAATTTTATAAAATGTCACATTAAATATTTTTAACAAAATCGTGAATCATTTTTAGAAAAAAATTGAAAAAATACATTGAATAATTGAAAACAAAAATTATTAGAAAAAATATATTAAACCTAATACTTATTTTAATATAATTCTTCTCATATAAATCACCTTATAAAGAAGGCTGTGGTTAGTTGATAAGGTAGAAATTAATTTTTGAGGCTATGGAAAGACAGACAAGAGTAGGAAACCTTCATTATTTTATTCGTGCAATATGTGCTCGAAAACAGTTACACTTACACCCATCTCACTCACTACTTCTTACTTCAGCATTTTATTAAAACGAAAATATTAAATGCATTCTTTCCCCCCCTTTTTTTTTCATTGGATTATTTTTATTTTCTCTTTTTCTTCCATTTCATGCACTATAATCCTAAGTTTTTGTTTTATTGGGAGAAAGAAAAGAAAAAGTGAAAGAGAAAAGAAAAAATTGAAAATGTAATTATTTAGTTAAAACGAATTGAAACTATCAACGATGTGCACGAGTGTATATAAATAATTCCGCCACGCTTTCACTTTTTTATTGTTCATTTCTCTGCCTTTTTATTTTATAGACCTCGTTTTTGCAACTTATCTTCTAAATTATTTATCATAAACAATATTCAAAATTGATTTTTCATGCATTTCTCACGAGAAAGGTTTTCTTTCTGTGTTACAAACGCAGAGTAAGCCTGTTTTTGTGGTCATTTCCTTAAAACTATTTTAAATTTTGATTTTAATTTATATGAAAATTAATATATTTTTAATGTTTACATTTAAAAAAAAAATCTTAAATTTTTCAACAAAAGTTAAACCGTATCACTTTTGATAAACATAGAAATACATATTAATTTTGATAAGAATTAAAATTACATTTGTCCTTTGTTTTAAAACTTCCGCTTGATGAATAATAACTCGCATCAACCTATTCTAGGATTAAAAAAAATATAGGACACCCCCAATTAATTACCTCTAATGTCTTTATTATTATTTTGATGAACACCTAAGATAGTTAGTTCTTTAATAATTACTTAAATACACACAGCAAATGAAGTTGATCTTTTAAAAATTGAATATTAAGTTAGTATTTTATAATATCAAATACTAAATAATGTTTATAAATATGTTGATGAAAAAGAAATTGCTTTTCATTTTAAACATTTAAAAAAGATAATTAATATCCAAAACTTTTGGGGGGTCAAAACTTCAAGCAAAGTGCATCTTTTGAAAACCAATGCAAGTACTTAATCAATTTCTTTTGTCCCCGAAATCTTCGAGGTGCATCTTAACCAAACCACAACATATAGTAATAGGACAAACCCTGCATATCTTAATTATAAAATGGTGGCTCGTGCACCCAAAAACCCTAAAGTATGAGAAATAAATTGAATTTTATCACACACCATCAATTTGTTTGTAATTAATTCGAACTTAGGATCGTAAATCACGTTTAGTGTTAAATAAAATCTGAGCCAAACAGCTACTCTAGTTGTTATTTTAATTTTCGTAGGGTTAGTAGGATCTAGAACGTGAGTAGGTGTAAGTAATAATAATATAAAAACCCATAATACTGCCACTCTGCCTAATGTGTATGGACTGGTTAATTCAGTATAAGTCTTTGTTTTGGGATTAAAAAATTGACGGATTAGAAGAAAAACAAAAATATATATGTGAAAATTAAATAAAAAGGTAAGTTTGCTTAAGGCTTAATACCGCTTTTGGTATCTAGTTTGGGAGGTTTTGTTCAATATGATCCTGCCTTTTTTTTTTACTAACAATTGATCCCACTTTTTGAAAAAACTGTTCAATTGACTCCTTTTTGGTTACGACGTCAATTTTCTAATTGTGCTGGTTACGACGTCAATAAGTTCTTTCATGCATTCACCTATCCAAATGTTATTTTAACAGTCCTGACATAATGTTATGTTAAAAATCATGTCATCATCGTATACAATAAGGACTATAATAAACAATTTAAACTTGAATATGGGACCACTATGAACAAAAAGGACTCAATTGAACAGTTTTTTCAAAAGGTGGGATCAATTGTTATGGAAAAATAAAGGTAGCATCATATTGAACAAACCCTCCCAAGTTAAGGACCAAAAGCGGTATTAAGCCTTTGCTTAATTGAAAAAAGACTTAAAAGAGGCTAAAACTCAGTGGTTGAGTAATCGGAATTATTTGTAAATTTTGTTGTATATCATGATATTTTTAACTAAATAAATTTTTGCACTCACATTACATTTACTATTTTGCCACTTATTTTTCTATTTTAAATAATTTAGGAAATAAGCATTAGAGTTAATAGGTGTTGTAAAATAATGAGACAAATTTTAATGAAAAAAAATCAATAATATACATAGAATTTTATAAAGATGTTTCATTATCTAAAACATATATCATCTCCCTAACTATTAACTGTCTGCACGAGTTTCTTGTTCAATAATTTATGAATTTGAATATGGAGTTGAATGTTTATTTTTTTGAAAATATTATTTATATTGTGTTTTATGCTTGTGAATTGGTATTGGTTAAAGTATTTGAGGTAGCTTTTTTGGAGTATGATTAGGCAGAAAATTGATGCGGTTTTATGAAGTAGAAAATAGGTTGGTTTTGGTCTAAAAGGGAGTTTTGATAAGCAAGAATTTGAGGTAATGGTCAAACGGGAGAAATCGAGTTCTTGGGTCTATTTTAGGGTCATTTAAAACTTGTCTAGATCACAAGTTTATAAAAAAATTGATATTGAATTGGTAAGTAGTTAATAGGTTCAGTTTTAGGCTATTTTTGATCCACTTTAGGGGGTTTTAACAAGTGAAAATCAAAAGGAGAATATATGTGATAAAAATGAAGGTTTGAAGTCTCTTTTTAAGTCAATTGTGACTTGTTTAGTCCCTTAGTTTACAAATTTAAGATTTACAATGTGTAGAATTGATTATAGGTGCTTTTGAGTTGTTGAGTTGGTTTGATACATCTAGCTTCTGACCAAATGAGCAAAGTGGTACAAAATTTTAACCATAAACATGTTTTGCATCAATCCTAATGTTTAAGAAACCAATTTGGTCATTTGGACAGGTCGTAGGTGCACCTAGACCAGAAAAACAATTTATTGTCATCTGGTACGGCATTGAGCGGTCTTATGTGACGCTCAACGCTGTCAAGCCCAAGAGTACATGAGCTCTATGACGCAGAGCACCATTTTGGACGTTGAGCGCCACTTTGGGTGTTGAGCGCCAAGAAGTTAGTGAGCTCTTTGAATTTTGGGAGTTGAATGGTGTATTTGTGATAACTGTTGAAAAACAGTTATTTTCATGCTTCATTTGAGATCAAAATACACCCTTTATAGCTTAGAATGAGCTTAGAATCAAGTAAAACACTTAAGTTGAGTCATTTGAGAGTCAAAAGTTGTTTTTAGAGATATTATGCTTGTTTTGCATTGTTTTGCAACATTTTGATGAAAATGAAGAATGGAGTTGAAGATGAAGGTCTTAGACTCAAGACAGTGGAAGAAAAATGAAGAAAAGAAGAGTCTAGGAACCGCCCAACGGTTAATTTCACCGCTGGGTGGCCAAATGCGAGGAGAAGGCACTGTTTGATAGCCAGGCGTGGACGCCGGGCGGATTTGCGATTAGAGGCAAACCGCCGGGCGGTGGACCCCTGTCGCCAGGCGGTGGCGCGATTTAGGGGAAACCGCCGGGCGGCATAAGTGTGACGCCGGGCGATTGTCTGCTGGGCTTGGGCCTATTTTCTATGACGCTCCTCAGCTATAAATAGCCCTGTTGCGATTTCATTCTCATTCTTTTGACAGAAGAGGGTGACCAGACCTAATTTTCACTCTCTAGAGAATATCTCTTGGATGCTTAGGCTCCTTTTCATCTTATCTAGAGTTTTTTTTCCATTCTTCCATTATTTTCATCTAGGTTCACCATGACAATGGTGAACTAAACCCTTTTGTTGTTGGGGGAAACAATGTAATCTTTTGAAACTCTCTTTTATTGAAACTCTTGTTTATTTATATGATTGTCATATGCTTTGATTATCAATTGTTGGGTTCTCATCTGTACTTAAAGCTTTTATCGTTTAACTCATTCGATAATTGTTGTTTGTCTTTATTGATACGAGGACGTACAATAATGTTATGAACTAGTGAGTAATTCCTTGCTTCTGTTCAGTAATGTGTTGCTAGTTACTAGGGGAGGCTAGGGATAGCAAGCCAGTAATTAGTAATAGGCTCTTTTCGCCGAGGGATCGGGTTAAGGGTAGGCCAAGAAAGTTTGCATAACAATTAGATAATAAAGCAATTTAAACAAGAGGAGTAGATAAGAGAGAGAGAATAAGATGAAATTGTAAACCCCCAACAACTCCATTCATCCATAGTCTTTTTCTCATCAACTGAATCAAACGCATTGCATGTTTATTTTGTGTTTTTGCATTCTCACCAATTAATTTTCTTTACAAGTCTTACGATTTCAATTCGCACGAACGATAAGGCCTTCGAGTCTATTGGGAAGAACGATATTGAGTTTTACCAATTATATTACTTGATACGATATGGTACGCTTGCCATTCCGTTAACGTTTTTAGCGCCGTTGTTAGGGACTCGAGGTTTAACTTTTTCAAGTGGTGTGAATTGATTGAATTTGACTTGATTTTATGTTTGTTTTTATTTTTGTTCCAATAAATGTTTTCTAGGGTTTTGTGCCTAATTTTTGCAGAATACAGTTTGAACAAGAATTTGATTATATGGGCACTCAATTCTATCAAAATAATTTCAACTACTTATGGGAACCTCACTCAATCACAGATCAAGGTTGGAATGAACAAGCAGGAGAACCACATCAACAATTACTATTAGAGCAACAAGTATCTGCTTTGAAAGAGCAAATCAACAGAATTGACGAGACATTGGAACGAATTATCCAAAATTCTCTATCCTATAAAAAAGAGAGTGAAACAAGAAATAAAAGGTTGGAGATACAGATTCGTCACTGCAATGAGATATTGAATTCTAGGGTTAATACTGAGGTTAACCCTAGGGATGAATGTCAAGCCCCTAGTTTTGAACTTGATAATGTTGTTGATGAGGAAAAGATAGAAAGAGATGATGAGAAGATAGAGAAAAAGATAGAGATAAAAGAGGAAAAGATAGAGGAGAAAAGGTTGAGTGAGGAAGCGAATGAAGTAGTTGAGAAAAAAGAAAAAAAGAAAAAATATGCAAAAATAAAAAAGAAAAGAAGAAAAGAGAAAAAGAGAAAGTTGAGAGGGAAGAGTGAGAAAAAGAGGAAAAGATGAAAGAAGAAAAGATCATATGCAAAACTCCTTCCTCTTCAAAAGAAATATCATAGGAAAGAAAAGAAATTTATGTGCTCTATGGAGATCTTCAAGAAATTGGAGATTAAAGTTCCTATGATTGAAACATAGAAACAAGTGCTTGGTGTTTTTAATTTTCTAAAGAAATTCAGTAGAAAGAAGAAAAAGAAAAGAATATCAAGCAAAGAGAATCAACACCTACTAAGGGGTGTTTTTTATTTTTCTGATTTTATCTTTCTGTTTTTATTTTTTCTGTTTTTATTTTTTCTGTTTTTATTTTTTTCTGTTTTTATTTTCTTATTTAAAAAAAACGAAAATGAAAAAAATAAATTATATTTTACTGTTTTTATTTGTGAGCTAATTTTGCGCTCTAGTACAATGTTCTTAAATATGTGCAGGATAAAATTTGTACTAGGAGCACAAGATCATCAGGAGGTAGATAAGGAAGGAGAATTGGTTCACCAACACCCTGATGTGAAAAGTGACAAACCCAAACCTGGCACACCAATTAAATTTCAGAATAGGTTATGGGTTGTCAAGACTATCAAAGCAAACAAAGAGCGCTCTTGAGATTGAGAATCCTTAGAGTTGGTGACAAGGAAATTTTCGAGATTGTGTTGGTGTCATGAAGGAAGGAAGAACGCCAACAGAGAATATCAACACCTACTGATAGGTGTTTGGGCTTTCACCGGGTCAAGCTAATGACATTAAAAGAGCGCTTGCTGGGAGGCAACCCAGTTTCTAACTTTGTCTTTTTAATTATTTGTGTGATTGTAATTTGATTTTTCTTTGTGTGTTTAAGTTTTTTTTAGGATATGTGCTACTTCTGATGGCAGTAATGATAGCATCTACTGATGGATGCTTCTATAACATCTACTAATGAGTGTTGTTATGAAAGAGGATGGTGAATAGACATCTACTGATGGATGTCACTGTCCGCATTTACTGATGAATGCTACTGGATAGCATCTTCTGAGGGATGCTAGAAGATTTAAGTATCTACTGAAGGATACAGGGAAGCACACCTATTGAAGGGTGTTGGAAAGGTATGCAGTTACTGACAAGTGATATAAAGGTTTGGGTCAGGCTCGTGATGTTAAACAAGCGCTATTGGGAGGCAACCCAGGTTTTATTTTTCTTTTCTCCTTTGTACTTTTGAATTTTAGAATAGGAATTTTATTTTGTGTGTCTATGGCTTGGCTTGTACACTTATTTGGATAATGGCTTGATGATGAGTCATTCAAATGATGATTGGATGTGGTTGATGGTTGAAAATGTATATGTTCATATCATTTGAAACAGATGGGTGATGAATTATGATTGTGGTTATGATACTAAGAAGGGTGTATGAATGAATATTTTGTGAGAAAGCATATTGTGTGAGGTATTGAGCTCCAGAATTTTTGTTGTTGTATGTATTGTTCACAGGAAAGCATGAATGATATTGCCTTAATCTTAATGATTGATTGAATAACATGAGAATGTCATATGATCAAGGCCATTTTTGGAACCCCTTATTTAGCCAAATTTATGGATGAATGGAGTTGTTGGGGGTTTACAATTTCATCTTATCCGCTCTCTCTTATCTACTCCTCTTGTTTAAATTGCTTTATTATCTAATTGTTATGCAAACTTTCTTGGCCTACCCTTAACCCGATCCCTCGGCGAAAAGAGCCTATTACTAATTACTGGCTTGCTATCCTTAGCCTCCCCTAGTAACTAGCAACGCATTACAAACAAAAGCAAAAAACATTGGTCGTCCTACCCCTTATCCCTAGGTGGTATTGCTTAACCAAGGAATTTCTCACCAGTTCATGACATTACTGTACGTCCCCGTATCAATAAAGGAAAATAACAGTTACCGAATGAGTTAAACGATAAAAGCTTTAAGCACAAATGAGAACCCAACAATTGATAATAAACGCATATGAAAATAATATAATTAAACAAGAGTTTCAATAAAAGAGAGTATCAAAAGATTACATTGTTCCCGACAAAAGGGTTTAGTTCACCATAGGTCTGGTCGCCCTCTTCTGTCAAAAGAATGAATTGGAAATCGTAACAGGGCTATTTATAACTGAGGAGCGCAACAGAAAACAAGCCTAAGCCCATCTGACGATCGCCCGGCGTCACACTTTGCCGCCCGGCGGTGTACCCTAAATCGCGCCACCGCCCGGCGGTAGGGGTCTACCTCTCAGCGGTTTCCCTTGTGCCACAAAACCGCCCGACGTCAAGGGTCTGCCGCCCGGCGTCCTCTGCTGGTGTCTTCTCCTCCCGTCTGACCGCCCGACACCCTAAACTCTTCTTTTCTTCAATTTTCTTCCTTTTCCTTGAGTCTAGGACCTTCATTTTCATCCCCAATCTTCACTTCTATCAAATTTGCTGCAAAACAATGCAAAACAAGCATAATATCGCTAGAAACAGCTTTTGACTCTCAACTGACTCATTTATTGAGTTTTACTTGAATCTAAGCTCATTCTAAGCAGTAAAGGGTGTAATTTAGTCAAAAATAACATATGAAAATAATGGTTTTTCAACCGTTATCACAACCCCAAAATTAGAACTTTGTTTGTCCTCAAGCAAAACAAAACAAAAGAAAATAACAAACAGAGCTTGGCTTTCTACCATTTCATCCAATGATTCAACACTCCTAAAGTACATGACAACACTTACTCAATTTCAGATAATCAATGAATTCAAATCAAGATGCATGCATGTTCTCAACTTAATTTAGCTCATACTTTCCTCAACAGATGTCACACATTATGAATGATCAATCCAGTAAACAAAAATGCAATCATGAACTTTAGAAGTTCTCACCAAACAAGTGTTTCACTCAATCACTCAAGTGTTTAGGGTAGCACTCCACTCTTTATTGTTCACAAGTCACATGAAATAAAATTGTCATTCATCTTAAACAATCAACATCTTTACCTGCAAATGCCATCAAAAGGACTTTTCCAAAGCTTGTAATGAGGTCGGGCTATCAAGAAAAATTGGTTTTTCTAGATCACAAAATTCTTGAGTCAAAAGAACTATTTCATCAATGAAAAGGTTCAAGTTTAAACTCCCTCTTTGTCACCAATTTCACTCATTCCCAACTTCTTCCCTTTTTCTTTTTCATTGAGCTCATCTTCATGCTTTTTTTCTTTTCTTTTCTTTTTCTTTACTCATGTATTTTTCTTTTCAACACTTGAGCTCAATGTTTTTCTTTTGCCTTTCCAGTTTCCCCATGCAACCCCAAACTTGAACCTTTTCATGCCGTACAATTATTCTCAACCCAACTCAAGAGAAGTAATCTTAAATCAAGGGTTTTCATCCTGTTTAAGGCTAAGGTTCAAAAAGGGTATATCTTTAAAGCTTTTCGGGTGAAAATTTGGCTAGAGAAGGGTTTTCAAACATGACCTTGATCATATGACATTCACATAAAAATCAATCAATCATAAAGATTAAGGCAATAATATTCATGCTTCATTGTGAACAATACATACAACAATAAAACTCTGGGGCTCAATACCTCACACAACATGCTTTCTCACACACAGTCATCATACACCCTGCTTAGCATCATGACCACAATCATAATTCATCACACATCTGTTTCACAGGATATCAACATGCAACATAATTCAATAATCATTTACATCAAATCATCATCAAATAGGTTCATCATGCACATTATTTAGTCAAACATCTTCAGAAAGAGTATTCAAGCCAAGCAAACACATTGAAAATAAAATTCAACCTATTCCAAAAATTTAAAGTGAAAAAGTGAAAGAGAGAATCTAGGTTGCCTCCTAGTAGCGCTTGTTTAACGTCGCGAGCCTAACCCAAACCTGTTTAGCACTTGTCAGTAAGTGCGATGCTTCCAACACCCTTCAGTAGGTGTGCCTTCCGGGTATCCTTCAGTAGATACCAAATATTAGCATCGCTCTGTAGATGCTACCCAAAAATTGTTCAAAATTTGAAAATTTACATGTTCAACAGAAAAAAAAACAATAAAAATAAAAATTGTCTTATAATACAAAATGTTCCTCTCAGCAATCAACTTTTCTTCCTCACATCGGAGTCTTCATCATCCCACCATCTCAGCTTTCTTCTGTCTACTTTTCGGATGGCAGTGGAATATGGCCTTTGAATTTCTACCATTCCTTCCTCTTTGAGCTTTATGTTGATAATCCATTTCCTGTTTTTATATCTAACAACCACACCCCGCGGAAATAGTTTGTCCTTTGAGTGAGGTGACTCTCCTTTATCTATCTTTTCCTCCTCACGTACTTGTAAAATAGTACAGCTGTTCGGATGGTCAATACCTGATGTGCTTTCTTCGGATGCAGTCTCCTCCTCTAGCTTCTCATGTTTTTTTCTTCTTACCAGTTCAACCTCATCCTTCTTGTAACCAGTGTATAGAAGTAAATATTCCTCATCCCTCATCATTATTCTTCTATCATGAACACTGATCAACATCTGTGATGTTGCCATGAAGGGTCTTCCCAAAATCACAGGTATCTTGTAATCATTCTCCACATCCATGACAACAAAATCAACTAAAAACTCTAGTTGGTTTACTCGCATAATAACATTCTCCATTATGCCAAGTGGTTATGTTATAGATCCATTTGCCACCGTCACAGTAACATTAGACGACTTCACTACCAGTCCTCTGATTTTCCATAAGAAATGCTTGGGCATCATATTGATGCTGGCTCCAGAATCTATCATAGCTTCTCCGATGTCATAATCATTCAAAACGCATGATATTCTCAAGCATCCCGAATCTTCTCTCTTGGGCCGATGGCTCTTCTTTTGAGGCTGAATAGCAGGATCCTCTTCTTCATCTGTGAATTCAGCTTGCTCTTCATTTTCCAGTTCAATGATTTCTTCATTAGGATCCTCTTCCTCATCAATGGTTTCAACTTCATCTTCATTGCTTCTCTTCTCATTGATTTCATCAACGCTCATCATCTCCTTATCCTCTTCTTTATTGCTTTCGAATTGAGATGGTTAGACCTCTGCCTTCCTTTTGTTGTTTGTCAAAACAGCTTTGCATTCCTCCTTAGGGTTAACCTCAATGTTAGCCCGAAACTGACTCTTCTCTGTGGTGTCAACCCTTTTTGACAGTTGCCCAATCTGTGTCTCTAGTGCTTTTAAGCTAGCTTGATTGTTGTTCAACTGGGATTCATAAGCTTTAAAAAATTTATCAAATCGATCGCTTAAACCTCTCACAGTTTCTGTCAAGCTGCTCACCTGCTACCATAAAGGTGAAGGTTGTTGCTGCCGGAAGTTTCCTACTAGCCCAGAAGTATTATTCTGATTATGTCCAATACTGGGGTGATTCTTCCAACCTTGGCTAGAATTGCCTTAGTTGAAATTACCTTGTTTGTATTGGAATTGGGCTCCCATGTAGTTGATGTCTTGTTGCATTTCCTCAGTGAAAGCACATTGACCATTGATGTGGTCACCACCGCATAATTCGCAAAGTTGTTGTGTCTGAGAAATATTTCTTAACCCTGTTGGAAGTTCAGAGAGGACCTTTGTCAGCTTGTCCAATTTTTGGTTAAGAAGATGATTCTGCGCGGCCATTGCGTCATTAGCAGGGAGATGTAAGAATCCTCCTTTCTGTGTCCCTCTCTCGCTTTGGGATACTTCATTCATAGCCATCTCTTCAATCAAATGATAGGCTTCATCCTCAATTTTGCTATTTATACTGCCTCCAGCTGAGGCATCCAACATGATTTTTGACTGAGTATTAAGCCCTCCTAGGAAAGCAAGCAAGTATGCAGTCTTGTCGAACCCGTTAACTGGGGTCTTCCTTAACAAGCCTTTAAATCTATCCCAGGCTTGTCCGAGAGTTTCCTCTATTCCCTGCTTGAAAGAAGAAATTTCCAACTTCCCTTGATGAATCTTAGTTTGCGGAAAGAATCTGGTGACAAACTGTCTCGCCAATGCATCCCAGTTTTTGAACGTCCCTTCAACAAATGAGTGCAACCAATCTTTGGTGTTTCCTCCCAAAGAAAACGGGAATAGGCTAAGTCCGACCCTCTTATCTAAGACTCCGGCCATCTTAACAATATTGCAAATTTTGCCAAAAATAGTTAAATGTTTGTCTATTCTCACTCGACAATCCGTGAAACTGATTGCTTTGGACAAATTGGATAAGTGCAGGGCTCATCACCAAAATTGTTGCATTGTCCGCAGGAATGACTATGCTGTTGAAATTCAAGGGACCCACAATGTTTGCTGAGTCCCCTAGTGTGCGTCTCGGAGGAGGTTGTTCCGCCATCTCCTCTAAGTCCTGTGCAGAAGATTCCAAAAATAGTTTAGGAGAAGGAAAGTTCTCACGTTCAGAATGATTAACTCTCCTCCCTCTCCTATCTGGTAGCCCCTCGATAAGATGTTATTTTCTACTCTTAGTGTGTATCCCTTCCTGCATACACAAGAAAAATACCCATAGAAGCACTTTTACAAAAAAATAAAATAAAACAAAACAAAATTTAATATAAACAAATAATTACAAACAAGTCAAATTCAGTCAGTTCACACTACTTGAAAAAGTTAAACCTCGAGTCCCCGACAGCGGCGCCAAAAACTTGCTAATGGAATGGCAAGTGTACCATATCGTATCAAGTAATAAAAATGGTAAAACCTATTATCGTTCTTCCCATGAGACTCGAAAGGCCTTATCGTTCGTGTGAACCAAAATCATAAGACTTGCGTAGAAAAATTCAATAATTGTGGTGAATGCAAAGACAGAAAATAAACATGCAATGTGTTGATTCAATTGACGAAAAGAGTATGAATGAATGGAGTTGTTGGGGATTTACAATTTCATCTAATCCTCTCTCTCTTATTTACTCCTCTTGTTTAAATTGCTTTATTATCTAATTGTTATGCAAACTTTCTTGGCCTTCCCTTAACCCGATCCCTCGGCGAAAAGGGCCTATTACTAATTACCAGCTTGCTATCTCTAGCCTCCCCTAGTAACTAGCAACGCATTACAAACATAAGCAAAACCAATTGGTCATACTACCCCCCTATCCCTAGGTGGTATTGCTTAACCAAGGAATTTCACACCAGTTCATGACATTACTGTACGTCCCCGTATCAATAAAGGCAAATAACAGTTACCGAATGAGTTAAACGATAAAAGCTTTAAGCACAGAAGAGAACCCAACAATTGATAATAAACGCATATGAAAATCATATAATTAAACAAGAGTTTCAATAAAAGAGAGTATCAAAAGATTACATTATTCCCCCAACAACAAAAGGGTTTAGCTCACCATAGTCATGGTGAACCAAGATGAAAAAAATTGAAGATATGGAAAATAAACCCTAGAAAAGATGAAAAGGAGCCTAAACATCCAAGAGATCCTCTCTAGAGAGTGAAAAGTAGGTTTGGTCGCCCTCTTCTGACAAAATAATGAATTGAAAATCGTAACAGGGCTATTTATAACTGAGGAGCGCAACAGAAAACAGGCTCAAGCCCATCTGACCACCGCCCGACGTCACACTTTGTCGCCCGGCGGTGTACCCTAAATCGCGCCACCGCCCGACGGTAGGGGTCTACCGCCCGGCAGTTTCCCTTGTGCTGCAAAACCGCCCGACATCAGAGGTCTGCCTCCCGACGTCCTTTGCTGGTGTCTTCTCCTCTCGTCTAACCGCCCGACGCTAGGGGTCTACCGCCGGGCGGTCCCTAGACTCTTCTTTTCTTCAATTTTCTTCCTTTTGCTTGAGTCTAGGACCTTCATTTTCATCCTCAATCTTCACTTCTGTCAAATTTGATGCAAAACAATGCAAAACAAGCATAATATCACTAAAAATAGCTTTTGACTCTCAACTGACTCCTTTATTGAGTTTTACTTGATTCTAAGCTCATTCTAAGCAATAAAGGGTGTAATTTAGTCCAAAATAACATATGAAAATAACGGCTTTTCAACTGTTATCAACTGTGCTGTGTGAGATTTTGAGTTGAAAAGAATTTCAAAGTGTTTTCTCATGTGTCAGTCGATAGTGTGGATCAGACATTCGACTGTATTATTGTTCTATTTGGAATTCTGTTAAGTCTACACGCTCCAACGCCTATATTTTTCAAAAGTTAGTTAAGATTGACTGACTTGGTCAACTGTCTTAAATGGGTATTGATTTGGTTGACTGAGGAGCCTTTGTGTTAATTGTTTGTTATAACTGTTTAATGTAGTCGACTGAATTAGTAGGCTATTCGACTGAGATGCAATCTGAAATAACAAAAAACTATAAATAGACAGAACATGATTTGTTCAAAAAGTCTTTTGTGATCTAACATTTTCATTGTCTTGTTTCAGATTGAATTCTTAGTTTTAGAAGCTCCAAGAATTCTCCAAGAAGACGGTGGTGATTTTTCTTGAGAGAGATTCAAAGGGAGGATTGCACATACTGTTTGATCAACATCTACACAAAGAAGGTGCTTCTGGTTTGACCTTGAAGGCTTGGCATCTTGTGAAGACAGATCTATTTGATTAAAGGCTTGGCAACCTGTGAAGTCTGCTGTGGAAGGCTTGGCAAACTGTGAAGTCTGTTGTGATAGGCTTGGCATCCTGTGAAGAGTGTTGGTTACACGTTGAGGATTGTTCGTCGTGGGTGCAGATTGCAGAAGAGGGGATTCTTGCTGCAATTCTGGTTTTTGTGTCTACAGCTATATTTTGGTTTTGGGTTAGAGAGGAGATTTATATTTTTGCATGGTGCTTCTATAAATTCCTTGTTGTAAAAACCGCAACCATTACAGTGCATTTGCTTCCTAGATTGGAAGGACACTGGATGTAGGCATTGTTAGCCGAACCAGTATAAAAACCAGTGTTTGATTTTCTCTATCCCTGCACTCTTTATTTTCAGTCGACTTTAATTGTTTAGCAGTCAACTGCGTTTTTCTGCTGCATTGAATTTTCATTACTTGCATTTCAAGAAAAGATCAAAAGCTTTGGATTTTCATCTCAAGATTGCGAAAATATTTTGTTTTTGAACTAACACCAATTCACCCTCCTCTTGGTGTAAAACGAAGTTAACCTGCTCAATTTTATTTTGCTTTATTTTATTTTTGCAATAGAATCCATGATCTCTTTTTACTTTTAAGTCTAAATTAATCTTGTTTTCACACAACTGTTCAGTGCCGAGAGTCCTCTGGGATACGATACTTGGTCTTACCATTTTATATTACTTGTGCGACTCGGTACACTTGCCGATTTGCCCGAACACATGGAGGAGGAGGACTCTTAAGATTCTGGTAGAACGAGGAAAATGCTTGAAGATGATTATGGAAGTCTCGCGACTTTGGCGTTTGCGATATGCATTGGTGACGTTAGTGGCTACCGGTGAGGATGCTTGAGGGTTAATGGCATCGGTTGTGGAAGGTTGACTGTGGTGGCTTTAGGGTGGCTGACGGCTAGGGTTTGGATTGGGAATTAAGCTTTCTGTTTGGAGAAGATGATGATGTGTCAAGTGTGATGACGTGGCAATAACTGGTTGGTCTATCTGGTGTGCAGAGCATTTAAACACGTGGCAAAATTTGTTGGAGTCTAGTTTAGGAGGGTGTGTATAGGAAACTTAGAGGGGTGTAATAGAAAAGGTTTATTTTTTGGGCTTATTTGTTGGGTCAGGTTTAGAAAAGAGAGGTGTATAATTGTAAAAACAGGGGTGCATTCAGCCTCTTTTATTGAATAAAGTTATTTTGATTTTGGACCTCAATTTTTTTCACATTTGGACCAATAAGCTTATAATTTCAGTTGCATAAATAAACATTAGAATATCCAAGAATAATTTATGCGCTAACTGGGTAATCAAAAGGGTGGATAGAAGACAACTAATGAGTTGGTGCGATGAAGACACCAACTGGGACGAGAAGACATGATTTTGATGGGAGGCATCCCAATTGTTATAGAACAATATTTTCATTATTTTATTATTTGGACATGTAAATTTTGGATTTTTGAACAATTTTAAGGTAGCATCTATTCAGGGATGCTAATTAATTATGTATCTACTGAACGATACAAGTAAGTACAGCCACTGAGGGGTGTTCAGAATCACTTACTGATGAGTGCTAGAAAAGATTTGGGTCAGGCTCGCGACGTTAAACAAGCACTACCTGGGAGGCAACCCAGTTGATTATTGTTTATTTTTAAACCCTATTTAGTTGCATTTTAGGATTGAGTGTTGCATATGAGAGGGGAAGTGCATAAAATTTAAAAATTGAAAGTTGAAATCAAGTGTTACAGGTCTTTAAACGTGAAAGCAAAATAAAAGGGAAGAAAGAAATTTTTAACGCCCACCGCTGAGCGGTGGCGTCGCAGATTAGGTTTGATAGGAATCAGGTTGGCTTCTTTTTACACCAAGAGGGGGGTGAATTGGTGTTAGTTCAAAAAAAAAATATTTTCGCAATCTTGGTATCAAAATTCAAAGCTTTTGATCTTTCCATGAAATGCAAGTAATGAAAAATTTAGTGCAGCGAAAAAACATAGTTGACTGAAACACAAGTAAAGTCGACTGAAATAAAGAGTGTAGGGATAGAGAAAATCAAATACTGGTTTTTATACTGGTTCGGCCAACAACACCTACATCCAGTGTCCTTCCACTCTTGGAAGCAAATGCACTATAATGGTTGCAGTTTTTACAACAAGGAATTTATAAAAGCACCACGCAAAAGTATAAATCTCCTCTCTAACCCAAAACCAAATATAGCTGCACACACAAAACCAGAATTGCAGCAAGAATCCCCTCTTCTGCAATCTGAACCCACGTCGAACAATCCTCAACGTGTAACCAACACTCTTCACAGGATGCCAAGCCTATCACAGCACTCTTCACAGGTTGCCAAGCCTATCACAGCAGACTTCACAGGTTGTCAAGCCTTCAGTCGAATGCAACAGTCTTCATAGGATGCCAAGCCTATCAAGATCAAACCAAAAGCACCTTCTTTGTGCAGATGTTGATCAAACAGTGTGAGCAATTGACCCCTCAATCTGAATCTCTCTCAAGAAAGATCACCACGGTCTTCTTGGAGAGTTCTTGGAGCTTCCAAAACTGAGAACTTTCAATGAAAAAGGATAATGAAAGTGTTAGATCACAAAAGTCTTTTTGAGCAATTTGTGCTCTAGCTATTTATAGGTTTCCTGTCATTCTCAATCGAATAGCCTACTAATACAGTCAACTATATTAAAACAGTTATAACTGACTTTCAACACAAAGGCTCCTCAGTCAACCAAATCAATGCACATTCATGACAGTTGACCCAATCAGTCAATCCTAACTAACTTTTAAAAATATGGCCGTTGGAGCAAGTAGGCATAACAAAATTCCAAAAATAACAACAGTACAGTCGAATAGGTGTTCCACACTGTCAACTGACACTTTGAAAAACACTTTGAAATTCTTTTCATCTCAAAATCTCATCAAGCACATGCTCACAAAATCTATGCAAAGATTTTAGCATAGTCGAATCCATTACTAGTGTATTCGACTGAACTAGACCTTTGTCACAACAAATATAAGTTCATAAAAGTACTTATAATTTTTTCTTTAGAAATGTGCAGAAATAATCAAAATCATTTTATCACACATTTCAATACAAGCATGTTCCAAGTATATAACACATAATAATTCATAGGAACACACATTGCAAAATAACAAGACATGTTCAACAAAAGACATATTTCATAACAGTTTGGTATATCAGTTGAACATGTAATATTGGAACTTATGTAATGTTATTAAGCATTGTAGAGGCCTAGAAAGGTCATAGATGCTGCTTACTAAAGACAACATTGTAGAGGAGATGAGGTGGCTGAACCAGTGCCTAGGAGACGTCCTGGGAGAGGAGCAGCTCGACAGGATGAACCAGCACACCACGTAGAGTCGTTCCAAATGAGGGACATGTACATGTCCATGATGGCAGCTAGACTTGAGGCTCTTCGTAGAGGGCAAGTAGCCACAATTGTGATGATAGTGGGCCTATACGACACACCATCTGTGCACAGGTGGACTATGGACGAGTTCCATAGTGCTATGGCATGGCCACAGGATCAGGCATAGGCAGTGGATCTGGAGAAGCTGAAGCTCCAGTGATGGATGACAATGAGGAGGATGACGCCTTTGAGGATGCAGAGGCTGGAGATGATGAGGATTCTGATGACAACATTAGTTAATTGGACATCTATTGATGGATGTCACATGTAGTAGAGTAGGGATTTTCTTTTTCTTTTGTAATTTGAACTTGTAGTATAGGTTTGCTTCAGTTGAGTAGTGTAGGTTTATGTGAACTTGTCTGAACACCATATCTAATTGTGGTTTGACTTGTTTTATTGCATGATAAGTGTGCTTGATGATGCTTGATATGGATGATGATTGAGATTGTTATATATGCTTCTATACAGGTGAATTGTTCACAAGCTGTGTGAACATATGCATGTTGAGTTATGATTGTGGTTATGATGCTAAGCAGGATGTATGATTGAATGATTGAGTAAGCACAGTTGTGTGAGGGTTTGAGCTTCAGAGTGCTTGTTGATATATTTGCTATCCAATTGAAAGCATGAATGATATTTCCTGAATCTTTATGATTGATTGAATTACATACTTATGTCATATGATCAAGGCCATTTTTGGAAGCCCTTACTTAGCCAAATTTTTGCCTAAAGTAAAGAGAACCATGTGTTCTACCCTTTTTTTTAAACCTTAGCCTGAGATACTTTGAAAACCTTATTGAGAAAAATATTTACCTTGAGTTGAGTTTAGAATAATTGAATGGTATTGATAAAGGTTCAAGTTTGGGGTTGTTGGGGGAATTGAAAGGCAAAAGAGAAAGCATTGAACTAATGTGTTGAATGATGAAAGCATGAGACAAATAGAAAATAAAAGAAAAGAAAAGCATGAAAGATAAAGCTTAATGCAAAATAAAAATGGAAAAGTTTGGAATGAGTAGATTGGTTGAAAAAGAGTTTGTGCTTAAACTATGAATATTGAATAACTCTCTTAACTCAAGGATTTTGTGATCTGAAAAGCCAATGTTTCTTGTTAGCCCAACCACGTCATAATCCTTGAAAAAGTCCTTGTGATGACATTTGTGTGTGAGAATGTTGGTTGTATTAGATGAAAGTCAATTTTGTTGCATGTGACAAGTGGATAGTAGAGGGAAGAGTGACCTCCTGAAACACTTGAGTGATTGAGTGAAATACTTTGCTTGGAAAGGATTGATGAATTTCATGATTATATCTGTGCTTAGTGGATTGGTCATTCATAAAAATAGCATTTGTTGGAGAGTATGTGATTATGTGAGCAATCTGTGAACTTGAATGAATTGAAGCATGTTTGCATCTTGATTGGATTCCATTGAAGAGCTAAATTGAGTTATTACTTATTGTGAAAGGATGTGTTTTGAAAAGTGTTGAACCATTTTGATGATAGGTGGAAGGTCAAGTTTTGTTTTGTTTGCTTGAGGACAAGCAAAGTTCTAAGTTTGGGGTTGTGATAACGGTCTAAAAACTGTTATTCCTATACATTAATTTGATATCAAAACACAACCTTTATGACTTAGAATTAGCTTAGAATCATGCAAAACATCCTAGTTTGAATACAAGAGAGCCAAAAGTGGTCTTAGAGATATTATGCTTGGTTTTACATTGTTTTAGCAGGATTTTATGAGAATTGAATGATGAAGATGAAGAAGGAAGGACTTGGAATAAAGAAAGGGCAAGAAAAGATGAAAAGGAGGAGTCACGACCACTGTTCAGCGCCAATTTAGCGTTGAGCGTCAGAGTCGCAGACCGTTGAGTGTATAGAGAGCATTGGGCATCCTGCGTGACCACCGTTGAGCGTAGCTAGCGTTGAGCGCCTAAATGATGGGCCTGGGCTGAAATTCTGTTATTTTTCTGGCCTATAAATAGACTCAGTGCATTTCTTAGGTTAATCTTTTGGCAATCAAAGACGTCCAGAGCATCTTCTTCACTCCTTGGAGGCCGTTTTTTGATGCGGGAGCTTCGAATCACCAATTCTAGGGTTTATTCTTCCATTCTTTTCATTAATTCCATCTAGTTTCACTATGTCCATGGTGAACCAAACCCATTGTTGTTGGGGAACAATGTAATCTTTTGAAATTCTCTTATATCAAAATTCTTGTTTTATTCATATGCTTGTATTATCAATAGTTTGGGTTTTCTCATTCGATTTTAATGCTTACATCGTTTAACTCATTCGGTATTATGATATTTGATTTTTTCGATACGGGAACGTACGGGAAAATCTAGAACTGATAAGAATGCTCTTGGTTATGAAATACTACCTAGGAATAGGAGTAGGATGGCCAATTACTTTAAACTTCTGTTAATAATGCGTTCTTAATTACTAGCGAGACTAGGAATGGTAAACTAGTAATTATTAATAGGCTCTCTTCGCCGAGGAATCGGGTTTAGAGTAGATTAGAAAGCTGCATGACATTGATAATAAAGCGAATTTAACAAGAATAGTAGATATAAGAGGGTGGATAAAGATGAAATTGTAAGCCCCAACAACTCCATTAATTCATAGTCTTATTTGCCAACTGATTCAATTTGCATTTGCATGTTTACTTTTATCTTTGCATAAAAAATTCCAAATTATTCTTCTTTCAAGTCTTATGCAGTCAAATCACACGAACGTCTAGGCCACTGAGTCCTTTGGGAGAACGATACTCGGTCTTAGCGTTTATATTACTTGATAACGATCTGGTACACTTGCCAGGGGCTTAATATCTGTATCGAAAAAATAAAATATTATGACACTGAATGAGTTAAACAATGCAAGCTTTAAAGTACAGAGAAGAAAATCCAAACTATTGATAATACAAGTATATGAATAAAATAAGAATTTCGATATAAGAGAGTTTCAAGAGGATTACATCGTTCCTCAACAACAAAGGGTTTAGTTCACCATATTCATGGTGAAACTAGATGAATTGAATGGAAAGACTGAAAAGATAAACCCTAGATTTGGTAGATTGGAGCTCCCGCATCCAAAAGCCGCCTCCAAGGAGTGTAGGAAGTGTTCTGACGTCTTTCTCTACCAAAAGATACATCTCTGGTGCGCTCTGGGTCTATTTATAATACAGAAAAATATCAGAATTTTGACCCAGGCCCATAAGTACACCGCTCAGCGGTAAGTGCGACACTTAAGTGGGTCGCTCAGCGGTCACGCCCAAGCGTTAGACAGTGTTGTCTCTGAGAAGACCACCACTCAGCGGTGGATCTGGCGCTCAGCGATAGGTGTGATTCTTCATTTCCCCCTCAACGTTGGCGCTTAAGCGTCAGACAGTGGCTTCTTCTCTAAAGCTGGCGCTCAGCGCTGGAATTGGCACTGAGCGGTAGTTGCGATTCTTCCTTTGCACCTTTTTTCATCTCTTCTTGAGTCCAACTTCTTCCTACTTCACTTTCCATCATCCAATTCTCATTAAATCCTGTCAAAACAATGTAAAACCAAACATAATATCTCTAAAACCACCTTTGACTCTCTTGTATCCTAACTAAAGTGTTTTGCATGATTTTAAGCTCATTCTAAGTTATAAAGGGTGTGTTTTGATATCAATTTCAAGTATAAAAATAACGGGTTTTAGACCGTTATCATGTGTCTTATTCAAATCCCTAGTTTGCAAAGTTCTATGCTAGAAGGTGCAAAATTGAGTCTAAGTAGTTTTGAATTGTTGAGCTGGTTTAGTGCACCTAATTTATGAACTGATGAGAAAAATGAAACTTAATTTTAACCATAAACATATTTTAGCATCAATTCAAGTGTTTAATAAACCATTTTTGGTTTATTGGATAGGTCACAATTGTACCCAACCTAGAAAAACAAATTGTTGTCATTTGGTATGGCACTAAGCGATATTGGTGTGATGCTGAAGGTCGTCAAACCCGAGAGCCTCTAGGCTCCAGGACGTTGAGTGCCACAAAGTCAGTGAGCTCTCTAACTTTCGGGCATTGAGGGATGAGTTTGGGCATTGAGCGCCACAAAGTCAATGAGCTCTCTGACTTTGAGATTTGAGTAAGGAGTTTTTGGCACTTGGCACATTGTTCCTTTTGTGAGTTTTATTTTTGTTTTCTCTTATGTTCTTATGAATGATAACTACATTGATATTGTAAAGTGTGTCTAGTATATTGTATGGAATGTTATGAAGGTTTATGAATGATGTTATGTATGTATCAAGGTGTGGTTAAACAAGAGTTTCTAAGGTGAAATTTTAAATGGTTGCTTCAAGTACTGTATGTATGAATGTAGGAAGCTTAGTCTTGGGGGTTATCTTAACACTCTAATGGTTACCGATATGCAATTAGAGAGGGGTGATACATGTGATAAGAGTAGCAGGAGGTCTTAGTCTAGGTGTTCCATCTTAGCATAAGACATGAAACTAACTAACCTTGTGTGCATGGTAGGGTGAAACCTATTGACAATGACTTTGCAGAACAACGAAGGCTACCACAAGTGATGACCTATCATAGCTCGAAATTCATACTTCAATCTGGATGGTCACGTATAGGTTCACGATATGCTTAGGATTTTTTTTAACTTTGTATATGATGAATCTTGATATCTTATGTTTGTTTCTTTTAAAATTAGCTTACCCTTTGTGTTTTTCTTTGTTTGGTTTGTGTATGTTTGATTTCTTTTTACAATAATCACCTGGTTAGCGTAAGCAAAGGGAGATGATTTGTCATGAAGCAAGCTTTAGGAGGAGATGTGTAGTAATGAGTAGAGTAGTTTAGTAGTTATACTTTGAAAGACATTATAAAAAGAATTCTTTTATTTTATTTGCATTATATATAAAGATAGTGTTATAATTATTTTGGATAACTGTATGAATATCTTATATATTCCTGGATTTAAACTGCTCTACTATATTGACTTTATAATGATTCCTTAATAGTGTTTATATTATTTAAATGGGATGTTGCATAGGGGGGTGTAGGAAACTTTTTTTTTCTTCTTAAATTTGCTGATTTTGGCCTTATTCTAAAGGTGTTTTGTAATTTTTACCAATTTATTTTCACATCTTAAATAAACATTAGAATATCGAAAATAATTTATGCAACTAAAAGTTACTTTTAAAGACATATTTATTTCACAAATTCAATAAGTCCAATTATCACAAATCCTATTTAAATCAATCTTTTAAGTACAAAATTTTAATTTAAAATTTAAAATTAAATCTAAAAAGATGTCATAAAGTGCATTCATCACGTTTCTATTTATAGTAAAATATTTTATTATTATAATCACCGAGTCTTACTATTTTAAATCACTTTTAAATCTAAAATATCATTTTCTAAATCCTTACACAACTAAATTGTCTTAGAAATATTTTGATTTTTCACTACACAACATTCAGCAAATATCTCATTATAAATTCAATCATTTAAAACAAACATTCCACTCAAAATCAAACATTTATATTCAAATAACAAACACTTCCTATATAAAATCGTGATCACACCACTTTTATCTACCTTCCTAAGGTCCTGTAAAAAAAACACCTTTATCTACCTTCCTAAGTTCCTGTTAAAAAACCTTAAGTAACTTTTTCTTTATGTTAAGGATTGTTTACTTAAACTTAAACTTTTAATTTCACTACTCTCGTAGAAAAGTTAAACATATATACAAAATACTCCGATTAATAATATAAACATATATAACCTTAAAAACACATGTAAGTTCGTATCCCAAATATAAAACCAATTTCATAAAACCAACTCAAGAGAAATGTGTAAAAAAACCATACTCAAATTATTTTTTATTCGGTAAAAATGTTCTACTCTTCACTATGATATCTAATATAAACAATCATCTACAAACATATGAACATATCATTCATAAAAATGTTGACAAAGTAAAGATAAAAATATCTCAAAGAAATATTGGTTTTTCTAAAATAAAATATGATTAGATAATTTTTTCTATTAAGCTTTATACTTAAATAATAACATATGTTTACTTTACCCAAATTATACTACTTTTATTCTTTGACAATTTATTATATGCTTATAACAAGTCATCTTAGTGGTGTCTTTGATTTAAATAGAGTAACTTGTTAGAGTTTTTAATCATTTCAATTTATTGTTTCGCAACTAAAATCTATTTCATTGATAAGTTTGAAGAAGTCAAATGATTTTTTTTTTAAATTTTAGAGACTAAAAAGAAAGTTATCTAAAATTATAGGAATTCAAAATATAATTAAACATTTAAAATATTAAAATTTACAAATAAAAGTTAGAATTTGAAGAAGGTAAACCATTTTGAAATTTTTTTGAGATTGACTTTTACAAAAGCTTAACATGCGTTTTTAATAAAAATATTATATGTTCATTTTATTACCACTGAGAGAAAAAGTCAAAGGTGAATACTTTGACTAGCAAGTAAGTGCCGTGTCCTCCAGTCAAGCAAGGTACCGAATTATATAAATAATTAATGAAATTCTAGGGAATGCAAGCCGGATACTAACTATTTGTCTGCCATTACATACATTATTGAAGAAGAATTATATGAACAAACTAAAATCTTAAATTTTTCAAGTTAAGTATTTCATGATAGATTTTATGGTGAACTAAAATGATATATAATTAAAATAATTAATGTTTGTGAAAAGTTATGCACTAATTATAATTAAAAGATTGTTATCTCAAATCACATATACATACCCATATTTATTTTTCTTTGAAAATTAAATCACCAAAAGTTTTAGAAAGACAGTTACTATTTTTTTATATAATTCATATATTTATAAGATTTGGTTTTGCCCTGTTATTATTATAATTTGATATAAAAAAATCATATTTCAATTAACTTAAAGTGATTTGCTTATATAATTAAACCCGCAAATATTTAATGAAAATGTTTATGGATGCCCCTGCATGTTGCAATAGGTACATACATAGTACCAACTGTTATTATATCTGGCAAGGTTGTACAAATTATTAGGTGTACATACATAAATGTTCAGTTCAATTCATACTCTAAAGTTATATGCCAAAACCACATGTGTATGAGGATTTGCTTATGTCTCCATGACATGTATATGATGTATATGACAAGAATATTTCTTACCTTCAAATCAAAATATAAAATTAATAATATCTTTTGATTATACAAGATTCACAGATATCATTTATCACATACTCATCTGTATTTTTTAGAAGAATTAGATAAGTTACAAGTAAAAATACAAGGAAATTTTAAAAATATTAGTGATAACACACTGTTAATTGTTACAACAATTCATTTATATCCACACTACATGTCTGTATTATTAATAAAGAATATTATCTATTTTATCGTACACAAATTTTTTTACCGATTCTATCTTTTAAAATAACTATCTTTTCAAATTTAAATAAATATTTATAACAATTATTTACAGAATAAAATTAATTATCTGTGATTATAAAAAAAATTTACCTTTATAATTATTTTGTTATAAAAAATATTTTATAGATTTATAAAATTAATAGAGTACTGTCTTTTTCTATATACACAACTTATCCAATTCATCTATTAAATAATTAATTTTTAAATTAAAAAAATTACTTATAATAAAAACAACTATTTACACAATAATAGAATTATTTATAATATCACTATAAAAATAAAAAACCATTTTATAATATGTAACATCCCAATAATTTTACTATACAAGTATTGATTTATTTAGGAGTTACAATATAATATAGAAAGCAGTAAAGAATTTCGATTAAAAATAGGAAGGTGGATATGCTAATATTAACATTGAATATAGACCGGATACAATCAACACAGCATAAAACTGAGTTAACAATTTAGATTACAAAACGAGTATAGACCGGTCGGTCAAAAATAAAAGCAAAACCTATACATAACAGTTTATAAACTAGTGCAAAAGAAACTATCTCTAGAGACCGGACGGTCCAGTACTAAACTCGGGGATTTCTTCAAAATGCTCTTCAACTGGTACCACGTCTGTTAAAGGCTCTTCCAAAGCTGCTTCCAAAGTGACTTCTGCTCACATTCGTAAGAATGATCATAGCATTTGAGAAAGAAAAGATGACCGGTCGGATACCGGACGACAATGTACAAAACAAGAAAAATAAGGGTAAGCTTACGTACATTTAACTTATCCATTCAATATACAAACAAACATACTTCACAAGAATCAATCAACACAACATATCATTCTCATACATCATATTAATCGACACGACACTGTCCGGACCGTATGAACGTGTAGCTCGGTCGTCCCTAGCACCCGGGCGGTGTAATAACTGTTCCAACAGCTGCCGCCCGAGGTTAGCCCTCAAACGGTTATACTCACTTATATCCGCGGGCCTCCCGCCATTCCCACACATGACCGACTTCTCTCTATTTGAGAAAATGTCCTCACGGAATATCGGAAACAAGGACGACACCGGAGTCATTCCCACATTCATACTTTACCAATCAAATTTGAATTCATGAGACCTTCCACCCGAGGAATTCTCTTACTTAGTCAAATCTCTTATTTATTTTCACTCTCATAAACGAAGCTATCGGGTCAATAACCATATTAACCACAAGGAAATCACTAAATATTATAAGGACGAAATCTAATGAAATCTTTGAGAAGAAGATAAAGGACATTGATAGGTTTAGACAGGCATTTCTGGCAACGGATAACTACTAATCATCAAGGACTCGAGAATAACAAAAATGACCGGGCGGTAGAATCAAGGTGATATTGGAAAAGAAGAATGATTTGTTGAATACTGAACCGACAATGAATAAAGTATCAACCACAAAGTTAACTATTACTATTAGTTACCCGGCCGGTTATGATAAAGAATAAAATATGTTATAATCATATTATAAGACTGGTCTATGACCGAACACTTATCCCAAAAATTAATATAAGTAAACACACCGATCGGTCAAATAAATAAACTTTACTAGTCAATGTGGTCACTAAGTAACCGGACGGCTATTTACAGAGAAGGAAGTTATGTTTATAATTTTTACAAAATTTTAAGTGTCAACCAAATGTCAAACACTTTCCAGAATAAATGTTTAGTTATGAATCGCTTTTAGTAAATATTTTATACTGAGACTCTTAATGAAACAATCTAAAGTTCAACAACAAATTGGCCGAACAGTCCAATTAGACCGGACGGTAAAATAGGGGAAGAATGAATGATCCTAATGATATTCAATCTCAACTCACATTCTCTAAGTTTTTCCATTTGATTTATTTCTCATAACCCATATAACAACATTCAGATCATGCATTTCAAACACCATACTTTATAAATTAACATACATCGAATTATTCACATTTGCATTATACAGAACATCAAACTTAAATGTTCATAAGCTTCCCTTACCTCTTAGTTCCAGCTAAACTTCAACAGTAGGTTGATAACGACTATCTCTTCTAAGGTTTCAAAGTCTAGAGTGAAACACAAAAATATAAGTTCAGAGAACATGGTCGACAGGTGCATGCAAGCTTTAATGGTGCATGCATGTTGGAAAAGAGAAAACTTTAAGTCAGAAATGAAGTTCTTAGAACTTACCGAATGTAATACAGAAACCAAACGGTTCAAAGGTAGGGAACGAGCTCCAAGAGTCTTTAAAAGTGATCTGAAGGTGATCGGAACAGTGGTTTGGTTAATATTTTAGAGAGAGAAAGGTTGAGTTTCTAGAGAGAAGGAAGAGAGTTTGGAAGTTCAGAAGTTGACAGTGGGGAAGAAGATGAAGATTTTCATGCAGAAAGAGTTTTAAGATTTTCGAAGTTTTTACCTTAATTGTTCTTCTAGAATCGGACAGCTGGACATTTCTTCCGGTGCCACGTGGTTCCCACTAACCCAAAAAATTCTTCATTCCCTTTTGCAGCCGGACGCATCCCGAGGTTGGGGAATTTATTGCTGCTGCAGAGTTTGTCTGCCACTTTACTGAGTTCCAGTCTCTGCACGGTTTTCGAGAAAAAGAATTTTAAAAACTTTGCTGTTTAATAAAAAGAAGACCGGCCGGTCGCTATTGGCCGGCCCAAATTTCTGGGTCGTGACATTCCCCCCAACAAATAAAAATTTTCGTCCTCGAAAATTAGTACATACCTTCAAACAGGTGTGGATAGGCTTCCTTCATATCTTCTTCGCGCTCCCAAGTGACATCGCCCGTTCGGTCGTCCCAGATAACTTTCACCAAAATAGTGCGTTTACCGAACGGCCGCTTGGTTACGTTTGTCTCAACTCTAACTGGTTGTACTTCAACTGAACAATCTTCTTTAAGTTGTATGTGGTCGGCTTCGAGTACATGCGAAGGATCAGCGATATATTTTCTAAGTTGAGAAACGTGGAATACCGGATGAAGGTTAGACAAGGGAGGAGGTAAAGCAAGTTCATAGGCGACTGGCCCAATGCGTCTGAGAATCTGATACGGACCAAGAAATCGTGGTGATAATTTCTTTGGTTTGATGACTCTCCCAACACCGGTCGTTCGATTCAGTTTTAAGAACACATGCTCTCCTGCAGCAAATTCTAAAGGCTTTCTCCTTTTATCTACGTAAGACTTCTGTCGGCTCTGAGTTGCCTTAAGTCTTTCTTGGATCAGTTTCACCTTTTCTGTTGTTTGTTGAATAATTTCTGGTCCAGTCAACACAGCTTCTCCTTCCTGGAACCAACATAGGGGTGTTCGACATTTCCGTCCGTAAAGAGCTTCATAAGGTGCCATTCCGATACTTGCATGGAAGCTATTGTTGTAAGTAAACTCAGCTAGCGGCAAAACTTCATCCCAAACTCCTAAGTGGTCCAACACGCTGGTTCTCAATAGATCTTCTAGAGTTTGGATTGTCCTTTCCGACTGACCGTCCGTCTGAGGATGGTAGGCAGAACTCATTTGGAGTTTGCTTCCCATTTCTTGATGAAGTGCTTGCCAAAACCGGGAGGTAAATCTTGGGTCCCGGTCGGACACTATTCCGGACGGTACTCCATGTAGCCTAACAATCTCTTTAATATATAGCTGAGCTAATTTAGACATAGGCATTTTCAAGTTGATAGGAAGGAAGTGTGCACTCTTAGTTAATCTATCAACTATTACCCAAATGGCGTCATGATGCCTGACTGTTCGAGGAAGATGAGTCACGAAGTCCATAGCGATACTGTCCCACTTCCATTCGGGTATTTCCAGCGGTTGTAAGAGACCGCTCGGTTTCTGATACTCGATCTTGGCTCTTTGACAAGTTAAGCATGACTCCACGAATCGAGCAATGTCTTGTTTCATTCCTGGCCACCAAAAACTCATTCTAAGATCCTTATACATCTTAGTAATTCCAGGATGAATGCTTAGACGACTTTGATGAGCTTCTTCCAAGATTATCCTTTTCAACTCGTCATCATTTGGAACACAAGTTCTATCTTTATATCTTATCAAACCGTCCGTTCCATCATTGAAGTCTTGATGAGGTGGTGTACCGAACGGTTTGGAAATTCTCTGCAACTCTTTATCAACCTTTTGCTTTTCTCTTATTCGATCAAATATGTTACTTGACAATCGCATAAGGCTACAACTAATACCGGTCGGCTCCAAATCACAGTGCAACTTTAAATCTCTGAAGTTCTCAAGTAACTTCATTTCTTGTACCATCATTGCCGCCATATGTATGGTTTTTCTGCTCAAAGCGTCGGCAACTACGTTGGCTTTTCCCGGATGATACTGTAAATCAAATTCATAATCTTTAAGAAATTCCATCCATCTTCTTT
Source organism: Vigna mungo (assembly GCA_036885675.1). NCBI lineage: Eukaryota > Viridiplantae > Streptophyta > Magnoliopsida > Fabales > Fabaceae > Vigna > Vigna mungo. Next base: position 35,917,400 of record CP144696.1, on the reverse strand, counting down.
GCCTCATATTTAACTCTTTCTGGTCAAATAGATACTTGAGGCTTTTATGGTCGCTGAACACCTGAAACTTAGCACCATATAAGTAATGTCTCCAGATTTTGAGAGCAAATACTACAGCCGCCAGTTCCAAGTCGTGAGTTGGATAATTCCTTTCATGAATCTTCAATTGTCTAGAAGCATACGCAACGACCTTCCCTTCTTGCATCAATACACAACCCAATCCGTTATACGAAGCATCACAGAACACAACAAATGGAAGGTTGACGTTAGGAATTACCAGAACCGGAGCATTCGTTAACCGTTGCTTTAATTCCTGGAAACTGGACTCACACCGGTCGGTCCAGACGAACGGTTGGTCCTTTCTGGTCAATTGGGTTAATGGCGCCACTATCTTAGAAAAACCTTCAATGAATCTTCTGTAGTAGCCGGCCAAACCAATAAAGCTTCTAACTTCAGTAACTGAGCGAGGCGTTTCCCATTCCATAACGGCTTGTACCTTAGACGGGTCTACAGCAATTCCGCCGGCCGAAATTACATGCCCAAGGAATTTTACTTGATTCATCCAAAACTCGCATTTGGACAACTTAGCATATAGTTGTTTCTCCCTTAACACTCCAAGAACCATTCTCAAATGATCTGCATGTTCTTCGTGACTTTTGGAGTAAATGAGAATGTCGTCAATGAAAACAACTACAAATTTATCCAAAAACGGCCGGAAGATCCGGTTCATGTAGTCCATGAATATTGCCGGAGCATTGGTCACACCGAACGGCATTACCACATACTCAAAATGCCCATATCTTGACCGAAAAGCAGTCTTCTGAATATCTTCTTCTTTCACTAGTATCTGATGGTATCCGGACCTCAAATCAATCTTGGAGAAGATTGAAGCTCCATGGAGTTGATCAAGTAAATCGTCGATTCTCGGCAATGGATATTTGTTCTTGATGGTTAGCTTGTTTAGTTGCCGGTAGTCTATACACAGCCTTGAACTACCATCTTTCTTCTTAACCAAAAGAACAGGCGCTCCCCATGGTGATGCACTTGGCCGGATGAATTTCTTTTCCAACAAGTCTTCAATTTGTTTCTTCAATTCCGCCAACTCTGCCGGAGCCATCCTATAAGGTGCAATTGATATTGGACCAGCTCCCGAGATCAAGTCAATGGAAAACTCGACCTCTCGGTGTGGAGGAAGACTTGGGATTTCTTCTGGAAACACGTCCATAAACTCTTCCACTACCGGACGTTTCAGATCCGGTCGGTCCGTTCCGCTCACGTCCAGATACGTAAAAACAATAAAACCCATAGCGCCTTCAATCAAGTCTTCTCTCATTTGGCCGAGCGTAATCGTAAGTTTCTCTTCTTCACTTGGAAAAATTAACTTCTTCTTCCCACAATCAATAATAATACGATTGGTGGTCAACCAATCCATTCCTAATATAACTTCAAGGTCTTGAAGAGGTAAACATATAAGATTTACCTTGAATTTGTACCCCTCTACCTCAATAGGACACTTCACACATACAGTGGACGTCCTAATCTCCCCAGCTGCCGGTGTTGACACCACCAAGTCAAGCTGCATTTCACTCTCAGCTATTCCTATTTTATCAACACATGCCTTCGAGATGAAGGAGTGTGTTGCCCCCGAATCAAAAAGCACACAGCAAGACATTCCATATACTAGGCAAGTGCTGATTATGAGGTTACCTGAACCAGCAGCTTCGGTTCCCGAGAGCGCATATACTCTACCGACTGCTTGGGCTCTTCCACCGTTCGGAGACGACTTCCCAGCATTCGGTGGCCTGGAAAATGCTCGTCCACCCATGTTGCAATCTCTTTCCAAGTGCCCATTCCTTCTACACTTGACACAAAATTTTGTATTGTTCTGCCTGGGACAATCTCGCATGTAATGAGGGCCTCCACATGTAAAGCAGCTGACATTCCCAGATTGACCGGTTGGTCTAGCAAAGTTCACTGGCCGAACGGCCAAAGCAGAAGAACTCTGCGAAGACGGTGGTCGAGAATACGGAGTCGCCTTAGGACTTGAAGTATTTCTGGTTACAATTGATCCCCTGGTAGTGGATGACTGTTGTTTCTTACATTTCTCGGCTTCCATTAAATTTTTCTCCAATACCTTAGCCCTTTCCACCAAGGCCGGAAACTTCTGAATACAATGACTTGCAATCACCGGCTTCAAGTCTTCCCTCAGCCCATTTTCGAATTTCCGACACTGCCATTCTTCACTCATTTTCATCGTATAAAACCTCATTAATTGCTTAAAACGGTTTGCATATTCTGACACTGTCATTCCGCCTTGTACTAGTTGAAGAAATTCAACTTCCTTCGCAAACCGGACGCTATTAGGAAAGTATTCCTCATAGAATTTGTTCTTGAATACTTCCCATGTGATTGGAATATTATCATCTTCCAACAGCATTTTAGAACTACTCCACCAATGCCCAGCTTCTCCATTCAGCAGATACTCCGTGAAAGCTAAACGATTTTCATTACTACACCTCTTAGCGTCATAGATACGCTCCATATCGCGAAGCCAGTGGTCAGCTTCATCCGCACTGCAATTTCCACTAAATTTGGCCGGCCGGTGCTGGAGAAAACTCTCCAGACTCCATTCAGTCTGAGTATTTGAAGAAGAACCGGACGGCCTGGTAGCTGAAACTCCACTTGATAATATTTCCATGATCTGCCTTTGTGTTGATTCTGCTGCAGTTCTAGCGACTTCTGCATTTTGTAATGCCAATGCATTCTGTTGAGCTAAGTTGGCATTTTGCTGAATAAGGTTGGCATTCTGTTGTTGAAGCGCTGCCAACACTGACTCCAGCATATTATTACTTTCGCCGGACGGATCCCTAGCGACCGGTTGAGGAGGTGGTCTAGGAGCCATCTTCTCTTTTTAATCAGAAAGAAGAACCCGTTAGCCCACAAGAAATCAGAAAATTCTGATTGAATATGTAGAGTACGTAGCCATCAGCATAATATACTCATAACCTACAGGTAGTCTAAGGAAGAAACTGCTCTGATACCATTAATGTAACATCCCAATAATTTTACTATACAAGTATTGATTTATTTAGGAGTTACAATATAATATAGAAAGCAGTAAAGAATTTCGATTAAAAATAGGAAGGTGGATATGCTAATATTAACATTGAATATAGACCGGATACAATCAACACAGCATAAAACTGAGTTAACAATTTAGATTACAAAACGAGTATAGACCGGTCGGTCAAAAATAAAAGCAAAACCTATACATAACAGTTTATAAACTAGTGCAAAAGAAACTATCTCTAGAGACCGGACGGTCCAGTACTAAACTCGGGGATTTCTTCAAAATGCTCTTCAACTGGTACCACGTCTGTTAAAGGCTCTTCCAAAGCTGCTTCCAAAGTGACTTCTGCTCACATTCGTAAGAATGATCATAGCATTTGAGAAAGAAAAGATGACCGGTCGGATACCGGACGACAATGTACAAAACAAGAAAAATAAGGGTAAGCTTACGTACATTTAACTTATCCATTCAATATACAAACAAACATACTTCACAAGAATCAATCAACACAACATATCATTCTCATACATCATATTAATCGACACGACACTGTCCGGACCGTATGAACGTGTAGCTCGGTCGTCCCTAGCACCCGGGCGGTGTAATAACTGTTCCAACAGCTGCCGCCCGAGGTTAGCCCTCAAACGGTTATACTCACTTATATCCGCGGGCCTCCCGCCATTCCCACACATGACCGACTTCTCTCTATTTGAGAAAATGTCCTCACGGAATATCGGAAACAAGGACGACACCGGAGTCATTCCCACATTCATACTTTACCAATCAAATTTGAATTCATGAGACCTTCCACCCGAGGAATTCTCTTACTTAGTCAAATCTCTTATTTATTTTCACTCTCATAAACGAAGCTATCGGGTCAATAACCATATTAACCACAAGGAAATCACTAAATATTATAAGGACGAAATCTAATGAAATCTTTGAGAAGAAGATAAAGGACATTGATAGGTTTAGACAGGCATTTCTGGCAACGGATAACTACTAATCATCAAGGACTCGAGAATAACAAAAATGACCGGGCGGTAGAATCAAGGTGATATTGGAAAAGAAGAATGATTTGTTGAATACTGAACCGACAATGAATAAAGTATCAACCACAAAGTTAACTATTACTATTAGTTACCCGGCCGGTTATGATAAAGAATAAAATATGTTATAATCATATTATAAGACTGGTCTATGACCGAACACTTATCCCAAAAATTAATATAAGTAAACACACCGATCGGTCAAATAAATAAACTTTACTAGTCAATGTGGTCACTAAGTAACCGGACGGCTATTTACAGAGAAGGAAGTTATGTTTATAATTTTTACAAAATTTTAAGTGTCAACCAAATGTCAAACACTTTCCAGAATAAATGTTTAGTTATGAATCGCTTTTAGTAAATATTTTATACTGAGACTCTTAATGAAACAATCTAAAGTTCAACAACAAATTGGCCGAACAGTCCAATTAGACCGGACGGTAAAATAGGGGAAGAATGAATGATCCTAATGATATTCAATCTCAACTCACATTCTCTAAGTTTTTCCATTTGATTTATTTCTCATAACCCATATAACAACATTCAGATCATGCATTTCAAACACCATACTTTATAAATTAACATACATCGAATTATTCACATTTGCATTATACAGAACATCAAACTTAAATGTTCATAAGCTTCCCTTACCTCTTAGTTCCAGCTAAACTTCAACAGTAGGTTGATAACGACTATCTCTTCTAAGGTTTCAAAGTCTAGAGTGAAACACAAAAATATAAGTTCAGAGAACATGGTCGACAGGTGCATGCAAGCTTTAATGGTGCATGCATGTTGGAAAAGAGAAAACTTTAAGTCAGAAATGAAGTTCTTAGAACTTACCGAATGTAATACAGAAACCAAACGGTTCAAAGGTAGGGAACGAGCTCCAAGAGTCTTTAAAAGTGATCTGAAGGTGATCGGAACAGTGGTTTGGTTAATATTTTAGAGAGAGAAAGGTTGAGTTTCTAGAGAGAAGGAAGAGAGTTTGGAAGTTCAGAAGTTGACAGTGGGGAAGAAGATGAAGATTTTCATGCAGAAAGAGTTTTAAGATTTTCGAAGTTTTTACCTTAATTGTTCTTCTAGAATCGGACAGCTGGACATTTCTTCCGGTGCCACGTGGTTCCCACTAACCCAAAAAATTCTTCATTCCCTTTTGCAGCCGGACGCATCCCGAGGTTGGGGAATTTATTGCTGCTGCAGAGTTTGTCTGCCACTTTACTGAGTTCCAGTCTCTGCACGGTTTTCGAGAAAAAGAATTTTAAAAACTTTGCTGTTTAATAAAAAGAAGACCGGCCGGTCGCTATTGGCCGGCCCAAATTTCTGGGTCGTGACAATAATATGGTAATATTCTTTATATTAATAATTAAAATTTATTTTATAATTTAATAATATTTTTATTTTAATAATTAAAAGTTATTTTATAATTTAATAATACGTTTTATTTCAATAATTAGTATACTAATATATTTTTTATTATAAAAAAATTAACACATGTATTTTTACAGACATTTTTATAAAAAAGACAACAATAAAATACGTTAAACACATTTTTAAATTTGTAATAATCATATTTAATTTTAAACCCAAAAAATGACATTCTAGCGGTGAGAGTGATTTAAAAATAGTAAGACTAATTATTTTAATATTAAATGGTTTTAATGTAAATAGTTTCATTCCATTATTTTAAAAACACATAACCTATTTAAAAATCATTTTTTTAGAGCTATCTAATTTTTTCTTTAAGGGTTCTTCAATCCTGCTTGTTTGGTTGAAAAACTGAGATCGTAGGATTGATCATTGTAGTGAGTTCTTCATTCAATCTAGACCTATCAATTTCTTCGTTTGAGTAAGTTGAGTTTTTAATCATTTTCTTTGGTCTTTTCTTATATCAGTTGCATGTGGGTCCACTAGCTTGGATGTGTCTTTTAAGTATTCAATATGAGTCTTTGTTGATCAGTGGTCCTAAGGACGTATCCTGGTCGTGATTCTATGGTTCCTAGCAGCATATATAACAACCTGTGCATTTGGGACTATTTTAGGTTCTCTAGAGTGATTTGGTTTTGTCAATTAAGGGAAGCTAAATATTATTTTCTATCATTTTAGTGCTTTGTTTATCTGAGTTGGTATGATTGAGTTTGATTAAGAGATTGAGTTTGCAGGAGATCATGTTGTGTATGATATAATTTCTTGAAATTGAATTATATGTGTGATTTAAATTGAAAGAGTATTGTTTAGAATGCTAGTTAATTATTACTTTTTTTATCTATTGAGATGAAGAGTTAAGGTTATAGTTAGTTAAATTGGTTGTTGAATATTGGTAGTCAATAGGTTGAGTCCATTTTGGGGGTTTTGACAGGTAAAACTCTAAAAGAGTTATTCTGTGATGAAACTGAAGGTTTGAGGTTTAAGGTTTGAGGTTTGTTTTTGAGTTAATTATGACTTGTTTAAACACTTAGTTTGTTGATTTCTATTTTATAACATGTATAATTGAATAAATGAGTTTTTGAGTGGTTGAGTTGATATAGTCCATCTTGTTCCTAACCAAATGAGCAAATGGGTACTCAATTTTAATCATAAACATGTTTTTGCGTAAATTCTAGTGTCAAGGAGACCAATTTGGTCTTTTGGATAGTTCCAAGGTGCACCAAAATCAGAAAATAAGTTGTTGTCATCTAGTATAGCGATGAGTGGCCCTATGTGGTGTTGAACGCTCTCAAACCCGAGAGCTACTAGGCTCTAGGATATTGAACATCACTTTAGGCACTGAACGTCACAAAGTCAATGAGCTCTTTAACTTTTGGGCGTTGAGCGGTAAAAATTGGGTGTTGAGTGTCACTTATCCTCTATAGTTCTAGGTAGTTTTGTGCATTAGCTGAGTGTCAGGTCTAGGTGCTGAGCGCGCCCTATTACTTTTATGTTTCATGTTCTCTGTGTTTTTTCTTACAGTTCTGTTATTAGGTGTCTGTTTTGAGTTTTCCTTTAAGTTTTTTGTTATTTTATAATGTTAATTTGGGTTGGAATTGTTTATGCATATTAATTATAATGATGTGGGATTTATATACGATTATGGTTGATAAAATATGGTGGTATGTATGATACTTGTTAATGTGATATTCTGATGGTGATGATAAAAGTGTATTTGGTTTATGTATGTGGTGAAAGGAATTCCACGAGGAATATTCTTATGTTGTGCTTATGTGTAATGTATTGCTGTAAGAGCTTTGAAATGGGGAAATGTTTTTGATGCTCCACTAATCATCAAACTTCAAGTAGAGAGGGGTGACTATGTCATGAGAAGTAGCAAGAGATCCTTAGCCTAGGGTCAGTTTGACCATAGGTGTTTGATGGATTAACCTTGTGTGATAGTTTGGGTAGTATGTTGTTTCACCACACACGTACAGGTTCCCCAATAGTTTGATACCAATAAATATATCTGGGTGGTCAAAGTCTAGAGATTATTTATATATTTAGGTTTTGCTAGTTGTGAGAGTTGATATGTTTATTTTTGTATTGTTTGATTGAAATGATAATTTTGATATTATGGTTTTAAAGTGTATGCATTCTCCTTTGGTACTTTAGTTTACCCCTTTGTTTTTGTCTATTTGTGTGTGCTTGTGTGTACTTATTATTTCTTTTGTGATGATTAATAGTGTGAGCTTAGGAAAAATATCTCTGATAAACAAGTGCTAGAAAGAGATGAAGCTAAAACGTAGAGTTGGACATTCAGATTCAGTTTCTTTCTTTTAATAAATACCTATTATATTATTGGTTAGTGTAATATCTAATAATGATGCAGAATTTTGGATAACTTTTACTATGGATAATGATATTTAGACAACATTTTTTTGACAACATTTAAACAAATCATAAACATTATTGTGGAGTAATTTTTGACCAATCACAGATTGACACGTAATCAATGTTCAAATATTGTCAAAAAAGTATTGTCTAAATATCATTATCCTTTTACTATTATAAGTCATATGTAAATACATATTTATAATAACGTTATATATATATATATATATATATATATATATATATATATATACTTTTTAATTGATTGTCGTATTGAAGTATAACCAATTCTAAAATAATTTAATGGTATATAAAATTGAGATTTTATAAAAGCAACTAAAATTCTTTCACATGGACAAAAGCATTTATTATTAATTTTATGAAATAGAAATAAACTATATAATTAGTATAGTTATCAAACAACACTATTTTATTTTTCTGGAAATTAAAATAAGTTATATGAGATTAATCTATTCTTATATCTAAAAACAAACTGGTTAATGAAATATTTTGTCCCGTTTTAAGAAAATAAAATATAAAAGATTAAATAAACTTAAATAAAAAATTGAATATTTTTTCTTCATATTTAAGTTTTAAATGAAATTTTAAATATTATACCGTAATATATAAATAAAATTTAATTACATTTTAAATATATTCTAACAAGACTAACCATATAAATACTTTTCAATAACACATTTGGAAGAAAAGTGTATATTAAAAAAAAAATTAAAGAACTAAAATATAATTTAAAAAGTTATAAAAGTATTAGAAAATAATGGTAATATATTTTTATTTCTAATAGTTAAATTGAACATGATAACTTAAATTGAATGTTTTCTATTTGTGCAATAATTAAATGGTCTCACCTAAATAAGTGTGTTGAGTATATTGTACTTGAACAATTAGGCAGAGGAGAATTAATTGATGAGTGTATGGGCCTCCCTTCGGTACCAATCAAGCGACTCACTTTCATTCACTTGATTTTTTCTGAACCCATAACCATCTTGAAAGCTGCTCCCAAATATACCACAACCACACTTTTATATAAATATTAAAATTCTTTTCTTTATTTTGTTTTTCCCATGTGAGATGACTTCTCAAAACAGACTTTATTAATAAAAAAAATTATATTAATAAAAAATTTGTTATAGAGTTTTAAACAATTATTTTAAAACAAATTTTTAATTTAGATTAAATTATGTTTCATTCATATTCATTTGAACTATTAATTTAGATGATATTCAAACTAAAACTAAAATTTAAAATTCAATTTTATTTGATACATATTTTTTTCTTTCCAAATGATTAAGATAATTTTTGAGATTAAATTATTGATTTTAAGGTAGGGTGCAATCATGGAGTTTTGATATGATTTTATCTTTAGAAAATATTTCACAGAGTTAAAAAAAATATTTAAATTATTATTCATGTCAACCTTTAAATAATGTTAAACTATTAATGTTTGTAAAACCTATTTTAAATACTTATTTATGACAATATAAGTAAGTGTGTATGATGTTTTAATATAATGACTCAATATTAATAATATTTTAATATTAACTTTTGAAAAATAAAAACTAACTTTTGTGATGAATAAAACTTATTGTCATAGTTAAGTTAATTGATTTGTGTTGACAAACTGGTAAACGTACCAGATCGTTTCAATTAATATAATTGGTAAATCTAATATCGTTCTTCCCAAAGGACCCGAAGGCCTTATCGTTCGTGCAAATTGAAATCGTAAGACTTGTAAAGAAAAATTAATTGGTTTGGATGCAAGAAACAACAAGAAAACATGCAAATGCGAATGATTCAATTGACGAGAAAAAGACTATGGATGAATGAAGTTGTTGGGGTTTACAATTTCATCTTATCCACTCTCTCTTATCTACTCCTCTTATTTAATTCGCTTTGATATTTAATTGTCATGCAAACTTTCTTAGTCTACCCTTAACCCGATCCCTCGGCGAAAAGAGCCTATTACTAATTACTGGCTTGCTATCTCTAGCCTCCCCTAGTAATTAATAATGCATTATAAACGGAAGCAAAAACAATTGATCGTCCTACCTCCCTATCCCTAGGTGGTATTGCTTAATCAAAGAATTTCTCACCAGTTCATGATAGTACCGTACGTTCCCGTATCAATAAAGACAAACAACAATTATCGAATGAGTTAAACGATAAAAACATTAAGCGTAGATGAGAACCCAACAATTGATAATCAAAGCATACGACAAGCATATAAATAAATAAGAGTTTCAATAAAAGAGAGTTTCAAAAGATTACATTGTTCCCCAACAACAAAAGGGTTTAGTTCACCATTGTCATGGTGAAACTAGATGAAAAATAATGGAAGAATGGAAAAGCAAACCCTAGATTGGATAAAAAGGAGCCTAAGCATCCAAGAGATCTTCTCCAGGAGTGAAAATTAGGTCTGTCCGCCCCTTTCTGTCAAAAGAATGAATCTAAACTCGCACTAAGACTATTTATAGCTGAGGAGTGTCACAAAATTTAGGCCCAAGCCTAGCAGACAACTGCCCGACGTCACACTTTTGGCGCCAGGCGGTTTCCCCTTAATCACGCCACCACCTGGCGGTGAGTTGCGCCGCTCGACGGTTTGCCTCTAATCGCAAAACCGCCTGGGCGCCAGACAATGGTTGTCCCTCGCATTTGGCCGCCCAGCGTTGGATTTTGGCGATGCGCGGTTCCTAGACTCTTCTTTTCTTCATGTTTCTTCTTCTTTGTTGAGTCTATGACCTTCCATCTTCAATCTCATTCCTCATTTTCATAAAAAATGCTTTAAAACAATGCAAAACAAGCATAATATCTCTAAAAACAGCTTTTGACTCTCAACTAGCTCAACTTACATGTTTTGCTTGATTCTAAGCTCATTCTAAGCCTTACAGGATGTATTTTGATCTCAAATGAAGCATGAAAATAACTATTTTTCAACAGTTATCAATTTGTTAGGAAACAGGTAGGCTTCGTTCTACACCAAGAGGGGGGGTGAATTAGTGTTAGTTCAAAAACAAAATCTTTTCGCAATTTTTATACAAAAGTATAAAGTTTTTTGATCTTTCTTGAAATGCAAGTAACGAAAATTCAATTGGTGTTAGTTCAAAAACAAACATTGCTTTTTATATTGGTTTGGCCAACAATGCCTACATCCAGTGTCCTTCCAACCTAGGAAGAAAATGCACTATAATGGTTGCAGTTTTTACAACAAGGAATTGATAGAAGCACCACACAAAAATATAAATCTCCTCTCCAACCCAAAACCAAAATATAGCTACACAACAAAACCAGAATTGCAGCAAAAATCCCCTCTTCTACAATCTGAACCCACATCGAACAATCCTCAACGTTTAACCAGCACTCTTCACAGGATGCCAAGCCTATCACAACACTCTTCACAGGATGCCAAGCCTATCACAGCACACTTCACAGGTTGTCAAGCCTATCATAGCACACTTCACAGTTTGTCAAGCCTATCACAACAGACATCACAAGTTACCAAGTCTTCAATCAAAGCAGTAGTCTTCACAGGATGCCAAGCCTTCAAGATCAATCAAGAAGCACCTTCTTCATGCAGATTATGATCAAGCAGTCAGCGCAATTGACTTCTCCCTTTGAATCTCTCTCAAGAAAGATCACCACCTTCTTCTTGGAGAATTCTTGGAGTTGTTAAAACAGAGAATTCAATCTGAAACAGGAAAATGACAATATCAGATTATCAAAAGTCTCAGTACAACTCGTGTTCTGTCTATTAATAGTTTTCTGTTAAACAGATTACTTCTCAGTCAAATAGCCTACTAATTCAGTCGACTGCATTAAAACAATTATAACAGACAATCAACACAGAGGCTCTCAGTCAACAAAAATCAGCACACATTCAATACAGTTGACCAAGTCATCAATGCTTAACTAACTTTTAAAATATAGCCGTTGGACCGTGTAAGCATAACAGAATTCCAAAACAGATCAATACACAGTTGAATATGCAATATACAATGTCGACTGACACATGTAAAACCACTTTGAAATTCTTTTCAACTCAAAAACTCACACAACACAGGTTCAAAAAATCTGTACAAAGATTTTAGCGTAGTCGAATCCATTAAAGGTGTATTTGACTAGACTAGAACTTTGTCACAACAAATATAAGTTTATAAAGGTGCTTGTGATATTTTACTTCCAGAAATGTGAAAGAAAATGTTTTCAATCAATCAGTTCATATTTCACATATCCAAACAAGCATGTTCCACAAATATATCGCAAAATCAATCATAGGAACATACAATGCAGTACAATAAAACATGTTCAACAAATATGACAGTTTATTCAAAATACGAACATGTAATGCAACAACATGTGTACTGTTATTAAGCATTGTGTTGTCATCATCAAAAACTAGTTTGATATAGATTTTGTGTTGTCAACAATCTCCCCCTTTTTTATGATGCACAACCATGATTAATAACTCAACCATGTTTGTACAAATCAACACATGACAGAGTAATAACATATATCAAAAGCAATCAATCAGTTCAAGTACTCTGCATATACAACAAAAATATCAAGCAGATAAAGTATGAGACAACTAATTCTCCCCCTTTCAAAAAGTATTTATGCATGCTCTCATAATCACACATATATCTCTCCCCCTTTGTGCATTAACAAAAAAGGAATGCTTCAGATATTTATGCATATTTTGAAAAAACATAGAGATGCATAAAAAAGATATGCAGTTTGTAAAGCACAATAATGCTCTCAAAATCAAAACTTCATCACAAAAATAATTGTATTAACTCCCCCTTAAATATAGGTGTGTGATGAAACAATGTGTAAAACAGTGATATTCCCCCTGTCATTATGCATGAGTTTCAAAATCAATTTAAGTGCATAATACAAAATATCACAGCTTAAACAATAATTTAAGCACAAATTTGTATCATAGTCAAAATATCAAACCACATATATTTGCAATGATACAAACATCAACAATCTCACAATATTATCTCAATTCAGATATTGAAACAGATAAGAGCAGAAATAGTAGCAGATTAATCATGATTTAAGCAATCGATAAGGATAGAACCAGATTTCCAGAATGGAATTGTTAACCCATTTAGATGCAGTCGAATGCTTTAAATCATCAGTGGAATGCATTGCTTTTGCCAATGTTGAGTTCCAATTATAGATGTCCAAAGCAATGTCCTTCCTGCAAAACCTTTTAACAACCTTTTCTAGATCAAGCATAATGGTTAGCAAGAATTATAATTAGATCATAACAGAAGTCAATATGTAAAGATGCATGACATATTAAGCATAGTTGACTTCAAACAGAGCATAGTCGAATCAATCAATTAGTATATCAGATATCATTCAAAATGTTTAAGTAAATGGATTGATTCAAAAGACTAATTTAATTTCCTTGAACTCAAAGATATTACAATGGTGGGATAGGAACAAGGAAAATAAAAAAAACACAACGAAACAAAAGAAACAACAAAAGATGCCTTTATATGCCATTTAACCCAATATTTCTAGTTTTTCTTTTTCTTTTTGATTACAAAGTTCCGAAGTATCATGTTACTGTCATCAGAACCACTGTCTTCATCTTCACACTTCTCGCTTTCATTCGATTCATCAGAGTTACTTTCATCATCGGTTTCAGAATTATCTAGGTGTTCATCATAATTTTGTTTTGCTTTCTACTCTTTCAAAAGGTTAATCACCATTTTCAATCCATTAAGCATGATTCTCTCAAACTTGGATTTTGCCCTGTAGTTGTTGTTGAGGATAGATTCCAGTTAGTTTTCTTCACTTGGAGTCTCAATTTTGTATGTCCATCCTTCATCAGTTTTTGTCATTTGCATAAGATGCAATGTAGTCTTGTCAATCATGCTTGTTCTGGAGCAAGGTTTACTTGTCTCACTGACACAGTCTACTCCATAGTGAACAAGAACCTTTGATATAAAAGCGCAATATGGCAGCTTTGCAGATTCCAGTTTAGTAATCTTTATCATGTTGTCAGATATAGTAGTAGGCCAGTTGATTTGAATGTTTTCCTTCAATGCTTTCAGCAAAAGCAAATCCTCAGTAATAGCCTGTGCTTGATTACCTCCTCTTGGCATTAGAATCCATGATATGACAAGTATAACAAGTCGATCATCTACTTTCATTCCTCCTGTTTTGTAATTGGAATAATCTTTGAGTTCATCAGGATTTCTCAGTGTGCTTAGATACTCAGTAAACTTGTGAAATCCTTCAATTTCCAAGTGGCAAGATGCTCCTTCAAACTTTATCCCTGCAAGATTTGTCCAAATTTCTTCAGTTAGTTTTACATCCACTCCCTTAGCCTTGGAGCAGAGTATATGATAACGGTCTAAAAACCGTTATTTTCATGCTTAAATTTGATATCAAAACACACCCATATGGCTTAGAATGAGCTTAAAATCAAGTAAAACACTTAGTTGAGTCAGTTGAGTCAAGTGAGAGTCAAAAGTTTGTTTTAGAGATATTATGCTTGTTTTTACATTGTTTTTGCAGGGTTTTGAGGTGAACTGAAGATGGAAGTAAAGCAAGGTGAACTTAGACTCGTGAAAGATGAAGAAAAAGGATGAAAAGAAGAGTCAAAAGGACCATTGAGCATTAGAAAGGACCGCTGAGCGTCAGAAAGATCGCTGAGCGTCCAGAGCGATTAGAGGCAAACCACTCAGCGGTAAAACTGACCGCTGAGCGGTGGCGCGACTGAGAGGAAAACCGCTGAGCGGTTTAATTAGGCGTTGAGCGGTTATCTATTTTTATTTGGCTTAAATTTTGTTATCTTTTTGGTCTATAAATAGCCCCAATGTGATTCAAATTATATTCTTTTGGTAGAGAGAAACGTCCACAGCAGCTCTATACACCTTGGAGGAGGTTCCTTGGATGCTTAGGCTCCAATCTACCAAAGTTAGGGTTTGCTTTTTCATTCTTCCATTGTATTTCATCTAGTTCATCATGATTATGGTGAACTAAACCCTTTGTTGTTGAGGAACAACGTATTCTTTTGAAACTCTCATATATCCAAATTCTTATTTATTTTATAGGCTTGCATATGCTTGATTTATCAATTGTTGGGTTCCTTACCTTTGCTTAATGCTTTTATCGTTTAACTCATTTGATATATGTTGTTATTCTTTATTGATACAGAGACGTACATTAATGTCATGAACTGGGGGGAATTCATTAATTAACCTAATACCGCCTAGAGATAGGGGTAGGACGATCAATTATATTTTGCTTCTGTTTATCATGCATTATTAGTTACTAGGGGAGGCTCGAGAAAGCAAGCCAGTAATTAGTAATAGGCTCTTTTCGCCAAGAGATTGGGTTAAGGGTAGACCAAGAAAGTTTTCATGACAATAGGATAAATAAGCGAATTAAATAAGAAGAGTAGATATAAGAGAGTGAATAAGATGAAATTGTAAACCCCAACAACACCATACATTAATAGTTTTTCCCTTGCCAATTGATTCACTGCATTTGCATGTTTACTTTTGTTATTGCATTCAAAAACCTAAATTTAATTCTTTTCTCAAGTCTTACGCAATTAGGTTACACGAAAGTTAAGGCCTAAGAGTCCTTTGGGAAACGATACTTGGACTTACCCATTTTATATTACTTGATAACGATCTGGTACACTTGCCAAGGACTTAACAATATACCATCTTCAACCCTTAGATTGCAGTAGAAAACTTTAACCAGATTGGGATACCAAGGGTCAGACATTTCCACAAACTTTCTCAGCCCTTGACGTTTTATCCATCTCTGAAATTCGAAACCTTCTTCTCTGAAAAATTTTACCTTTAAGTATCTGTGAGGTATTAAATTTCTCATCTTCCAGCAGTCCAGAAACTTAGCTTGTATATCATCATCACTTATCCAACCATTGAGTTCTGGAACCCTTCAAAGTCGCTTCTGCCCAATTGTCTTGGTACGTCTCTTCTGTGCAGAGCTTGAATCCATTTGATATATAGACAGGAACAGACGGAGATCTTTGACGAAGATGGTGACAGTTTGAAGATAGTGATTATGATGTAGTTCCAATGATACTTGAGAATTTAATCTGATATATGAATTAATATTTTGGAGGGAACCCGTAATTTTCACTTTCACACCAAAATGGAATTTTAAATTTCAAATTAGTCAGAACTTTACAGCACATAGTCGAATGTATTAAAACTGAAGTTGACTAAGAATTAAGAAAGTCATTTCCAAACAATTTATTCTACCAAACAGTTTAGCAGACAACATAAACAATCATATAGCAACAATCAATCAATATATGCATGATGCCACAAATAAATATAGATTTACCAGTTGTAGACACTCAAGGTTTTTGATATGTTCCATAGTTGATTCATCCTTGAGATCATTTCTGCATCAGCTGTATATCCTACAAAATAATTAGGTTTTGGTTGTTGGTACCCATCTGACTTTGGGTCCTTGATTGTTAGTTCTTGTCACATGTTCCTTTGGTATCCAAACACATAATCCTTGAGGAACAACAACATTTCTATAATAACATTTTCTAACAGTATGACCAACACAATTGCAGTAAAAACATGCATTTCTAGCAGGTTTTCTTAACTCGGTAAACTTCCTAGCATTGGTTCTGTTAGAGTGAGCTTTGTATCCTATTCCTTGCCTATTCGTGATTCTGCCAGAAGAATTTAAAATAGCATCTAAGTTGTCTCTACCTTGAGTAAACTTAACTAGCGTGCTAGTCAAGTAATTTATCTTTTCAATATGAGTAGGATAGATTTCACAAGCTTTTTCTACTGTAACAGTTTTAATTTCAACACTCTTAGCAGATAACAAGGCTTCATTCAATTCCTTTTCTAATCTTTCATTTTCTGCAACAAGGTTATTAATTATATTCTCAAAGTCTCTTCTTTCAAAGCTTAGTCGATTTACCTTGTATTGCAGTCGCATGGCTTCAGCATGTAACTCTTTGAAAGCATCTTGAAGCAGATCATATTTGACTTCTACTGGCTCATTTGATATGTTTGCATCACTCTCATAATCGTCCCATGTTACACCTGTTATATAGCATATATTTGATTCCTCCTCTTGATTAGAATCTTCATCACTTGATTTCTCAGAATTAGAGTTCTCCCAAGCAATGTAGGCTCCTTTTCTTCTCATGTTTCTGCCTTGAGGGAATCTTTTCTTCCTTTCTACTTTGGCTGTAAGTTAGGACAATCAGGCTTGATGTGACCTTATTTTCCACTTTCATAGCACTGGACAACATTTGTGCTGAAACTCTTCTTTTTGCTTTGACCTGCATGGTTAGACAGTTGACTATCATTTTGCATAAGTCGACTAAACTTTCTTACCATCAAGGTCATCAGTTCTTTGTCGTCCATCTCTGTTTCTGTGATGTTCTTGCTTGCGGCTTTCAGAGCAATGGACTTCTTTTCTTCAATCTGCTCTTCATCCTTTAGTCTACCAAGTTCTAACTCATGTTCCCGTAACTTGCCAACAACGTAGCCATATTCATAGTTGTAAGATCTTTGGATTAAGAGATTGTAGTGACTTTTGGTTGCCAATTCCTGTTCAGACTTTTCAAAATCTTTATATTGATCTCCTCCTTGTCAAATACTTTGCCAAGAGCCATTAGATGATTTACAATGTGAGTGAATCGTTTCTACACATCATAGATGTTTTCACCAGCCTTCATTCTGAACAATTCATACTCTTGTATCAACAAATTCTTTCTGGCTCTCTTGACTTCATTTGTGCCTTTATGTGTTACCTCTAAGACATCCCACATTTCCTTTGCAAATTTTTATTGAGATATCCTGAAAAATTCATCAATTGTCAGTGTAGAGGCAATAATATTTCTAGCTTTAACATCATATTGAGCTTTTCTATTTTCATCAGCAGTCCACTCAATAAAAGGTTTTAAAACAATTTCACTATCAACAATTTTTTTAGGCACATATGAACCATTCAAAATGGCATCCAAAATTCCTTTATCTTGCGATTCAAGAAAGATTTGCATACGAATTTTCCAAAAAGGGTAATTTTCACCAGCAAACAGAGGTCGTCTGTTTGTTGAAGCACCTTCACCAAAAGTTTGAAAACAGGAAGCCATCCCCAGGTTTTTCAATCGAATAGAATAAAAACAGAGTCGACTAAATTTTCAAAATATCTTATGAAAACCAGCTCTGGTGCCAATTGTTAGGAAACAAGTAGGCTTCGTTTTACACCAAGAGGGGGGCTGAATTGGTGTTAGTTAAAAAAGAAAATCTTTTCGCAATCTTTATACAAAAGTATAAAGCTTTTTTATCTTTCTTGAAATGCAAGTAATGAAAATTCAATATAGCGGAAAAACGCAGTTGACTGCTAAACAGATAAAGTCGACTGGAAATAAAGAGTGCAGGGATAGAGAAAATCAAACACTGGTTTTTATACTGGTTCGACCAATAATGCCTACATCCAATGTCCTTCCAACATAGGAAGCAAATTCACTATAATGGTTGCCGTTTTTACAACAAGGAATTATAGAAGCACCACGCAAAAATATAAATCTCCTCTCTAACCCAAAACCAAAATAAAGCTGCACAACAAAAACAAAATTGCAGCAAGAATCCCCTCTTATGTAATCTGAACCCACGTCGAACAATCCTCAACGTGTAACTAGCACTCTTCACAGGATGCCAAGCCTATCACAGCACACTTCACAGGTTGCCAAGCCTATCACAACAGACTTCACAGGTTGCCAAGCCTTCAATCAAACGCAACAGTCTTCACAGGATGCCAAGCCTTCAAGATCAATCAAGAAGCACCTTCTTCGTGCAGATTATGATCAAGCAGTCAGTTGAATTGACTTCTCCCTTTGAATCTCTCTCAAGAAAGATCACCACCGTCTTCTTGGAGAAATCTTGGAGCTATTAAAATAGAGAATTCAATCTGAAACAGGAAAATGAAAATGTCAGATTATCAAAAGTCTCAGAATAACTTGTGTTGTGTCTATTTATAGTTTTCTGTTAAACAGATTGCTTCTCAGTCGAATAGCCTACTAATTCAATCGACTGTATTAAAACAGTTATAACAGACAGTCAACACAGAGGCTCTCAGTCAACAAAAATCAACACACATTCAATACAGATGACCAAGTCATCAAAGCTTAACTAACTTTTGAAAATATAGCCGTTGGGGCGTGTAAGCATAACATAATTCCAAAACAGATCAATACATAGTCGAATATGTAGTATACAATGTCGACTGACATGTAAAAAAACTTTGAAATTCTTTTCAACTCAAAAACTCACACAACACAGGTTCACAAGATCTGTACAAAGATTTTAGCATAGTCGAATCCATTAAAGGTGTATTCGACTGTACTAGAACTTTGTCACAACAAATATAAGTTCACAAAGGTGCTTGTGATCTTTTACTTACAGAAATGTGAAAGAAAATGTTTTCAATCAATCAGTTCATATTTCACATATCCAAACAAGCATGTTCCACAAATATATCACACAATCAATCATAGGAACACACAATGTAGTACAACAAAACATTTTCAGCAGATATGACAGTTTATTCAGAGTACGAACAGGTAATGCAACAACATGTGTATTGTTATTAAGTATTGTGTTGTCATCATCAAAAACTAGTTTTATATAGAGTTTGTGTTGTCAAGAATCTTAACAAAGATAAAAGTAAACATGCAAAATGCAAAACTTGAATCAATTGGCAAATAAGACTATGAATTAATGGAGTTGTTGGGGTTTAGAATTTCATCCTTATCTACTCTCTGAAATCTAATTTTCTTATTAAATTCGCTTTATTATCAATGTCATACAACTTTCTAATATACTCTAAACCCGATTCCTCGGCGAAGAGAGCCTATTATCAATTACTAGTTTACCATTCCTAGTCTCCATAGTAATTAATAACGCATTATTAACAGAAGTTTAAAGCAATTGGTCGTTCTACTCCTATTCTTAGGTAGAATTTCATAACCAAGAGAATTCTTATCAGTTCTAGATTTCCCCGTACGTTCCTGTATCGGCAAAATCAAATATCATAAGACCGAATGAGTTAAACGATGTAAGGATTAAAATCGGAAAAGAAAACATAAACTATTGATAATACAAGCATATGAATAAAACAATAATTTTGATATAAGAGAGTTTCAAAAGATTACATTCTTCCCTAATAACAATGGGTTTAGTTCACCATGGACATGGTGAAACTAGATGGAATTAATGAAAAGAATGGAAGAATAAACCCTAGAATTGGTGATTCGGAGCACCCGCATCCAAAAACCGCCTCCAAGGAGTGAAGAAGATGATCTGGACGTCTCTGATTGCCAAAAGATTACCCTAAGGGTCACACTGGATCTATTTATAAGGCAGAAAAATAACAGAATTTTGGCCTAGACCCATCATTTAGGCACTCAGCACTCATTACCGCTCAGCGGTGGACTCGCAGGACGCCCAACGATCAATTTGGCGCTCATCATTGGGCGATTCTGGCGCTCAGCGTTGGATTGGCGCTAAGCGATAGTCGTGACTCCTTCTTTTCTCGCCCTTTCTTCTTTCCAAGTCCTTCCTTCTTCATCTTCATCATTCAATTCTCATCAAATCCTTCCAAAACAATGTAAAACCAAGCATAATATCTCTAAAACCACTTTTGGCTCTCTTGTAATCAAACTAAGATGTTTTACATGATTCTAAGCTAATTCTAAGTCATAAAGGTTGAGTTTTGATATCAAATTAATGTATAAAAATAACGGTTTTTAGACTGTTATTAATCATCCTCCCAGGTTGGAGAGGATTCGACCACGAATCTGGCAAATCTGCAAAAGGAGAGAGATCAGCCACATTAAAAGTAGGGTGTACATTATAAGTGCCAGGCAAATCAATCTCATATGCATTATCATTTATTTTGCGTAGGACTTGAAAAGGACCATCTCCTTTAGGATTGAGTTTGGATTTCCGTTGTGAAGGAAATTTATCCTTGTGCAAGTGAATCCATACCCAATCACTAGGAGAGAAAGTTACATTTTTCCTACGCTTATCGACACTAGATGCATGTTTTTGATTGGTGTGTTCAATGCGTGTCTTAACTCTACTATGCAAATCTTTAATGAATTGCACTTTGGACACACCATCTAAGCACATGGACTCAAAGTCAAGAAGGGAAGAAGATTTGATTCAGTGAGGGGGTTGAAACTATAAACAATGTGAAAAGGAGAATGAGTGGAAGTAGAGTTGACAACCCTATTATAAGCAAACTCAATATGGGGTAGCAACTCTTCCCACTGGCGTGGATTGCACTCAAGACAACATCTCAACAATTGACCCAAAGTTCTATTAGTCACCTCAGTCTGACCATCAGTTTGTGGATGACAAGTGGTAGAAAAAAGAAATTTAGTGCCCAACTTGTTCCACGAAGATCACCAGAAATGACTAAGGAACTTTGAATCTCTATCAAAAACAATTGTCTTAGGCAAACCATGCAAAAGTACTACCTCTCTAAAGAATAAGTTAGCAATATGGACAACATCATCTACTTTGTGGCAGTGAATAAAGTGTTTGCAATGCTCATGAAGAATAACTAAAGTTTTTGCAATCCCAAACTGCCCCATCAAACCTCCCTCATGTGCTGCTTTAATTAAGAGAAGACACAATGAACTCTTGGGCACACAAAGGCATTTATTTTTGAAAAGAAAGCCATTGGTAAGGAAAAAAATCCTTGTGCGGTCCATGAGTGCATTGTTCAAATAAAGAAAAGAAATCACTGTCATCTTGATACAACTCCTTTATGTGATCAAACCCAAGAAACTTGGTTTCAAGAGTAGTTAAAAGAGTGTGTCTTCTTGATAGCGCGTCTGCAACTATATTAGAAGAACCCTTCTTGTGTTTGATTACATAAGGAAATTGTTCTAAGAACTCCACCCACTTAGCATGTCTCTTATTGAGTTTGCCTTGACTTTTCAAATGTTTTAGAGTCTCATTATCACTATGGATTACAAACTCTTTTGAAAGTAAGTAATGTTGCCAAGTTTGCAAAGCTCGAATGAGAGCATATAATTCCTTATCATAGGTGGAATAATTCAAGTGACTCCCTTTAAGCTTTTCACTAAAGTAAGAAATAGGGTGTCCTTCTTGAAGAAGTACGGTCCCAATGCCCACATTAGAAGTATCACACTCAACTTCAAATGACTTAGAAAAGTCAGGTAAGGCTAAAATGGGAGCATGAGTTAACTTGTCTTTAAGGACTTGAAAACTCTTTTGCTGCTCATCCCCTACTTAAAACCTACATCCTTCTTGACTATGTCACTTAAAGGAGTGGCGAGAGAAGAGAAATTAGGCACAAAGCGACGGTAAAAACTGGCTAAGCCATGAAAGCTCCTCACATCCTTGATGTTTTGAGGAATAGGCCACTCCCTAATAACATCAATTTTGGAGGAGTCGACTTTAACTCCTTGGGCGCTAATAATAAAGCCTAGAAAAACTACTTGCTCCATGCCAAAGATGCACTTCTCTAAATTAGGAAACAATAAAGCCTCCCTTAAGGCTTGAAGAACACTCCTAACATGCATGCAATGATTATCTAAAGACACACTATAAATGAGAATGTCATCAAAATAGACCACTACATATTTGCCTATGAAAGTTCTTAGAACATGATGCATGAGACGCATGAATGTGCTTAGAGCATTAGTCAAGCCAAAAGGCATGACAAGCCACTCATATAGGCCAAATTTGGTCTTAAAAGCAGTTTTCCAAGTCCTTCCTTCCTCCTTTTCATCATTCAATTCTCATCAAATCCTGCCAAAACAATGTAAAATCAAGCATAATATCTCTAAAACCACTTTTGTCTCTCTTGTAATCAAACTAAAGTGTTTTCCATGATTCTAAGCTAATTCTAAGTCATAAAGGTTGTGTTTTGATATCAAATTAATGTATAAAAATAACAGTTTTTAGATCGTTATCACAACCCCAAACATAGAACTTTGCTTGTCCTCAAGCAAACAAAATAAAACTTAGCCTTCCACATATCATCAAAATGGTTCAACACTTTCAAAACTCATTCTTTCAAGTAATTTCTCAATTTACCTCTTCAATGGAATCTAATCAAGATGCATACATGCTTCAATTCATTCTAGTTCACATATTGGTCACATAATCACATACTCTCCAACAGATGTTACTTTTATGAATGATCAGTCAACTAAGCACAGATGTAATCATGAAATTCATCAATCCTTTCCAGGAGGTCACTCTTCTCTCTACTATCCACTTGTCACATGAAACAAAATTGACTTTCATCTAGTACAATCAACATTCTCACACACAAATGTCATCACAAGGACTTTTTCAAGGCTTATAACGCGGCTGGGTTAACAAGAAACATTGGTTTTTCAAATCAAAAAGTCATTGAGTTAAGAAAGGTATTCAACATTCACAGTTCAAGCACAAACTCTCTTTCAACCAATCTACTCATTCCCAACTTTTCCCTTTTTCTTTTATTTTGCATTGAGCTTATCTTTCATGCTTTTCTTTTCTTTTCTTTTCTATTTTTCTCATACTTTTTTTTTCATTCATCACATTAGCTCAATGCTTTCTCTTTTACCTTTCAATTCCCCCAACAACCCCAAACTTGAACCTTTATCAATACCATTCAATTATTCTCAACTCAACTCAAAGTAAAGATTTTTCTCAACAGGATTTTCAAAGTGTGTCAGGCTAAGGTTCAAAAAGGGTAGAACACATGGTTCTTTTTACTTTGGGCGAAAATTTGGCTAAGTAAGGGCTTCCAAAAGTGGCCTTGATCATATGACATAAGCATGTAATTCAATCAATAAAAAAGACTCATGAAATATCATTCATGCTTTTAATTGAATAACGAATATATCAACAAGCACTTTGAAGCTAAAAACCTCACACAGCTATGCTCACTCAACAATTCAATCATACATCCTGCTTAGCATCATAACCACAATCATAACTCATCATGCATCTGTTCACACAGCTTGTGAACAATTCACCTGTATATAAGCATGTAAAGCAATCTCAATCATAATCCATATCAAGCATCATCAAGCAAACTAATCACGCAATCATTAAGTCAAACCATCATCAGAAAAGGTGTTCAGGCAAGTACACACATAACTACACTACTCAACACAATCCAACCTATTCCTAAAGTTCAAATTACAAAGGAAAAAGCAAAATAAACCCTGGGTTGCTTCCTAGTAAGCACTTGTTTAACGTCACGAGCCTGACCCAATAACCTTATGGGTCTACCAACTTCAACACCGTTGAGAGTTGTTCCACTTCTCCTCCCAAATACTGCTTGAGTCTTTCGCCATTCACCACCCAACTGTTCTGTGGATCATTCTTAGCTGGATTCACCAATTCAATTGCTCCATTAGGATATACATGCTTTATTACAAAAGGCCCCGTCCATTTTGACTTCAGCTTTCCAGGAAATAACTTCAGCCTTGAATTGAATAATAGAACCTGCTGCCCAGGGTTGAAAGCTCTCTTTATTAATTTCCTGTCATGATAAAATTTTACCTTTTCCTTATAACTCCTAGATGAGTCATATGCATGTAACCGCATCTCTTCAAGCTCCAACAGTTGACTTCTACGTTTGCTTTGAGTTTCATGAGGATCAAAATTTAAGAATTTCAAAGCCCACAAAGCTTTATGCTCCATCTTCACTGGTAAGTGACATTGAGTTGGCTCTGTTTACCACAGGTACTTGAGAGAAACACTGATAGTGTGCATTTGTGAGGTTCTGTTGCTTTTGATTCACCTCTTGAACTGATTCATTATTTTGCCATGCTTTGAATTGCTTGGATGATTTCTCTGAGTATTTGTTTTCTCTAACTCTATGTGGGATACTGTTTACTTCCTTTCATCGTCCAGATTTCTTGAGAATTGTGTAATTCTGTTTGTTTCTTTCATTGTGAGTCTTTGTTTTCTGTCTGTTGAGTCTGTGTCACCATCCTTCTATCTGTTGAACCGTTCCCTGTTTTGCGTCTTGATTTTGCCCAGGAATGCAAAAGACTAAGTGTGGTCTATTTTGATGAGTCAATATTTTATTGATTTCACTTAGTTTATTGTGCTAGAATTAATTAGGGAATTGTGCTTAATTGTCCGGTATTTTCCCGTTTTTCCTAATTATGCTTAATTTGATCGGAAATTCTAATTTTAATTAATTTGAATTTTCTGAGCTAATTATTTGAATTATTATTTTCAGGGAAAATTTTAGAAACGCAATTTGGGACATTTGGAGGACACCAAATAAATTCAAGACTCTTTGCATAGACTTTTGAAAATTAGTTGTATTGTAATTTAGTAGTTAAGGATTTTTTGACAAACTCTTTTGCATCTTGGGCCAAGTTTTGGTAAAAGATATAAGGTCCAAATAGTGATTTAGGTTTAAAATATTTTATATTTATTTTGTTGTATTAGTATTTTGGCGCCGTTGCCGGGGACCAACGGTTCGGTTTTAGGTCTTTTGTTGTATTAGTATGCGTTGTCTTGTCTTGTATTGTGAGTGTGATGTTCTGTTTTGTGTGTTCGTCATTGTGTGTTGCATTTAGGTAGCTTTAGTTGCATATTTTCATTGCATTCTTCTTTCCCCCCTTCCTTCTACATGTCTACCTACTTTGATTTTGTGAATACTGTTTCTTCTGCCTGTGTCTTTGATTATGATTCTCCTTCTGCATCTGACTCTGATATTACTTCTCATGGATATTCTGCTGATTTCTATGTTGAGAACAAAATGAATCATCCTCCAACTCCTGAGAGTGCTCCTAGGGAGCAAGCTTCACTTAATGAGGATGATGTTCATTGCGTTCTCACCTCTAGACTGATACATTTGCTGCCTAAGTTTCATGGTTTTGCAGGAGAATGCCCATACAGACACTTGGAGGAGTTCTACACCATTTGCTCTTCAAAGAAACCTCCTCATGTCCCTAATGATCACATGTTCTTAAAGGCATTCCCACACTCATTACAAAGAAGCAGCAAGGGATTGGCTTTATGGTCTTCCTCCTGGATCCATCACTTCTTGGGAAGATCTTGAGCATATGTTCTTTGATAAATTCTTCCCCGCTCAGTATGGTTACAACAATGATCCAGGATGGAATGACCCTAGCTTAGGATGGTATGACGCTCCACAACAATATCAAACATCTTCGAATTCTTGTATGCCTTCTCCATCTATTCAGGAACCACAACAGCTGCAGTTTCATGAGCCCGCCCAAACAACTCCTCATCTTCCCACTACTTCTGAGCCTACATTGAAGGAGTTATTGGAGCAGATGACTATTTTGAACATTTAGTTCCGGTGAGAGAACATGGAGTTTCAGCAGGAGACCAGTGCTTCCATTCAGAGTTTGACTGATCCGATGGGGCAGATGGCCACTCAACTCACTAAGGAACAATCTTATGTTTTAGAGGAATCACTATTTCAGACTGTTCAGCTTCCAGATGATGTTGGTGTCATCAACATAGGAGATGGGGAGCAGAGTCATGAGCTTACTATTGTGCCACCTACTTTCCCACCCTCCTATGTCCCTACTCTTGCACTTGAGGAGACTGATGAAGATTTGGAGGACCAGGCAGGTATATGCAGTAATTTTGAGTCAGGTAGACCACTTTCACCTTCCACCACTCTACCAACATTCAGGGAAGTGGAGGTAAACATACCTATGATTGATTCCGTTGTTGATGATTATGTTGTTGATAGGTATGTTGATGTTGATGATATTGATGAGCATGCTTTTGATTTTCACTCTTTGCATGATGAGAAACAACTTTTGCCATCTTGTTTGAATGCTTATTCTCCATGCACTGAACATGAATCTTAGCCTATTGTTGATATTGCTTCTAAATTTGAACTTGATTCATGTTCTGAGGGTATATCTGAGGTTCAGCCTCTTACACTAGGATTGGGTGTTATACCTCAGCATGTTATTTCTGTGGAACCACATTGCACTAACCATGTTGCAGGAGGTACATATGGATTTGATCAACACACACCCATGGTGAAAGACAAAGCTGAACCTGCTCATCAACAATCACTGCTTCTTGAATCCAACTGTGGAGGACATCTCCCTGCTTGATCAAATTTGGAGGATGAAGCAATTCTTCCTCAACACTTCTTTGCTGAATCTTGTTGTGGAAAACATCTCCCTGAAAGTCCAAAATTGGAAACTGCCACCATGATCAGGGGAGTTTCCTTTTCCCTTCTCCTCCCTTTCCCACTTTTATTGCACTTGTCCATGATCTGTAGACTGTTCTGAATTTTGATTTGATGATTGTGACACATTGAGGACACTGTGTAGTTTAAGTGTGGTCTATTAGGGGAGAGTCTGATTTTTCTTTGATTAGTTTATGTTTTCTACGTTAAATTCTTTTTTTTTTTTTTTCTAGGTAGTTTTTGTTTTGTCTTGTGTACAGTTTTACATGTTTCTATTGATTTTTGGACTTTGTTTAGGTTGTTAGTTTTTCCCTCACTTCATTGATACTGATTTGCTTGGAAATCCTTGCTTTTCTTTGCTTGGAAAGATGATTATGATGTTTGAGAGGGTGATTGATTGTGATAGAAATACCCTGTGCGAGATTTGAGCCATTTGATATTCTTTCTTGTGTGTGATATGTCTCTTGATTGCTTGCGCATGTGCCTTGGCTTGACTCTTTTTTATGTTTCTTGATTGATATGCATGTTTGGAAGTGATAAAGGAAATTTTGTTGTTAAGCCTCTTTAGCTAGATGAGCCTACCCTGTTGTGATCCATTGATAGCCCCTTTAAGCCTATACTTTCCCCATTTCTTTGTTTTGAAGCTCATACACTAGCCCAATGTGACAAACCATGTTTACCTAAACCTTAGGGAATTTTGGAGCTTTGGAATTGTTTTGGGAATAAGTGTAGTCTACTGGGAGATTTTGATGAATTGGCTAGTTGGTTCCTCTTCTTGTTTTGTTTTATAAATATGTTGTGTATCTTGTCTCTTAGAGTTGTGTTCTGAAAAGAGAGAAAAGAAAAGAGACAAGATGAAAAAGAAAAAGAAAAGAAAAAAATACAGAAAAATTAAAAAAAAAAAAACTTTTGTGAATAATGGAGTCAAGAAGATGATTGAATTAGAGGTTTTGGGTGTGATTTGACTGTGTTTACACTTGTTTCCCATTGCTTCTCTGTTTCTTTTGGTTTTTAGCTTCTCATCCATATTTATCCTCCCTTTTCCTTGGCCCCATTTCACCCATAAAAGACCTTTTGATTTGAACATACATATGTGTTTGAGTGTTGATATTAGAGGTTTGCTAAGACTGTTTGTTGCTTGCTTTCTTGAGTACATTGAGTTGGCACTATTTACCATAGGCACTAGAGAGAAACACTGATAGTATGCATCTGTGAGGTTCTGTTGCTTTTGATTCACCTCTTGAACTGATTCATTATTTTGCCATGCTTGGAATTGCTTGGATGATTTCTCTGAGTATTTGTTTTCTCTAACTCTGTGTGGGATACTGTTTACTTCCTTTCATCGTCCAGATTTCTTGAGAATTGTGTAATTCTGTTTGTTTCTTTCATTGTGAGTCTTTGTTTTCTGTCTGTTGAGTCTGTGTCACCATCCTTATGTCCGTTGAACTGTTACCTGTTTTGCGTCTTGATTTTGCCCAGGAATGCAAAAGACTAAGTGTGGTCTATTTTGATGAGTCAATATTTTATTGATTTCACTTAGTTTATTGTGCTAGAATTAATCAGGGAATTATGCTTAATTGTCCGATATTTTCCCGTTTTTCTAATTATGCTTAATTTGATCGGAAATTCTAATTTTAATTAATTTGAATTTTCTGAGCTAATCATATGCATTATTATTTTCAGGAAAAATTTTGTAAACACAATTTGGGACATTTGGATGACACCAAATAAATTCAAGACTCTTCACATAGACTTTTGAAAATTAGTTGTATTGTTAAGGATTTTTTGACAAACTCTTTTACATCTTGGTCCAAAACAAAAAAAAGAAGAAAAGTTAAAAAAAAAGGAAAAAAAAAGAAAAAAGAAAAAAAAGAAAAAAGAAGAAAAGTTAAAAAAAAGGAAAAAAAAGAAAAAAAAAAGGAAAAGAAAAAAAAAGATAAAGGAAGGGACGGTGCCCTAGATTGAAGGAGCGGCCACTTTCAAAAAGAAAAAAACTCTCACTCTCAGCATATATTTTGGAGGAGGTGCTGCAACATTTTAGACACTTCTCTCTCGGCATTTTGAAGGGAAGGAGCAACATACATTCTTCATGAAGAGGGACTCGGTGGATGGCATTGGATGAAGGGCTGAAACTTTTTTTTTTTAGATAACAGTTTTTTTTCTTTGCTGAACCACATTGACAGCGATTGATTATGGTTGGAAGGGAACCGCCACTCATGTTGCTTTTGTTGGTTTCAATTATAGAGAAATGGCAATGATAATTTTATTCTAGCAATAAAGTGGAATCGTTGATTTAGCTTGGATTTCACGCACACGCTGCATCAATTTGACAATTCTTGGAATGTTGTTGACGCTGGTTTCTACGAGAAGCACTTTTCCTTTTCTTTTATAATAAAAGTAACGTTGTTCATGATGAGAGGAGAGAGGGCACGAACCCCATTTAGTAGAATTGCTTGAAGATGGGCGGTGATTGTAATTGCTTGAAGATGGAGCGCTGTGGACGAACTAGGAGAAAGCACATTCGGTGCTACTTCTTGGGAGAGCTCATGCGGAGGTGTTACGGTGTGCAGCACAAGATTTTCTAAACCGCAATGTTTTTTTTATTATTGAGCCTAAGCGTTATTTTTTTATTCCAAGCTGCATTCCATTTCTTAGTTTAAGTGTAGAGATGTTAATTCCTGCTGCAATATGTTTTATTTCTTTATTAGTTTAAGTGATGCATATTAATAGTTTTAACTGTGCTAGATATTTGTGTTACAGTGTTAGGCATTTAATATTTTTCCTTTAATTTAATGTTTTAAATTATGTTTGTCCGGTTGTGTTTAATGTTCATTTTAATTTATTCATCTGCATTCACAATCCTTTCACAACCCCTTCCCCACTACGTGTTAGACCTGATTCTGAACCGCAGTTGGTCCTTGAGAGACGACCTAGGAGTCACTTCCTAGCTATACTGCATTTCTCATATGCAATTAAATTTGTATGGGCCGCGACACCCATCAAGTCTTCATAGTCGTCCTGTAAGCCCAAACCAATCTTTTCTTGAAAAAGTAACTGTCTTTTCTAAGATTCTTTTGATTTCCCTGTTAGAAACTTCAACTTGACCATTTGTTTGAGGATGGTAAGGTGCCGCCACTTTATGTCTTACCCCTTAATGTTTAAGTACCTTTGCAAGCTGAGAGTTACAAAAATGAGATTCCCCATCACTGATGAGTACCCTGGGAGTTCCAAAATGTGAAAAGATTTGTTGTTTTAAGAATTTGATCACAGTATTGGCATCATTTTAGGGCATGCTAGAGCTTCAACCCATTTACTCACATAATCAACTGCCACCAATATATATTCATTATTAAAAGATGGTGGAAAGCGTCCGACAAAATCAATATCCCAACAATCAAAAACTTCTACTTCCAGATTTCCTTGTAATGGCATCTCATGCCGTCTCAAAATAGTCTCAATCCTTTGACATGGGTCACAATTTCTACCATGATTATGAACATCTTTAAACAAAGTAAGCCAATAAAAACCTGATTAAAGGATTTTTGCAGTAGTTCGTTCTCCGTTATAATGGCCTCCGTAAGGTGAATTATGACAGTGCCAAAGAATTCCTTCTGCTTCTTTTTTCGTTACACATCTTCTCAAAAGATTATCAGCTCCAATCTTGAATAAATACGAATCATCCCATATGAATTGCTTAACATCATGTTAAAAATTCTTTTTCTGTTAGCAATTAAATTCTTCCGAAATAACACCTGCAGCTTTAAAATTTTCCATATCAGCAAACCATGGCCTTTATTGAATATACAAGAGAGTTTCATCTTAAAAAAAGAATCCCAGATCTCCTTCTCCTTGCTTGTAACTTCTTTGTTGACTAGCCGAGATAAGTGATCATCAATTAAATTCTCACTTCCCTTTTTATTACGAATTTCCACATCAAACTCTTGTAACAAAAGCACCCATCTAAATAATCGTGGCTTTGAGTCTGATTTTGTCATTAAGTACTTTATAGCCGCAAGATCCGTATAAATAATCACTTTAGATCCAATGAGATAAGATCTAAATTTCTCCAGTGCATAGACTATGGCCAAAAATTCCTTTTTCGTAGTGGCATAATTTAATTGAGCTTCATTCAAAACTTTACTAGCATAGTAAATTGCATGAAATACTTTCTTCTTTCTTTGGCCCAGCACAACATTGATGGCATAGTCACTAGCATCACACATAAGCTCAAAATCTTTACTCCAATCTGGGGCTACAATCACTGGAGTAGAAGTCAAGCTTTTCTTCAAAACATTAAAAGCTTGTACACATTCCTTACTCATCACAAATGGCATGTCCTTGACAAGCAGATTACTCAATGGCTTAGCAATCTTTGAGAAGACTTTAATAAATCTCCGGTAAAACCCAGCATGGCCTAAGAAACTTAGAATTCCTTTTACATTTGTAGGTGGTAGAAGTTTTTCAATAACCTCAACTTTTGCTTTGTCCACTTCAATCCCCCTGGCTGAAATCTTGTGCCCCAAAACAATTCCTTCTGTCACCATAAAATGACACTTCTCCCAATTCAAAACAAGATTTGTTTGAACACATCTCTTAAGAACGGCTTCCAGGTTGATCAAACACCTTTGAAAGGAGTCTCCAAACACTGAAAAATCATCCATGAAGACTTCCATACTTTTCTCCATAAAACCTGCAAAGATTGCCTGCATACACCTCTAAAATGTGGCTGGGGCATTACATAGTCCAAATTGCATTTTTTTATGAGCAAATACACCAAAAGGACATGTAAAGGCTGTCTTTTCTTGATCTTCAGTTACAGTAGAAAGAATTAAATGAAGCTTCGTTATCTGCTAAGAATGTTGAAATTAAAATTGTTAAAGTAGAAAAAGATTGTGACAATTGTCCTGCTCATATTGAAAAGATAGATTACTTGGCTAGCATACTAGCTAAGTTTACTCAAGGAAGAGACAAATTAAATGTTGTATTAAAATCATCTGGCAGAGCTATATACAGGCAAGGAATAGGATACAAAGCTCAATCTAACAGAACCAATGCTAAAAGATTTACTGATTTAAGTAAACCTGCTAGAAATGTATGTTTCTATTGTAATTGTGTTGGCCATATTGTTAGAAATTGTTATTATAGAAATGTTGTTGTTCCTCAAGGATTATGTGTATGGAGACCAAAGGAACAAGTAACAAAGACTAACAATCATGGACCCAAAGTTAAATGGGTACCAACAACCAAAACTTAATTTGTTTTGCAGGTTGTATAGCAGATGCAGTTGATTACAAGGATGGCCATACTGAGCGCCTAAATGATGGGCCTAAGCCAAAATTCTGTTACTTTTATGCGTTATAAATAGCCCCAGTGCGACCCTCAGAGTAATCTTTTGGCAAACAGAGACGTCTAAAGCACTTCTACACTCCTTGGAGGCAATATCTTGGATGCTTAGGCTCCAATTTATTAAATCTAGGGTTTACTCTTTCATCTTTTCCATTAATTCCATCTAGTTTCACCATGTCTATGGTGAACTAAAACCCTTTTTTGTTGGGGAACAATGTAATCCTTTTGAAACTCTCTTATATTGAAATTCTTATTTTATTCATATGCTTGTATTATCAATTGTTTGGGTTTCTTATCTAAGATTAATGCTTACATCGTTTAACTCATTCAGTGTAAAGATATTTGATTTTGTCGATACGGAGATGTACGTGGAAGTCTCGAACTGATAGGAATTCCCTTGATTAAGAAATACTGCCTAGAAAAAGGAGTAGGACGATCAATTGCTTTTGCTTCTGTAATTTAATGCATTGTTAATTACTAGGGACACTAGAGATAGTAAACTAGTAATTAGTAATAGGCTTTTTTCGTCGAGAGATCGGGTTTAGAGTATATTAGAAAGTTTGTATGGCAATTGATAATAAAACGAATTTAATAAGAAAAGTAGATATAAGAGGGTGGATAAGGATGAAATTGTAAACCCCAACAACAACATTCATACATATCTTTTCTTTGCCAATTGATTCAAATTTGCCTTTGCATGTTTAAATTTAGTTTTGCATTAACCCTACAAAATTATTCTTCTTTTAAGTCTTATGCAATCAATTTACATTAAAGATAAGGCCTAAGAGTCCTTTGGGAGAACGATACTCGGTCTTACCGTTTATAATACTTGATAACGATCTGGTACACTTGTCAGGGGCTTAACAGCTGCATTATTGCTAAATTGAATTGGTTGTGATTATGTGATTGTATGAATGTTTTGCCTGATTGCTTGATTGATTGATTGATTGAGTTTGAGACTCTGTTTTCATAAGTCTTAGTCGACTGCTTTATTAATTCATTCGACTATGTCCTGCACATGTTTTTTGAAACTATGTTTTGAAATACTTTTTGACACACCCTGTCAACTAGGCTCACTGGGTATTCAACTGTGAATATTCTATAGAGTTGGGTCTGAAATTCAATTTGTTTTTTTTTGTACGAAAATAAAGCTAAATATTTCCCTCCAAAATTTAATCCAAATCTGACATATTAAAACCATGACAATCATGGGTCACTACACTACTTCTCACTGTTTTGATACTCCATTATCCTCATTCTTCCTGTGTAAACTCTCGTTCTTCTTCAACCATAATGGCCTCAAGCTCACACCAAGAACAAGGATCAAAACTATTGCTTCAAGGAATGCTAGAAGGGCCTCTGATTTAAATAGTTGGATTAGCGATGATGAAGCACAGTCAAAATATATGGATTGTTGGAAGAGAAGAACTTTGATAATGCATAAATTTCTGAAGTTGAAGTTTTTCAAAAATGAAGGATTTCTATTTTAGGGATGGCTTAAACGCCAAGGTTTGAAGAAATTTTTTGAAATGGCGAGCCCCTGGTATCCAGACTTGGTGAAGGTTTTCTATTGCAATTTGAAAATTGAAGACGATATTCTCTGTTCTCGGGTAAAAGGAGTTGACATCAAATTGACTAATGAAATATGGAGTACTGTTGGTGGATTAAAGATTGATGGAGAAAAATGTCATCTCAGGATAAATGGTTTCCACAAGTTCGCTGAATACCAGAACTGTCTGAGAAATGCAAGCGATTGTAGAGACTACTCTAATTACAAGAATGGTTGAATGAAGAAAGATGAAAGATTGCAATTTATGTCATTGCCTATATACTTATGGCAAGAGGAGGAAACTATGCACAAGCCACTACCGAAGATTTGATGTTGCTAAAAGCTTTGAAAGAAAATATTCAGGTGGACTAGCCTGCAGCCATTTCTGACAACATGCTGAAAGTAACCAAGTCAGAATCAGGAAAATTGTCTTATTGTGTTTTCATCTCAAAAGTACTAATTTACTGTGGTGTAGAATGCATTGGTGAATCAAGTGAACAATATCAATGGACATGCCGCATTGACAAGATTGTTCTTCATTTAATGCACATGGTGAAATCATTTGAAGGTTGGACATACAAAGATGAAACTGTGAAAAATGATAATATTGCATCCTCCTCCCAAACCAATCAGTACAGGGCAAGGAATGAAAGGATTGTTTTGAGCAAGTTAAATGAGATTGAAAGGAAACTTGATGAGCACATCAAAAAGAGTCATTAAAATGATGAGAATGAAACCTCTGAAGAAGCAAGTTCTTCTGACAAATCTTCACGAGAAAGTGATGAATAAGATAGTGAGGAGAAAAGGCTTGAGGACAGTGGAAGTGACATTATTCTCAAAATGTTTATTAACAAAAAGAGGAAGAAAAACTAATTTTATCCTTAAAAAGTGTTTCCTTTTGTCTGTTTTTCATTTTGAATGGCTTATAATGCCATCTTTTGTGTGTTTTTGTTCCTTGTCTGATCTATCAATGTAATATTTTTTTTATCAAGGAAATGAAATTAGTAGTTTGAATCAATACAGTGCTTTTAATTTCTTTAACATTGTTTGATCTGATTGAATGATTTGACTGCAATATGATTGAAGTCAACTATGCTTATTTGTTAAACAACTTTACATATTGACTTTTGTTATTTCTGGTAATATTTCTTGCTTAACTAAAATGCTTGATCTGGAAAAGATCCTTGAAAGGTTTTGCAAGAAAAACATTGCTTTGGAAACTACAAGTGGAATTCAACAACTTTGGAAAGCAATGCATTCGACTGGGAAAATAATGCAATCGACTGATCATAACAGGGTTATAAATTTCAATTCTAGAATTTGATTTTCTTTCATTGATTGCTTATTTTGAATATCTGCTATTATCTGTGATATTAATTGATTTTAAATATCTTGATTGAGATAATATTGTGAGATTGTTGGTGATTGTATCATTACCTGACTAAACTATTTGATATCTTTTGCTTGATACAACTCTGTACCATACTGATTGTATACTCTGATATATTGCATTGTGCATCTAATATGGTTTTTAATTTCCATGCATAATGACAGGGGGAGTATTACATTTTACACATTTATCTTCACATGCCTGCATTTCAGGGGGAATGATTATTTACATGTGATTAAATGTGAGAGGGAGAGCATCATTGCATCTTGATAATTGCATATTCTTTTTTATGCATCTCTGTTTGATATTTCAGCATAAATATCTACAGCATACCTTTTTTGCTAATGCACAAAGGGGGAGAGAATGCATGAAAGCATTATGAAAGGGGGAGAATGATTCATTTTGTCTCATATTCTGCTTGATATTTTGTTGTTTCAACTATGTTACATGCAGAGTACTTGAACTGTGATATATCTTTTATTATCTTTTACTACTCTGTTTTGTATTTGATTGTGCAGACATGGTTGGTTATTAATCATGGTTGTGCATCATCAAAAAAGGGGGAGATTGTTGACACTGTTAACAACACAATTTCTATATCAATCTAGATTTTGATTTTGACAACACATTGCTTAATAACACGCATATGTTATTGTTGCATTACATGTTCTAATGCTGATTGACTGTCATATGTGTTGAACATGTTTATGCAATGTGTTACATGTTCCTATGTTGATTGATTGATTGATTGATATATATATATATATATATATATATATATATATATATATATATATTGTTAGGAATCAGATTGGCTTCGTTTTACACCAAGAGGGGGGGAGGGTGAATTGGTGTTAGTTCAAAAACAAAATCTTTTCGCAATCTTGGTATGAAAATTCAAAGCTTTTGATCTTTCCTTGAAATGCAAGTAATGAAAAATTGTAATGCAGCAGAAAAACGTAGTTGACTGTAAAACAAGTAAAGTCGACTGAAATAAAGAGTGCATAGATAGAGAAAATCAAACACCGGTTTTTATACTGGTTCGACCAACAATGCCTACATCCAGTGTCCTTCCACCCTTGAAAGAAAATGCACTATAATGGTTACGGTTTTTACAACAAGGAATTTATAGAAGCACCACGCAAAAATATAAGTCTCCTCTCTAACCCAAAACCAAATATAGTTGCACACACAAAACCAGAATTGCAGCAAGAATCCCCTTTTCTGCAATTTGAACCCACGTCGAACAATCCTCAACGTGTAATCAGCACTCTTTACAAGATGCCAAGCCTATCATAGCACACTTCATAGGTTGCCAAGCCTATCACAGCAGACTTCACAGGTTGCCAAGCCTTCAGTCGAATACAACAGTCTTCACAGGATGCCAAGCCTATCAAGATCAAACCAGAAGCACCTCTTATGTGCATATGTTTGTCAAACAGTGTGAGCAATTTGCTCCTCAATCTGAATCTCTCTGAAGAAAGATCACCACGGTCTTCTTGGAGAATTCTTGGAGCTTCAAAAACTGAGAACTTTCTCTGAAACAGGATAATGAAAGTGTTAGATCACAAAAGTCTTATAGAGCAATTCGTGCTCTGGCTATTTATAGGTTTCCTGTCATTCTCAGTCGAATAGTCTACTAATACAGTCGATTGTATTAAAACAGTTATAACAAACAATCAACACAAAGGCTCCTCAGTCAACCAAATCAATGCACATTCATGACAGTTAACCTAGTTAGTCAATCCTAACTAACTTTTAAAAATATAGTCGTTGGAGCAAGTAGGCATAACAAAATTCCAAAAATAACAACAGTACAGTCGAATAGGTGTTCCACACTGTCGATTGACACTTTGAAAAACACTTTGAAATTTTTTTCATCTCAAAATCTCATCAAGCACATGCTCACAAAATCTGAGCAAAGATTTTAGTATAGTCGAATTCGTTACTAGTGTATTCGACTGAACTAGACATTTGTAACAACAAATATAAGTTCATAAAAGTGCTTGTGATCTTTTCTTTAGAAATGTGCATAAATACTCAAAATCATTTTATCACACATTTCAATACAAGCATGTTCCAAGCATATAACACATAATCATTCATAGGAACACACATTACAAAATAACAAGACATGTTCAACAAAAGGAATTTTTCATAACAGTTTGGTATATTAGCTGAACATGTAATATTGGAACTTATGTATTGTTATTAAGCATTGTGTTGTCATCATCAAAAACCAGTTTGATATAGAGTTTGTGTTGTCAATAATCTCAACATATATATATATATATATATATATATATATATATATATATATATATATATATATATATATATATATGGAACGTGGTTATATGTGCTTTATGTGCTATATGCAATGAATCATTACATATGTTTTACTACACATGTTTTAAAGCTGAAAACCACAAGCACTTTCATGATCTTATCATTGTGTGACAAAGCTATAGTACAGTCGACTACATTATTAATGGATTGGACTTTACTCAAATCTTTGTACAGATTTTGAGAATTAGTGCTCTGTGATATTTTGAGAAGAAAAGGATTTCAAAGTGTTTTGCATATTAAAGTCGACTATGTGCGCCACACATTCGACTGTATTAGTTGTCTGTTTTGAAATTATGTTATGCTCTTGCACTCCAATGGCTATATTTTTAAAAGTTAGTTGAGCATTGATAACTTGGTCAACTATATTAAATGTGTTTTATTTTTGGTTGACTGTATGATACAAGTTTGACTGAACGGTTATAACTGTCATAATCCAGTCGACTGAATTAGTAGCGTATTCGACTAAGAATTTGTCTGTCTAACAGAAATCTATAGATAGGCTGAACACAATTCTATTCAGAGACTTTTGATGAACTTACATTTTCATTTTCTGTTTCAGATTGTATTCTTTGTTTTAAGAAGCTCCAAAAATTCTCCAAGAAGACAGTGGTGATCTTTCTTGAAAGAGATTCGAAGGGAGATTGTTCTACGCACACATTGGTTGATCATATTTTGCACAAGAAGGTGCATCTGGTTTGATCACGCTGAGACTTGGCATCCTTGAAGACTGTTGTGTTGATTTTCTGGCTTGGCATCCAAGAAGACTGTTGCTTGTACCTGTTGGTGATTACAGGGGTTGTTCACTTTGAAGATTGTTCAAAGTGGTGTTGGCAGATTGCAGAAGAGAGAATTCTAGCTGGAAGTCTTGTTGTTGTTGTTGCCTATATTTTGGTTAAGGGTTAAAGAGGAGATTTATATTTTTGACGTGGAGGTCTTCTATAAATTCCTTGTTGTAAAAACCGCAACCATTATAGTGCATTTGCTTCCTAGGTTGGAAGGACACTGGATGTAGGCATTGTTGGTTGAACCAGTATAAACACCAGTCTTTGATTTTCTCTATCCCTGCACTTTTATTTTACAATCAACTCTATCTTTAGCGCAGTCAACTACGTTTTTCCGCTGCAGACAAATTTTCATTACTTGCATTTCAAGAAAGTTCAAAAAGCTTTATACTTTGATTTCAAGATTGCGAAAAGATTTTGTTTTTGATACAACACCAATTCACCCCCCTCTCTTGGTGTAAAAATGAAGCCAACCTATTTTCCAACACAATACTAGGAAAAAAAATCAATATTAAGAGACGTTAAGATAGTGTTTTAGTCTTAAATATTTTCTTTTGATTAAAATATGTTCATAATTGAGACTTTTAATAAATTATGAATGAAGTTTTATTTTAAATTATGTAATTTTGTGATAATTATAGATTTTAGTAAACGAAATATTATAATGTTACATATTTGGTCTAGTTTCACATAAATTGTCAGTGGAACCAAGGGTACGTAAATTTATGTCAATTATTTTTCAAAAAAAACATAAAATTACATATCTACAATAACAATAACATTGAACCTAAAAAGATTTAAGACTTAAACACAATATGTGAGTGAGTTGACCATTAATATGTTTGATTATTATTATTGATATAAGATGATTTTAAAAGTTAATATTGTGAGACTTGAGGAAATTGTAGTAGTTAGGAAAGGAAGTGGTTATGAGACTTGTGAATTATAGTTGGTAATTGGTGTCTAATGTTTAAGTGTTTTTTTCTATGATTGTAATTGCTATGTTTATTAACTAATGTTATTGTTGATTAAGCGGAACACATGATTGGTATGTTGTCATTTTAATCATTTGTGTGTGTGTGTGTGATACTACCAATGTGATGTGTTTTGGCTTGTTGATAGAAGGGTGGTTTAT
This sequence comes from Vigna mungo, assembly GCA_036885675.1. Taxonomy (NCBI): domain Eukaryota; kingdom Viridiplantae; phylum Streptophyta; class Magnoliopsida; order Fabales; family Fabaceae; genus Vigna; species Vigna mungo. Next base: position 35,877,702 of record CP144696.1, on the reverse strand, counting down.
GATTGAACATGTGTGGGTTCCATTCTGGAAAAGAAACAGGAGTTAAGGAAAACTTTTGTTTTAATTGAATTTTAGGCCCAAGGGTAAAAGGGTCTTTTTGCCTTTATTAATTAATGTAGATATTAATATAAGGTGGTGTAGAAAGTAAAAGAATAAAAATAAAATCTAAATAATAAGAGAGAGATTTCGTGGATTCAAAAAGATTTAGTGGTTGTTGACATTTTAAAAAGTAGTCAAGAAAGGAAATCATAGTGGTTTTATAGATTAAGTGAGAGATATTATTTAAACCAAAAAGATAGAGATAGAATAGAATAGAACAAAATAAAAAAGAGTGAAGAGTGAAAAGGGTCTGCATATTGCTACCTTAATTATAAAAAAATTCAAAGAGATAATGGGGAGAAAAGACGTTTTCTAGGAGAAAAGAGGAAGAATAACAAAAAACCTGGGAAAGCTTACCATTTTTGTTGTATATTATGCATTCATGATTTACTTGCATAAAAATCCTTGTTGATATATGTTTATATGATTATGATTATGATTAACTATTGTTATTGTTGGGCAAGCGTTTGTGTGTGCATGGGAATAGGCTTTTGGTAATATTGTGATGGTTTTTCCCTATGAATATATTATGTATGTTTTATTGGGCCCACAGAGGGTTTGATGCTAAGGGAGAACTAAGTTATGATACTCGGGGTTTTCATGCAAATATATCTTGTAAGGGTGTGGTTCATAACGGTCTAAAACCCGTTATTTTAATACATTAATTTGATATCAAAACACAACCTTTATGACCTAGAATGTGTTTAGAATCACGCAAAACATCTTAGTTTGGTGTCAAGAGAGTCAAAAGTGGTTTTAGAGATATTATGCTTATTTTTACATTGTTTTGACAGGATTTGATGTAAATTGAATGATGGACACAAAGAAGGAAGGACTTAGACTCATGGAAAGGATGAGAAAAGATGAAAAGAAGAAGTCAAGTCCATTGCTCAGTGCCAAGCCAATGCTGAGTGCTAGAGTTGCACACCGCTGAGCGCCACAGTGATCGTTGAGCGTCCTCAGAGTCCACTGCTGAGCGGTAATGAGCGCTGAGCGCCTAAATGATGGGCCTGGACCAAATTTTTGTTATTTTTCTACATTATAAATAGACCCAGTGCGACCCTTAGGGTAATCTTTTTGCAGACAGAGATGTCAGAGCACCTACTACACTTCTTGGAGGCGGGTTTTTGGATGCGGGAGCTCCGAATCACCAATTCTAGGGTTTATTCTTTCATTTTTTCCATTAACTCCATCTAGTTTCACCATGTCTATGGTGAACTAAACCCATTGTTGTTGGGGAACGATGTAATCCTTTTGAAACTCTCTTTTATTGAAATTCTTATTTTATTCATATGCTTGTATTATCAATAGTTTGAGTTTTCTTTTCTACGGATAAAGTTTGCATCGTTTAACTCATTCGGTGTCATGATCTTTGATTTTGTCGATATGGCGACGTATGAGAAATCTAGAACTGTTAAGAATTCTCTTGATTATGCAATACTACCTAGGGATAGGAGTAGGACAGTCAATTGCTTTTAAGCTTCTGTGATTAATGCATTAGTAATTACTAGGGAGACTAGGGATAGTAAACTAGTAATTATGGTAATAGGCTCTTTTCGTCGAGCGATCAGGTTTAGAGTAATTTAAAAGTTGCATGACATTGATAATAAAGCGAATTTAATAAGAATAATAGATATAGGAGAGTGGATAAGGATGAATTCCTAAACCCCAACAACTCTATTCATCCATAGTCTTATTTGCCTATTTATTCAAGTTTTGCATTTTTCATGTTTAATTTTATCTTTGCATCAAAATACCAAATTAGTCTTCTTTCAAGTCTTATGTGATCAAATCACATGAACTTCTAGGCCATTGATTCCTTTGGGAAAACGATACTCGGTCTTACCGTTTATATTACTTGATAATGATCCGGTACACTTGCCAGGGGCTTAACAAGCTTTTGGCATGGTTGCCGGGGACTCTACGGTTTAACTATTCTATTAGTGTGAATTTGATTAAATTTGACTTGGTTTGTATTATTATTTTTGTTTTTGTTTTTTTTTATATTTTTTTTATAAAAGTGCTTTTAGGGTTTTTGTTTCTTGTGTATGGAGGAAGCAATTCACACCAGAAGCAAGAAAAATTAACCTCTTCTTGAAGGATTGAGTGAACGGAGGGGGAGAAAAGTCAGAAGACCATCTCATGAATTGTTCCCCTCTCCTGAAAGACTTGTACAATCTTCACCGGAGATTTCAACTCAAAATACAGAAGATATGGCAGAGGAAGCTCCTCCAGACGTACGCTTGCAGACGCATCAAATGTTGTTGGCCCGTTACATTTTAACAGCATTTCCATGCCAAGGGACACACAACTAACATGGTGATGAACCCTGCGTTAATTCATCTGGTACAAAGCAACCAATTTCATGGGTTGTCGAATGAAAATCCATATGATCATTTGACAACATTCACTGAAATTTGCAACACGGTAAAGATGAATAGAGTATCAGATGACCAGATAAAACTCAGCTTGTTTCGTTTTTCACTAGGAAGCAATGTTAAGTTATGGCTGAATTCCTTTCAGCAAGGAAGCATTACTACGTGGCATCTAAATTCTTGAGTAAATACTTTCCACAGTCAAAAGTCACTCAAGGAAAGTTGGAGATCTCTTCGTTTAAATAAATGGAGGAAACCTTGGGGCAGGCATGGGAGAGATTCAAAGGATTAATGAGGAAGACGCCTGTTCATGGGTTTGATAAGACAACTTTGGTACTTGCATTCCTTGGAGGCCTGAATACAGAGTCTAAGATGATGTTGGAGGCGATATTAAAAGAAAGACTAAGGATGAAGCCTATGATTTGATTGAAAGCATGACTGTGAATGAACAGATTCCTAGTGAAAGAAGTAAAATAGTTCAGAAGAGAGGAGTTCTCCAATTACCTCTTGATGATGCATTGCTCGCTCAACATAAACTCCTCACTCAACAAATGGAGAATTTAGCAAAGGTTATTTCTCAACTTCCGAAGGAGATAAGGAATATATCTCAAGCTCAACAACTATGTGATCTTTGTGGTGGTGATCATATTAATGGTCAATGTATTGTTCCTAAAGATGCACAAGAAGAAGCCAACTTTATGGGTAATCAGTTCCAGTACCGACAGGGTAACTTTAACCAAGGTAATTCTAACCAAGGTTGGAAGAATCACCCTAGTATTAGACAAAGCCAGAATAATTCATCTGGACAGACTAGAGGCTCTATCAACCGATCACAACCATCACCCTTATGGAAAAATGTGGCTGCCCTATCTAATCATGTGAAAAGCATGAATGAGAAATTCTTCAAGGTATATGATTCTCACTATAAAATTAATGAAGCTAATTTCAGAACTTTGGAGATGCAAATTGGGCAACTATCAAAAAGGGTGGAGGCGACAGAAAAGAACCAATTTAGGGCTAATACCGATGTTAACCCTAAAGAGGAATGCAAAGTTGTTTTGACTCGGAGTAAGAGAAGAGCAGATAAAGAAGTGATTGAGATAGAAAGTAGTGAGGAGGAGGAAGAGGAGATGAGAGAAGAAAATACTATTGAGATAGAAAGTAGTAAGGATGAAAATGAGGAGAGGAGAGAAAAAAAATTATGAAGAAGAGGAAGAGAGAGAAAATGAAAAAAAAGAAAGTCATCGTGAGACATTTAGGGAGATTTTTAATTAGGTGACTATTGTGCCTTCAATTGAAGTTCTCCACCAGATCCTTGTTTACTCCAAGTGAATAAAGTACTATCTTGGAGAAGTCATAAATCTTGATTAAGAAGAACCTGAAAAACAGGAAGCACGTGCACGACCTAGAAAGAGAAAACATCCACCTAAGATGAAAGACTCAGGAAGTCTTACTCTTCCATGCGTGATTGAAGATGTGGATGTAGGGAGAGCTATGCTAGATTCTAGGTCTAGTATTAATATGTTGTCGTCAAGTTATCTGAAGAAAATTGGAGGGTTAACTTTGAAACCATTTAATCTTTCTATGATAGTGGCAGATGGGTGGTCTAAAAGACCTATTAGTATGGTGGAAGATGTGGTTGTTCGTATTGAGCATCTTGAATTCATGATTGATTTTATAGTCATGGATATGGAGACTGGTAAGAGGATTCCAGTGATTCTTGGAAGGCCTTTTATGAAGACTGCAAAAGTGTTGATGAGTGTCTATCACGAAACAATTATGTTGAGGGACCATGAAAGCAGGTTGATATATACTGGTTCTACAGAGAAGCTCACACGAATACAGAAAACGACCAAGTATAAAGTTTCAAGGGGAGAAGCTACAATTGAAGAATCTGAAGGTACTAAAAGTGATGATTGTAATATTTTGCAGGTACCTAAAGATGAAGATATCGATAAAGGAGGCACAATCCACTCGAAGGACACACCATTCCAACCTGGTTCAAAGATGAAATACAAGAAGAAGGAGTGGATGGTGAAAGAGCTTAAAGAGAAAGAAGTAGTGGAAATTGGAAGACCATACTCCAGAGTCGTCAAGAGGATGGATAGAAGGCAGCTGATGAGTTGGAGAGATGAAGAAAACAACTTGGGCGAGAAGACATGAGTTTGACGGGAGGCATCCCCATTGTTGTAGAACAATATTTTTATCATTTTTTATTTTAGACTTGTAAATATTGGTATTTTTAAACTATTTTTGGGTAGCTTCTACTGAGGGAAGCTAATTGTTTATGTATCTACTGAAGGATACAGGTAAGTACACCTACTGAAGGGTGTTGGAAGCACTTACTGATAGGTGCTAGAAGGTTTGGGTCAGGCTCGCTACGTTAAACAAGCGCTACCTGGGAGGCAACCCAGTTTATTATTGTTTATTTTTAAACCCTATTTAGTTGCATTTTAGGATTGAGTGTGGCATGTGAGAGGGGAAGTGCATAAAATTGAAAAATTGGAAGTTGAAATCAAGTTTTACAGGTCTCGAAAACGTGAAGGCAAGCCAGAAAAAGGGGGGGAATTTTTAATGCCCACCGCTCAACGGTGACCTAGCGTTGAGCGGTGGCGTCGTACATTGCCAACATGGGCTTTTGAAAAGCTCAGCGTTCGAGGCCCATTTGCACACTTTTAAACCTCCCTAGGGTGCGCCCAAGTGTTCTCCACAGACATTTACTCTTTACTTTTACTTTCAAGAGCTTTCTAAAGGGTTTTCCTCCATTTTTCCCATCACCCACTCACTTAAACTCCATAGTTATTCATTTTTGCACCATTTCATTGTCAAAGTTTGGGGTTTTAGGTGAGAGCATTGCATTAAGGAAGCATCTATCATCAATCAAAGAGCATTTGTAAGCATCTAGAGTGTCTCCACCCAAGTAAGTCATGCAATTTCATTCTTAGGGTTTCTAGAATTCAAATTTGATGAAGAACATGTGTAGAAGTATGATAAATTAGGGCTTTTGATTTCTATGCATAATTTGATGAAAGAGAAACATTTTTCACCGATTAAATTGTATGATTTTGGTCTGTAATTGAGTAATTTATGATTGGGTGGAGATTATAGTTGGTTAAGCATGGTTTTTTAGGTTTTCTCGTCGCCACCGCTGAGCGGTGCGCGACAAATTTTGTTTTATGCTTCTTTTGAGATGCAGGTGGCGTTGAGGGGTCCTGTTTTGCCCTCAGCGCTGGACAGTGCTAGAATGATATGTTTTTTATGGTTTGCTAACCTTTAATGGTGAGTTTTGTGGTCTTTTGAATTGTCTTTGATGTAGGAATGGCATCATCTTCAAGAAGAGTGAAGACCAAGGGAAATAAAAGGAAGGAGCCAGAGATGCCGCGAAGCTTTTACTCTCATAGATTCATGTCCAGGAAACATGAGGAACACTTCCTGATTGTGCAAGAAAGGCGATTGCTAATGGAGCAGAAAGCAATATTCATTCCAGACTTGGCTGCTCAGTTTGCTGCAGATTTGGAAAGCAGGAACTGGGAGAAGCTGGCTACGTACCTGCACTAAATAACATTGAAGTGGTGAAGGAATTCTATATTAATCCCTTGTTTAGGGGAGTGAACATGGAGAGGTACACCAGTTAATTTCGAGGGGAGATCATCAGATAAGACCCTGAGACCATTAATAGCTTCTTGGGTATTGAGTGGGTTGGCGAGCAGTGCCAGTATGCATTGAACATGAGGGAGTGTTCAGAATATGAGGATATTGAGATGGTACTCTATGTATGATATGCGGGGCCCAAGCCCAATGTCTTTAGTGTAGTCTTTCTTTTATGTACTGTGTAAATGTGTTAGGTATGTGGGACTTCTAGTCTTATATATAGTCATGTCTACACTTCTTGTACTTAACTTTTGAGATTAATGAGAATTTGGTTTTCTAAATCAGAAAATAATTCTTTCTTGAAAGTCATTGGCCAGAGAGTCCAAAGACCTCTCGCCTCCTTCCAAAGCACACTTCATTATTCCATTGTTCCAATTACACCACCGTACTTCTCACTCCTCCACCATACACTAATCCTTTGTGTGACACGCTACTTGTCAGCCACGGTGTCCGCCAATCCCCTTCCGCCACATAACATCTCTGTTTGCTCTCCTACATCACCAGATCCCACACTTTCTCTCAGACTTACCACAACTTCAGAGAATCATTTCTCTCTCGAAGCCATCTCTCACCATTTAGGGCTTCCTCTCGAGAGCTCCTCAGCCACTACACATTCTCCTTGCAGATCTGCCACCGTAAGTTTCCTCTCAGAACCATAACTCTCATCCTCACCGATCTACTTCGTAGATCTAGCCTTTTTCCCGGATTCATCACCTACAGAGCCTTTGACCGATTGAAATCTCACTTTATCACCATTCTCACCGTCAATCTACACTCTTCACCGATAAAAACCACATTCCACCGATTAATGCTCCTTTGCCAACATTTCCTACCGATTAGAACCCTTCTTACCTCAAACCCTAGCCTTTTCTTTGGTCAAATCACCCAAACCTAGGGTTTTGTTCTTCCGCTGCGTCTATTGTCCGGTTCGTCAGTCGATCCGATCCAGTATCTTCAGCTCGTCACCGATCTGTCTCGGAACGGGTCATATCAAGTGGTAGTCAGAGCAAGGTTGCGTCCACGCGTCAAAGGGAAGTTTCGCGTCTCTGTTTTGAGTTGCCTGTTTCAATCTGTTTTGAGTTCTCTTGAATCTGTTTCTGATTTGTTTTGTCTCTGTTCTTCATGTTTTCACTGTTTTGCGTTTATTTTGTTCAATCTCCGTGTTGTCAATTAAATTTTCCTTGAATGTCTTGTATTGAATTTTGTTGAGTTTATTTTCTCTGATTGAGATTCATATCTACATTTAGGTTTTTATATCGTCTTGATATGTTAAGTTGTTCTGTGCCTTTGCGTTTTTGATTTGAGTCATATTCTCATCTTTATTCGGTGAATCATTTGCTTTGAGTCATTTTTTTTTCTAAATCAATTTCTGTAATGTCTTAGTCATGTTGTTTTTTTGATTTGTCATATGAATCTGAGTTTAACCTTTGTAATTGTCAAGTCATGAGTTAAGTTTGGTCTCTGATGTTAATCATTAAGAGTCGTGACATTCAATTGAATGAGCTCAATTTCTGTGGCAACATTGGATGAAGTAACATGTTTCTTGAATTTGTTTAATTAATTTCACTGATACTGAATGTGCTTTGAGAGTCTTGGTGTCATTCATACTTGGTTTTAGACTCTTTGCCAAGTTCTGGTTCAATTTTTCCAGTATAGTCATTGATGTTGTCTCTTTGGCATCTACTGTGGTATGAGATTCTGCAGAATTGCATTGAAACTGATTGCAACAGTGTTTGAACTTGCTTTTGAACTTTTGAATGTGGTTAATAGTGTGCATTCTGAGCATATACCTTGCCAACAATTCTGCAGTTGAGTATGTATTTTTTTTGGTCACTCAAGGAAGCCTGAGCTAGTGGTATTTGAAACTATAACTGTAGTTGAGAGTGATTAATTTCTTGTTTTCCTTTGGATTTTTTTGAGTTGAACCATGTTTAATTTCCTTTGGCAAAAATCTGATTAAGTTGAAAAGTTGATTAGGTGATCTGTTGTGAATTGTGACTGAAAATAGCAAGTTCTAAAGTGTCATCCAAATCAGATTTGGCTATCAAATTGTGATTAAAAAAAAAAAGCAAAGAGAACTAGTGCAATTCACAATAGTATTCATTGTTTCAGTAAACTATCTCTGCCAAAATCAGATATAACTGTTTTCATTCATAACTGGTTCAACTTAAGTCTTTTTCTTGTTTTTAAAATTTGTTCTAGTGCCAATCATAGGTTCAATTTGTGTGCTAGCCCTTCTAAGTTGCTTTTTCTTGCTTGTATTGATTGACTTTCTTAGTTTTGTCTACTTCACATGTGCATTTTGATCTGTTGTTCCTAATTGGATCTTTTCTTTGCTTTCTTCATCTATTCTAGAGTTGTCTTAGGCAATAGACCTGCTGTGTTTTCATTGCTTTAAATTGTACTGCTTGTCTCTAGTATCTGCCATTGCTTTAGCCTAGCCATTTATTCTTGAGAAGCTGTGTTACTCTGGATTTCTGGAAAATTTGAGAAAGGTTGTGTGCTTGGTAGCATCCTAGGTGGTGGTGGTCTGAAAGACTATCCAGCCTTGAACTGACAAGGGAGAATCTCCCTTCCAAACCTTTCCTCTGTGTGATTTACATTTCTTAAGAGAAGCCTTGAGTGATGAGAGTTTTGTAAGGCTGACTTTAGCCTGCTTTCTTTGGCCATTTGAGAGAGATAATTCAGTTTTCATCTAACTGTTTTGGATTGTTCATGGTGTAGGAAAGGAAATTGGAGTAATCAAACTGAAGCACTTGTGACTGCTTGTCACTGCTTAAGAAGCTTTTGAAATCAATTTAGTTCATAAATTGTTTGTTGAATTCAGTGAAATATTGACTGTTTGAATGTACTTATTGATTTTCTTGGTGATACTATTTGTGTTTGTGAATGTTTAAGCTGTCATTGCACTCATTTTAGTTTCAAACATTGCTTGCTGAATTCATTGATATACTTACGGTTTTGAAAGGGAAGTGTTGATTTCATGGGTTAATTGAACATGTTGAATGTTGATCCTGATTTGATAAGACCTATGGGAACTTGGTAGATGCATAGGAATTACAAATCATATGCTGATTGTTTTATAAGCATTTCTGGATTGCATTAACAATGTTTCACTGCCAATATCTCAGTCAGTTTTACAAAAGTGACTAAAACATTGCATTTACAATTCTGATTGCATGATTGAATGAGATTGCTGAAATTTGTATTGAATTCTGATTAGCAACATCATTCTTGGTTGAGATCCTCTTTCTAATTGCATTGAGAAAATAGTGTTCCAGCTTTGTTCAGATTGGCTGATCTCAGTTTGAATGTATTGGCCTCTTTTAAATCACAAATTGACATTGCTAATACTGTATACGTGCTAGCTTTTGTGTGATTTTGTGTGCAAGGTTGATATATTTGGACTATAAGAGCTAGAAAGCTGTCAGGAATTAGCAAGTGAACACGTCAGGAATTAGCAAGTGAACAAGGCCAGATATCAAAGGGAGTTGATTAATTGCTTCTGTTGTTCAAATTGATTGCTTAAATTGTTTTTGCATGGTTTGCAATTAATTGAAATTGTTGGAATTTGGTGGACTGCTGATTTCTGGAATGAAATTTATCTTGTACAGATTGCAAATTGAGTTCAAATAGGTTCATTCTCTACTTCAAATTGTACAAGTCTAAGACAGGGATGTGCTTTTTGCCATATATAAATCTTTTCTATTATTTGTTTGGTTAAAGGGGTGCAAGTGACAAAAGCTCTGTGATTATTTGTGTTTGCAGGATTGGACATTCTTGATTTAGACCGAGAGCTGCAAGGAATATTTGGACATTTGAACATTTTGTGCAAGATGAAGCAAGAAAGCTGAATGAACCAGGACCGTAGCAGATTAGTGAAACACATGATTCTTCCTGGAAAAGTGGGCAAGGACTAGTAGAGGGCTATAGTATAACTTTATTTTTTTAATTGTAATTGATAATTTTGTTCTTCTTGTGTAATTTGATGGGCTTGCGTTAGCTCACTATCACTGTTATTCTTAGTTTCTGTTTGTAAAAGGGCCATTATAAAAGTCCAAGTTTGGAAGAGTCCTTGGTGCTCTTACAAATCTTGGCAACCTTTCTTGATTGTTTTCATTAAATTTTAGCTTAGACAGGTGAGTGTGTCTTGTTTGCATAAGCTACAAGCCTCACCTTAGGAGTATAATTTTATTTTGTTTGCATGTTATTTTAGTGTTTCACGTGTAGGTGTGACTTTTGTCACATTAGAGTCCATATGTTTTTAGGGGTCTTAGAGTCTGATTGTTTGTTTGTGTGTTCTTTTAGAATAACTTTTAATAACAAAGGATGTCAAGTCATAGGTTTTCTAGGAGTAGTTATGTCAATTTTGACCATCCAGAAACTTTCAAAAATATGATTGACATAGTTGAAAAATCTAGAAAAAATAGTAATTTTTGGGAAATGGATAGGATTGAGTGTGATATATATGATCAAGCTAATAGGGAAATTCCTTTCTTTGGTAGAGACACAAGTGCTTTAACCTACTTAGCTTGGGAAAAGAAAATTGAAGAAATACATCCACTCATGGCTAAAATCAGTGACCTTTACGAGACATATCATGTTTTTTCTCGAGCAAATCAAAATTGTGTTCCTAGGATATACATTTCCAAGTTTGAAGGGAATGCAAGAAAGTGGTGGGAAGAAAGAGAATATCATGTTACCATAGGTAGAAAATCTCCCATCACTGATTGGAATGAATTGAAAGGGTGTTTGAGAAAAAAAATTTTACCTCTAGAAATTCAAAGAAATTTACAACTTATGAGAGAGTTTATTAGAGAAGGCAAGTCATTCATTGAAAAATTAAGTGGATTCAATCGTAGGGAAATAGAGTTTAGAGAAAAACTCATGAAGTTCTTGAATGAGGGAAGTAAAAGGAGATTTGAGAGAGAACATAGGCAATTACAAGAAAGAATAGAGAGACAAGAGAGAAGAAAAGAGAGAAAACGAGAAGAAGAAAGACAAAGACAAAGAGAGAGAAAGAGAGAACAAGAGAGAAAAGAAGAGGAAGAAAGAGTGAGAAGAGAACTAGTGAGAAGAGCAGAAGAAGAAATCGAAAAAAAGAAGAGGAAGAAAGAGAGAGAATAGTACAAGAGAGAAGAGTAGAAGAGAAAATAAGAGAGAAAGAAAGAAAGGAAGAGGAAGATAAGGAAGAACTTGAAAAGAAAAACATGGAAGAAAAGAAGAAAGAACAATGGAGGGCAACATCCCCTATTCTCACAATACAACACAAATTTTTAAGGGGAGGTTTTCTATCCTTTAACTTTTCTCCATTTGTTATTGAATGTTTTAATTTTATCTTTTCTTCCCAAGAAATTGCCATGACATCTTTTCCAAAATTGCAATTTTTACAACATGGTAATCAAAAACTTGAGTTAGAGTTACCTTTTTGGTTATTACTAACTCAAGCCAAGAATAAATTTTCAAATGAAGTAGGGTTTCCTTATACTCATAAACATGAAAATTTCAAAGTTAGGAAACCTTCTTCTAGACATATGTCCTTATATTTCTTATTTGGTCAAATAAAACTAATAAGAGATATGTTTGATGTTTATTGCAGATTAATATTTGATCCAGGAGGAACTTCTATGGAGTTTACAAAAATAAGCCCAATGTCTTTAGTGTAGTCTTTCTTTTATGTACTGTGTAAATGTGTTAGGTATGTGGGACTTCTAGTCTTATATATAGTCATGCCTACACTTCTTGTACTTAACTTTTGAGATTAATGAGAATTTGGTTTTCTAAATCAGAAATTTTTCTCTCTTGAAAGTCATTGGCCAGAGAGTCCAAAGACCTCTAGCCTCCTTCCAAAGCACACTTCATTATTCCATTGTTCCAATTACTCCACCGTACTTCTCACTCCTCCACCGTACACTAATCCTTTGCGTGACACGCTACTTGTCAGCCACGGTGTCCGCCAATCCCCTTCCGCCACATAACATCTATGTTTGCTCTCCTACATCACTAGATCCCACACTTTCTCTCAGACTTACCACAACTTCAGAGAATCATTTCTCTCACGAAGCCATCTCTCACCATTTAGGGCTTCCTCTCGAGAGCTCCTCATCCACTACACATTCTCCTTGCAGATCTGCCACCGTAAGTTTCCTCTCAGAACCATAACTCTCATCCTCACCGATCTACTTCGTAGATCTAGCCGTTTTCCCAGATTCATCACCTCCAGAGCCTTTGACCGATTGAAATCTCACTTTATCACCATTCTCACCGTCGATCTACACTCTTCACCGATAAAAACCACATTCCACCGATTAATGCTCCTTTGCCAACATTTCCTACCGATTAGAACCCTTCTTACCTTAAACCCTAGCCTTTTCTTCGGTCAAATCACCCAAACCTAGGGTTTTGTTCTTCCGCTGCGTCTATTGTCCGGTTCGTCAGTCGATCCGATCCAGTATCTTCAGCTCGTCACCGATCTGTCTCGGAACGGGTCATATCAATGTACCTAGAGGGCATTTTCACAGAAACTCAAATGGTGTTCGCATTAACATCAAGAGGGCGGATCTGACACCCTTGGCAAAATATTGGATGGCATTTACTCATGTCAATGTTCAGCCTTGTTCCCATGTTTCTGATATCACTGTTCACAGGATTATGTTTATCTACTGCATGCTAAGGCAGATGAATGTGAACATTGGTGAGGTCATCGCTAATGAGATTGAGAGTTGTGCAGCTACTGTGAGCAGTAGCACACCATTAGGTCATCCTTCTCTTATTCCACCGTTTGAGAGGCCTAGAAAGGTTATAGATGCTGCTTACTACAGACAGCATTGTGAAGGAGATGAGGTGGCAGGACCAATGCCTAGGAGACGTCCTAGGAGAGGAGCACCTCAACAGGATGAGCCAGCTGATGAATCAATATTTTATACCATTAACTTAGTTTCTTGCGCTGAATTGTGTTGATGATTTGTGCTTAATTCTTAGTTATTGTGTCATTTTCACCATTTGGGCTTAATTAGACCACTAATTCATATTTTAATTAATTTGAATTGTTTGAGCTTAATTATTCCTATTTTCATTTTCAGGGAAATTTTGGAATTACACTAGGAGACTTTTGGAAGAGCACAAGCAATTGAAGAATTTCTACAAATTAATTTTAGATGTAGTCAAATTTTAATTTAATAGATTAGGCTTTTTTTTAAAATTAAGTTTTGTATTTTTGGGCCAATTTTTGGTAGTATAGAAAAAGCCCAATTGTAAAGACTCATGACTTGGAACCCTAGGGATTTAGGGTGGACCCCACCCTTATTTTAGAGGACACATGGCCTCTCTTAAAAGTGACCAGCCGTCACTTGGTGGAAGGGAGAATTTTGGCTGTAGTGTTTGGAGATTCTCGGCTGAAACAATTGTTTTGGAGGAACTTTGCTGGTAACGTTTTTCATGGAGAATCTAGTTGCAATTTTGGATTTTGGATGAATTAAGAGGGGGAGCTGCAGCTGTTATTTGGAGTTTGAGGGGCTGGAACGTTAGCACTTGCTTCCAGCCGAGACACTTCATTTGGACCATGCTTTCTCTCGGCAATTTTCATTGGCTGCAGACTTGGGATGGACTCTCTGCATTTTTGTTTTTGAAGATGGCTGGAACGTTTTTCTTTGGGTAGTGAGAATGTAGCTTTCGGTATTTTCTCTTTCATGGTTGAATGAAATGGCACTTTCGTTTTGCTAAACTTTTCTCTAAATATTGTTTGTGTGGAATGAAGAGCAGTCACATTATTTTCCTTCTTTTTCTTTTGTCTGGAACGTGGTCTTTGGTAAAGAAATGGACTCTCGGTTGTTTTGGGGTCGAATAAATATTGGAGCAGCAGTCGTACTTACTCTACATCTTGTTGTCATTTTGGTTCTTTGAATGTTCAAGAGAGGAGATCACTATAGTTTACGGGTCTATGCACTTTTGTGAAAAGCTTGAATGCAATTTCATTTTAATGTTCATTGTCTTCGTCACTGTTGCATGTTACTGTTCTACGAGTTTACTGTTCCAATATTTGGTTTCTCCAATTTCGTTTCCGCTGCACTGTGTTTTGATTTCTGCAAGTTTACCGTCCGGTTTTCCAATAGCACCGTTCGGTCTCTAACAAGCTTCACTATTAGAGACCGTTCGACTTTCTTCTACATTGACTTGCCCAATTTTTACATTTTTATTTGCATTCGGTCTTGCTTTTAATCCGTTCGGCTTCTTTGTTTGACTAGTTTCCTTTTCTGCTTCAATTGTCGTTCGGTTTCCTTACCAGGACCGTTCGGTCTTATGAACAGAACCGTTCTGTATCTGGCACACTCGTGTTAAAACCGTTCGGCCTTGTGAAGAACCGTTCGGTCTTTCATGTTTTTCCACATTCAATTTAATACTTTAAATTCTGGTTACATCTTTATTTAATTTCCAGTTTTAATTAGGTTAAATTCTTCTTGCATTCACAAAACAATTTTAAACCCCCCCACTTCGTGTTAGACTTGACTCTGAACCGCAGTTGGTCCTTGAGAGACGACCTAGGAGTCACTTCCTAGTCTATACTGCATTTCTAATATGCAATCAAATTTGCATGGGCAAGACCTTTTGATTTGAACATGCATATGTTTTGAGTGTTGATATTAGAGACTTGCCAAGTCAGTTGTTGCTTGCTTTCTTGAGTGCATTGAGTTGACATTGTTTACCCTATACACTTGAGAGAAACACTGATAGTGCATCTGTGAGACTCTGTTGCTTTTGATTCACCTCTTGAACTGATTGATCATTTTGCCATGTCTTGAATTGCTTGGATTACTTCATGAGTATCTGCTTTCTCTGATTTTGTGTTGGATACTGTCTATTTCCTTTCTTTGTCCAGATCTTTTGAGAACTGTGTAATTCTGTTTCTTTCCTCGTGAGTCTTTGTTTTCTGTCTGTTGAGTCTGTGTCACTTCCTGATGTCCTCAGTATTGTTCCCTGTTTTGCGTCTTGATTTTGCCCAGGAGTGCAAAAGACTAAGTGTGGTCTATTTTGATGAATCAATATTTTATACCATTAACTTAGTTTCTTGCGCCGAATTGTGTTGATGATTTGTGCTTAATTCTTAGTTATTGTGTCATTTTCACCATTTGGGCTTAATTAGACCACTAATTCATATTTTAATTAATTTGAATTATTTGAGCTTAATTATTCCTATTTTCATTTTCAGGGAAATTTTGGAATTACACTAGGAGACTTTTGGAAGAGCACAAGCAATTGAAGAATTTCTACAAATTAATTTTAGATGTAGTCAAATTTTAATTTAATAGATTAGGCTTTTTTTTAAAATTAAGTTTTGTATTTTTGGGCCAATTTTTGGTAGTATAGAAAAAGCCCAATTGTAAAGACTCATGACTTGGAACCCTAGGGATTTAGGGTGGACCCCACCCTTATTTTAGAGGACACATGGCCTTTCTTAAAAGTGACTAGCCGTCACTTGGTGGAAGGGAGAATTTTGGCTGTAGTGTTTGGAGATTCTCGGCTGACACAATTGTTTTGGAGGAACTTTGCTGGTAACGTTTTTCATGGAGAATCTAGTTGCAATTTTGGATTTTGGATGAATTAAGAGGGGGAGCTGCAGCTGTTATTTGGAGTTTGAGGGGCTGGAACGTTAGCACTTGCTTCCAGCCGAGACACTTCATTTGGACCATGCTTTCTCTCGGCAATTTTTATTGGCTGCAGACTTGGGATGGACTCTCTACATTTTTGTTTTTGAAGATGGCTGGAACGTTTTTCTTTGGGTAGTGAGAATGTAGCTTTCGGTATTTTCTCTTTCATGGTTGAATGAAATGGCACTTTCTTTTTGCTAAACTTTTCTCTAAATATTGTTTGTGTGGAATGAAGAGCAGTCACATTATTTTCCTTCTTTTTCTTTTGTCTGGAACATGGTCTTTGGTAAAGAAATGGACTCTCGGTTGTTTTGGGGTCGAATAAATATTGGAGCAGCAGTCGTATTTACTCTACATCTTGTTGTCATTTTGGTTCTTTGAATGTTCAAGAGAGGAGATCACTATAGTTTACGGGTCTATGCACTTTTGTGAAAAGCTTGAATGCAATTTCATTTTAATGTTCATTGTCTTCGTCACTGTTGCATGTTACTGTTCTACGAGTTTACTGTTCCAATATTTGGTTTCTCCAATTTCGTTTCCGCTGCACTGTGTTTTGATTTCTGCAAGTTTACCGTCCGGTTTTCCAATAGCACCGTTCGGTCTCTAACAAGCTTCACTATTAGAGACCGTTCGACTTTGCTGCACTGTGTTTTGATTTCTGCAAGTTTACTGTTTTTGCATTTACCGATATTACCGTCCGGTTTTCCAATAGCACCGTTCGGTCTCTAACAAGCTTCACTATTAGAGACCGTTCGACTTTCTTCTACATTGACTTGCCCAAATTTTTACACTTTTATTTGCATTCGGTCTTGCTTTTAATCTGTTCGGCTTCTTGTTTTAACTAGTTTCCTTTTCTGTTTCAATTGTCGTTCGGTTTCCTTACCAGGACCGTTCGGCCTTATGATTCCTTACTAGTACCGTTCGGTCTTATGAACAGAACCGTTCGGCATCTGGCACACTCGCGTTAAAACCGTTCGGCCTTGTGAAGAACCGTTCGGTTTTCATGTTTTTCCACATTCAATTCAATACTTTAAATTCTGGTTACATCTCTATTTAATTTCCAGATTCAATTAGGTTTAATTCTTCTTGCATTCAGAAAACAATTTCAAACCCCCCACTTCGTGTTAGACTTGACTCTGAACCGCAAAATTGGTCCTTGAGAGACGACCTAAGAGTCACTTCCTAGTCTATACTGCATTTCTAATATGCAATCAAATTTGCATGGGCCGCGACACCCATCACCAGCACAGGACATAGAGTCGTTCAAGATGAGGGACATGTACATGTCCATGATGGAGACCAAACTTGAGGCTCTCCGCAGAGGGCAGGTGGCCTGATAACGGTTGAAAAACCGTTATTTTCATATGCTATTTTGGACTAAATTACACCCTTTAGTACTTAAAATGAGCTTAGAATCAAGTAAAACTCAATAAATGAGTCAGTCGAGAGTCGAAAGTTGTTTTTAGCGATATTATGCTTGTTTTGCATTGTTTTGCAGCAAAATTGATAGAAGGTCTTAGACTCAAGAAAAAGGAAGAAAATTGAAGAAAAGAAGAGTCTAGGGACCGCCCGGCGGTAGACCCCTGACGCCGGGCGATCAGACGGGAGAGTAGAGGACGCCGGGCGACAGACCCCTGACGTCGAGCGGTTTTGCGGCACAAGGGAAACCGCCAGGCGGTGGCGTGATTTAGGGTACACCGTCAGGAGGCAAAGTGTGATGCCGAGCGGTGGTCAGATGGGCTTGGGCCTATTTTTCTGTTACGCTCCTCAGTTATAAATAGCCCTCCTACGAATTCCAATTCATTCTTTTGACAGAGGAGGATAACCAGACCTACTTTTCACTCTCTAGAGAGGATCTCTTGGATGCTTGGGCTCCTTTTCATCTTTTCTAGAGTTTTTTTTCCATATCTTCCATTATTTTCATCTTGGTTCACCATGACTATGGTGAATTAAACCCTTTTTGTTGTTTGGGGAACAATGTAATCTTTTGATACTCTCTTTTATTCAAAACTCTTGTTTGATTATATGAATTTTATATGTGTTTATTATCAATTGTTGGGTTCTCATCTGTGCTTAATGCTTTTGTCGTTTAACTCATTCGATAACTGTTATTTGCCTTTATTGATACGGGGACGTACAATAATGTCATGAATTAGTGAGAAATTCCTTGGTTAAGAAATACCACCTAGGGATAGTAGGGTAGGACGATCAATTGCTTTTGCTTTTGTTTGTAATGTGTTGCTAGTTATTAGGGGAGGCTAGGGATAGCAAGCCGGTAATTAGTAATAGGCCCTTTTCGCCGAGGGATCGGGTTTAGGGGAGGGCAAGAAAGTTTGCATGCAATTAGATAATAAAGAAATCTAAAGAAGAGCAGTAAATAAGAGAGAGGGGATTAGATGAAATTGTAAATCCCCAACAACTCCATTCATCCATCGTCTTAATCTTGTCAATTGAATCACACATTGCATGTTTATTTTCTGTCTTTGCATTCACCACAATTATTGAATTTTTCTCCGCAAGTCTTACGATTTTGGTTCACACGAACGATAAGGCCTTTCGAGTCTCATGGGAAGAACGATAATGGGTTTTACCATTTTTATTACTTGATACGTTATGGTAGACTTGCCATTCCGTTAACAAGTTTTTGGCGCCGCTGCCGGAGACTCGAGGTTTAACTTTTTCAAGGAGTGTGAATTGACTGAATTTGACTTGTTTGTAATTATTTGATTTTTCATGTTTGTTTTTATTTTAATAAATGTTCTCTAGGGTTTTGTGCCTAACGTTTGCAGAATGCAGTGTAGACAAGAAATTGATTATAGGGGCACTCAATCCTACCAAAATAAATTCAATCACTGGTGGGAACCTCATTCATACCTGGATCAAAATGAAAAAGGGAAACAATCTTCTTTAAAAAAAGAAACGTTGGGGGAAGCTGAACAATGTTTACAGGAAGAACAAATCTCTTATGCATTAAGGTCTTTGGGCATTATTGGCACTAATACTGAAGTAGACCATAGAGAAGAATGTCAATCTACTATCTTTGAGGATGACAAGACTATTGATGAAGAGAAGATAAAAGAAGATGAGATAACAAAAACATTGATATCTCTGGGTATTATTAAGGGTAACACTGAAGTTGACCCTAAAGAAGAGGATATTCCTAAAGAAGAGGATACTGATGAAGAGAAGATAGAAGAAGATGAGATGACAAAAGCATTGGTATCTCTGGGTATTATTAGGGGTAACACTGAAGCTGACTCTAAAGGGGAATATCAAGTAACTATCTTTGAAAATGATAAGTTGAGTGAGGAAGACAAAAATGAGGAGAAAAAGGAAGAAGTGGTTGAAAGAAAAGAAAAAAATAGAAAACATGTGAAAAAAAGAAAAAGGAAAGCAGGGAAAAATAAAAAGAGAAAGTTGAAGGAGAAGATTGAAAAAAAATGGAAGAGGAAAAAGAAGAAAAGATTATATGCAAGACCTCATCCTCATCAAAGGAAAAAGAGGAAGAGCGAAAAGAAGAAAAGATCACATGCAAAACTCTTTCTTCTTCAAAGGAAATATCATAGGAAAGGAAATAAATTTATGTGCTCCATGGAGATCTTCAAGAAATTGGAGATCAAAGTTCCTATGATTGATACATGGAAACATGTGTTTGGTGTTCTCAATTTTCTGAAGAAATTCAGTAGAAAGAAGAGGAAAAGAATATCAAGTGAGAAGAAACTCAGCATTTACTGATGAATGCCACAGGGATAACATCTACTGAGGAATGCTAGAAAATAAAAGTATCTACTGAAGGATACAGGAAGGTATACCTATTGATGGGTGATGGTAAGGTTTGCACCTACTGTTGGGTGCTAGAAAGGTTTGGGTCAGGCTCGTGACGTTAAACAAGCGCTACCTGGGAGGCAACCCAGTTATTTGTTTATTGTTTGTTTTTAAACCTTGTCTATAGAACATTATAGGTTGCATAAACATCTGAGTGGGGTAAGTTTTGTAAAATAAAATTGAAGAAAAAAAATCAGATGCTACAGAGAAGAATCACACATGATGAAAATTTAAAAAGAATTTTTTTTTTTGGAGGGGGAAGTACCGCTCACCGTTGGGAGGTGCGACTTTACCACCGGGCGGTGGTGGCAACTTTAGATTTTGACAATTTGGATCACAAATAATCGATTATTTAAAGTAATAATCGATTATCAGCGTAAAAAAAAAAAAGTTTTTGAAAATTTTTTTTGGTCTGTTTTTCTTTTAAAAGGGGATTATTACATTTAGGAGGAGTACTTTTAAAAGGACTTAAATTTTTTTAAGTTACTTATTTTATGAGGAGCATAAACTTTAGATTTTTTTTTTAAAAAGAGAGGGTAAAACTTTTGATTAAGAAATTTTGTGATAACTGGAATATATGAGTCTTGTCCAGAAAGCTAACTTTGATCAAATTTATTAGTGGTAGCAAGCTCATGAAAATTATATGGTTGATCAATTTCTTGACATTGACGTTCATCTAGGAAAACCTTCAATCACCCGAGAGATCCCAAGTCCTGAATTTTAGAATTAGGATTTTTTGTCTGAGTGCTTTGTTGATTGGTTGTTATTCTTATCTCTATGTTATATTGCTGTTTTTTATGTTTCTCCTTATGGTGTTTATGTAATTCTTTCTTTTCTCAATAACATGATCTCTTGTTTTATGCATACTTTATTTAATTCAGGGGGAGATCATATTTAGGGGGAGCTCTTTACATTAATCTTTTTGCTTATGATCAAAAAGGGGGAGAAGAATAATATAAGGGGAGAAGTATAAATTGATACAGGTATTGCTAACTCTGTTGTTGTTTATTAGCTTGTATGTTTTTGCAGGATAACCAAAGTTGCTTTTAAAATAGTATTTTTGATCATCATAAAAAAGGGGGAGATTGTTACCAATAAGGAGTATTGCTAAATCTTGCAGACATTTGTTTTGATGATGCTGCAAGAAGATTTAGTTGAAGAAGAGTTTAAATTATTTAAAAGAAAATTTGTAGAAATTAAATGTAGTAGGAAAGTCTTTTAAACTCTGTAAAACTTCGATTTTTAACTGTAATAATCAATTATCAAGAAACAATAATTGATTATCACAAGTCATTCAGGAATAATCGATTATCACCTCATATAATCGATTATCACTTTTTGAAAAACCTATAACGGACTAGAATAATTGATTATCACTTACAATAATCGATTATTCGTGGCAGTTGGGACCTGACCTTTAGCATTCAGTGCAATTGGCTTTATATTTGGCTTCTGTAAATTTCAGAGGTAACGTTTTTGAACTGAGAAGCTTAATAGAACACTGTTTGTCAGAGGAAAGTTCTCAGAAGCTTTATTCATAGTTCCCTTGCTTGGTCTCGTGAAAGGAGAGGCTCGTGTATCGTGTGTCGATAGCCGGAGCAGACTCTCTTCGAGTTAGCAAGGTGCTCTGCCTGGTCTCGTGAAAGGAGAAGCTCGTGAATCGTTGGTCGATTGCCGGAGCGATTCTCTTCGAGTTGTCAGAGTGATCTTCTTCCGGTTCGCTCGTCGAAGGAAGGTTCTTTTATATTTTGTTCACTTATTGTAAATCTGCGAGATTGTTTTTAGTGGAATTATTAATCACTTTTTACAGTGATTAACGAGTGGACGTAGATTTTGTTGAATCGAACCAGTATAAAAATACTTGTGTGATTTTTCTATTCCCTACACTCATTTCATTTTACGCATATTAAGTGTTTGATAAATTTTCTTAAAGAAAATTTATTTGTGAAAAAGGACCAACTTGTTTGTTAAAAGTGACCGAACACGCTTTCTATAACTCTAAGTTCTATTCTGCTGCGTTACACTCTGTCTGGTACCAACCAACAATTGGTATTAGAGCTTGCTTTGATAGTTTTTCAAAATATTTGCGAAAATGGCCAGTCACAATCAAAACCTTGTGTATGTTGAGGGTGCTTCCATTAACAGACCTCCACTTTTTATTGGATATAACTATGCCTTCTGGAAAGTTAGAATGGAAATTTTTATGGGGTCTGTTGATAGAGGCATCTGGGAAGCTGTACAAAATGGTCCTTTTATTCCTAAAATTACAGCTGATGGTGTAGAGGTAGAAAAATCATATTTTGATTGCACTGCTGAGGAAAATATAATAGCCCAATTTGATTTTAAGGCTAGAAATATAATTTTATCTGCACTAACCCCTAATGATTTCTTCAAAGTTTCTGTTTATAAAAGTGCACAGGAAATGTGAAAATTTTTAAAACTCACTTATAATGAAGTCATAGATGTGGATAAGTTAACAGTGTCTGACTCAAGCTCTACATCAAGTTCAAGTGATTTTAATGAGCAAGAAAATTTATGCTTGATGGTCAAAGATGATTTATCTGAAAGACAAATCTTGAAGAAAAAGAAGGAGAACAATCAACGCTCCGCATCAAGCTTAAAATGTTATGGATATGGTGAAAGAGGCCATGTGAAAGCTGATTGTTCAAGCAACAAAAGAAGTAAAGGAAGAAAAGCAAAGAAATCTCACAAAAAGAAGAAGGCATACATAGCTTGGGAAGATAATGCATCAAGCACTTGTAGTTCAAGTGATTATGTTGAAGAAGGAAACCTATGTTTGACGGTTGCTACTGATGACACTACAAGCTAAGCAAGTGGCTCTAGCCTTGACACTAGTGAGTTTGATTTACAAAAAGCTTTTCTTGAATTGTTAAATGAATCTGAGAAATTAGATGCGGATCATAAAAACTTGAAAAATGAGTTTAAGGAATCGAAAATTAAATATGAAAGTGCATTAGATGAAGAAGTTGTTTTAAGAAACAAAATTAGTGATCTTGAAATGAAATTATCTGAATCTGATGCAAATGATCAACCTATTGAATGTTTATCTTGTAAGAGTCACATGTTTGACATAAATATTCTTGAAAATTTGCTTACTAAAGTCACCAAATCTATTTCACATGTTCAAAATGTTTTTAGAAAGAAAAATGTTAAAAACAAGAACATGCATCAACATAGGAAACCTCAAATTAAAATAACCCGAAGGGTATGGGTTGAGAAAGGAACTTTTGTGAAAAACAAGGTGTATGATGTTTGTTGTTTCTATTGCATGAAAAAGGGACATACTTCAAACAAATGCAACATTAAACATTTTGGAGTTCCAAATGGAAAATATGCTTGGATTCCTGTTATAAAATAATATGTTTCTAACCTCACGGACCCAAATAAGATTATGGGTACCAAAAGCTCCATTGCTTTGTTTTGCAGAATAAGTTTTCAAAAGGAGAAGAAAATTTTATGATGTTCTGTTTCTGAAATTGATGCTCCAATCCAGGAAGTAAATTCATCAAGTGATATAAAAGCCTTGGTTCGAGCACCAAGTGATTGAGCTAAGTAGTATTTAAACTTTGCTGTTACATTTTGATCTGCTTGATCTTCCATTATGAGATTACTATTGAATTCATTTATGTTTGGGAAAATGATATGTTCAACATTGTTTCATTCATCTCGATGATGTATTCTTGTCTGTTTACACATTTTAATCAGTGAAATTCATCTATTTGAGACATTCATGTACTGAATTTAATCTTTTGGTATGATTAGACATCTGCATTGTTATCTCAATGATTATTTTTTTTAATCTGTGCTTACCTGGTTTAGTATTCAATTTCATGAGTACTTTAAAGATTAGCCTTGATATAATTTTTGTCAAGCATCAAAAGCAATGAAAGATTCATTTGAATGAGCTAGTTGATAGTTTCTATCGATATTTTTGGATGATTAAAGACATTTAATGATTAAATTATCATCTATATTTTAAAATTATTTCTCAGGAGATTTGTTTTTAAGTTCAAATGCATATTGTATGAGCTATGATAATACACATTGAGAGCTTGGATGCAGTAAATGAACTGATCAAATTTTGCATAATTTTGATGTAAAGTATTTGGTCTAAAAACTGTTGAAAGAAAAATTCTGAATCAGATTAGGTTTGAATTTTTGAATATGTTGTTTTGATATGCACAACTGAATTCATGGGATTGAACAGATTGGGATATGAGAGTGCATGAATCATAGTTGTTGTTTGGGAGATTATAAATTATGTTGTCAAAATTAGTTTTTTTTTTAACTAGTTATGTTAGAAGAGATGATTTCCTGTTAAATCTGTAGCAATTGTGATCACATTCATTTAAGATACTTTGTGGTCATTCTAGTTTGTAAATTGATTGTTGAATCATTGATATCTTAATTATTTGAAAACTGATTGCTGATTTCAATGAGTTAATTTAAGTCTGGTAAAAGTTGATTTTGATTTGCTAAGAAATATTGAAAATGGTTTGGAATTGCATATATTTTCTGAATTGCCTGGTAAGCACTTGTGCATAGCTTTGGACTGAACAATCTTGAAACATTTTTCAGAATCTGTTTTTGAGTTTAAGAGAAACTTTTGTTTGACATCTTATGACATGATCTTGTGATACCTAGTACTCATTTAAGGGGGAGATATATAAGGTTGTTAGATATTTGGTTATTCATCTACACTTTGGTATTTCATCTTGTATTTGTCTCTCATTTTATAAAAGTTCAAATTTTTAGATGTGTTTTAGGTCAAAAATTTGGCCCAAATCTCTGTTTTTCGGAAATTAACGTCAATAATCCATTACTAAAGGGTCATAATCGATTATCTCGGCCTAAAAATTTAGATTTTGACAATTTGGATCACAAATAATCGATTATTTAAAGTAATAACCGATTATCAGCGTTAAAAAAAAAAAAAAAAAAAAAAAAAAAAAAAAAAAAAAACTTATTTTAAATTTTTTTTTTGGTCTGTTTTTCTTTTAAAAGGGGATTATTACATTTAGGAGGAGTACTTTTAGAAGGACTTAAATTTTTTTAAGTTCCTTATTTTATGAGGAGCATAAACTTTAGATTTGTTTTTAAAAAGAGGGGGTGAAACTTTTGATTAAGAAATTTTGTGATAACTGGAATATATGAGTCTTGTCCAGAAAGCTAACTTTGATCAAATTTATTAGTGGTAGCAAGCTCATGAACATTATATGGTTGATCAATTTCTTGACATTGATGTTCATCTAGGAGAACCTTCAATCACCCGAGGGATCCCAAGTCCTGAATTTTAGAATTATGATTTTTTGTGTGAGTGCTTTGTTCATTGGTTGTTATTCTGATCTCTATGTTATATTTCTGTCTTTTATGTTTCTCCTTATGGTGTTTATGTAATTCTTTGTTTTATGAATAACATGATCCCTTGTTTTATGCATACTTTGTTTAATTGAGGGGGAGCTCTTTACATTAATCTTTTTGCTTATGATCAAAAAGGGGCAGAAGAATAATATAAGAGGAGAAGTATAAATTGATACAGCTATTGCTAACTCTGTTGTTGTTTCTTAGCTTGTATGTTTTTGCAGGATAGCCAAAGTTGCTTTTAAAATAGTATTTTTGATCATCATCAAAAACGGGGAGATTGTTACCAATAAGGAGTATTGCTAAATCTTGAAGACATTTGTTTTGATGATGTTGCAAGAAGATTTAGTTGAAAAAGAGTTTAAATTATTTAAAAGAAAATTTGTAGAAATTAAATGTAGTAGGAAAGTCTTTTAAACTCTGTAAAACTTCGATTTTTAACTGCAATAATCGATTATCAAGAAACAATAATTGATTATCACAAGTCATTCAGGAATAATCGATTATCACCTCATATAATCGATTATCACTTTTTGAAAAACCTGTAACGGACTTGAATAATCGATTATCACTTACAATAATCGATTATTCGTGGCAGTTGGGACCTGACCTTTAGCATTCAGTGCAATTGGCTTTATATTTGGCTTCTGTAAATTTCAGAGGTAACGTTTTTGAACTGAGAAGCTTAATAGAACACTGTTTGTCAAAGGAAAGTTCTCAGAAGCTTTGTTCATAGTTCCCTTGCTTGGTCTCGTGAAAGGAGAGGCTCGCGTATCGTGTGTCGATAGCTGAAGCAGACTCTCTTGGAGTTAGTAAGGTGCTCTGCCTGGTCTCGTGAAAGGAGAAGCTCGCGAATCGTTGGTCGATTGTTGGAGCGAATCTCTTCGAGTTTTCAGAGTGATCTTCTTTCAGTTCGCTCGTCGAAGGAAGGTTCTTTTATATTTTGTTCACTTATTGTAAATCTGTGAGATTGTTTTTAGTGGAATTGTTAATCACTTTTTACAGTGATTAACGACTGGACGTAGATTCTGTTGAATCGAACCAATATAAAAATACTTGTGTGATTTTTCTATTCCTTACACTCATTTCATTTTACGCATATTAAGTGTTTGATAAATTTTCTTAAAGAAAATTGATTTGCGAAAAAGGACCAACTTGTTTGTTTAAAGTGACCGAACAGGCTTTCTATAACTCTAAGTTATAATCCGCTACGTTACACTCTGTCTGGTACTAACCAACAATTAAAACAAATTTTTGAAAAATTTCATGTCACACCGCGAGGCGGTATTCATCACCGCCGGGCGGAATTGATGAGGATGAATACCATCGGGCGGTAGACCCCTGCCGTCGGGCGGTGTGCTGTAAATTTGTGAGAAATGCTTGTCTTTGATGTTGGACATGTAGGGAAACCTATCTCACTCCCAGTGTTGAACTGTGTTGGTCTTTAAGTGTTTAATGATGTACTAACCAATAATGATGGATTCCTATGGTATGTTGTGCATTATAAATTTTGCAGGCATGGCATCATCAACACGACGGGGGAGAAATACTGGTAGCAAGAGAAAGGAGCCTGAAAGGCCAAGAGGTTTTGACTCTCAGAGGTTCCTTTCTAGGCATCATGAGGAGCAGTTTGCAATTGTGCAGGAAAGGAGATTGTTGATGGAGCGGAAGGTTGCCTTTGTCACTGATTTAGCTTCTGAATTTGGCGAGGAGATTTTAAGAAGAGATTGGATGAGGCTGACAACTTACCCTGCACCAGCCAGTGTGGAATTGGTGAAGGAATTTTACACCAATGCTATATCCAGAGGTGGGGTTGCAGCTGGAAGGTATAGAAGCTTTGTAAGGGGACATGTCATTAAGTACGACCCTGACACCATAAACAGCTTTTTGGGCACGAAGTGGCCAGGGGAGCAGTGCCATTTTGAAGCTCAAGCTAGTTTGATTGATGATTTTGCTGAGATTGAAAGGGTTTTGTGCCTCCCTGGAAGGCATTTTCAGACGAATGCTAGTAGAGCACGGGTTAATATTAGGAGGTTAGACTTGTCACCTTTGGCAAGATACTGGGTGGCCTTCACTCATGCCAACATCTAGCCGTGTTCCCATATCTCTGACATCACGATAAGCCGGAGCTGGCTTATATACTGTATGCTGAGACAGATGGATGTGAATGTTAGGCAGATTATTGCTGATGAAATACGAAGTTGCGCCACCATTGTGAGTAGCAGGACACCATTAGGACATCCATCTCTTATTACTTTTCTCTGCCAACTGGGTGGGGTGCATACTGTAGTTCCCCCGTATGAGAGACCCATGAGTGTTATCAATGCTTCTTACTTTCAGCAGTACTGCGCTGAGGAAGGAGAAGCAAGAGCAGCACCTAGGGGACGTCGTAGGAGAGCTGCAGCACAGCAGGAACAGGTTCCTGATGCACCAACACAGCATGCAAAGCCATTTCAGATGAGGGACATGTATATGTCCACGATGGAGGCGAGAATGGAGGCCCTTCGTAGAGGGCAAATAGCGACTGCTGAGATGATAATTGGATCTTATGATCGGTCACCGGTGCATAGGTGGACTATGGATGAGTTCCATAGTGCCATGGCTTGGCCTCAGGAGCAGGTACAGAGCAGTGGTTTTGGTGCAGCTAGAGCACCAAACACAGATGATGAAGACTTTGAGGATGCTGATGATGAGAGTCAAGAGGACTTAGATGACAGCATGGGATGATTGAGGGCATCTACTGATGGATGCCCATACTATAGACAAGATTTTATTTTTCTTGTTTTCACTTTTGCATTTTAAATTTTTTAAGAATAGGTTGAATTTTATTTTTGGTGTGTATGCTTGGCTTGAATACCCTTTCTGAAGATGTTTGACTGAATAATTTGCATGATGATCTGATGTGAATGATTATTGAATTGTGTTGCATGTTGATATCCTGTGAATCAGATGTGTGATGAATTATGATTGTGGTCATGATGTTAAGCTGGGTGTATGAATGACTGTGTGTGAGAAAGCATGTTGTGTGAGGAATTAAGCCCCAGAGTTTTCATTCTTGTATGTATTGTCACAGTGAAGCATGAATATTATTGCCTTAATCTTTATGATTGATTGATTTTTATGTGAATGTCATATGATCAAGGCCATGTTTGAAAACCCTTCTCTAGCCAAATTTTCACCCATAATTTTTCAAAGATTATACCCTTTTTGAACCTTAGCCTTAAACAATATGAAAACCCTTGATTTGAAATTACTTATCTTGAGTTGGTTTGAGAATAATTGTATGTCATGAAAAGGTTCAAGTTTGGGGTTGCATGGGAAAAATGGAAAGGAAAAAGAAAAGCATTGAACTCAAGTGTTGAAAAGAAAAATACATGAGTAGAGAAAAAGAAAAGAAAAGAATAAAAGCATGAAGATGAGCTCAATGAAAAAGAAAAAGGGAACAAGTTGGGATTGAGTGAAATTGGTGACAAAGAGAGAATTTAAACTTGAACCTTTTCATTGATGAAATAGTTCTTTGACTCAAGAATTTTGTGATCTAGAAAAACCAATTTTTCTTGATAGCCCGGCCTCATTATAAGCCTTGGAAAAGTCCTTTTGATTGCATTTGCATGTAAGGATGTTGATTGTTTAAGATGAATGGCAATTTTGTTTCATGTGACTTATGAACAATAAGGAGTGGAGTGCTACCCTAAACACTTGAGTGATTGAGTAAAACACTTGCTTAGTGAGAACTTCTAAACTTACATTTTTGTTTAGTGGACTGCTCATTCATAATGTGTGACATCTGTTGAGGAAAGCATGAGCTAAATAAGTTGAGAACATGCATGCATCTTGATTTGAGTTCACTGATTATCTGAAATTGAGCAAGTCTTGTCATGTACTTTAGCAGTGTTGAATCATTGGATGAAATGGTAGAAAGCCAAACTCTGTTTTGTTTTATTGTTTTGTTTTGTTTTGCTTGAGGACAAGCAAAGTTCTAAGTTTGGGGTTGTGATAACGGTTGAAAAACCGTTATTTTCATATGCTATTTTGGACTAAATTACACCCTTCAATGCTTAGAATGAGCTTAGAATCAAGTAAAACTCAATAAATGAGTCAGTCGAAAGTCGAAAGGTGTTTTCAGCGATATTATGCTTGTTTTGTAGCAAACTTGATAGAAGTAAAGATTGGGGATGAAAATGAACGTCTTAGACTCAAGGAAAAGGAAGAAAATTGAAGAAAAGAAGAGTCTAGGGACCGCCCGACGGTAGACCCGTGACGTCGGGCGACCAGACGAGAAAGCAGAGGACGCCGGGCGGCAGACCCCAGACGCCGGGCAGTTTTGCGGTACAAGGGAAACCGCCAGGCAGTAGACCCCTACGTTGGGCGGTGGCGCGATTTAGGGTACACTGTCGGGCGGCAAAGTGTGATGCTGGGCGGTGCTCAGATGGGCTTGGGCCTATTTTTCTTTTGCGCTCCTCAGTTATAAATAGCCCTGTTATGAATTCCACTTCATTCTTTTGACAGAGGAGGACGACCAGACCTACTTTTCACTCTCTGGAGAGGATCTCTTGGATGCTTGGGCTCCTTTTCATCTTTTCTAGAGTTTGTTTTCCATATCTTCCATTATTTTCATCTTGGTTCACCATGACTATGGTGAACTAAACCTTTTTTGTTGTTAGGGGAACAATGTAATCTTTTGGTACTCTCTTTTATTGAAACTCTTGTTTGATTATATGAATTTCATAAGCGTTTATTATCAATTGTTGGGTTCTCATCTGTGCTTAATGCTTTTGTCGTTTAACTCATTTGATAACTGTTATTTGCCTTTATTGATACGGGGACGTACAGTAATGTCATGAATTGGTGAGAAATTCCTTGGTTAAGCAATACCACCTAGGGATAGGGGATAGGACGATCAATTGTTTTTACTTTCGTTTGTAATCTGTTGCTAGTTACTAGGGGAGGCTAGGGATAGCAAGCTGGTAATTAGTAATAGGCCCTTTTCACCGAGGGATCGGGTTAAGGGGAGGCCAAGAAAGTTTGCATTTAATTAGATAATAAAACAATCTAAACAAGAGGAGTAAATAAGAGAGAGAGGATTAGATGAAATTGTAAACCCCCAACAACTTCATTCATCCATCGTCTTAATCTTGTCAATTGAATCACACATTGCATGTTTATTTTCTGTCTTTGCATTCACCACAATTATTGAATTTTTCTCCGCAAGTCTTACGATTTTGGTTCACACGAACGATAAGGCCTTTCGAGACTCATGGGAAGAACGATAATGGGTTTTACCTTTTTTATTACTTGATACGATATGGTACACTTGTCATTCCGTTAACATGGCCACAACTGAGATGATAGTAGGCCTGTATGACACACCACCGGTGCACAGGTGGACTATGGATGAGTTCCATAGTGCTATGGCTTGGCCTCAGGAGCAGGTACATCTGGAGCAGCTGAAGCTCTAGTAATTGATGATAATGATGATGAGGACTATGAATTTGAGGATGCAGAGGCTGGAGATGAGGAGAACTCTGATGATAGCATGAGCTGATAGGACATCTACTGATGGATGTCACATGCAGTAGAACAGGGATTTTCTTTTTCTTTTTCAGTTGTAATTTGAACTTGTAGTGTAGGTTTGTGTGAACTTGCTTGAACACTTTATCTGATTGTGGTTTGACTTGTTTTATGGCATGATGAGTGTGCTTGATGATGGTTTATGTGGATGATGATTGGGATTGCATTACATGCTTATATACAGGTGAATTGTTCACAAGCTGTGTGAACAGATGCATGATGAGTTATGGTTGTGGTTATCATGCTATGTAAGATGTATGATTGAATTGTTGAGTGAGCATAGTTGTGTGAGGTTTTGAGCTCCAGAGTGTTTGATGATATATTTGTTATTCAATTGAAAGCATGAATGATATTGCTTGAGTCTTTATGATTGATTGAATTACATGCTTATGTCATATGATCAAGACCATATTTAGAAGCCCTTACTTAGCCAAATTTTTGCCCAAAGTGAAGAGAACCATATGTTCTACCCTTTTTGAACCTTAACTTGAGACACTTTGAAAACCCTTTTGAGAAAAATCTTTACCTTGAGTTAAGTTGAGAATAATTGAATGGTATTGATAAAGGTTCAAGTTTTCAGTTGTTGGGGGAATTGAAAGGCAAAAGAGAAAGCATTGAGCTAATGTGTTAAATAAAAAAGCATGAGAAAAATAGAAAAGAAAAGAAAAGCAAGAAAGATAAGCTCAATGCAAAATAAAAGAAAAAAAAAGGAAAAGTTGGGAATGAGTAGATTGGTTGAAAGAGAGTTTGTGCTTGAACAATGAATGTTGAATGATTCTCTTAACTCAAGGATTTTGTGATTTGAAAAACCAAATTTTCTTGTTAACCCAGTTTCTAACTTTGTCTTTTTAATTATTTGTGTGATTGGAATTTGATTTTTCTTTGTATGTTTAAGTTTTTTTTTAGGATATATGCTGCTTCTGATGGCAGTGATGATAGCATCTACTGATGGATGCTTCTACAACATCTATTACTGGGTGTTGTTATGGAATAGGATGGTGAATAAACATCTACTGATGGATGTCACTGTCAGCATTTACTGATGAATGCTATTGGATAGCATCTACTGAGGGATGCTAGAAGATTTAAGTATCTACTGAAGGATACAGGGAAGCAAACCTATTGAAGGGTGTTGGAAAGGTATGCACTTACTGACAAGTGCTAGAAAGGTTTGGGTCAGGCTCGTGACGTTAAACAAGCGTTGTTGGGAGGCAACCTAAGTTTTATTTTTCTTTTCTCCTTTGTACTTTTGAATTTTAGATTAGGAATTTTATTTTGTGTGTCTATGGCTTGGTTTGTACACTTATTTGGATAATGGCTTGATGATGAGTCATTCAAATGATGATTGGATGTGGTTGATGGTTGAAAATGTATATGTTGATACCCATGAATGGTTCACTAACTTATGAACAGATGTATGATGGTTTATGATTGTGATTGTGATGCTAAGCAAGATACATGTGTGAGAAAGCATGTTGTGTTTGGTATTGAACTCCAGAGTTTTCCTAGATATATGAACTATTCACAGGGAATCATGAATGGTATTGCCTTAGTCTTGATGATTGATTGAACTGCATGCATGTGTTATATGATCAAGGTCATGTTTGGAAGCCCTTATTTAGCCAAATTTTCACCCAAAAAGTTTAAAATTTTATACCCTTTTTGAACCTTGGCCTTAAA
This sequence comes from Vigna mungo, assembly GCA_036885675.1. Classification (NCBI taxonomy): domain Eukaryota; kingdom Viridiplantae; phylum Streptophyta; class Magnoliopsida; order Fabales; family Fabaceae; genus Vigna; species Vigna mungo. The sequence continues at coordinate 35,845,475 of CP144696.1, read as the reverse complement.
ACAGGATGAAAACCCTTGATTTGAAATTATTTATCTTGAGTTGGGTTGAGAATAATTGTATGTAATGAAAATGTTCAAGTTTGGGGTTGCATGGGAAAAATTGAAAGGCAAAAGAAAAGCATGGAGCTCAAGTGTTGAAAAGAAAAATCCATGAGCAAAGAAAAAGTGAAAAGAAAAAGCATGAAATAAGAGCTCAAGGTAAAATCAATGAAAAAGGAAGAAGTTGGGAATGAGTGAAATTGGTGATAAAGAGAGAGTTTAAACTTGAACCTTTTTAATGATGAAATAGTTCTCGTAACTCAAGGATTTTGTAATCTAGAAAAACCAATTTTTTCTTAATAGCTCAGCCTCATTACAAGCCTTGGAAAAGCCCTTGTGAGCATTTGAATGAAAGGATTTTGGTTGTTTTAGATTAATGGCAATATTGTTTTATGTGACATGTGAATAGTAGAGAGTGGAGTAATTCCTTAAACACTTGAGTGATTAAGTGAAGCACTTGCTTAGTGAGAAGTGTGAAATCCATGTTTACATCTATGCTTAGTGGATTGGTCATTCATGAATGAAACATCTGTTGGAAATTATATGCTTATGTGAACCAAATCGGATTGAAAGAATGCATGCATTTTGATAGGATTCCACTGAAAATCTGAATTGTATAATGACTTGTTACGAGGAAAAGGATTTTTGGAAAGTATTGAGCTATTTGATGATTAAGTGGAAAGCCAAGTTTTGTCTTGTTTGCCTGAGGACAAGCAAAGTTCTAAGTTTGGGGTTATGATAACGGTTGAAAAACAGTTATTTTCATGCTTATATTGATATCAAAATACACCCTTTATAGCTTAGAATGAGCTTAAAATCAAGTAAAACACGTAAGTTGAGTCATTTGAGAGTCAAAAGTTGTTTTTAGAGATATTATGCTTGTTTTGCATTGTTTAGCAGGGTTTTGACGAGAATTGGAGATGAATGGAAAGAAAGGTTAAAGATCAAATGGTTGTAGTGCAGAAAAGTCAAATAGAATGTAGAAAAGTCAACCAGTCAACCAGAAAAGTCAATCAGTCAACCAGAAAAGTTGACCAGAGCGCTTGGCGGTTGACCAAAGCGCTGGGTGATAACGGTTGAAAAACCGTTATTTTCATATGTTATTTTAGACTAAATTATTCTCTTTACTGGTTAAAATGAGCTTAGAATCAAGTAAAATTCAATAAATGAGTCAGTTGAGAGTCAAAAGCTGTTTTTAGCAATCTTATGCTTGTTTTGCATTGTTTTGCAGCAAATCTAATGAAAGTGAAGATTGGAGATGAAAATGAAGGTCTTAGACTCAAGGAAAAGGAAGAAAATTGAAGAAAAGAAGAGTTTAGGAACCGCCCGGCGGCAAGGATTCACCGTCGGGCGATTAGATGCGAGGAGGAGACACCCAGCGGTGGACGCCGGACGGTAGACCCCTGCTGCCGGGCGGTGGCGCGATTTATGGTAAACCGTCGGGCGGCATAAGTGCGACGCTGGGTGGTTGTCAGATGGGTCTGTGCCTATTTTCTATGGCGCTCCTCAGCTATAAATAGCCCTGTTACGATTTCATTCTCATTCTTTTGACAGAAGAGGGTGGCCAGACCTAATTTTCAGTCTCTGGAGAGGATCTCTTGGATGCTTAGGCTCTTTTTCATCTTTTCTAGGGTTTGTTTTCCATTTCTTCAATTATTTTCATCTTGGTTCACCATGACAATGGTGAACTAAACCTTTTTGTTGTTGGGGGAACAATGTAATCTTTTGATACTCTCTTTTATTGAAACTCTTGTTTAATTATATGATTGTCATATGCGTTTATTATCAATTGTTGGGTTCTCATCTGTGCTTAAAGCTTTTATCGTTTAACTCATTCGATAACTGTTGTTTGCCTTTATTGATACGGGGACGTATAGTAATGTCATGAACTGGTGAGTAATTACTTGATTAATGAAATACCACCTAGGGATGGGGAGGTAGGACGATCAATTTTTTTGCTTCTATTCAGTAATGCATTGTTAGTTGCTAGGGGAGGCTAGGGATAGCAAGCCAGTAATTAGTAATAGGCTCTTTTCGCCGAGGGATCGGGTTTAGGGTAGGCCAAGAAAGTTTGCATAACAATATGATAATAAAGTAATTTAAACAAGAGGAGTAAATATGACGGGAGAAAAATGTTGAGAGATCAAGACCAAGTGTTAGTTTATAGTGGATCTGAAGAAGAAAAAAAGAGAATAATAAAAAGATCCAGATATAAAAAGGCCAAAAGAGAAGTGGCAAAAGAATAAACTACTACAAGTAATGATCATCTTAATAGCTGTACTATTTTGCAGGCACGTGAAGAGGAAAAGATAGATAAAGGAGAGTCGCCTCACTCAAAGGACAAACTATTTCCGCGGGGCATGGCTGTAAGATACAAAAACAGGAAGTGGATTGTCAACAAGAAGCTAAAAGAGGAAGGAATGGTTGAAATTAGAAGACCATATTCCACTGCAACTCGAAAAGTGGACAGAAGAAAGCTGAGTCGTTGGGATGATGAAGACTCCAATGTGAAGAAGAAGAGTTGATTTGCTTGAAAGCACATTTTGTATTTTAAGACAATTTTTATTTTTATTTTTCTGTTGGACATGTAATCTTTAAAATTTTGAACAAATTTGGGTAACATCTACTGAGGGATGCTAAATTTTGTATCCATTGAAGGATACCAGGAAGGCACACCTGCTGATGGGTGTTGGAAGGATTGCACTTACTGACAAGTGCTAAACAGGTTTGGGTTAGGCTCGCGATGTTAAACAAGCGCTACTAGGAGGTAACCTAGATTTTCTCTCTCACTTTTGCATTTTCAATTCTTAGAATAAGATGAATTTTATTTTCAGTGTGTATGCTTGGCTTGAATACTTTTCTGAAGATGTTTGACTGAATAATTTGCATGATGAACCTGTTTGATGAAGGTTTATGTGAATGATTATTGAGTTGCGTTGCATGTTGATATCTTGTGAAACAGATGTGTGATGAATTATGATTGTGGTTATGATGCTAAGCAGGGTGTATGAATGAATGTGTGTGAGAAAGCAAGTTGTGTGAGGTATTGAGCTCCAGAGTTTTATTGTTTTATGAACTTATTCAGAGGAAAGCATGAATGATATTGCCGAAGTCTTTATGATTGATTGAATTGCATATTTATGTCATATGATCAAGGCCATTTTTGGAAGCCCTTACTTAGCCAAATTTTTACCCAAAGTGCTTGAAATTTTATACCCTTTTTGAACCTTGGCCCTAAACAGAATGAAAACCCTTGTGTTGAACTAGTTACTTTGAATTGGGTTAATGACTGTAAGTACATTCAAGGTTCAAGTTTGGGGTTGTGGGAAAGTTTGGATGGCAAAAAGAAAGGCATTGAGCTCAAGTATTGAGAATGAAAAATACATGAGAAAAAGAAAAATCATGAAAGATGAGCTCAATGTAAAAATAAAAGAAAAAGGGAAGAAGTTGGGGACAAGTGAGATTGATTAAGAAAGAGAGTTGAACTTGAACCTTGAATGATAAATGAGTTTTCTTGATTCAAAGATTTTGTGATCCAGAAAAAACAATTTTTCTTGATAGCCCAACCTCATACAAGCCTTGGAAAAGTCCTTTTGATGACATTTTCATGTAATGATTTTGATTATTTAAGACGAACGACAATTTTATTTCATGTGACTTGTGAATGATAAAGAGTGGAGTGTCACCTTAAACACTTGAGTGATTGAGTGAAACACTTGCCTGGTGAGAATTTCTAAATTTCATGATTGCATCTTTGCTTAATGGATTGGTCATTCATAATATGAAACATCTGTTGAGGAATGCGTGAGGTAACTGAATTGAAAGCATGCATGCATCTTGATTTGATTGCCACTGATGATCTGAAATTGGGTAGTTCTCATCATGTACTTTAGGATTGTTGAACTATCAGATGAAATTGTAGAAAGCCAAGTTTTGTTTTGATTTTAGTTTTGTTTGTTTGCTTGAGGACAAGCAAAGTTCTAAGTTTGGGGTTGTGATAACGGTTTAAAAACCGTAATTTTCATATGCTATTCTAGAATAAATTATTCCATTTACTGCTTAGAATGAGCTTAGAATCAAGTAAAACTCAATATATGAGTCAGTTGAGAGTCAAAAGCTGTTTTTAGCCATATTATGCTTGTTTTTCATTGTTTTGCAGCAAATCTAATGAAAGTGAAGATTGAAGATGAAAATGAAGGTCTTAGACTCAAGGAAAAGGAAGAAAACTGAAGAAAGAAGAGTCTAGGAACTGCCCGGCAGCAGGGATTCACCGTCGGGCGGTTAGATTCAAGGAGGAGACACCCAGTGGTGGACGCCGGGCAGTAGACCCCTGCCGCCGGGTGGTGGTGCGATTTAGGGTAAACCGTCGGGCGGCAAAAGTGCGACGCCGGGCGGTTTTCAGATGGGCCTAAGCCTATTTTCTATGGCGTTCCTCAGCTATAAATAGCCCTATTACGATTTCATTCTCATTCTTTTGATAGAAGAGGGCAGCTAGACCTAATTTTCACTCTCTGGAGAGGATCTCTTGGATGCTTAGGCTCCTTTTCATCTTTTCTAGGGTTTGTTTTCCATTTCTTCCATTATTTTCATCTTCGTTCACCATGACAATGGTGAACTAAACCTTTTTGTTATTGGGGGAACAATGTAATCTTTTGATACTCTCTTTTATTGAAACTCTTATTTAATTATATGATTTTCATATGCGTTTATTATCAATTTTTGGGTTCTCATTTGTGCTTAAAGCTTTTATCGTTTAACTCATTCGATAAATGTTGTTTGCCTTTATTGATACGGGGACGTACAGTAATGTCATGAACTGGTGAGTAATTCCTTGATTAATGAAATACCACCTAGGGATAGGGAGGTAGGACGATCAATTGTTTTTGCTTCTGTTCAGTAATGCATTGCTAGTTGCTAGAGGAGGCTAGAGATAGCAAGCCAGTAATTAGTAATAGGCTCTTTTCGCCGAGGGATCGGGTTAAGGGTAGGCCAAGAAAGTTTGCATAACAATATGATAATAAAGCAATTTAAACAAGAACGATAAGGCCTTTCGAGTCTCTTGGGAAGAACGATATTGCGTTATACCAATTATATTACTTGGAACGATATGGTACACTTGCCATTCCGTTAACACTGGGCGGTTGACCAGAGCCCCGGGCGGCCATTTTTGGCGTCGGGCGGTTGTCAGATGGGCGTGGGCCTAAATTTATTTACTTTTCTTGGTTATAAATAGCCCTAGTGCAAGTTTAGATGTATTCTTTTGATAGAGGAGGGCGGTCAGACCTACTTTTCACTCCTTGGAGAAGATCTCTTGGATGCTTAGGCTCCTTTTTACCCTATCTAGGGTTTGTCTTTCCATTCTTCCATTATTTTCATATAGGTTCACATGACAATGGTGAACTAAACCCTTTTGTTGTTGGGGGAAACAATGTAATCTTTTGAAACTCTTTTATTGAAACTCTTGTTTATTTATATGCTTGTTGTATGCTTTTATTATCAATTGTTAGGTTCTCATCTATGCTTAAAGCTTTTATCGTTTAACTCATTCGATAATTGTTGTTTGTCTTTATTGATACGAGGACGTACAGTAATGTCATGAACTGGTGAGTAATTCCTTGGTTAAGCGATACCACCTAGGGATAAGGGGTAGGACGATCAATTGTTTTTACTTCTGTTCAGTAATGCGTTGCAGTTACTAAGGGAGGCTATGGATAGCAAGCCAATAATTAGTAATAGGTTCTTTTCGCCGAGGGATCGGGTTAAGGGTAGACCAAGACAGTTTGCATAACAATTAGATAATAAAGCTATTTAAACAAGAAGAGTAGATAAGAGAGAGCGAATAAGATGAAATCGTAAACCCCCAACAACTTCATTCATCCATAGTCTTTTTCTCGTCAATTGAATCAAACGCATTGCATTTTTATTTTGTGTTCTTGCACCCACACCAATTAATTTTTCTTTACAAGTCTTACGATTTCAATTCGCACGAACGATAAGGTCTTTCGAGTCTCTTGGGAAGAACGATATCGGGTTTTACCAATTATATTACTTGGAACGATTTGGTACACTTGCCAGGGAGTCAACAATAGGTGGAAGGCTTAGTTCTATTTTATTTGCTTGAGGACAAGCAAAATTCTAAGTTTGGGGTTGTGATAACGGTCTAAAAACTGTTATTTTTATACATTAATTTGATATCAAAACACAACCTTTATGACTTAGAATGAGTTTAGAATCATGCAAAACATCTTAGTTTGGTGTCAAGAGAGTCAAAAGTGGTTTTAGATATATTATTCTTGTTTTTACATTGTTTTGACAGGATTCGATGTGAATTGAATGATGGACACGAAGAAAAAAGGACTTAAACTGATGAAAAGGATGAGAATAGATGAAAAGGAGAAGTCAAGTCCACCGCTCAGTGTCAAGCCAGCGCTAAGTGCCAGAGTCGCGCACCGTTGAGCGTCCTGCGAGTCCACCATTGAGCGGTAATGAGTGTTGAGCGCCTAAATAATGGGCCTGGACCAAATTTCTGTTATTTTTCTACGTTATAAATAGACTCAATGCGACCCTTAGGGTAATCTTTTTGCAAACAGAGACGTCATAGCACCTTCTACACTCCTTGGAGGCAGGTTTTTGGATGCGGGAGCTCCGAATCACCAATTCTAGGGTTTATTCTTTCATTCTTTCCATTAATTCCATCTAGTTTCACCATGTCTATGGTGAACTAAACCCGTTGTTGTTGGGGAACGATGTAATCCTTTTGAAACTCTCTTTTGTTGAAATTCTTATTTTATTCATATGCTTGTATTATCAATAGTTTGAGTTTTCTTTTCTGCGGATAAAGCTTGCATCGTTTAACTCATTCGGTGTCATGATCTTTGATTTTGTTGATACGGCGACGTATGGGAAATCTAGATCTGTTAAGAATTCTCTTGATTATGCAATACTACCTAGGGATAGGAGTAGGACGGTTAATTGCTTTTAAGCTTCTGTGATTAATGCATTAGTAATTACTAGGGAGACTAGGGATAGTAAACTACTAATTATGGTAATAGGCTCTTTTCGCCGAGCGATCGGGTACATTGATAATAAAGCGAATTTAATAAGAATAGTAGATATAGGAGAGTGGATAAGGATGAATTCGTAAACCCCAACAACTCCATTCATCCATAGTCTTATTTGCCAATTGATTCAAGTTTTGCATTTTGCATGTTTAATTTTATCTTTGCATCAAAATACCAAATTACTCTTCTTTCAAGTCTTATGCGATCAAATCACATGAACGTCTAGGCCATTGAGTCCTTTGGGAAAACGATACTCGGTCTTACTGTTTATATTACTTGATAACGATCTGGTACACTTGCTAGGGGTTTAATAGTGGTAATAATCATATGCAGTATAATTGGGTATATTGGAGGCATACCATGTTAACAATTGGATTTTGATGATTCAAGTGATATATTATATGTGTTTGAGTATGTTTACATGGATATGTGATGCTTGAATGCATGTATGATGTGTTAAGTATGTTTACACGTGATCTAGAATTGATGTATGTATGTTTAAATGCTTGAATCATGTCTAGGATGTGTTTTGATTCGGCAATAATCGATTATTTGTGTGTCGATGTTGAGTATGGTTGTGGGAATAATCGATTATCTAGGATGGTAATCTATTATCCCTTCCTACATGATGATTTTGGGTAAATTTCACTAAGGTAATCAATTATCTTAAGTGATTATCGATTATCACACTGCATTTTTGTGAAAAATGACCAATTTGATGAAGAATGGATGTGGACCAAGCCTGAGGAGTTGTGCAAAGTGATGATAATCAAAGATTGAGGTTAATGGTTATGTTTAGGGTTAGGTTTGACTTATGGTTGAGAGTGGAGCATGAGTGAGTGTTGGAATGTACCTAAGTATGTGATTGATGAGCATGAGAGTGGAGGATAAGTCTACTTGTTATACCTTGTAAACACTAGTGCTATCTGTGGATAGGTGCTTCCTTTTGCCTTATGTGCATTGGAAGGGTTGTTCAGGTATTGAGTCTTCCTTGTGTGGGTGAAAGTGTCTTCCTTCTCCTTTTGTGGCAGGATTACATGTTCCTTAACTGGATTGCAGAACTACTCAGACGTATCTATACGGGGAATCTATTGATGGGGCTATAAGAGCGGCTATAGTCGGTGAGTGATTGATTCCACTGTGGTGTTTATGGAACGGTGATGCTCATGGTGTTGTTCATGACTGGAATAGTCATGATGATGGTGTATCTATGATGGTAATCATGGCATTTGAGATGCTCCATGTAATGTTATGTGATAGCGTTGTTACTATAATAGTTATAGTAAGTAGTTAGCATAAGTGTTAATGAGTGGATAGAACAAGGTCTATGTGTGAGATGTTCATGATGACATCAAGGGTTAGAGATCGAGGATCGAGGATCGAGGATCGAGTAATTCATTATCATTGAATTGTTTATATTAGAGGATTAGGAATCCTATTGTTATTACTACTATGTATGGAGTGTTTGATTATTGTTGACATAATTAGTATGTTTATATCTTGTTATCATGATTATTTTACCGGTAGCTTACCCTATATGTGTTTGTGTTATGTGTTTGTGATATGTGTTTGTGAATGAAATTATCGGCGATGATCGTATAATGCGTTATACTAAACAGACGATGTTGCAAATGGTGCTGAGACATGATAGATTCGAGAGATGATGGGAGATAGACTTCAAATCTTTATTCAAAGTTATTACATTTGAATTTTTAGAAAAAGTAATTGAAGTTGTTTTATTTCCTTTACTATTTCTCTTGAACAAATGATTTTGGAACTATTATGTTTTGAATAAATTATATCATTTAAATGTTAAGGTTTTAAAAATATGTTTCTGCGTTTTAAAATTTATTAATTTTTAAATAACTTGTGACACTCTAAAATTTAGGACGTTAGAAATATTTTTTTTTTTGTAAGTCATGAGTCGTAACACAAGAACATAAAAGGGGATAAATTAAATATAAAAAACACTATTCGAGCAACTTTGGAAAACTTTCTAGATGCGTGTATGGTGTCATATGTATGTGTATATATTTTGAAACTCCAACATAAAGAGAATTATAAATATTTCATTTCATAATATACTTTGAGTTGCGATAGATAATAATATTTGCATCTTTATATCTTTAAGATTTGTATTTTATTTTATTTTAATAATTATAGTGATTTCATTATTGGGTTGATGAAATATAGTATATAAATAGGTTTAATAGGTTCGAAGGTCCCTATATTTGGGAGTTTGTTTCAATTGGGTCCTCCAATTTTGGAAGTGATCAATTAGGTCCCTAATTTTGTCAATTTGAATCAATAGAAGCCTTTCCGTTAGATGCAGTTAACGCCGTGAAGTTTTTGAACATGTGACACGCTGACGCTTTCAGGTTGTACTGTTTCAAGTGCATAGGTGGATTATAAAAGGGTGAAATTTCTTTTAATTTAGGAATTATAAAAGGGTGAAATCCCTAAATTAAAGGGTGTATTTGAAGGTGAAATTAAAAGAGATTTCACCCTTTTATAATCCACCTATGCACTTGAAACGGTACAACCTGAAAGCGTCAGCGTGTCACATGTTCAAAAACTTCACGGCGTTAACTGCATCTAACGGAAAGACTTCTATTGATTCAAATTGACAAAATTAGGGACCTAATTGATCACTTCCAAAATTGGAGGACCCAATTGAAACAAACCGCCAAATATAGGCTCCGAACCTATTAAACCTATATAAATATTATAATTATTCATTACAATTTGGTATTTTAAGAGTATTTATACGGTGAAAGAATCCAATCTAATTGGGAAAAAAAAAACCAAGATGATTTTCTCATGTATTGATTCCTAGAAAGTTTAATTTTCTTCAAAGGTCCGTAATATAATAATTGATCTCTTGATCATTCTTGATGGTAGTGATGTTGAGTTAGATATCTATTTTTCATCCGTAATGAAGATTCTGTGTAGGTTTGATGGTGACTTTAGGAGCTAATGGTAGGATGAACTATTTTTAACTAAATAATTCTAATAAAATATTTAGATGAATTCGTAAGATGCGTGAGTTTATTCTTCTACATCAAGATAAGTTTAAGAAAATAGAACCATTTAATTCACATCTAGACTGAATTATATTTTATGCAAATATCTAGATTTGACTTTGGAGCTATTGGAGAAAAAGTATTTAAATAATCAAATCACTTGGAAAAGAGAAGTTGGTTCTGGTTCGTTCAGGATAATTATATATATTATTTAAATTCAAATTTAACCATTTCTCTTTCCGTTGATAAGGAAGAAAAAGAAAAGGAAAAGTGAGAAATGTGGAATAGGTTTAATGAACCATACAGTTTTCCTTTTTCAGATATGTTGAACATAATTACATACTATGATATGTTAGGTAGAGTACACACGAATAACTTGTGCTCACATAAAAAATATTATTAAAAAAGTAAATAAAACTATGAGATCAAACCAATATATAAAATACATAACAAACTACTTTAACATTTTATATCTATTATAAAAAAAATTAAAAACATTTCTAGATTATACAATATCACATTAATTATAATAAATTTTATTTTATAGTACTGAAAAAGTTAACCTATTTTGCATAATAATTTTTTTTAAAAAAAAAAAATATGTTAACGTTTCAACTCCATTTTTTTTGTTATATATTTTCAAAGATTTTTCACATTTTAGTCTAAGAGACTGAAGAATAATTTAGAAAACAAAAGAAAAAGTCTTAACAATATAGCATCACTTCCCAATCAAATACATGCAAGGTTTGTTTGCTTCGAAGGATGGATTTGAAGGAGAACAAATAGATGAGTTTGACGGGATAAAATAGGGATTATGTGTGTTTGTTTTAAGGGATGAAAATGTGAAAGTGAAGAGATTTGAAAAAAAATATATGAAAATATGTGAATGATGTTATAGATATGACGATAAAAATATTTTAATAGATTATAATGTAAGAATACAATTTTATCCTCATGTTTAAAATTAATATAAAATAAAATCTAATTACTTTAAAATAAAATATGAATAATTAGTTTTAAAATAAAAAAATTAATAAGAATAATTTTATTATTATTATTATTATTATTATTATTATGAAAAGGATGAATAAGGAAGGATCATTCTCATAAATACATTAAAAATATATGCAAATATTCAAATTTTAAAGAGATGTCACCCAACCTCCTGCGCTTTAATCCATTCTTGCATATCTACACAATTCCTTTTATGCAAACATGTAACCCCCTTATCCATTCTCATTCATCCTCAGCAAGATTAATCCCCTATAAGCAAACACAACAATAGAACCAATCTCCCAAGAATGTTCCATACCAATAATAACTCCCATAATTTCAGCATATAAAATATTATACTCCACCAGAAAAGCAAAGAAACTATCACTATATTCACCTATGTTATCTCTAAAAAAGATAGCATAAACCAAGAGATCAAAACTTTCATAAACTTAACCATTAATATTTACCTTAATCTAATCAACGATTGAGAAGTGTCAAAGAACTTTCATAAACTTGACCATTAATAATTTAACATTTAAAAAAATTGTTGAATAAACTCTTTATCACTAGTGCAAAAACGTTGTTTAACATCGGTTATTTTGGGCTTTTAACGTCTACTAAATAATCGATGTCATTTTCGGTGACGTCAATGGGACGTCAGACATGAATATAACCGACTTCTATAATGACGTCAGTCAGTGCCTTGTCCGACGTCACTAAACGTCGGAGTAGGACTAACTGGACCTCTAAAGACATTATATAGACGTCGGTCTAAGAAATAACCGACGTCGAAGAGGCACTAAAGACTTCGAAAATGATACTGACTGATGTCTAAAAGGTACTATAAACATCGGTGTATACATTAACCGACGTCTAATACAGTGGTTATGTTTTAGTGCAGTTTTGTTCCCGTCTTTGGATAGCCTAGTAGCACAATCTCCTTTTGCTAGTTTCCCCCAAAAAAAAGCTTGTGTCTTTTGAATTTCTTATGGCATTTCAACCCAAAACCGACCTGGGTTGTTGCTTAGTTCCATTTTCATCCGCAAGAGGGAAAAATCACGGTGAAACGATAACTAGGCAACGACCCAAGGTCGTTTTTGGGTTGAAACGACCAAAAGAAATTCACAAGACGCCGCTTTTTCTGGGAGGCAGCTAGCAAATGAAGAATGTGTTACTACGTTACCCCAAGAAAGGAACAAAACTGCACTAAAACACAACACAAAGAAAGAAAATTTTAATCAGTTGAACCAGAAGATAATCGATGAAAGACTAAACAAAGTTTAAACGGTAAGCATAAAAAGAAATACCCAGGATGCAATGTCGAAAGAGAGAAAAAGAAGAGGAGGAAGACGATAATGATATCAGAAACAATAATGCAATGCCGTAAGAGAGAAACAAGAGAAAAAAGAGAAGAGAGGAAGACGATATGAGAAACTGAATGTCGTGAAGAGTCTGCGGTTTATTTAAAATGAAATGGAGCGTCGGTTGCTTCCGAAACCGACGTCTAGCTAACATTAGACGTCGGTTCTCTAACTAATTCGACGACCAAGTTAACATTTAAACTGACTTTTTGAATGCCCATTAGACGTCGGTTGTGAAGGGGCACCAACATATAGGGCGCTGAACCGATTGACGTTTAACTTCCTGTCAGGGACATAGACGACAGTTGTGAAGGGGCGCCAATGTCTATAATAATATAGACGTCGGTTTTCTGCTGTCAGACGTGGAAGTGCCTCGGAGTTTGATGCACATAATTAATTACAGGCACATAGACGTCGCGCACCCAGAAATTCGACGTCTATTTTGCAGAAATTTTTGTCTTCCCGCCTTCCGGACAGGCCATAGACGTCGATTTTTGACAACCTAACGTCTAATCGCTTGGGAATCAGGTGACCAGCATTAACTGCACCCAAGTAGACGTCGGCCCCCCATCACAACTGACGTCAAATGCGCAGGAGAAGTTTGTCTTCTCGCCTACCTCATTACATTGGACGTCGGCTTACGGCAGAGCTGACGTGTACTGCTTAATAGACGTCGTATTAACTTGAAGCCGACGTCTAGATTACCATCTTATTTACGGTAATGCCACCGGTCATCATATGACGTCAGTGGAGCTTGAACAAACGTTTATGAACTAACGTTAAACAACGTTTTTCCACTTGAAAACAAATATATGAGCACAAACTTCTTAGAAAAAAAGTTTACATAAAACAAATATTTTTAAGAAAGAAATATAGGTTTATAAGATGTTTGTTTCTCTTTAAATATTTGGTGTGATTATGCTTTCTATTGGAATATATATGTGTATAAAAAGAATTAATTTTGCTTAGACTTGAGTTAAGTTTACTTTTAGGTTTGCAAATTAAAAATTATTTTTTTAATCTAAAATAGGAAAAATAATTTAATCATTTTTGTGTAAATGTGCCAAATTGAATGTTTTGAAATAAAAATAAACATATAATAAAGAATTTAATGATAAGAAGCTGTCAAAAGTTCATAATAATTAATAATGTCTAATCTTACTTTTTTTAAAAGAGTTTAATTATAAGAAGTAGATTATATCAATTAAACAAGTGGTAATTATTGGATATATATATATATATATATATAAGCAGAACTTTTAGCCGTATTTGACAAAAAGGAAACGAAAATAAAATTTTTTAGACTATAAATTTTATAAAAATATATTTTAAATTTAAAACTTAAACAATAATTGATGAAGTAAAGTTTTTCAAGAAAATTAACTCTATAAATACAGAAAATTTACTTATTTTAAACAGGTCTATTTCTGAGAAAAAACAATTAATGTGAAGGAAGTTGAAGGGCATTTGAAAAGGTTAAATTAAAGTTAGGGTTTGACTCAGCATCATATAATACATTTCCTTTTGCGATAATGGAGAAGTTACAATGAAAGAAAGCAATGGTTACAAAGATTCCACGTTTAAGAATTAGGTTGCTCCACTGAAACTAGAATTTGAAAGAAGGAAATAATTGTTGATTAAAGTAATTAGTAGTTAAATGAAGCAATTATAGGTTAATCGTGAATTGAATATACCTAAATACCTAAATTGATTATTATTGAGCATATGATAACGTAAGCAAAGTTAGTGTGATTGAGAAAAGAAAGAGAAGAAATAGAAGAGAAGGCACATCCAAAATCCTTATACCCACAATCCTCCAATTATTCATAGGTGCAGTACATGTCAACGTTATTTATTATTCATTCATGTGTTTCCTCAACCGTTCGTGTCAAATCAATTCCATTATTTTCTTATCACAATCACACCATTTTTCTTTACATTAAAGAAGAAAATTTATGTTGTTCACGTGTATAGTTTACCATCATAATATCTCATCATATAATATCTTCATGCACTTGCCAAAACCTACCAATACAAGCAACAAATTTAATATATATATATATATATATATATATATATATATATATATATATTAGCATAAAATATTTGAGTTAATATATAATTAGTTTAAAATTAAGAAAATTGATTTCAAATGTATTTTAATTGATAAAATGAATTCATATCAATAATTAAAAAGTGTATTATTATATTTCCTATTAATTGATAAAATATGTATTGATTAGTTTTTTTTTATAAGGTGGTTTATGTTTAGGATTTAAAATAATAGTTAAGAGTATATATATTATCTTTTATAAATTGTGTTTGAATATTTTATAAATAAAATAATGAATTTATAAATTAAAAATTAATTAGTTGAGTTTCATTTTATAAAGATCAATATTTTATAGGGATTTTTTTTTATTTACCTCATCTAAAATTTTATCATTCTAGTCATCTATTTGGAGATCAAATATTGTTATAGAAGTACTGGCGAAGAATATAAAGATTTTGCCTGATCAAAATTGTTATTAGAATAAGTTTACTTTTTACATTTTTTTTCTTAATCATTTTAAAAATCTACATGGAGAGTAATGCTTGCTTATTACTCTTTTGGGTTTAAGACGAATATTTGTTTGTCGAGAACCATAAGATGTGTTTAAATTGTTGATATGAGTTTTTCATGTAAATTATTGCATCATATGTGAATATAGGCGTTTAGAGCTATAATAGATCATAAGGTTCCCTCCAAGTAAGGGAAACAATTTATTTTGTTTTTATTTAAAGTTATATTGTATGATATTTGTTGGAACAATTTTCCAAGAACTTAGGGAAACAAGATGAATAACAATGGAGACTTGATATACTCTTCAAGGCGTGAATACACACTTTCCTAAAAGCAATATTTCGTCCCTTATAAGAGTGAAGGGGATCACGAAATCCGCTATTGAGATACAAAGAAGAAATACAACGATAATACTCACTCTTACTATTACCGTTAAACAAGAATATGATTGTTAGGAATTGATTTGTGTGTTAAGAGAATGAACCGATGAATTTTAGTAGAGCACAAGATCCCTTTATATAGATGTTGATCAGACATCTTTCAAATCCAAGAGATACCAGATTCTGATTACTTACATCCCTTCATGAATAATTATAACCTTTCATGAATGATAACTCTTCATGAATAATTGTAACTCTTCATGAGTGGTAACTCTTCATGAATAATTGTAACTTTTCATGAATGGTAACTTTTCATGAATAATTGTAACTCTTCACGAATCTGAAAATTGTCTTTAATACTCTTAAATTCCAACAATCCTCCACCATTTGAGAGTATTGTATAATTACTTAACACAAAAATCAATTTAATAATTGCAATCTTACACATAAATGAAAGTGTACATAGACTTGAACTTTCATTTAGTAGAATACACATTTCAGGAATTTGTATTTTATTGATGTCACAATGATTGAACCAACATAATACATAATGAATTCTTGAAGATACTCTACATCTAAGATAAATTACATATTCTTGTTATACTTGACACAATAGGGTCATGCGTTCATATCTATTCATAAGTGCATCAAAGTCATGCCCCCTTGACTTCTTGAAGCGGCCAAACTTCGCACTTACATAGGTTGATTTCTTAGGTAAACATGTTCTTGTGACAAACCATAAATTCAAGAAATCAATTAAGAATTAGTCAACCTCCTAAGCATCACAGATCTAAAGCACTCTTGAAATAATTGTTTGTGCTTTCAATCATCAAATAAGAGATTTAATCTTATTGAACTTAAGACTCAATGTCATATTAAGCGTTAAGTTAAGATTCCCTTACTTGTGATTAATCATGGGCTCCATTCCTATTCCAATTGTCATTCTGGAAATGGAATCTTTAGCCAATGCCTTAGTAAATCCATCAGCCAAATTAAACTTTGTTCATACAAAATCTATTGTAATAATTCCATCTTTGATGAGTCCTTGGACATAATTATGTCTCACACCAAATGTCTTGATTTACATTGTATACTTGACTATAAGTCTTTGCCAATGTTGTAGCATCGTCACAATGTATTGCTATTGGTGACATTGGTTTTGGTAACAATGGTATTTCGAACATGAGATTCCTCAACCATTCGGCTTCCTTTCCTGCCGAGGGTAGAGCTATAAACTCTGAAGCCATTCTGGAATCTGTAATACAAGTTTGTTTCTTGGACGATCAAGAAATTGCACCTCCCCCAAGGAGGAAAATTCAACCACTAGTTGAAGAGTGATCTTCTGTATTTGTAATCCAACTTGCATCAGAATATCCTTCCAAAATTGAAGTATAACCACTATATGTTAATCCATAAGTAATAGT
This sequence comes from Vigna mungo, assembly GCA_036885675.1. Lineage (NCBI taxonomy): Eukaryota > Viridiplantae > Streptophyta > Magnoliopsida > Fabales > Fabaceae > Vigna > Vigna mungo. Next base: position 35,828,628 of record CP144696.1, on the reverse strand, counting down.
TTTCTTTAAAGACTTAAGTACTCGACGTACTGCTTGCCAATGTGATAGACTAGGGTTACTAGTATATCTACTCAATTTGCTTACCACAAAAGCAATATCTGGCCTTGTACTTGTCATTGCATACATTAAACATCCTATTACCCTTGCATATTCCAGTTGTGAAACTGCTTTACCACCATTAGGTAATATCTTTAAACTAGGGTCCATAAGGGTTGAAACAAGAGAGCATTTAAAATTACTAACCAGGAATATATTGCTTTTAGGAAAGTGTGTATTCACGCCTAGAAGAATATATCAAGTCTACATTGTTGTTCATCTTGTTTCCCTAAGTTATTGGAAAATTGTTCCAACAATCTAAAAGCAATATCTTCTCTAAGATGACAACAATTCGTGAGATGTCTGCAAACTTTCACAAGTTAGACAAGTTTGAAGGCGTTGGTTTCCGACGATGGCAAAAGAAGATGCATTTCCTTCTCTCTGCTCTAAACGTGGCATATGTTCTAAGTTCTCATCAACCCATAGAAAGCGAAAATGAGACATTGGAGGAACAACGGAGAAGCACTACTACAAAATTGATCATAGATAACGCTCAATAGATAGCGTTTTTTTAAATAAGCGCTATCTATGAATGTGCAGAACAATAGATAGCGCTTGTTTAAAAAAGCGCTATCTAAACCTATGACAATAGATAGCGTTTTTTTGAAAAAGCGCTATCTATAGATAATTATTATTACTTTTTTTATTTATAATTTAAAATAAATTAATAGATAGCGCTCTTTTAAAAAAATGTTGTCTATTACGTTTCACTTTTTTTAAAAAAACACTTTCTATTAAACATTTTAAAAAAATTTGAAAAGAAGTTTTCATATGCGTATTCATTTACGTTTCTCCTTCGAACTTTTTTTTTTACCTTCAACAACAAATTACTCCCCTTTTCCTAAATTTTGAGTTTTACTTTCTTTATATTCATAAATGCTCCCAAATTTCACTTTGTATTTGCCTCAAAGCGTTATTTATTTGAATTCCAATTGGCAACATTTTTCGAAAATAATACTATCTATATTTATTTATATTAGTATTTTTTAATTAAAATTTTAAAATAAACTAACAGAGACCTTACTTCAGGTCACTCTTTTCAAATTCGTTACTAATTTGATGTGGGAATTTGTGCCCTAACTCATGACCTTTTTTGAAACCTTTATGAGTATGTAGAGTCAATTCTTTGCAGAAAGCAGAAACCGCTCCCAAGGATAAAAGTAAGGCGTCTACTGTAGTGATCAATGTCGAGATTCGTCGTACTAAGGCTAGGTTGTTGGAGGAGGTTCCCAAGTTGCAGAGATTGGCTATGAAAAAGGTTGGTTTTTCGCTTTCTCTCCTTCTTGGTATCATTTGAAAAGGTTGATTTTTGTTTTGTTTGATTTGATTTCTGTTTTTTTTTTTCTTTTGGGGATTCTGTTAACTTTCTGGACTTTGTTATTTGCAATTTTTAGGATTTAGGTTGTAACCAGGAATTGCATTCAATGCATATGATGTTTTTCCTAGTTCTTATTGAGAGATGGGTAATCCTCTCATTTGTGAGCGAAAATTAGGTCATTTGAGCATTGAGTGGTTCAGACCATACGGTGTGATAGAACAATGCAAAAATTAGAACGAGAAAAAAAAAGTAAGACTCAGATGACGTTAAAAATTATGAAAATGGAATGTGTTTATAATATAATATTGAAGGATGAATGGTAATGGTGAGATGAATGAAGACATTAGTAATAGAGCGTGGAAGGTGATTGGGTGTCTGGGGTTTCATAATTACTGGAGTTTGGTGGACTTCACCTAATTCTTTCACCACAATCTGTTTGTTTGTAAATAAAATAATATTAATAGAGAATAGAGTATAATAGAATAAAAACTCTAACCCTTATTGTTGCTATGTGTTTTAATTCTCTTGCAGTTGATTATGTTGAGTTGCAATTGCAGGTGTATTGTTAACTCTGAATTTCACTAAGTGATTGATTATTTCTCATTTCATTATATATCCGAAATTCTTTTATTGCTCATGTTTTGTTTATCTTATTTCTTTTCTTTTCTTCTTTCTGTTAAATAAATTTTGTATTTAATTTTTGCCTTGTTTATTAAGTAAATAGTAATTGCATCATTGCATGAATCAAGTGTCATCTGGAATGGAAATCATCTTAAGGCGTAGTTTTTTTTTTCAGAAATATATTCTTCAGAAGATAGATACAATTTTGTTAACTAATGCGTCTCTCTTTTGAATAGGAATAAAACGGATGAAATGGTTTTACCTTATATGTGTGTTAAACCTGGTGAAGCTTGGGAATATTGTCCAAGAGATGTCTTAAGAAGAGCTTCTAAAATTCTGAAAGATGAATTTGACTTGGTACGAAGTTGAGTTCATCCTATCTGTTGAGAAGTATAGGATGTTTAACTTTTTCTGCTTCCACTTCCAGGAAATGAATGCAAGATTTGAGAATGAATTTATTCTCTTAAAGATGCTAAAGAGGTATGTTATATAATGTTATCTCTGTGATCTGAATAATGCAAATTATAGACAATTTGTTAAAAATGTGGTGAAAAAAAAATTCAGGGAAGGTAAAGAGGAATGAGTGCCATTTGACTCGAGTCCATACTGCTCCACATCAACATTTGATGCTGCTTCTCCCGTACTTCATTAAGTTGTTGATTCTCTTCATTCCTTGGGAATTGCAGTTGAACAGGTAAAAGGAATTGTAACATGATCAATTATAAGTGATATATGATATGGCTTTGTACTATTCTTATCTTCTGAAGATTTCTTTCACAAATGAAACCAGATTAAGGTAAACCTAATGCACCCTGTTCCTAGAGTAATAGAGTGATTAACAGCGCACTACCACAACACTATATTCTTGAAACTGAGCGTAAGCTCTGAAAAGCCCATCAATTATGACTAATTTAGGGGTTTAAGCATGACCAATTCCTCACAAGGATTATACTTTATAGCATGTTTTAAGACATTGTCTGATACTTCTTTTCAAGTTGCAGCCCACTTTTTAAGCTTAAACTTTTTCTTGTAATATCCTAGATACACGGTGAAGCTGCAAAAGGTCAGTTTGAGGTGGCTTTGAAGTATACCATTTGCACTAAAGCACCAGACAACTTAATTTTCACCCATGAAGTTGTTTGGGCAACTGCCAGAAAGCATGGCTTGCTAGCAACTTTTATTCCAAAGTAAGTGGCAAAGTTTGTCTTAGTTTTATATATATCTTTGTATTCAGATTTTTGAACGACAGAGAATAACAAAGTAGCATTTCAAAGCTGCTTTAAAGACTGTGCCAGCATATTTGACACCATATGGACACAATTGTATGGTGATAACGTTGTAAAAGGAGCCCCTGCTTGTTTATTCTATGGAGAATATTCCTGATTGTGTTACTGTGTTGATAAAAATAACCTCATGATTTGAATATAAACTATCTTAACAATATCTAAGCAAGACACAATAGTTATACTTTAGGACCATTTCTCTTACTACCACTTTAAAATATCTCGATCGAGTTTAAAATGTTAAAATATATAACAAGGCCTCCTTGTTTATGAATTCTTGTAATGGTTTCTTTGTTGTCTTTGTATCATGATTAAGATTTATATGCGGCTTTTACACCCTGACATGAGAACATCCATGCTCGTTATGTTATGTCCATCTAATTTTTATGTTCCAAGCATTGCATATTTAATACATAATTACTCTTGAATGGGTGAGTACCTTCACTAAGTAACATAACACAATGTAGGCAATTTATACACTCGTAACCATGTTATTTTTTTGATAGAAAATTACTTATGTTTTGTGTGATATATATAGAATGCCTTCTTAAACAGTATATAGTTGTCATAATTACAATTGATGTTTAGTTTTGTGTATTGATTTTTGTGCAGATCTTTTCTTGGCTGATATCTTAACTTCCATGGCAAAGGTGTGCTTCCTTTTCAACATTATATTTCTGTTACAAAAGCCTTTGTCTTTCTGTTCCTTGTAAATATTTATAATTAGGTTTCTTGCCTGCATTTACTTATTTTTATTTTTATGGATATAGTGGTCCAACACTGATGCAACTTGAGAGTTTAAAATTGACATAATCTATTGATCTAAATTTTAGTATCCAATATAATGATTTAATGATTCCTTGCCCTCCTATGTTGATTGCACATGCCCATAACCATTAAGTAAGTGACAATTATTTTATCTAGTTTTAAGGAAATTATCACATACGGTGAAAGAAAGACAATTCCAACTTATATAAGTTATCTTCATTGTTATAATTAATTTGAAGTAAAATATTAATTGACTAATTTTATATTATTTTTCTTTATTGTAGTATTTTCCTTGGTGGACATCTCAACAATATCGTGACAATCAAATCATTGAAGTTAAGGAAGATTGATGTCTATATGACATTAGTCCATGTTTATAAGTTATGTTATAGTGATGTGCATGCTTAAAGGCATAAGTTATGGTTGTATATATTGTCTTGTAAAACAATGTCATGTCATGACACGTAATGGACGACTCAACGATTATATTTGGAAATATTATTGTATCAATAGTTTTTATTTATACATTAAAGTAATGATCATTCCTTTTGAGACCTTTGTCTTTGTTATATTTTTCTTGATATTTTATATTTTTTTTTGTATATTCTACATAATAAAACCAATATTTATATTTTCTTTTGAATAAATATTTTATATTTTTTAAAATATTTTATTAAAAAATTATTTTTTTTTTTAAGAAAATTTAGACCAATAGATAGCACTTTTTTAAATAAGCGCTATCTATGGTCAGCCATCAATAGATAGCGTTTATTTAAAAAAGCACTATCTATTGGTGGCTGACAATAGATAGCATTTTTTTAAAGAAGCGCTATCTATTGTCAGCCACAATAGATAGCGCTTTTTTTAGAAGTAGATAGCGCACGCATAGATAACGCTTAAAAAGCGCTATCTATGATTAAAAAAAAAAGTGCTATCTATGCACTGTTTTGTAGTAGTGAAGGAACAAATGGGAGAATGATGATTATGTCTGTCGTGGTCACATTCTGAACGGTATGTCTGATCCTTTATTTGACATATATCAATATGTGAATTCTGCAAAAGAACTTTGGGATCAACTTGAAAGCAAATACATTTCTGAAGATGCATCAAGCAAGAAATTCTTGGTTAGTAATTTTAATAATTACAAAATGACTGATGCTAGATCAATAATGGAACAATTTCATGAAATCCAAAGAATCATAGGAAGTTTCAAGCAACATAATATTGCAATGGATGAGACGTTTATTGTTTCTTCTATAATTGACAAACTACCACCAAATTGGAAAGATGTTAGAAATTCTCTAAAACATAATAAAGATGATATGAATGTTGAACAATTGGCTGCTCATCTTCGGATAGAAGAAGGGATCCGTCTGCAAGATGATCAAAAGGATTCCAATCATCCTAATTCTTCTACTATTAATATGGTGGAAGATGGAAAAGCAAAAATAACACAAAATAACAAGAAAAGGCCTCATAATTTCTATAAAGGAAAGATGAACAAAAGGCCAAAATTTGGTAAAGAAAGTCAACAAGCCAATTGTTGGGAATGTGGCAAGCCTGGTCATTTAAAGAGGGATTGCACAATCTGGAAAAGGAAGATGGCCAGGAATGGCGGTAAACAAGGTCATGGCGAGTCTAGCCAAGGCCAATCGAAAAAAGGTAATTGTACACAAATTGCACATAATTCTGTTTTGAATTTTGTGGAGATGGTTTCTGAAATCTTTTGTGTACAGACTGATGATTCATGGTGGATCGATTTAGGGGCTTCAAGACATGTTTGTAAAGATCGTTGTCTATTCAAAACCTTTAAAGAAGATGACAATGGAGAAGTTCTTTACATGGGAAATGATTCTATGGCTAAAGTCCTCGGTGTTGGACAAGTAGAAATATTACTTAGTTCTGGAAAATCACTTGTTTTAAGAGATGTATTATATGCTCCAGAATTAAGAAGAAATTTAGTGTCTAGAGTAATCTTGAATCGATTGGGATTTAAATTGGTATTTGAATCTGATAAATTCATATTATCTAAGGGTGGTGTATTTGTTGGACTAGGATATCTTTGTAATAATATGTTCAAACTAAGTGTAATAAATGATGTGAAAGACTTTGTTTATGTTGTGAATCATGATTCTTCTATATGGCACTTTCGTCTTGGGCATGTTAATTATAAAAAATTATATTCAATGTCTAAATTTGATTTAATTCCTCCTTTTGATTTGAACATAGAGAAATGCAGAACATGTATGTTGACATAGATAACAAGAAATCCTTTTCCTAATATTGAACGAAATTCAACATTACTTGAATTAGTGCATAGTGACTTATGTGATTTCCATAATACACCTTCATTAGGAAATAAGAAATATTTAATAACATTCATTGATGATCATTCTCATTATTATTATGTTTATCTTTTGTTTTCTAAGGATGAAGCCCTAGAAAAATTTAAAGTTTATAAAAATGAAGTAGAGTTACAACTAAGTGTTAAAATTAAAAGATTGAGAACGGATAAAGGTGGTGAATATTATGATCCAATTTATTTTCAATCTATGGGTATTATACATGAAACAACTACAGCATATACACCACAACAAAATGGTGTAGCAGAAAGAAAGAATAGGACCTTAGAAGAAATGGTCAACGCCATGTTGTCCTATTCACGATTAAGTGAAGGATTTTGGGGTGAAGCCGTGTTAACGACTTGTTATATACTGAATCGAGTTCCAATGAAAAGGAATGAAGTAACCCCATATGAACTTTGGTATAAAAGAAAGCCAAATTTGAATCATTTCAAAATTTGGGGTTGTAGGGCAATTGTAAAAGTGCTAGAACCCAAACGCAAGAAATTGGGAGAAAGGGGAATTGAATGCATCTTCATAGGATATGTCGAATATAGCAAAGCATATAGATTCTATGTAATAGAACAAAATGACTATGTATCGCTTCATTCAATTATAGAATCAAGAGATGCAATATTTGATGAAAAGAGGTTTTCTTCAATTCCTCGTCCAAAGGATTTAACTCCTAATATTGAAGGTTTATACCAAAAATTAATTGATCAAGGATCAAATGATCAAACTCTAAATCAGAGTGATGCTTCTACATCTCAACTCAGAAGAAGCAAAAGGGCAAGAAAAGAGAAATCTTTTGGCTCAAATTTTCATGTATATTTAGTTGAAGGTACAAGAGATGGTATCTTAACAAAGTTCTCATATTGTTATAATATAGAAGAAGATCCATTGACATATCAAGAGGCCATAAGGTCTCAAGATGCAGCCTTCTGGAAAGAAGCAATTAATGATGAGATGGAATCTATCCTGGGAAATAACACATGGATCTTAGTTGACTTACGTCCTAAATGTAAGCCAATAGGATGTAAATGGATTTTCAAAAGGAAAATGAAGGTTGATGGAACTATTGATAAGTTCAAGGCACATTTAGTGGCACAAGGTTTTAGACAAAAACCAAGAATCGATTATTTCGATACATATGCACCAATGGCTAGAATCTCCACTATAAGACTATTGATTGCTCTTGCAGCAATTCATAAACTTATAATTCATCAAATGGATGTCAAGACAGCGTTCTTGAATGGAGAATTAGAAGAAGAAGTTTATATGACACAACCAGGAGGTTTTGTTATGAAAAACCAAGAACACAAGGTATGTAAATTGATTAAATCCTTGTATGGGTTGAAACAAGCGCCAAAACAATGGCACCAAAAGTTTGATGATGTTGTGTTATCAAACGGTTTCAAGATAAATAACTCAGACAAGTGTGTGTATAGCAAATTTGATGACAATGGTAATGTGTCATAATCTGCTTATATGTTGATGATATGCTAATTTTTGGAACAAATTTAGATCAAGTTAATTTGACCAAAATATTTCTATCATATTATTTCTCTATGAAGGATATGGGAGAAGCAGATCTTATACTGGGTATAAAGATTAAGAGAGAAAATGAGAAATTAATTTTGTCTCAATCTCATTACATTGAGAAAGTACTCAAGAAATTCAACAATTATGAATGCTCTCTTGCTTCAACTCCTATGGACCCTAGTTTAAAGATATTACCTAATGGTGGTAAAGCAGTTTCACAACTGAAATATGCAAGGGTAATAGGATGTTTAATGTATGCAATGACAAGTACAAGGCCAAATATTGCTTTTGCGGTAAGCAAATTGAATAGATATACTAGTAACCATAGTTTATCACATTGACAAGCAGTACGTCGAATACTTAAGTATTTAAAGAAAACTATTAATTATGGATTAACATATAGTGGTTAAACTTCAATTTTGGAAGGATATTTTGATGCAAGTTGGATTACAAACACAGAAGATCACTCTTCAACTAGTGGTTGGATTTTCTTCCTTGGGGGAGGTGCAATTTCTTGATCGTCCAAGAAACAAACTTGTATTACAGATTCCAGAATGGCTTCAGAGTTTATAGCTCTAGCCTCGGCAGGAAAGGAAGTCGAATGGTTGAGGAATCTCATGTTCGAAATACCATTGTTACCAAAACCAATGTCACCAATAGCAATACATTGTGACGATGCTACAACATTGGCAAAGACTTATAGTCAAGTATACAATGTAAATCAAGACATTTGGTGTGAGACATAATTATGTCCAAGGACTCATCAAAGATGGAATTATTACAATAGATTTTGTATGAACAAAGTTTAATTTGGCTGATGGATTTACTAAGGCATTGACTAAAGATTCCATTTCCAGAATGACAATTGGAATAGGAATGGAGCCCATGATTAATCACAAGTAAGAGAATCTTAACTTAACGCTTAATATGACATTGAGTCTTAAGTTCAATAAGATTAAATCTCTTATTTGATGATTGAAAGCACAAACAATTATTTCAAGAGTGCTTTAGATCTGTGATGCTTAGAAGGTTGACTAATTCTTGATTGATTTCTTGAATTTATGTTTTGTCACAGGAACATGTTTACCTAAGAAATCAGCCTATGTAAGTGCGAAGTTTGGCCGCTTCAAGAAGTCAATGGGGCATGACTTTGATGCACTTATGAATAGATATGGACGCATGGTCGTATTGTGTCAAGTATAACAAGAATATGTAATTTATCTTATATGTAGAGTATCTTCAAGAATTCATTATGTATTATGTTGGTTCAGTCGTTGCGACACCAATAAAATACGAATTCCTGAAATGTGTATTCTACTAAGTGAAAGTTCAAGTCTATGTACACATTCATTTATGTGTAAGATTGCAATTATTAAATTGATTTTTGTGTTAAGTAATTATACAATACTCTCAAATGGTGGAGGATTGTTGAAATTTAAGAGTATTAGAGACAATTTTCAGATTCATGAAGAGTTACAATTATTCATGAAAAGTTACCATTCATGAAAAGTTACAATTATTCATGAAGAGTTACAATTATTCATGAAGAGTTATCATTCATGAAATGTTACAATTATTCATGAAGGGATGTAACTAATCAGAATCTAGTATCTCTTGGATTTGAAAGATGTCTGATCAACATCTATATAAAGGGATCTTGTGCTTTACTAAAATTCATCGGTTCATTCTCTCAACACACAAATCAGTTTCTGAGAAACATATTCTTGTTACGGTAATACTAAGAGTGAGTATCATCGTTGTATTTCTTCTTTGTATCTCAAAAGCGGATTTGGTGATCCCCTTCACTCTTATAAGGGACGAAATATTGCTTTTAGGAAAGTGTGTATTCACCGCTAGAAGAATATATCAAGTCTCCATTGTTGTTCATCTTGTTTCTCTAAGTTTTTGGAATATTGTTCCAACAATATTGTGACATGGATGAAATTTTTTATGAGATTTTAATAGTAGTGATGTTGGTTATTATTAAAATGTGAAAGTCAATGGGTGTTTGTGTAAAAACATGATTTGTCAAAGCACGCAATCAAATTGATACATCAATTGGGTCAAAGTATTTTGATGAGATGTTATTTTAGAATATATATATATATATATATATATATATATATATATATATATATATATATATATATATATTACTTAGAAAGCCTTTGAAAACTTAGCTTAAATTGGTTTGGACTTTGATATATCTATTGAGTTTTTCTGAATTATGTAGACTTTGTCGGACGAGTTAACCACTCGTTAAGAAAAATTCCTTATTTCAAAATCCATAACGCTTAGGTCAATCTACTAAGGGCGACTCAAAGGTTTGGTAAGCCTAAAGCAAACTTACGAAAGAAGTCTTTCATTTAAAATTTATCTTCCAAGTTTTTTTCATGCAAAATTATCTTCTAAATTGTCATAATTAATTTTATTTAACGTTCTCGCGTTCTTCTCTTATTTTAGTAGGGATTTTATCCAAAGGCTAAACTCCAAGTTAATTAGTAGTTTTGTAATTCAATCTAAGCAAAATTTCCAGTTCATCATCAAAATATATGAAAAAAAACTCTTAAAACTCATAAATTAAAAAATACCGAAAAACAAAATCGAAAAAAAGAGATGATGTATTTCTAATCCTAATACAAATTTACCAAATAGAATAAAAACAACAATAGAAAGAGAAATAATATATATAATTAATTTAATGAGGAATATTAGTAATAAAAAAAACTTTTTGAGGCTTTTTTTTCTTAAAGATAATTTTATAATTAATTTAATAGATTGTATTAAAATTGTTAATTGATTGTATATGTGATGTATATGTTGAGTGATTTTACTATATGTATTAAAAAGAGATTTCTTGATTATCTTTATTCTACTAATTATCAAACTCGCATATAAAAATATATTTAGATTGTAAAAATCAATGTATATTATTGTTATAACCTCAATTGGTGTGAAAAAAAAATTGTCTCAATCAAGTTGTATAAAAATTATCTGGTCAGAGAACTTAGGTCATCATATATAACTATAAGTGAGTGTCATATGAGATGTATAAACTTTATATCTTCAATTTAATGTCCGAATTTTTTATAAAAAGAGTAAATTGTTAATAATGATATTATTTAATATGAAGGAATAGTGTGTAATTGAAGGATATGTAAAAGGAATGGTTCTTGAAATGTTTAAAATATATATATTTATATGTATATATATATATATATATATATATATATATATATATATATATATATATATATATGGATGGAATGAGTATTTAAAAATATATTAACACACTAGTGGAAAAACGTTGTTTAACGTCACTCCAATGACGTCGGTTAGCGAGTAGACCGACGTGCACGATGGCATTAGCGTAAATAAGTTGGTACCTAGACATCGGTTTCAAGGGGATGCGACGTCTATAATATAATACACGTTCGTTTGGTCCTAAACCGACATCCAATGTAATGAGGTAAGCGAGAAGACAAACTTTTCTTACGCCATTGACATCGCTTTTGATGGGGGTCCGACGTGTACTAGAGTGCAATTAATGCTCGTCACCTGATTCCAAGGCGTTTAGACATCGCGTGGTCAATCACCGACGTCTATAGCCTGTCCAAAAGGCGGGAAGACAAAAATTTCTGCAAAATAGACGTCGCTTTTCGGGGACCGCAACATCTATAGGCCTGTAATTAATTATGTTCACCAAAATTCGAGGCACGTCGACATCCGGTAGCAGAGCACGGATGTCGATAGTATTATAGACATCGCTGCCCCTTCACAACCATCGTCTACTTCCCTGACAGGAAATGAAACGTCAATCGGTTCAGCGCCCTAGACATCGGCCCCCTGGACACCGACGTCTAATGGCATTCAAAAAGTCACTTTAAATGTTATCTTGGACGTCGAGTTAGTTAGATAACCGACGTCTAGGTGACTATAGACGTCGGGTCCTGGGGGAACCGACTCCCCATTTCATTTTAAATAAACCGCAGACCCTTCATGGCATTGCAGTTTCTGATATCATCGCGTCTTCCTCATTTCCTTTTTCTCTCTTGCGGCTCCTCTCCTTTTTCTCTCTTGCGGTATTGCATTATTATTTCTGATAACATCATCGTCTTCCTCCTCTCCTTTTTCTCTCTTGCGGCATTACATCCCAGGTGCGTGTTTTTTTGGTTACTGTTTAAACTTTATTCAGTCTTTCATCGATTATCTTCTGGTTCTGGTTCAACTCATAAAATTTGTTTTCTTGTTGTGTTTTAGTGCAATTTTGTTCCTCTCTTGGGGTAATGCAGTACTACATTCTTCCTTTTCTAGCTGCCTCCCAGAAAAAGCGGCGTCTTTTGGATTTCTCGTGGCGTTTCGACCCAAAAACGACCTTGGGTCGTCGTTGCCTAGTTATCGTTTCACAGTAATTTTTCCCTCTTGCGGTTGAAAATGGAACTAAGCAAAGACCCAGGTTCGGTTTTGGGTTGAAATGTCATGAGAAATTGAAAAGACGCAAGCTTTTTTTCGGGAGAAACTAGCAAAGAAAGATTGTGCTACTAGTCTATCCAAAGATAGGAACAAAACTACACTAAAACACAACGACTATATTAGATGTCGGTTAATGCACGCACCGACGTCTATAGTGACATGAGACGTCGGTTAGTGACATGTTCGAAATCTTTATGTGATTTTAGACGTCGGTTAATGCACAGTCTGGCGTCTACATAGTGCCTTTAGACATCGGAGTTAGGCTTATTCCGACGTTTACTAACGTCGATCCTGGCACTAACTGACGTCAGTAGAGACGTCTGTTATGTGGATGTCCGACGTCCCATTGATGTCACCGACTATGACGTCGGCTGTGAATGAGACGTTAAAAGTCCAAAATAACCGACATTAAACAGCGTTTTTCCACTAGTGACATATACCTTACTAGGGATGGCAAAAAAATTCGCGAACACGGGTATCCGCGGGTAAAACCCGCAGCGAGTAGTTACTATTCGCGGGTAACGGGTAGCGGGTATTTTAATACTCGCTTCTAAATGGGTCGGGTATGGGTAGTATACTACCCATGCTACCCAACCCGCGAGTACCCGTTACCTGCAAAAGATAAAAAAAAATAATTTATATATTTTTTTAATTAAATTTAATTAAAAATAAAATTATATTATATTTTATTAGGTTAAATTTAATTAAAATTAAATTTTAATTTATATTTAATTTACTTTATATTATATTATATATTTTTGTAATTTTATTTAAGTTTATTTTAAAATGTATAAAATATTTTTTTTTTACTTTTTACGGGGTAATGCGGGTATTTTCTTAAAGAGTACCCGATGAGTAGCAGGTAGAATTTTATCCCTCGGGTCGAGTTGTAGGTAGACATTATCCGTACCCGACCCGACTCGTTGTCATCCCTATACATTACTTTGTTGTGCTTGTGATTTCCAACGTATAACATACCTTACTTTGTTGTATTTGTGATTTCCAAATGTTTTAGGTGAAAATATCTCAATAGCGTAAAAAACTAATAATTGAAAAAATATTAAGACAAATTTTCGTGGAAATAATTTACCTTCTCGTAATAATTTCTTTCATGAATTTGGAGTTTCTTTTTGGGCAATACACTCATTTATAAAAAATAAAAACTTTTTGCAAATATAAAATATACCAACATTATTTATTAGAATAAACATTTTACTATATTTATGTTGAGAATTAAGTTCCCAAAGCTAAATTCGAATGTGAAATGACATTATTGATGTGGAACGCTTGGTTAAAACTTAGTCTTTGAAGAGACGAATTCTGATAATATAATTTCATTTTTTTTTCCTAAAGTCTTTGTCTCCTTTTCATTAATTTTTTAGAAAATAAAAAACACTGTAATTTGGATTCTTGAAAACCGAATTTCGAGTGAATTTCTTATGTTTAGTGAGACTCTTCACAGTTATAAATTCAACTTCTCAATAACTTAATTAATTCCAAGTAATTGACAACACTATTCACAATTGAGAACTCTCTTATTCAAAAATCGAATTATAACTAAATTTATAGTACCAGTGATGCTATTTCATGTTAAAATTTTGGTTTCAAAATCAAATTCTAACTAATTTTATAGTACGAGTGATGCTATTTCATGTTAAAAATTTGGTTTCTTAAAAGATCAAATTCTCAATATAAACAGTGAACAGATTTATCGTAATAAATAATGTTAGTACATATTTATTTGTAGAAACATTTTTCTAAAAAGAGTATACAGATCCAAATATTAGACTCTATGACAATCGAGTTATTCATTTGGAAAATGTTTATGTTTTATCTATTATTGATATGGTGATTAATTATAAGTTAAAATGTTAGGTGATGAAGACAAGAAAATAAAGATTGGAAAGAGAAGTAAAAATAGTTTTTAGCAAAATGTAGTTTATAGAATGTGTTAAAGCATAAGCAAGTGTCTTACAAAATGTATCATCTAATAAATGTTCGCTAAAGACTACATATCTCAAACAACTTTTTAATATAAAACATATAATATTTTACCATTTGAAACAATGTATTTATTAATGAGTTGACAAATGACAAAATGTTTTGAACAATACAAGTTCATGTTTATCAACGTTCAAAATATTAAATGCATGTACGATAAGGTGTTTTGATATTTGTATACCTTGTTATTGATATTTGTGTAGACCACAAAAAGTAGAAATATATAAGCGTTGAAACATTTTATTGTACATGCATTTAATATTTTGAACTGTTGATAAACATTAAGTTGTATTGCGTGTTCAAAACATTTTGTCATTTGTCAACCCATTAATAAATGCATTGTTTAGTAAAGAAATCATATATGATAATCAAATGGTGTAAAACATTCAATGTTTTATATCCAAAAGTTGTTTGAGATATGTGTTTAGTGGGCTTTTGTCAGACGATACTTATAAGACGCTTTTTTGAATAACATTGTTTGAGTAAAACATATCTTAAGCTTTAGTGTTAACATTGAGATAAAAGCTTATGTTCATAAAACACTTGCTTGTAAACGCTATCAGTTTAGACATTTAGATGTTGTTATTAAAACGTTGTTTGTTACACATATTGTCAATTAGATTATTTTTTTAATAAATACACTTTCTTTCTTTAGACTCTGTTTATAAAAATTTGTTAATGAGATAATATAGTCTAAAAAACATTATCATAAGCTTGTTTTTGTCTATTAAAGATGTTCCAAAATATTTTTCTCTTAGACGTTATTTCTTTAAAACAACATTTCATTGAAAGCAATATTTCATTTAATTTTTTTTTTAAACTTCAAAACCTGAATTGATAGACAGTCTAGTCTCTACAGACGATCTTGTTTTAACAAACCAGCCTCCTAACTTAGAATTAGCTAAGAAAACAATCCGTCTCTTAACTAAAATCTATTATGGGAGCAACCAAGCTCCAAATTTAGAATATGCTAAAGAACATATAATTTCCTCAAATCTAATAGAGTAACCAATCTCTTAAGAAATAAAAAAGATCTCTTAGTATCATGAGAGCATTAATCTCTTAAAGAATAAAAGAAAACAAAACATTTGATGGAAGCAACTAGTCTCCTAAAGAATAAAGAAGATCTTCTAAAATTTTATGAGAACAACTAGAGATATAAAGAAACAAAAATTCGATAGGAACAATTGGTGTAACATCCCTAATAAAATAGGATTGTATATATATGAAAATTTTAATCATGGGGTACGATTTTATGAAATAACTTTTTTTTTGTACATTAAGATAGAGAAGCAAACCATACACACATCATAAGTTCATACATTACAACAAACCAAATCTTATATGTTCTTCAAATTAACACAAATCAAACATACTTAAATACGAATCCATTATAAAAACCCCAGCAAATTTTATTTCTCATCTCTCTCTCGTCGAGCTATTCCATGCCAGTTTTATCTGCAATATCATCTACTCCCGTACAAGTACGATCATCGTAGGTGGAAACCACAACCACAACATGCAAGGGTGAGTAACCAGTATTATCACAAAAACAATGCATCATACACACTTTATACACCAACTAAAATGAGATACATGATGTAACAAATGTGAGACATGTCATCAACGACAAACATTTCGTAAAATCGTAACTTGTTCTCAATAACAGACGATTCGAGCCGTCTTCCATCGCGACTTCCGACCTATCTCCCCGACTCCTCAAGGACTAACGAGTAAAAACACTGATACTACGCGCAACAGTGCACTATACTCAACACGAGCCGAAGTCATTGGGCGAGACATCCACCTCCCCGCGCAGAGGGAGGTGACACTCGAATCACAATCTCACGCCAAACTCAAATTTTAAAATAGCATTTAAATGCTGACACGTCTGACGAAGTTACTAGTAACTAACATAGTTAACGTACAAGACACGAACAAATAACCGTGCTCAATCCCGAATTCATACACATTCTCAATAATATGTATAAATCAACCAATAACAAATTAAGCAATATATAAAAAAAAACAATTCTCAATAATTGTTTAACATAACACCAAACAAAAGAAATCTACAATTCTCTCTTAGTTACTTCTGGTATTTTCAGCTATGACCTTTGCTTATTGTTTTATTCATAACTCTCTCTACAGAACTCCGAATTAGTTAATTCTTGTTTTATTGGATTCTAGCCATAAACATCTTCTTGGAGCACCAGAATCATAATTTTTGGACAACTATACTAACTGCAGTAAAATTGTTAAAACTCGTAAATTTACTCACGTTCTGGTATTTTCAGCTTTGACCTTTGATCAGTGTTTTATTCATAACTCTCTCCACAGAACTCCGAATTAGTTAATTCTTGTTTTATTGGATTCTAGAATTAAACATCTTTCTTGGGGCACCAGAATCATAATTTTTGGAACACTATACTAACTGCAGTAAAATTGTTAAAAATCGTAAATTTACTCACGTTCTGGTATTTTCAGCTTTGACCTTTGATCAATGTTTTATTCATAACTCTCTCCACAGAACACCGAATTAGTTAATTCTTGTTTTATTGGATTCTAGAATTAAAAATATTTCTTGGGGCACCAGAATCATAATTTTTGGACAACTATAATAACTGCAGTAAAATTTTTCCTTAGATAGTTTAGAGGTAGAACTAAGCTGAACATCAGATCAAACTACGAAATCCCTATCTCTTACTTGGGACATTAGATTGATAATCCTAACGGTCAAATCCAAACCATATGCCTTAGAAACCATATAAAAAAATTCTAGATCAATCCAACGGTTAACTTGACTATAATTTATGTTTTACCGAGTGGGCTCAGTAGCAGAAAATCAGGTGATCAGTAAATTAATCCAACATGTGAAATTTATTCCTCTAATTACAGTTCTCCAAATTGTAATCTGAATGGTCAAAAGAATTCAATATCCCTTATGGTCCATATATCAAAATTGCAGATCAATCTAACGGTTCACTAGGGAGAAATTTATGTTTTACCAAGGGAACTTAGTAGCAGAATTAAAGTGGTGATGTATCTATTCACAATTACGAAATTAACTCCTCTCGGTACATAATTCTAATCCCAAATCTGAACGGTCAAATCGAAATAACATATCTTAGAAGTCATATATCAAAATTTGAGCTTAATCTAACGGTGAATTAAGAAAATATGGACATTTTACCGAGGTAACTCAAAAATATAGAAACAATGAAATCATGGATATGGAAACTAAATCCCATAAAATTAGGTAAGTAGCTACCAATACTAAATTCCAATATACTCATATTCAGATATATGCTCATGAAATATACAATTATCATATTTTATATAAGGCTTAGCTTCCCCTACAAACATATATCCCTTTCCATCATTCAACAAAACTCAATAAATCATGACAATTCTAGGTAACTCCCCTTACCTCTAGTTTCTAGAAAATCTTTAAGGATTTCTTGGTGACAAAAGCTCCTCCCCTCTTGTTGTAATATCAAGATTCCTCCACACCTCTTGGTTCTTCTTCAACACACATCTAAGGAAGTAGAATAGAGACTCTTCTTCTACTCTCACAAACACTAATTTTTTTTTTCTTTTTGGGTTGTTAGGAAAGAACCAAGCTCTCTCTTCCTCTTCTTTTTTTTTTCAACCTTATGTAATTACTCTACTTAAGGTGATTTGAATATCCCTTTTAAAGTAATCTCATAATTCCTACCAAGCACCAATTTTGTCTTTTAGGAAAATGTTAGGGAACTTGACTACAATGGCCAACTTTTCTTTTCCACTCAATCATAATCAAGACCAATCATTTATACTTTTTCTCTCTAACAACAAGCAAAAATCAATTTAACACAAGCTAATAAGGAGTCCAAATACTATCTTCTAGTGCACCAAAATAAATTTGAAACAAACAAAACAAATACTAATCTATTTAGTCATCATTTCTTCTTTCTAGAAACCAAGTAATAATGCAATATAAAACATTAAAACATACCCACCACTTATGCCATTTACTTGTTCAATGATCAAATTCCATCAAACTTTCTATTTTTCATTCTTTACATGTGTCCTACATGTCTTCCATTCACAACAAAAAAAATGATAACAAGGAGTTAAGGAAAATACCTAAGGTAAAACTTGAACTCATGACCACAAACCCCTTTCTATAAGTTTTCAACACTACACCAATTCATATATATATATATATATATATATTTTCTTTTTATTTTATTTTGGGTCTTACATTCTCCCCAACTCCAAAAATTTTCGTCCCCGAAAATTTAAGCTAGTATGCAAACAAATGAGGGTATTCTCTCCTCATATAATCTTCTAGTTCCCAAGTCATCTCTTGGGTTTTCTCATTCCACAACACCTTTACTGTGCGAATCTCCTTTCCCCGTAGCTCCTTCGTTTGAACTTCTAACACTCTTACTGGTCCAACTTCAATAGTGAGATCTTTACGCACTTGAATGTAATCTGTTTCCAAAACATGAGTTGGATCAGGTACGTACTTCCTTAGCTGCGATACATGGAACACATTATGTAGATTTGCCAACTGTGGTGGTAATGCTACTTCGTACGCTACTGGCTCAATCCTTCTTAGTATATCATAAGGTCCGAGAAACTTTGGTGATAACTTCTTGGACTTGATAGCTCTACCCACACCTGTCACTGGTGTTACACGTAGAAACACATTATCTCCTTCGTTGAACTCAAGAGGTCTTCTCCTCTGATCCGCATACGACTTTTGCCTGCTTCGAGTTGCTCTCATCCTTTCTTGAATGAGCTTCACTTTCTCAATAGTTTGTTGTAACAACTCAGGACCTATCAATATGGCTTCTCCATCTTGAAACCAACACAAAGGAGTTCGACATCTTCGCCCATACAAAGCTTCAAAAGGCGCCATCCCGATGCTAAAGTGATAACTATTGTTGTAGGTAAACTCCACCAACAGTAGGACCTCGCTCCAACTTCCTAGATGATCCAATACACACGCCCTCAACAAGTCTTCTAATGACTGAATAGTTCTTTCAATTTGTCCGTCTGTTTGAGGGTGATATGCTGAGCTCATCCTTAATCTCGAACCCAAAGCTTCTTGTAATAACTGCCAAAACCTTGAGGTAAACCTCGGATCTCGATCTGAGACAATGCTATTAGGAACACCATGTAATCTCACTATTTCTCGAATGTATAGCTCTGCCAACTTCTCCATTGACATCCTTAAGTTGATTGGCAAAAAGTGGGCACTCTTCGTCAGTCGATCAACTATTACTCAAATAGAATCATGGCCCTTCGATGATCTTGGTAAGTGAGTTACAAAATCCATCGAGATGCTGTCCCATTTCCACTGAGGAATATCCAACTGCTGCAACATTCAACCTGGTCTTTGATGTTCTATCTTTGCCTTCTGACATACTAAACAAGAAGCCACAAACTCTGCTACATCCTTCTTCATTCCGCTCCACCAAAAGGACTCTTTCAAGTCCCTATACATCTTTGTCATTCCCGGATGTATACTTAGGCTACTCTTATGTCCTTCCTCCAATATTAGTCTTTTCAAATCATCTTTCACTGGAACGCACACTCTTCCTTGGAAGCGAAGAATGCCATCATTACTCAAAGCGAAGTCTTTAACCTGGTCAGTTCCCAACTTCTTCACAATACTCTGCAACTCCTGATCTGTCTCTTGTTCTGCCTTTACTTGCTCTAAGAACCCACTCATGATTTTTAGATGGCTACACCACAAATAATCATGTGCAAATTGCACACCAAGGTTCAAGTCTCGTAACTTCTCCAACAATTCCAATTCTTTATCATCAAAGCAGACATCTGAATACGTCTTCTACTCAAGGCGTCGGCAACAACATTTGCTTTACCTGATGATATTGTAATTCAAAATCATAATCTTTCAAATACTCCATCCACCTTCGTTGTCGCATGTTTAACTCCTTCTGATCAAACAGGTATTTGAGACTTTTATGATCACTGAAAACTTGGAATTTTGCCCCATACAAATAATGTCTCCAGGTCTTCAATGCAAACACCACTGCCGCCAATTCTAAATCATGTGTCGGATAGTTCCTCTCATGAACCTTCAATTGTCGAGAAGCATACGCAGCAGGTCTCCCAATCTGCATTAATACACAACCCAAACCTTGATACGATGCATCGCAGTACACTTCAAACGCCTTGCTTGTATCTGGAATAATCAAAACCGGAGCAGTTGTCAACCTCCACTTCATCTCCTCGAAACTAGCCTCACACCGATCTGTCCAAACAAAAGGTTGATCCTTTCGCGTCAACTGAGTCAAGGGACCAATTATCTTAGAAAATCCCTCAACGAACTTTCTATAATATCCTGCTAATCCAACAAAGCTTCTCACTTCGGTCACCGACGAGGGACGTTCCCACTTTAATATTGCTTCTACCTTGGCTAGATCAACAAAGATTCCTTGAGCAGATACCACATGGCCTAAAAATTGAACTTCCTCCAACCAGAATTCACACTTTGACAACTTCCCATACAATTGATGTTGTCTCAAAATCTCCAACACCATTCGCAGATGTTCAGCATGCTCTTCTTGATCCTTTGAGTATATAAGTATATCATCAATGAATACAACGACAAACTTATCCAAGCAAGAATGAAAAACGCGATTCATATAATCCATGAAAATAGCTGGTGCATTAGTCACACCGAAAGGCATCACAACATACTCATAGTGTCCATAGCGAGAGTGAAAAGTTGTCTTCTGCACATCCTCAGGCTTGACAAGTATATGATGGTACCCTGACCGCAAGTCTATCTTTGAAAACACCCCAGCACCCTTCAATTGGTCTAGCAAATCATCGATCCTTGGCAATGGGTATCTGTTCAATTGTCGATAATCCACGCACAACCTCGAACTTCCGTCTTTTTTCTTTACCAGTAAGACAGGCGCACCCCATGGTGATACACTCGGTCTGATAAACTTCTTTTCTAGCAATTCTTTGATCTGCTTCTTTAATTCAGCCAGTTTAGCTGGAGCCATACGGTAAGGAGCCATTGACAGGGGTCATGCTCCCGGCATTAAATCGATTGTAAAGTCTACCTCTCGACTTGGTGGTAACCCTAGAATCTCCTCAGGAAACACATCTGCCTACTCCTCTACCACTGGAATTCCACTAATCTGCTCGTTCGTGCTTTTCTTTTGTTATTTCACCATCACCGCAAAACAGACCGCTCTGTCCTTGAGGTCATGCAACACTTCGCCCGATGTTGATATCTCAACACCATTTGGTTCCTGGAACACCACTTCATGACGTCTACAGTCGATCAACACATGGTTATCAACTAACCAATCCATCCCTAAGATCACGTCCAAACCCTCAAGCGGCAGACACACCAAGTTGACCTTGGTCTTGCGTCCTGCCACTTTAATCGGACACCCAACACAGACAGAACTGGTTGAAACTTGTCCGGATGTTGGAGTGAAGACAACTAGTTCGCACCCCAAATCAAACAAAGAGAGACCAAGTTTCTCCACATATAGTAATGATACAAAAGAGTGCGTCGCACCCGAATAAAACAGAACAAGCACATTCTTCCCAAATAAGGAACAAACATCAAGTATCAAATTACCTGACTTTTCTGCTTCAGCCCCTGACATAGCAAACACTCTGCCTGATGCTTGCGGCTTTCCAACATTAACGGTCTTCTGAGGCTCTGCACCAGATGCCTTTCTTTGAGGACAATCACGAGATATGTGACCTTGCTTGTTACACGTGAAACATACTCTAACTTCCTTCTTGACATCTGCTAGCTTGGGACAGTCTCTTCGGAGGTGATTTCCGCCACACTGAAAACATTTTGGAGTCCACTGACTGATAGGTTGTGGTCTTTCATATGGCTTCTTCATAGTCTTGCCTCCCGAGAAGCTTCCTTTCTGAATCCTCATCACGCGTCCTTTCTCCTTCATTCGTTCCACCACTTTAGCTTGTTCAACGAGCTCAGTAAATTGATTAATTTTCAATAGGATCAGGGCTCTCAATAAGTTGTGGCGCAAACCTCTTTCAAACTTCCTGCATTTCCATTGCTCGCTGACATTCTGAGTATAAAACCTAGCTAGATATTCAAATCTCTCCTTGTAAGCCTCAACAGACATATTCCCTTACTGTAAAGTCGTTAATTCTGCTTCTCAATCCATTTTTGCATTGTCAGGGAAATACCTCTCTATGAATTTGGCCTTGAAGTTTTCGCAACTCGCGACTTCTCCACGAGCCTCCATCTCCATTTGAAGACCTCGCCACCAGTATTCTGCCTCCCCAGCCAACATATAAGTAGCAAAGACCAACTTTTGTGCCTCAGAGCATTCAATTGCAGCAAAAATCTTCTCATTACAGCAGATCCAATCATCAGCCTCATCTGGAGTGGCCTTCCCGTTGAACTTGACAGGATTGTGACGCAAGAATTCATTCATGCCCACACGAGGTCTAGCTGCTTGATCAGCTTGTTGTTCTTGTTGTCCTTGCAGCACCCGAGAAATTTGTCGAAGAGCCTGTGCGAGCTCTGCAGTAGCATTGATTGCAGTAAAATTGTTAAAACTCGTAAATTTACTCACGTTCTGGTATTTTCAGCTTTGACCTTTGATCAGTGTTTTATTCATAACTCTCTCCACAAAACTCCGAATTAGTTAATTCTTGTTTTATTGGATTCTAGAATTAAACATCTTTCTTGGGGCACCAAAATCATAATTTTTGGACAACTATACTAACTGCAGTAAAATTGTTAAAACTCGTAAATTTACTCACGTTATGGTATTTTCAGCTTTGACCTTTGATCAGTGTTTTATTCATAACTCTCTCCACAGAACTACGAATTAGTTAATTCTTGTTTTATTGGATTCTAGAATTAAACATCTTTCTTGGGGCACCAGAATCATAATTTTTGGACAACTATACTAACTGCAGTAAAATTGTTAAAAATTGTAAATTTACTCATGTTCTGGTATTTTCAGCTTTGACCTTTGATCAATGTTTTATTCATAACTCTCTCCACAAAACTCCGAATTAGTTAATTCTTGTTTTATTGGATTCTAGAATTAAAAATCTTTCTTGGGGCATCAGAATCATAATTTTTTTGGACAACTATACTAACTGCAGTAAATTTTTTCCTTAGATAGTTTAGAGGTAGAACTAAGCTGAACATCAGATCAAACTACGAAATCCCTATCTCTTACTTGGGACATTAGATTGATAATCCTAACGGTCAAATTCAAACCATATGCCTTAGAAACCACATATCAAAATTCTAGATCAATCCAACGGTTAACTTGACTATAATTTATGTTTTACCGAGGGGGCTCAGTAGCAGAAAATCAGGTGATCAGTAAATTAATCCAACATGTGAAATTTATTCCTCTAATTACAGTTCTCCAAATTGTAATCTGAATGATCAAAAGAATTCAACATGCCTTATGGTCCATATATCAAAATTGCAGATCAATCTAACGGTTCACTAGGGAGAAATTTATGTTTTACCAAGGGAACTTTGTAGCAGAATTAAAGTGGTGATGTATCTATTCACAATTACGAAATTAACTCCTCTCGGTACATAATTCTAATCCCAAATCTGAACGGTCAAATCGAAATAACATATCTTAGAAGTCATATATCAAAATTTGAGCTTAATCTAACGGTGAATTAAGGAAATATGGACATTTTACCGAGGTAACTCAAAAATATAGAAACAATGAAATCATGGATATGGAAACTAAATCCCACAAAATTAGGTAAGTAGCTACCAATACTAAATTCCAATATACTCATATTCAGATATATGCTCATGAAATATACAATGATCATATTTTATATAAGGCTTAGCTTCCCCTACAAACATATATCCCTTTCCATCATTCAACAAAACTCAATAAATCATGACAATTCTAGGTAACTCCCCTTACCTCTAGTTTCTAGAAAATCTTTAAGGATTTCTTGGTGACAAAAGCTCCTCCCCTCTTGTTGTAATATCAAGATTCCTCCACATCTCTTGGTTCTTCTTCAACACACCTCTAAGAAAGTAGAATAGAGACTCTTCTTCTACTCTCACAAACACTAATTTTTTTTTTCTTTTTGGGTTGTTAGGAAAGAACCAAGCCCTCTCTTCCTCTTCTCTTTTTTTCAACCTTATGTAATTACTCTACTTAAGGTGATTTGAGTATCCATTTTAAACTAATCCCATATCTACTTTCATAATTCCTACCAAGCACCAATTTTGTCTTTTAGGAAAATGTTAGGGAACTTGACTACAATGACCAACTTTTCTTTTCCACTATCAAGACCAATCATTTATACTTTTTCTCTCTAACAACAAGCCAAAATCAATTTAACACAAGCTAATAAGGAGTCCAAATACTATCTTCTAGTGCACCAAAATAAATTTGAAACAAACAAAACAAATACTAATCTATTTAGTCATCATTTCTTCTTTCTAGAAACCAAGTAATAATGCAATATAAAACATTAAAACATACCCACCACCTATGCCATTTACTTGTTCAATGATCAAATTCCATCAAACTTTCTATTTTTCATTCATTACATGTGTCCTACATGTCTTCCATTCACAACAAAATAAATGATAACAAGGACTTAAGAAAAATACCTAAGGTAAAACTTGAACTCATGACCACGAACCCCTTTCTATAAGTTTTCAACACTACACCAATTCATATATATATATTTTTGGGTCTTACAATTGGTCTCCAAAGAAATATTCTTTTTTTTTAATAAAATATGATGAAAGTGACGAATTTATTAAAAAAATTATCAAAAATTCATAGAAACAATCAATAATAAAGAAAAAAAGTCAAATTTGAAAATTTATAATTTAAGTACATCATCTTACAATATAATAAAATATGGTTATTAATATGAAACATATGTAGAATAGTAATGAAATACCAAAATTAGGAAAAGACTTCATACATGGGAGTATATTTGAATGGATAGTGTTTTGACAAAGTAACGCAATTTGATCCCCATAACCTTCTTTTGGGTACCACTATGGTATGACCAATCAATCACTGGAGCATCTCTCTTAGGACAACCAACCTAAAAATCCCAATTCAACTCACAGGATATCAACATTACGTGGTCACCATTATCTCCCAAAAACTCAAACCAAAACTCTACTATGCACCATTATACCTTTTTCCTTTTTATTTTGCCTTCCCAGGTGTCAAACTACACTTACCTTAATGATATATTTCTTGAGTAAATTAGCTGCTTGAAGGACCCATCATTAATCATGATATCTTAGGGTTTTCCATTTTTGTATCCAATAAAGCGAAACGTAAAGGATGAATTCTTGAATTGAGTAGAAGAATGAAATATTTTTGTTTTAGAGTTTTGTGGTATGAAAAAATGTTTTTGATTGATTGTAAGTGATTAGTGGAGAGAGTGATGGGGCAGATGATGAAGTGTAGCATAAAGTGCAGTGACAGCTAAATGGTGGGATTCGTTTTGATGACTTAGTAATGGCCAAGCTGTAAAATCCATCCACCACTGACTGACCATCACTCCTACTTTTTGTCCCCATTTAAACCCTCACAAAAACATTGCACATATGTGACCTAGATTGCCCAACAACTTCATCCCAATCTTTCTCAAATCAAATGTTTCAACATTATCCATATCATATCACAACAATTATCTTCATTTTTCTCTCTTCTTTTACAAACCCTATCTTTTTTTTTTCTTATTTTAAACAAAACTATTTTTCATTTCCAAAATCCATTCTCTATTCTAAGAGTTAAGCTTTCATTCTCTTCTCCTCTCTTCTTACATACTAAACTACATTCATAACAAGATTCTCAATTTACGTTATAAAGATATTATTTGACTTCCCTTTAATAACATTAATAATCTTGACAAAAATAATTATAATTTTAAAAGATGCTATTTCCCATATTATTAAGAAAAGGGTATTAAATTAATGGCATCCTACGTCTAGATTAAGATCGAGTAAACAGAATCTCATTCTCAAAGACATCAAAAGAGAATAAAAAAAATTCAAATTCTTTTTTTTAATAAAACATGATTCTTTTTATAATTTTAAATAATCAAATTGCTCATATAAATTTTTAAAATTTCAATTTTTAATTTTTTTTAATTTAAAGAACATAATTTTTCTATTAAAGTGAATAATCATCTATAAAGTATTCTTCCAAACATAATATTAAAATTATATTTAATTCATTTATAAAATTCACCAAAATTTAATTCAGAATAAGGAAATAGATTTTATTATAATTTGTACAACTTAGTGTTCTCTATATACTCATTTAATATGAAAATTATTTCATCTAGTAGTATATACCTAATAAATAAAATTCCAATTCTAGTTAGGGGGAAAGAAATTAAATCTTGGGTATCATATTTTCAAATAAATTTTTTTGCATAGATTGGTTAATTAAGATAATTAATACTTTTATTATAGTTTGGTGAGATCACCTACCTGTGAGGGATTTGAGCTAGGCTTTGCCATTTGTGGGCTAATTTTAGTAGTGGTGGTTATATCGCTTGCTTTATCTGATGTGACCTTATTTTTTTTTTTCGGGTTTCATCATTTTTTTTTACTTACTTTTATATTAAAAATGAGTTTAAATATGACAGATTTTTCAAAAGATAAAAATGTTTTTATTTTGTCTGTGATCTGAACTATAAAAAAAAAATTAAAAAGTAATTACAATACTATTCATCGATTAATATAATAGAAATAAGAATTTAGATTCTCTCTATTCATCCCTTAATGTAACGAAAATAGGAATTTGGATCCCCTCTTTTAAGTTCTTTAGTTTTATTTTCTGGGATAGACTGTTGTATTCTTACAAAAATTATTATAATATAAGATTCCTTTTTTAATATTCTTTATCTATTTTTGGAAATATTAAAATTTTATTTAGAAGTTAAGACAAAAACATAAAAAATAGTTCGGGAAATTAATAACTTTTATTAATTTTACATTAATGTTATATATAAATATATATATATATATATATATATATATATATATTAATATTTTTGTATAAAGAAAATTGAACCAACCCCTAAATTATAATTCTTTCAAACCCATTTAAAAAAAACTAAGTAATTTTTTAACAAAGTCAAGTGTAAGTAGGGTAATAAAACGGGAAAGTTAACTTTTATTTAATATATATATATATATATATATATATATATATATATATATATATATATATATATGGGGTTTGTTAACACGTGTAGGTCTGTTTTTCAGTTGGTACGTTTTAACAATGTGTACTGGATTATAGTAGACAAAAATACCCTCATTTATCATGGATTTTAAGTTTTAAGGTCAAGGATATTTAAATAATTTTCATTCTCAAAACTAAAAAAAAAAAAAAAAAACCCCAAACCCTTACTCACCTTCCTCATTCCTCTCAACCCTTTCTCTTTCATCTCTATCACTCCAACATTTTCTCTGTCATCCCTACTGTTGCCCCAATTGAAAAAAAAATCAGAAACCCTTGCCTAGGAACATAAGGAAATTAAAGAAATAGGTATATAAGAGCTCCCTACGAGTACAATTCTTTCAATAGGTTGTAATCTTACATCATGTATACCATACCAAAAGAGAAAGGAAAAATAAACATTTTGTGTAAAGGGAAAAGGACAATAGAGGAAAATATCTTGTTCTTTAAAAATATAATGAAATGTGGTGTAGATGTGTAAATGATGTATGAAAATTTAATTGATTTATGAAGGTTTTATTTACATGATTTAATTTAAAAATGAAATTTAATAATAATAAGAAGGGAAAATATATAACACATCCTCCAAATGAATGAACAGAGCAAGAACAACAAATTACGATGTCGTGGGTTGTTGTGTGTGGCTGAGGGAGAGTATGGAGACGAGAGAGAAACAAATTGGATAAGTGAGGAAGGTGAATTAGAAATTACTAGGAATAGAAATTGAAGATATTGAGATACAAATGATGCATATGATTGAGATAACCTGTGAGATGACACATATTTACTAATGAGATATTTAACTTTGGCTTAGAGGTCTGGTTCATATTTAGCTGGAGGTTGACCACGGTTAGAACGAGGTGGAAGATTATATTGAACAGTAGTAGACTCAGTGTTTGGTATGCTGGTGGTTTCAGGCAGACAAGAATCAATTTCATCTAAATTAGTATTATCAAATATAGGATCAGAAGGTACCTCTGAAGAGTCAATTGGTTATAATCAAAAGACACTGTATTATCCAGAAAAGAAGTGTCCATATTTAGGATTGGCTCACTTGTTGCAGAATGATCCTCACACGATAACATATCTTCATAATCAAACATACTAACATCATGATTATACACTTCACTTTCATTGCCTCCCTAAAGTGGAGAATCAACATAAAAAAAGTCATGCTCATTAAATGTCACATCCATAGAAATATAAAATTTCTTTGATAGTGGATAGTAAGCACGATAACCTTTTTGAGTTGTTCCATACCCAACAAAAACACATTTGATCGCTCATTTCGAAGTGGGTTTTAGGCCTAACTCAACCCCACAAAACCGCCTTGTAAGGTGAGGTCTGCACCCCACTTATATATTATAAATTGGCCTTATCTCTAGTCGATGTGGGACTTTCAACACACCCCTCTCACGCCGAGGTATATACATCTCGAGCGTGAGACTAAATATTAATGGGTGGTCCGATAACGGTCCAATAGCGAGTGGAACAATATGCCCAACAAATATCGCTAGGATAGACTCTAACCAGACTCTGATACCATAATAACAGGTTTAAAAAGTAATTCTGATATATTATTGATAACTTTTTGGCAAGTATACCAAATCGTTACAAGTAATACAATGATAAGTAAAGTATCGTTCTCCCAAGGGACTTGTGCAACACATGACAATTCTTCCTTTTATAACTCAATTAGACATCAAAACAAAATAGTACAAGAAACTATTTTTGGTATTTTATCAAATAGTTGGTGTGCCAGGAATTGGTCTTTGACTAACATCACAGTACCATCCTGGATAAAATACGTTCTCTGTTCAAGCATTCACAAAAGCGTATCTTGATTAAATTCCTTAAAGCAAGTTCTAAAATTATCCATTAAATTATCAATCCCTTAATTAATTCAACAGATAATTTTGCATTAAAATCAGATGTTTAGAATGACCAAAAGTACATAAGCTATTTCTAGCGTAGTCACTTTTAGTTTCTTTTCTTACGTTTCTGGTTCTAAAAATACTTCCCAGTACAAAAGAACCTTTAAAAAGAATTATACTTCCGTATAATCTAACGCAAGTCAAGAAAAGAACAAGAACAGAGACATATATTGCACAGGAAATTTACATTAATGTATAGTCATACAACCAATTCCAATGAACAGAAAAACTAGCCTCTCCTAGACATATAAAATGTACTCTTTACAGCAATTCCTTGCAGAAAGTGAAGTCTTCATGTCTTGAAGGGTCTCCTGACGATCTTCTCCAGTTCTCCAGAGCATTTTTCTATTTTTCGTGTCAGGAGATGGTTTCTGCATGTTTGTCATGTCTCTTAAAGAGCCACTTAAATTCACTAATTCGCTTAGCGCACAAGAGTTTATTCGCTATACGAATTAATTGAAATTTAAGCACGCAACTACCATGATTCACTGAGTGCACAGTCTGGTGCGCTATGCAGATTAAGAAAAATAACCTCTTTTTAACTTGTACAATTCGCTCAGCGCACAAATATTGGTGCGCTATGCGAATTATTTTTCCTGGCTCTACGAATTTTTTGCTTCCGCTCTGCGAGAA
The DNA here is from genome assembly GCA_036885675.1 of Vigna mungo. Taxonomy (NCBI): domain Eukaryota; kingdom Viridiplantae; phylum Streptophyta; class Magnoliopsida; order Fabales; family Fabaceae; genus Vigna; species Vigna mungo. The sequence goes on along the minus strand of CP144696.1, from coordinate 35,798,361 downwards.
TTGGCTGACAACTTCCCATTTATACATCTTTTCCTGAACAATAATTTACAAAACAATCTACTTCCTAATTACAACTTTTCACTGAGTAATAACGAATAATTACAAAATTGAGATCATTTATAAGTGTAAAAATAACTCATTTTCACACTTATCGATTATTTCAAGGAATAGAGTACCATATATATACATACAAGGATCCTATAATTCTTTATCTATTAAAGCAAAGACATGTGCACAAATCTGCACAAATTATAATAATATCTAAAATATAACTAACATAATATTTGATTGTCTAATATCCTTTAATAGAATATTTGGCATATCTTAACAATATAAACATATAATCATTTGATTCTAAACTCAATTATTCATATATGATGCTTTGACAGGCACACACCCATACTTTGACAGGCGTGCACCCATGCTTTAACATAGATACAAGACTTCTTTGAGTTACAAATGCAAATCTAAAGCTACTACATAGAAATCTACAACAAAAAACTTTAGCATAAATTCTTTAAGCCATGGAATTTGTTCTTCAAGTCTTCATCATCATCAAAATCTCTCAAGTCTCAATTCTTCAATCAAACGAGTAAAGATGAAGAATCCTTAGAGAGTTATAGAAAAATAATTTATAGAGAAATGATATATATTAAAATAATAAAATTTGTTTATAACAAAACTATATATATAAAACCATTTAATTTTAAATTACTATGACTTCTAAAATACCATATGTTATAGGGAAAATTCTACACTTGCAAATACTAGGGAAAATTTATAGAAACAATATAATAAATATTTTTTATTTTATTTCGAGCATATATATTTATATAATCATGTCATTTAAATAGACTAAATATAAAAATGAATGTATAATATGTAATTGTATAGTTATGACTAAATATTTTGAGATACTGCATTTCCTAATCAAATAAAATCTGAAAATCATTTTGAAAGATAAAAGCATGACAATTGTGGCAATAAATTTAATTCACTGTTAAGAAGATTTATATTTATAAATAAAACAGACATAAGTTTATTCAAATAAGTTATGACTTAATGTAACTTATAACATAATGTCATAAGACTACTATGTACACACACTCAACACCGTACTTTAGATACGTGTAAGCAGAATCATACATGTATTAAGAAAATAAGGTGAACAAATATTTACAATTGAATCTAAGAACTTATTATTAACTTTAGTTAAAAGTATACTACTCTCGATTATATATATATATATATATATATATATATATATATATATATATATATATATACTCATATTATTTTAAGTATGAGTTATTTTTAATGACACTATTTGTAATTTAAGAAATATGATTTTAACCATTAATGACTTTTATTGCTAACAGTATAAAAAAATGCATCATTTCATAAATAACTGATAAATGATGTTTAAACTTTACAATAAATTAAAAATGTAAAATAAAATTGAAAATTAATATATTTAAAAGCACTTTTGTGTGAGTCACAGCGAAGACTATAGTCGTCTTTTTAGCATGAAATAAATAATAGTGTTCTTAACATTACTACTAGTTTCTTTAAAAAAAAAAAAAACTTTTATTAATGTTTATAAATTTTAATCATCAAAGTAATTATTTTCTTTTTTTATTAAAAATGTATTTAAAAGGGACAGACGACTTGAATCCAAACTTTAAAGCCCAAGTTTTCAACATGCATTAGTGAGTTGCATAACATGGAAGCCCGATCCATTAAACAATATGGGTTACACGAAGTAAAAACTTAATTACTTTGGTCCAATTAAGCATGTTTTTCAGTTTCAAAAACATGAAAACAAAAATTATACCATTTTTAAATGTTCAAATTTGTGTTCAACAAACATGATTTATACATGTATATAACCATGTTTTCTTCATCAATCAATGAGTTTTATAGGGATAGCTGTACATAAGGGAATTTAGTAGTTTAAAGATACCAGACCCAAGAAAAACCAAATCTTATGAGAAGAGGCACCACTAGATTGGGCCCATTATGCTGTTTTTTGGCAATTGAATTTTCTTCAGACCATAACTTAAGACAACAGAAGATACTCATCTTAATTTCTGAACATTTTTTTTTTCAACATGTTTTCCCTCTTTTGTTGGAAGAAAAAGGGGAGACTTTACTCCTTTTTTAAAAATCATTAATTTTTGACAAAATGTTTAATTGGGCTTTAGTTTCATACTAACTACTTTCCCTGTACACATTTCTTGATTTTAAAACCTAGCATGACCATAGTTTTCTTGCAATGGCTTCACTCATTCCACCAAAACCAAGAAAGAACACACATGGTTAAATCCAATACCCCTTCCATGCAATATCTATCTTCTAATATATATATATATATATATATATATATATATATATATATATATATATATATATATATATATATATATATATATATATATATATATATATATATTTGCTAATTTAGATAGACTTTTTTTATTGATACATTTTAATTTTAATAAAGTATTCCAAATTTTAAGTTAAAAAAAATCACGGTTAAAAAAAAATTAACTCTAAGTCAAAGATATTTTAATAATTTTAAAGTTAAATTTAAAACAAAAAAAATAAAAAGTAATTTTTTTAAGAAAAACTTTTTTATAACCTAAAATTTGATATATTTTACAAAAATATATTAACTAAAAGAAAGTCAACAAACCCGTATATATATATATATATATATATATATATATATATATATATATATATATATATATATATATATATATATATATATATATATATATATATATATATATATATATATATATATATGTATATATATATTAACTTTTGTTATATTTCTTTATAAGATGAGGGAATCTTAAATATTTTATAACCATTTCTTAGAAATTGAATCCTTTGTGCATGTAGTATTTATTGGTAAAATGTTCCTTTATTGATATTCCACTTTCTTGGAAGATTAGACTCATCACTTCTACTTGTGAGATACCTCTGGATACAATATTTTATTTAAAATAAAAATCTATCTATAATTCTTTCAAAGTTTATTGTTGATTACTTATTTGACAAGTACTAGGTCTTATACCAGTACTTGAATTCTTAAAAATGCATGGTTTATAATAATATTATTTATTTGAAAAGTGTTCGGTCTTACACTGACACTTGATTCCTCACGTAGTGTCTGGTCTTGTGCTGACACTCACTTTATTGAAGAGAACTCTTTTATTTAAAACGTCCGGTCTCATTCTAACCGTATGTTGACTAAGTCCGTGGACTAAGTCTGTTGACTAAGTCTGTTTTCCTTGATTAAGTTCATTGATTTTCATTGTTGGGTTTTCGTTGATTTTCCATTCGGTTTCTTTCTAACCGTCCGGTTCTCATTAACTGGTCCTGATTTACTTTCATTGTTGAACTCCTATTGATCTTTCGTCTGGTTTTTATTGATTAAGCCCTCTTTACTTTCATTGTTGAACTCCTATTGATCTTCCGTCGGGTTTTTATTGATTAAGCCCTCTTTACTTTCATTGTTGAACTCCTATTGATCTTCCGTCCGGTTTATTGATTAAGCCTCTTTACTTTCATTTTTGAACTTCTATTGACTTTCCCGTCCGGTTTTCATTGGTCAAGTTCTCTTTGCTTTCATTGTTGAGTTTTCCATTGATTCTTCCGTCCGGTTCTCCTTGACTTAGTCTGTTTGGTTTTCAATGTTACATTTCCATCGAGTTATCGTTCGGTTTATTATTTATGTAAGAGAATTCCAAGGAGGAATGTCTTATGATTGATGATGGTTGGTAAAGTATGAATGTGGCAAAAGGCTCAGGTTCTGACTCTATCCTGATATTCCGTGAATACGCCTCCTCAGGTAGAGAAGGGTAACTCATGCATGGGAATGGCAGGAGGTCCTTTAGCCTCAGGGTATTTCTATACCAAGGTGGTTCTACTGGACTAACCTCGGGTGACGGTCTGTTGAGTGTATCCTAGCCAGGTCCACCCGGGTGCAGAGGCAGCGAGCATACATGGTCATACCATCCGGACAGAGTCTAAAGAAAATGGATATGATGATGTTTTTTCCGTTCTATATTTGGATATACTTTACTGATGATTTATGATTGAGACATTCATGTATGTGGTTTTGTGTATGTTTTTAAAAGTTTATGAAAATGATTAATTGAATTTACATAAGCTTACCCTTATCTGTTTTATCTTGCCTATGTTGCCGTTCAGTATTTGACCGTCCGGTTTGTTCTCTTCACTGCAATGATCATCCTTTTGGGTATGAGCAGAGGGTGCTCAAGAAGACACTTTGGAAGAAGCCCTACAGACGGAGCAACCCCTGGACGTCATGCCGGAGAGCTGTGCTGGATCATCCGGCCTTTAAACTAGATGTTTTTCTTTTGTTTAGAGTATACTAACCGTTCGGTTAAGTATTTTTTAAAACCGTTCGGTCTAGATACCCCTTTTGTAATATCGTTCGGTCATGAACTGTACCAAGACCGTTCGGTTTAGTTTTGTAAATTGTATCAAACTTGTGTTTCTTATACAGTTTCAAATTCAATATGATATTTCATATTCTCTTCTCTTTACTTACTTATTCATCACTGTTCTCTCTTATTATTTATGTTAACTCCTACAATAAATTATATCTTTTATTATATATTTTTTGAGATATTACAGATGTCTTTTAAAATAATTTTATTAAAATAGATTTACACTTTGAATAAATACATTAAATAAAGTGAGGTAATTTTGGTGGCTGAACTCTTTAATATTAACTTATAAGAGCAAATTAGAAAGAAAAAAAAATGGCAAATTGTAAAATGAAAATATCACTTATTTTATGAAACTTGATATGCAAGAGAATTTACTTCTTATTCACACATTTAGTCTACTGTTGTTCTTGATTTCTACCAAGAGGAAGCTCTGTTGAGATAAATTCACTTATGAAAGACATAAGAATGCAAAATAATGAAGTATATTCCATAACTAAAGATAAAGTTTATGCTCTTAAGCAGTAAAAAAAATACTTGTTTTATTTTATCTTTTTATTAATTACTTTAGCAACAGAGTTTATTCACATAGGACCTAAAGTTGTTTAAGGACTTTGATGTCTAATAATGGTGATGCAACCACCCAACAAAATATTTAAAGCAACTCTGCTGTTACAGGACTGAGATGAATTTCCTACTATAACATGGACCATTGTCATATACTTACAATTAGAAACATCCAATAACTACAACAGGTTTAAGAAATACCAGATGCACTCATATTTCAATTTCAAGTTTTCATCTGCATGTGTAAGACACTTGAAAAATAAGGGTTCGTGCAAGTGCCAAGACAACAAAAAAACTTGTTTGATGGGTGGCCTCAAATCAACATAGAAAGTAATAATAGTGGCTTAATGATGTAGTACCATATTCCATCAATGTCTAATAATAAAGATCATTCATTTATAGTTTCAACTTTGAAACATTTTGCTCTTAACCATAGGTCCAATAACGATTTTTAAAACAACAAACAATTAATCACTGTTACTTATTTTGACAGCAGACGCAAACTGATTTTTCCATGAAGGATGCAGTCTAAAAAAGGAAAACTTTCCTCATTTTTAGTGCCATAATGCATAGGTGCATATAAAAAAATTGGAGATAGAAAATTCTGTATATGATACCAAAGTCCAGACTAGAAAGAGCTCAAAATACAAGGTCCATGAATTCAAATGTGCAAAATTGAATCAATACAGAATCCAAGAAAAAAAAAACTCTCAGAAAGTTATTTCATTCATTCAAGCTAGGAAATTTATGATCAAGAAAAATCAAGTATCAAGTTGTGTGTTCTCATAAGCACTTAAACAAACAACACCAGTAACCTAAGTTTGTGTAGAACTTAAATTATTTAATCTATTCCTTTGCTACATGATACCAAAGTTCGAAAAATCACATGTCAATGGAAATGGGAAAGATGCCAATTTCAATGTAACAAAATAGTGGTTGAAATTTTAAACATAAAAAAAAAAAAAGAAAAAAGACTGAATAGCTCCTCCCCATAAAACTTTTCAGCTAATCTTGAGTAATATCTGAATGTTGTCCCCATCATCCCCAACCTTTCATAGAAAAATATCATAGAAAGAAATAAGGGGGGGCAATGTACCAATTAGCAAGAATCCTGTGTCAATGGACGAATCAATGTTTGTGCAACTCCTTGGACATGAAGCATCAAAATGTGTAAGTTTGACAATTCAATGCTTCAACATCCCATCACAGCACAATTATAAACAAAGTTGCCAGAACGTTTCCTAGCAAGTAGATCCCAGTGTGGAGGCCCTGCACTAGGCACCCATGAATTGAGCTCAATAAAACCCTCACCATGAGTCCTAGGTCCACCAATCACAATAAGCTTATCTCCACATGCCCTGAATGCAAGACCCCAACCATTCATCGACACTGCACGTTCTGGCAGTCTCCCAATGGTAATCCACACTTTTTCTTCCTTGTCATACTTCTTAACCTCCATGTCTGCATAATCAGCAGCATATAATTCATCATTTACAACTGCAACCAGAGGTGGTGCCTCAGCTGTTGCAGGCATCTCAGGACCCCTACTACTTCTTCCTGGGGACATGTTAGGAATCTCTGTCCATGTCCTGCTCTGAACATTGTACTCCTCTCCACATGTTAGCACCTTAGAATCACTCCCCCCAATCCCCCCTATAACATAAAACTTTCCATCCATAAACACCCCAGAACACATCTTCCTTGGTTTCTTCATACTTGGCAGTGTTTCCCACGTTTGAGTCTCAGAATTGTATAATTCAGCAGAGTCCAGGATGTGTCCCTCTGAATCACACCCACCAGCTAATATTGCAATCTCTCCAAGGCTTGCTGAGCCAAACAAGCATCTTGGAGCATTCATCCTCATTCCAGATGTCCATGAGTTTGTCAACAGACTGTATCTGTAAATCACATGAGATCTTAGCTCCCTCCCAAACACAAGTAGCTCAGTTCCTACAGCTAAAGATTCCTTGTCTGAACACATAAAGCACTCATTAGAAGCCATCCTTGGCAAATGCATCCACCTCTGACGGATTGGATCATAGGCCTCCCATTCCAGGAGGGCGCAGGAAAAATAAATCCAGTGCTCCATAATACCATTTAGTCTCCTCCATTGATAGAGTTCACCACTTCGGATTATGTTCCGGAAGCTCCTATTCAGCGAGGCTAGAGAACCATAGTCTGACCTTGAACACCGGCTGAGACAAGCTATTGAGCTGTCACGGTTCATGCGTGGCAAGAGAGAACCAGAATCTGAAGAATCCCCACCATGCTGCTGCTGCTGCTCAGATTGCTGCTCAGTTGAATTCATTAGATTCTCATCATGCTCCAACCGATATTCATCATATAGCCTGGCACCAAAATCTGATAAATCCCCAGGCTTAGCCTGCTGCTGTTCATCGGATTGATGGTCACCAACATCCATCAAATCACCATCACCCTCCTGTTCTTGCTCACCCAATAGCCGGTCGGTCAAAGCTCCATCTTCTCCGACAACTCCTTCACAAACGTTCAATGGCTCAATGGCCTCCTGATCCATCTGGGAAACAACGGAATCATTGGCCTCAATAGATTGCCTTTGAAGGGAAATTCGAGCCATTTCAACTCTATTGTGAGAATCCAACTTCCTAGTACACTTCCTCGGCTGCTGGGGTTCATCCTCAACATCATCAATCTCCATAGGGCGCTTTCCATTCTTGATGTCCAACTCCAGCAAGTACTTCATGTAAGACCAGTCGTTCTCTGCCTGGCAAGCGCTGGAAAACAACCTCGGAACAACGCACGAACGACCGTCCAACATGTCTCCGCCACAGAGAAAGGAACGCCCTTCACACTTCAATCCACCACAGCAAAATCAAGAGCCTGTTCAAACAGAATTGATGAAATCCAATTCAATTCACAAGTTCCTAATTTTTGCCCCTTTTACTTCTTTGCACAAATTTAAACACCCATCACAGCAAGCAAGGCCCATCTAATCAACACCCGTCACACAAGTTTCTTCAGATCGAAATATCGTTCAACCAATCACCAAGACAAATCCCCAAAAACCACTTTTTTATTTCCCTTTGTTTTTGACATGGTATAACAAAGATGAAACCTTTGGTTAGAGGAAAAAACAAAAATGCCCCTTGTGTGATAGACAGATCCCAAAGATGCAAAACGCCAGAAATAACACCAACTTCAATTGTACACACGAAATGCAGAAATGAATCCAACATCCCAATGCAGCAACAAAAGTTTGAAATTTTTAAATCAACCCATCATTCATTAAGCCTCATGATTCAACTAGAAAAACCAAAAATTCAATAAAGATCTCTAAATAACAGAAGAAAACCAAACCAGCAAAGCAAGTCACTGTTGAGCCCATTCACAGAGAGCAATACTTGAAGAAGAGAACAAAAAAAAAAAGGCAAACAGAGAGAAACAATGCTAGAAACTTACCGGGTTGGATAGGAACCAAAACCAACCAAAAATAAGAACAGAAAAAAAGGGTACTTGATGGCAATTTTCAAATTGAACAACAATCTTCAACTTTTTTTCTCTCTCTATATATATACATAATATATCTATTGCATGTTACTCACAGAAAGAACCACTTTCTCTCTCTACAGTGTCCTTGGTTGTCTCTGGTTGGTCCCTTGAGAAAACTCTCTGCAAATCAGATGGAAGGTTTGGTTGTTCTGATTTTGGAGCAAAATCTGAAAGAGAGGACCCTCCCTACAACCCCTTATCTCCCTTAAATCATAGCTTAATGCACAATTAAATAATAATTATTACTTCCTAATTTTTTATCATTATTATTTGTTTGTTATGAATTTTTTTTATGATTTAAAATAAAATTGTTTTGTTTTTTGGGATTGTCCGGTAGGCGGCGGCGAGAGAAGACGGTGACCGTGGACGCAGTGGCGGTGGGACCCCAACATGTTCACCGTTAAGTAACCTGGAACTGGTTGTACCGGTGGAGCCACGTGTTGAACGATAGAGAGATGGAACTCGTTACGTTTTCGATACGTCTCTCCGCCGTTTGATTTTGATTCTAAATTATCGGCTGGTCAATTTTTCGTGAGAGGGGAGGAATCACATGCGGCTCGGTATGCTGATGTGGCAGGTTTTGATTGGTTACTCATGTAAAGGCAGCCGTTAAATCTCTCTCCTCATTTGTGAGTCTTGACTGGTCAATCTTGATAGATTACACACAGTTATGGAGATTAATTATGAGTTTTATTGTTTTACTGATAGAGAAGTTACATTATCAATAAAAATCATGAATGTTACTATTTTCAATGTTAATATAAATATAATAAAAATCAATAAATTAACTATACCAATTATTTTGTTTTAGGTATAAATAAGTTTAATGTACTTTTTAGTCTTCTTAATTTTATAAATCTGTAATTTTAATTTTTGTTTTAATTTATCTGTATATTTGATTTTTCAATCTTTTTAATTATTAAAGAAATTTTTTCACTGTTAACATATTATATAATTTCTAACAAATACCTATGTGATATTCTATAATTAATAACTTTTATGGTTACGAAAAATATTTGTTTTAGCTTCTTAATAGCATTACAATATGAACAGTTAAAAATATTTTATTCACTAATTATTTAGTTTCTCATTTTTTATATTTAAATAATTTGGTAGTTATTATTTTTTTCAAAATATTCATTTTGACAAAAAAGCTAAATACAAAAAGAATTTTTTTATTAAAATACTAAAGACAAACTTAATATGTTTTTAATATATGAATTATTTACTTGACATATTTAACATTTAAAAACAATTATACGATAATTAATCATATCACATAAAGTGTATAAACTCTTAATATAGTACAAACAAATCAAATTCTTTTTATATGTGTAGTTATTTTTCTTTGAAGGAAAGCTATAACAATAAAAATATACTCTAAATTTAACAAAATATGATGTTAATTATAATAATATATTGAATGAAACAGTAAAGCTAGATCATCTAAAAGTTATTACCAAGATTCAAAGCAACAAAACAGTTGAATGTAGCAAAACAACAACAAACAAAACAGTTAAATTTGATTTTTCTTTTTTATTATTATAATTTTAAGAGAGAGAAAGAAGAGAACGCTTTCTTTTACTGCTATGATAATGTTTAAATTTGATGATGATTTAGACACTGTTGCTAAACACGGTTTGTATAAATCAAGCTTAAGTCAAAAAAGTAGATTGTGCTATCTTCCAAACTTCAATTTCTTGGTGTTCCTCTTTTACTGTTTGATGGGATTTATATCTTTCTTGTCTGTTTTTCATTTCTAATCTATTTTTTAATAATAAGATCAAACAATGTGTTCACACTTACATTTTCTTTTTATAAATTATTACTTTAGTTTCAAATTTATAGATAGGGCAAAAATCATATTATCTTTTTTTTTTACTTATTTATATATAAATAATTCAATTTATAATTTGTTGTCGGATTATAAAAATAAACGTTTGAATTATATTTTATTAATGTTCTAAGAGATTAAGGAGCATTCCATAGATTTTAATAGAACTTTGAAATCAAATTTAAGTTGCATTCATAAAATATTATTTTGATAGTCCATAAAGAATTATTGAAGGTACAAATAAATTCAAATAAAATTTAACTAAAATATTTGATTCTACGTTTTTAATACTATATAGAAATTAATTTATAAAGACATTGGCTTAAAATTGAATTAATTTATATATAAATTAATTTTAATTTATGAGATTTTTTTCTTTTTTATTTTCATTGTCCAGAAGCCTTTTGAAAGAAGTTTATTAAAACATATTATAATAATGATGATATATTTTTATTGTGTAAAAATCACTATGTAAATCAATTAATACTATCTCATGTTTGCATAAACAAAAATATTTAGACACATGTTTTGAATAGATGTCTAACTTTTTTTAGTCTACATGCATTATTTTTTTTTATTTATTATAAAATTGGAATTCGTGTTTCAAACTTTGATATAATTTAACTTTTGAATTATAAAATTAGACAGATATAGTTTTTCTAACTCAAATGATTTAAATATTTTTGACTTGTTAAACAATGTTTCATTTTGGTTTTTGAACTACTTACATTATTTGACACATTTTAAGTTTAATGTTAGTCTAAAATGCTGCTTAAAACATAAAAGAAAATAATTTCATTGGGTTAAGAAAATTATATCCTTTCGTTTTTAAAGTTTGATGATGAAAATATGTTTAAGTTTGAGACAATGATAAATTCTAATTTAGTATTGTAGTTTAAAGAACAAAAGAAAGAAGAAAAGAAAAAGGAAACAAGAGAAAAGATATGAATGTTATTAATTAACTAAGATATTTAAAAAAAAAAAAAAAACTCTACAAAAGAACATATATACATGATGAAGGAAGAACACTATAACTATAGGAGAGGTTTTTTACGTAACACCTTTACTCCTTCTTTAATTTATGGTTGAATTTTCTACAACTATAAGTTTATCTTTAAAGGTAAACTTGAACTAGAGAGAGGTTTGGTAATTATATTGGAAGATGAATGAGTTGTAGAGAATGGTGTTGAATGTGATCACATACAAAATGAAGATCAAGCATGAAATGTTTAGTTTTGTAGTGTGCATGATTTGATTGACATCTAAGAGAGTTTCTCCAAGATCATTTGAATACAACTTTGAAGTTGAGGGAGTAATATGAAGTTCGTGTAGCAAGGATTTAATCCAGAGAAGTTTTGTAAGAGTTGTCGCAATGCTTATATACACAATATTAGTGGTACTACGTGATACAACTCTGTGTTTATCAGAGGACCATGATATTAGGTTTTTCTCAAGATAAATGTAGTACCTGTTAGTTGATTTCTTATAATCAGGACCACTTCCCCAATTTGCATCGCGAAAGGCAAGGAAAGGAAATTGGATGCAACCTTTGAGAAGAAGACTGTAAGGGTTTCATCTATATATTGAAGGATGTGTTTCATGGCTTAAATACCAACGAAATAATGTAAAAAGTTAATGTCCTTTAAGGATACGTTTTTGCATAAAGATGAGAAAAGGTGGTGAATGGTTGTGGAAGAATTTCTGATGATCAATATATCATTTACATAGATAGAAATGAAAAAACATTTGAATTAGAAAATAACACGAGGAGAAAGGGGTCACTTTTGGTTAGTGTAAAACTAAGATAAATAAGAGTATAACTTAACTTAGAGAACCAAGTGCGTGGAGCTTGATTTAGGGCATAAAGAGCCATAAAGAGTTTGCATTCTAGAGAAGGGTCAGATTAAATGAAGCCAGATGGTTGGGCCATGAAATTTTTTTCATCTAAATCTCCATACAAAAATGCTTTATTAATCTCAATTGATGAACAGGCCAACAAGATGATAAGGCAAGGGTGAGAACAATACGAATGGTGGTAGATTTAACAATAGGGTTGAAAGTCTCTTTCTAATTTAACCCTTCCGTTTCATGAAAACCTTTAGTGAGGAGATGAGCTTTATAGCGTCAAAAATTGGCATTAGAGTTATATTTGGTTTTGAAAACTCATTTGCAAACTAATAATGTTGCACTACGTGGTAAAGGAGATATTGTCCAATTATGATTTCCAGGGAGTGCATCACATTCAAGTTCCATTGCTTTAAACCATTATGGATTAGCTAATGCATCTTTTAGATAAACATGTTTAATAATAGGAGCAACAACAATTTTGAAGACCTTTGGTTTGAAGATTCCAACTTTAGCCTTTTTTTTGTGGGATGGATGTTAATAGAAGATTATGTGGTGATTGAGGTGAAGACAAAGACGTAGGAGATAACATTGTTGAAGTAGTATAAGGGGTTGTTAGAGTGAGAGAGATAACATTAGAGGTAAATGGGGAGGAGCCAGGTACAACCTGCAAAGGAACATTTGTCGAAGAATTATTAATAGGTACTATGTTAATAGTAATGGGAAGTAAAACATTAGAAATATTACCAGAGCTTGGAGTAGACAAAGAATAATTAGTAGAACAATTAGTCAGTTTGTTATTATTTCTTATTTGTATTTTGGACTTAATCCATAGTTTTTTTATATAAATAAAGAATCATATGTATATATAAAGTTTTCACTATATACAACATGGTATCTAGAGCTGAGTTTTTTTTAGGAAAATTTTGTTTTGTCTCTGTTGGAAAACAGGTAGACTTCGTTTTTACACCAAGAGGGGGGGGGGTGTGAATTGGTGATGTTTCAAAAACAAAATCTTTTCGCAATCTTTTATCAAAAGCACAAAGCTTTTTAAGCTTTCTTGAAATGCAAGCAATGAAAATTTATATGCAACGAAAAAACGTAGTAGACTGCGTAAAATATAAAGTCGACTGGAATTAAAGAGTGTAGTCAAACACTAATTTTTATACTGGTTCGGCCGACAATGCCTACATCCAGTGTCCTTCCAACCCAGGAACCAAATGCACTATAATGGTTGCGGTTTTTACAACAAGGAATTTATAGAAGACCTCACGTCAAAAATATAAATCTCCTCTCTAACCTAAAACCAAAATATAGCTGCAATAACCAAAACCAGACTTGCAGCAAGAATCCCCTCTTCTGCAATCTGAAACCACGTCGAACAATCCTCAACGTGAAACCCCTGTATTACAACATGTTCAATTCCAGCAGTCTTCACAAGATGCCAAGCCTTAACAAAGTGCAGCAGTCTTCAAAGGATGCCAAACCTTAACAAAGTGCAGCAGTCTTCAAAGGATGTCAAGCCTGAAATGATCAACCCAGAAGCACCTTCTTTGTGCAGTATGTGATCAGACAATGAGTGTGCAAGCTATCTCCCTTTGAATCTCCCTCAAGAAAGACCATCATCTTCTTCTTGGAGAATTCTTAGAGTTGTTATCACAGAGAATTCAGTCTGAAACAAGAATGAAAATGTTAGATTGTCAAAAGTCCCTGAACAACTCGTGTTCAGCCAATTTATAGTTTTCTGTCTATCAAATTGTTTCTCAGTCGAATAGGCTACTAATTCAGTCGACTGTATTATTACAGTTATAACAGACAGTCAATATAGTAACTCTCAGTCAACCAAAATCAACACACATTCAATACAGTTGACTAAGTCATCAATGCTTAACTAACTTTTAAAAATATAGCCGTTGGAGTGCAATAGCATAACAAAATTCCAAATCAGATCAAATACACAGTTGAATGTAAACCAGACAAATTCGACTGACACATGTAAAAACTCTTTGAAATTCTTTTCAACTCAAAAAATCACTTAGCATTAATTCTCAAAATTTGTACAAAGGTTTTAGCATAGTCAAATTCATTATCAATGTAGTCGATTGTACTATAACTTTGTCACACAATTATAAGTTCATGAAAGTGCTTGTGGTTTTTCACTTTAGAAAATGTGCAGTAAAACATATGTGATAAAGCATTTCACATTGCACATAAGCATGTAAGCATGTTCCACAAATATATCAAACAATCAACATAAGAACATACAACACAGTACATCAAACATGTTTAGATATAACAACCAATACAGCATAAGAACATGTAATGCAGCAACATGTGTACTGTTATTAAGCAAATTGTTGTCATCATAAAAAACTAGAGTGATATAGAGTTTGTGTTGTCAACAATCTCAACAGTCGCTACCACTACACTCGTCGCTACCAGCGGCGGCGTCGTTTACCGTCGTTGTCTACTGTTGTCATTACCGGAGTTCCAATTTAGACTCAAATGATCACACAGTTTTCATCTCGGTCAGATAACCACTATGTTGTCAATTTTTATTGAAGCTCCTACACGTTCTCAACGCCTTTTGAAGTTGTGGATCTGCTCCCTTTTTATCGTGTGTGGTGGCATGTCTCATCTCCTTTCAGGCAACAATTTAGAGTGTCGAAGTCTTTATTTTTCCTCTTTCTGGTTCATCATGTGTGGTCGCACGTCTCATCTTCTCAAGCAGTTATTCAAAGAATCGAGGTTGCTCTTTTTCCCTTTTCAAGTTCCTTGATTGGAGAATCATTGATTTTTAAGGTTTCTCTCTCATTCATCAATGACTTCTTCCACTATTGTCTCTTTTGACTTTCCTTCTATCACCATAGCGTTTGACCCGTATATATATATATATATATATATATATATATATATATATATATATATATATATATATATATATATATATATATATATACTGTGAAATAGTGAAAGAGATGAGGGGAAATCTCCCTTGTGTGTCTTTGCATACACATAGGGTTCTCTATTTATAGTAGAAGAAATATGGGTTAAGCCCAAATACAAATGAATATGTAAGAATAAAATAAAATAAAATAAGAACAATGTTTCCCTAATAAACATATAGGTACTATGTTTCCCTAATTAACATAAACACAATATAAACTAAATATAATATTTCTAACACTCCCCATCAAGCTGGAGCATACAGATTGTATGGACCAAGCTTGGAATAAATATACTCAATTTGAAATATATGATCTGTCTTCAAGAGTGTGCGACGAACATATGCGTAATCACATGTCGACGAACAACTAACAACAATTTATGGACAGTGGTGGACAACTGCGAAACTTCAAATAGCACCATGAAACTTCGAATGGGGTGACTTTGACAAAATAACACCATCAAGTAAGGATGAGGCTTGCATCAAAACTACAGGGATTGCCATCACTAACTGACGGGACCTGCAGTGGCTAAAAGCGACAAAACTACAGGGAATGCCATCACTCACTGATGGGTTCTGTAGTGGCTAAAAGCAACAAAACTGCAAGGACTGCCATCATTGACTAGTGGAGTCTGCCTAACTTGGTTCATACTCCCCCTCACGACGAACGGCGGAAATGACGGTGCGCTGATGACAGACCGTGAAAGTGGAAGATCATAATGAACTATTATTCATCAAAGCACCCAAAAAACAAAAACAAAGGGTTGATCATAATTTTAGTGTTGAAATTTCTTGGTGTTAACCACTAACTGTCCTTGAAGTCCTTTCAGAAAAGATAAGATAGCGGAAGCAGTAGAGGTAGGACTGCCAACAGATTGTGACAGCAGTGACTGATCGCAGTGGCGGCACAAGCAACGAATGGCAAGAAGGTCCAATCGGTGCAGCACGAGAAAAGGGAATTAGAACCCATTCGTGGAGGCATACACCAGAACGTAGATAC
Source organism: Vigna mungo (assembly GCA_036885675.1). Lineage (NCBI taxonomy): Eukaryota > Viridiplantae > Streptophyta > Magnoliopsida > Fabales > Fabaceae > Vigna > Vigna mungo. Next base: position 35,782,153 of record CP144696.1, on the reverse strand, counting down.
GAGAGGAAGATTCCGCAATGCGAAAGTGTGTGGCGAGAAGACGAAGATGTTGAAGACAATGACGATGGCAGCAATGGCTGCTTTGGAGGGTCATACAGGAGAGAGGAAGCTCTGGCGAGAAGACCGGCAGTGGCGCGGTGTTATTCCAACACCGGAACAACGACACGTGAACAGTACGCGACCGAGATCTGTCGGATAAAGACAGTGCATGGAGGCGCGTTGAGCGGAGACGGTGGCCGGAGACAATGGCCGGAGACGACGGCCAGAGACGACTGCCGGAGGCGGTGGCCGGAGACGATGGCCGAAGACGGTGCCGGCGACGGTGGCCGGAGACGGTGTCCGGTGGCGGCGAACGACCGGAGAGGATGGCCGGCGGCGGCGAACGGCCGGAGACGGTGCCGGCGGCGGTGGCCTTTCTTGGCTGAAGCAGAATGACATAGGTTGAAAGACTTTTAGTAGGGGCTGCCGGCGACCATGGCGGCCGGCCGCCGGCAGACAACAAAGACAATGGCTAAAGAATCAGATAACCTTGCTCTGATACCATGTGAAATAGTGAAAGAGATGAGGGGAAATCTCCCTTGTGTGTATTTGCATACACATAGGGTTCTCTATTTATAATAGAAGAAATATGGGCTAAGCCCAAATACAAATGAATATGTAAGAATAAAATAAAATAAAATAAGAACAATGTTTCCCTAATAAACATAAACACAATATAAACTAAATATAATATTTCTAACATATATATATATATACACTTTTTCTCCCGTGGAATAGATGACTTTTCTTAGTTTATTTATAGTCGTGGTGCCTCTTCAACAATGACCTCTTTATCCTCTACATGTCAACAATGCATTCCTTAACGACGATTTGTAAGAAGAGATTTATATGGAGAAACCTCCCAGATTTGTTATTCAGGGGGATTCTTTTAGGTTGGTATTTCATCTTTTATATCGTCTCCGCAAATCATTAACAATTTAGTGTCACTTAAGTGTAGAAGGAGATATTTTCACTAAGTCTTATATTAGTAACAAGCTTGATATATATGATTTGTATGCACCAGCTTGAGATGATGTATTAAATATATATTCTTTATCTTTTATTTAGTTAGTTTATTGTTATTTCTTTTGAACTTAGCTCATATTTCTTCTATTATAAACAGAGTACCCTATGTGTATATTCAACACAAAGTGAGATTAATCCTATACATAGTTTTCCTTATATTCAACATAAACAATAGGGGAAGAAGGAAACAATAGCTAATGCAATTTACCAAGAATACAAGAATCACATAACTGTTTGTTTTTATGGTGGTGTATATTACAATCAATCATAATACGATGAGTGATAGGTGTAGTGTTAACGGAATGCCAAGTGTATCATATCGTTTCAAGTAATATAAATGGTATAACCCATTATCGTTCTTCCCATGAGACTTGAAAGGCCTTATCGTTTGTGTGAATCAAAATCGTAAGACTTGGGGAGAAAAATTAATAGTCGTGGTGAATGCAAAAACAGAAAATAAACATGCAATGTGTGATTCAGTTGACGAGAAAAGAGTATGAATGAACGGAGTTGTTGGGGGTTTACAATTTCATCTAATCCTCTCTATCTTATTTACTCCTCTTGTTTAAATTGCTTTATCATCTAATTGTTATGCAAACTTTCTTGGCCTCCCCTTAACCCGATCCCTCGGTGAAAATGGCCTATTACTAATTACCGGCTTGTAAACAGGTTCTTGGACCTTGTTGAGGGGGGTTAGGCCTCCGCTAAGGCTAAGAGGGGGATTAGGCCTCCATTAGCGCTACCTGTGTACCTTCTTTCAGTATCAATACAGAAACCATTGTTTTACAGTGTTATTTCTTGTTCGTTAATTCGAGAGTGTTTGTTCTAGTTAGGTTTCCAACCCAGGGACCTAACAAATTGGTCCGACCTGCCAGATCTTGAACGGAGGGGCGCGAGTTATATGTGGCGGGAAAGACTGACAGAAAAGTTAACGTTATGGAGGGGCGAATGGAGAAGGTGGAAATTGCGCGAGGGGATCAAGGCTGAGACTGCAGCGATTCGTCAAGAATTGAAAGAAATTGTGAAGGTTTTGGCGGGAAGGGGTCGACGTCAAGATGAACCCCATTCGGAGGACAGTGAAGCGTCGGTGAATGGAAATGTGAAGAAGACAGGGGAAAACGAAAGCGAAGAAGGGCGTGACCGGACTGAAGGCGCGATTAATTGGAGGAAAAAGGTGGAACTACCCACCTTCGACGGATCGGATCCGCGTATCTGGATCCATAGAGCGGATCGAATTTTCGATTTGCAAGGAGTATCGGAAGATGAGGAGAAGGTCCGGTTAGCAGAATTCAGTATGGAAGGTAGCGCTCGCTACTGGTTCAAAGCTTGGAAGGAGAAAGCAAAGAATCATTGATGGGATGGCTTGGAGGGAGCCCTCGTGATAAGGTTTGGCACCATTGTTGAGCGGAAGTCGTATTGGGGACGAACGTACGGTGAGGTGACAAGGTCCGAGGCCGATCGCTATGACGCAGGCCGATCGAGAGTGACCGAGCGGTTGGACGAATCAAAACAGGAGAGGACTGCTGGACCCAATGGGAGAGAACTGACAAATTCGGTGACAGGATGGTATGAACCGAATGGCAAAGCACTGCAAGCTGCGGACCTAAGAGGACTGAAGGAACCGAAAAGCGAACGATTCGGAAGTGAACGGAAGAGAACCGCCGACTCTGAACGTGAAAGTATGAGAGGAACCGAAAGGTCTTACAGTGAGAATGAAGGCTAAGGAGGGAGACATTGGAGAAGTAATAGACCGAGAGGAGAAGCCCATGGAGTTGTCAGTCTGCTCTGCCAAAGGGTTGACATTGGCCAAAACCTTGAAGCTGACAGGGAAGACCGGAGAATGACACGTGGTCGTACTCATAGGTAGTGGCGCAAGCCACAACTGCATCAATCGGAGGATGACAGAGGAGTTGAAACTTCCCATAATCGACACGCCACCGTATCCGGTGAGTCTAGGTGATGGGCATCGGAGGATGAACCAAGAGCGTTGCGAGAAGGTTATAATCAATTTTGAAGAATCTACCTTGGAGGAAGAATTTTATGCTTTCGATTTGGGCGAGGTTGATGCCATATTAGGTGTTGCATGGCTAGGCAAGTTGGGAGAATCACTGATTAATTAGGGAGAGATGACCATGGTGTATTACCTAGAGGGTAAAAGGATTCGGATAAGTGGTCACGAAGCTGTATCCCGACAGCTGGTTGAGCCAAAATTAACAAATGTTGAGTCATGGGAAATTGTGTGGGAACGGGACCAAGTGAAGAAGCAAGTGGAAGATGAGTGGCAAGATGATTTGACGGGAGAGCACAGAGCAGAGTTGCAAGTGGGATTGCAGGCGCACTACCTTGTGTTCCGGGAGAGAGAAAGTTTGCCTCCACTTTGTGATAAAATGCATCATTACAGAAAAAAAATTGAGACTTGGAAATTGGATTTCATTGAGAGAAAAATAATTAACGTTAGAAGAGATCTTGAGACTGGTGGTGGGAGAACCAAGAACAACAAAACAGAGGAAAACTACACTCAGCATGAGTCTTTTAATCTTTACAAAGCTGATACCCATTGGACATCATGGCTGGTTCCTATGTTTGGGGTTGCTAATATTGTTGTTTCTTTTATTTGCATGTACATCAACAATTGTCTCAAAAATAACTTCCGTCCCCATGGTGGCTGCGTGGCTAAGTTCCTTGGAAGGTTCTCTTTCGAACCTATGCAGGAGAACTCGTTGCTTGGTCTTTCTTCTTCAACATTGACTGAGATTGGAGGGAATTGCCGGCTGAATTTCAGGAACAGTACCCTGACTGCAACCTTGGGGACAAGGTTGTTTCAGGGGAGGGTGGTATTGTTAGGCCTCTACTGGTATATAATAGGAGAAAAGCAGTTACACAACTTAACTGCCAAAGGGTCGGTTGAGGGGATCATGTATATAAAGGGGAATTAGTTGTAATTAGAGGGGGGGGGAGTGAATTCATTTGTTTTGTAAACAGGTTCTTGGACCTTGTTGAGGGGGGTTAGGCCTCCGCTAAGGCTAAGAGGGGGATTAGGCCTCCATTAGCGCTACCTGTGTACCTTCTTTCAGTATCAATACAGAAACAATTGTTTTACAGTGTTATTTCTTGTTCGTTAATTCGAGAGTGTTTGTTCTAGTTAGCTTTCCAACCCAGGAACCTAACACTATCCCTAGGTGGTATTGCTTAACCAAGGAATTACTCACGAGTTCATGACATTATTGTACGTCCCCGTATCAATAAAGGCAAACAACAATTATCGAATAAGTTAAACGATAAAAGCTTTTAGCATAGATGAGAACCCAAAAATTGATAATAAACGCATATAACAATCATATAATTAAACAAGAGTTTCAATAAAAGAGAGTATCAAAAGATTACATTGTTCCCCAAACAACAAAAGGGTTTAGTTCACCATTGTCATGGTGAACCAAGATGAAAATAATGGAAGATATGGAAAACAAACCCTAGAAAAGATGAAAAGGAGCTTAAGTGTTTTACTTGATTCTAAGCTCATCTCCAATTCTCATCAACACCCTGCAAAACAATGCAAAACAAGCATAATATCTCTAAAAACAACTTTTGACTCTCAAATGACTCAACCTAAGTGTTTTACTTGATTCTGAGCTCATTCTAAGCCAAAAGGGTGTGTTTTGATATCAAATTTATGCATGAAAATAACGGTTTTTCAACCGTTATCATGTAGAGGCATGGCCAAGGAGTGAGTGCCAAAGTTGATACAAGTTGGTGCGCAGTAGGAAAAACATAAATATCATTCTTAAGATTGCCACATAAAAGGATCTCCTCGATGTCTTGGTATTTAACAAGGCAGTGGCTAGTGTGAAATTGAAAAAAGATGTTGTTAACCTTTGAAAGTTTTGAAACACTCAAAAGTTTTTTGTTATTTGTGGAACATGCAATAAATTTTTAAAAAGAAACAATATTGGTAATGTAAGGATTTCAATAAATGACACTACTAATATGATTTATTGACAAATCTGCATTGTTACATATTTGAACAACTTCAATGCCATGATGTGGTTCTTTGAGGTGAAAGAAGTCATGTCATGCGTAATGTGGTGGGACGCACCACTATCTAGGTTCGAAAGGGGATAGTGAAGAGTGGATAGCGTGCCTAGAATGGAGGGTTCAAGTTGTTTAAAGGCAGTGTAATGGACTTGAGAAGTATTAGCAAATTCAAAGGTTGAGGAGGAACATATTAATACCAACAATCCATAGCAGTGTGATCAAAACATTTAACAAATATGGCACTATAGAGGTGAAAATTAAGAATATCAAAAGGTATTGTTTGAAGAACTTCTTAAAGATGACTTGGATGATGAAGGTGATGTATGTTAAGAATAGACATGACCTCCACATTGAGATCGAGAGCAACCATAAGAAGCTTTACTCAACCATGAACCTTGAGCAACATTAGCTTGAGGTAGTGAAGAATCAACGAGGCAATGTTTTTCCAATTGTTCTTCTTGAGTGAGTAAGATAGTTTTGATCTCTTTCACAATGTAAGGATCAAGACCTGATGTGACAAAAGTAACAAAATTATTATACTCTTTTGATAATCCATCTAGGATAACTTCAATTTGATCTTAAGATGAAAGAGGAGCACCCACGATGACAAGAGTATACACAACCTTTTTTATGTAAAAAAGATAGGTGGTCAGAGTCTTGTCTTACTTGGGTTGTCGTAGTTTAACCTTTAACTTCTTTATTTTTTGCATATCTATGTGATACAAAATAAAGACATAGTTTGTGCCATTTTTGGGATGCAAAATGAAGGTCAATCATCTTTATCAGTAAGGGAGTTGTCATAAAAACAAGTAACCATGCAACTATGAGTTTATCTTGTCAAAATTCACGTATGTAGGATTAACAGCGTCGGAAGTCTCGTCAACAATGGAAAGAAACTAGGGTGGTATGTTCAAGTCATCAAGAAAGGATTGAAGTTGAAGGCCCTATAACAAGAACTTGTTGACACCACATATAAGACACTACTACAAAAAAGTGCATAGATAACGCTTTTTTTTATCATAAATAACGCTTTTTAAGCGCTATCTATTGGTGTTTGACAATAGATAGCGCTTCTAAAAAAAGCGCTATCTATTGGTATCTAACAATAGATAACGCTTCTTTAAATAAACGCTATCTATTATCAAATACCAATAGATAGCGCTTTTTTAAACATACGCTATCTATTAGTCTAATTTTTTTTAAAAAAAATAATTTTTCAATAAAATATTTTAAATATATAAAATATTTTTTTTCAAAAGAAAATATAAAATATTAGTTTTATCATGTACAAACCTAAAAAAATATAAAAATAATAAAAAAATATGACAATAATAAAGATAAAAAATGTTCATCACTATTGATACAATAATATTTCAAAATTCAATCGTCGAGTCATCTAGTACATTACATTGCTTTATAAACAATATATATATATATATATATATATATATATATATATATATATATATATATATATAAATTAATGTCTAAGAAAAAAAATGTACTACACAAATTAATGTCTAAGAAAAAAAAATGTACTACACTGAATGTATGCCTAAAGCTCTTGCATAGCCATTCACTATGCTGTATCAAAATATTTAGCAGCTGAAAATCATGGCTTGTTGACCAGTTCCTGAAGTCAAGATTCCATGCCTTTCTTCATGAACCAAGTAGAGAGAATCTCATCAATGCCCGCTATCCTAGAAAGGCAGAAATAATTTTCTTTTAACTTTATTTTAACTTTAAAATATGTGACACAGTCAAATGATACCAACAACATATCAAACAAATAAATAACAAATCACTTACACAAAGATCAATGTATAGAGATATACACCCATTATGACAGGAAGACCCAGAGCTGTAGTTCCTTCAGGTAAAGATCTTAACTGATTAACGCTTATACCAATGAGCAAGAGAGCAAGAGCTTCCACTGTAGTAAAACCAATAAATCTATCTTTCAGCAAAAATATAAGGAGAATAAGAAATTGAAACTTATATAAGAATCACAACTCGCCAAGGTTCAACAGTAAAGACCAAATGATGACAAGATAGTCTATCACACTAACCTGAATGATGGAAAACTGATGCTTCATAATCACCTTTAGCAAAAATGCTATTACTAAAACTTGAAACATGCAAAGTCAAGAGCTACTTTACAAACTAATTCAAGTTAACCAAAGTATTAAGAGAAGAATATGTCCAATTGTTTCAAGGAATAATTGTCAGAAAAATAACCAAAGAAAAAAGAAATTAGTCAAGGCTCCAACAGCTGAGTATAAGTAATCATTTACTTAAGAGGTTTCAAGCAGCCATCACAAGGGCTATACCACATGCAATGCATAGACAAATTACTTAGTTGTAAATAATACTGAAATTCAATCATTCAGAATAGTGAAATAGAAATTACCTTCAAATGACTTAACATCTTCAAAGTAGCAGGGTTAAAATAAAGTTGCACGAAATGTGAAATCAACTTGTAAGTTATTGTAAGTTACCTTAGGTCAGATAATTCCTTAATATGTGACTAAACAATATCAAGTAAGTCATGAATTTTCATTACATGATTAAGTTTAAATTAATGAAATACTTTTAAAATAACGAATCTGATTATAATCTCACTAAATACCTAACATATATAAGTGATAACTAACAAACCAATATTCCTGAAAAATCAATAATCCCATTATTAAAACAAGCAATGAGCAATCCATCATGCTTTTATAACAACTTTCGTTATCTATCTTTCTCGTTTGGAGATGCAAATTAACAAATATATGTACTACCAACATCCATCCACTTAAGGCAAAAGCCCATGAATTAGAAATGAAGTTACTTATTCTTGAACTTAAACATTTCAGCAGCAAAAGAAAGATCTCTAGTGACAAACAATTTAGCATCATATCTAAATATTATATAAAGGAGATAATAGGATAGGTTTTGTACTACATTTAAAACTTCTAAATGTGTTCCTTTTTCTTAAATTCTTATCCTTTTAACATCATATTTCTAAATTATAAGAAAAATAAAATACTATTATATTGTAGAGATTCTCCCAGTTGATTTTGAATAGGGTTTTTTAACAAAAGGACATTAGTGCTTCAAGCAAAATCTAATTTTTTGATTAATCATTAAGATGCCTTTCGTGAGCTCTGTGTAAGGTTAAAGCAATTCCTTCCCATCCATGCACGTGTGATATAATGAATGAAATAAAAATTGAATTGGTCATAACAACAAGGCTCTAAGCTTTAAATGAGAATAAAAATTATAATCATTCAGAACAAATAATATCTAAAAAAGGATCCCAAAAAACAATAGAAACCCACCTTACTTCCAGATGAAGTACTTTTTTTTGGATGACATGTTCTCTGGCTTCTGTTATACACCATATACATTATCATTATAATTATTACTATATTGTATACACCACTAAGAAGTAATTAGAGGGACTACCTCTCTTTTTTAATTCTTCTCCCAAACGTATTCTTTTTCATTGAACCAAATGCATCCTTTACCAAAAGTTGTTCATCAGGTGGGAAAATAACAGAGAAAGGTCATGTCCAAGTAAAGACAATACTAAAGTAATGTACCCTACTTTCACAGCTTCCATCATGGCATATAAGCATGCATCTTACAACAAAACAAAAATGACCAACACATAAGTATATATATTGAGAATTTCAATAAGAAACCTTTCTTTATTCAATCTAAAATAAACAAACTTAAAAGATGGAAACCAGAAACAAAAACTGAAATTAGAGGAGATGAATTTCAATCACTTGAGTTGGGATAAGTAAATATAATCATTATATACTTCAGGAGATGAATTTCAATTACTTATAAGAGAGATGAATCACGGAACTGGTCTTCTCTCATGCTCTGCAGCAAATCATTGTCGGGGTTTTTTTTCTACTTAGCTATTTATGTAGCTTCCTTCCAATTTTACTGCTTTTGGACTAGTAAGAAATTGTGAAGTGAACTTGGACAATGAATACCTGGAACATGCACTACAAGAAAAAGTAGCTTAAACATAGACAAAAAATAAAAGTAGCTTAAACATACATTACAAGAAAAACTCTATGAACATAATAAATTCTTCTATCTGATTAAAAATAGCCTACAACAAAGAATGCACACAAAAGTAGATACACTGATCTGTAATTCAATTTACCACAGAAAAGATAACCATGGGTAGAGCATTAGATGCAGGGGCACTTAGGTAGTTGAACACGAGGAAAAAAAATCATAAACAACAACCATTTAATTATTTAGTGAAATTTTTATCAATAGCTTTGTCTAAGACAAATGATTGGGGCATTCAGTTAAAAAGTACAGTGCAGATCGAGTTTCAATAAAATAAAAAGATGAATCTACCAGTTTGAACACATAAGTTCTTGCTGACAACACAAGCTACGAATTAGTCAAACTTGCAATGGAAATACATTAATCATAAACCACCTACAAACAAAAAAATGTAATACCTTGACGAAGGGAGGTGATGGAACAAGCTCCGAGAAGAACTCCAAACGAACAACACGCTATGGACTCCTTCGAAGCTTCCTCGAAGAGTGAAACGCAGTGGAATGATGAAAAACTCGAAGGAGAACGAATAAAATCCTAGACGCGAAGGGAAAAACACGAAACCCAAAATCGAACGGTGAAGGAACCTTAAAACACTAAGTTAACCGATTAAACAGATCAAAATGGAGATTAAACAGTGGAAAAGTGTTTAATCGGCGTAAAAGAGGATTTAAACGGTTAAAATCAAAGAAAAAGATGAAAGATGAGGGGAACCCTCGAAGAACTAATCGGTGAAGATGGTGTTTCTAAGGCCGAAATTGCTGAAATAAGATAGAAATGTGAGGAGAAAAGGTAGATCAATGAAGAACTGTGGCTGTTGCAGGAGAGAGAACTGGAGGTGTTGTTTGTTGGTGATGCTTCGCGAGAATGAGAGAAGCAACGCTAAACTAAAAATGAGGTGAGGGCTGACACGCAAAAGAGAGCGCTGACTCGAGGTGTGGATTATTGGTGATGCCTTGAACAACGTCATAACTTCTCTCATCAGAACGCCTAATTTTGGAGGCAAAAACGAAGTGAAATTTAGGCGCAAATCAAAAGTGAAATTTAGAACAACGGGATTAATGAATTTGAACGTTAAGTGAAATCGAAAATTTTAAGAAAAGGATTTTTTTTTTGAAAAATACGAAAGTAAATAGGAAAAAGGGGGAAATTTTAAAAAATATGAGAGTAAAAAGAAGAAAAAACGTAAAATATAGAGATGAAGGGGTTCTAAAACTTCTTTTCAAACTTTTTCTAAATTTTATAATAGATAGCGTTTTTTTAAAAAAACGCTATCTATTAATTTATTTTAAATTATAAATTAAAAAAATAATATTAATTATTTATAGATAGCGTTTTTTTAAAAAAACGCTATCTATTATCATAGGTTTAGATAACGTTTTTTAAAAAAAAAACGCTATCTATTGTTCTATATATTCATAGATAGCGCTTATTTAAAAAAGCGCTATCTATTAAGCACTATCTATGATTAATTCTGTAGTAGTGATTATCATCATCAAATTTTAGAGAGATAACGGTATGAAATGTTTGGGGAATGAAGGAAGAGGTGGGAGGTAGAGCGAAGAAACCATAAGCTATATTAATTGTCAATTCAACTTAACAATATTTTAAAATAAAAATAGTTAGTTGATTGATCTCATCTTTAAAACATTGTTCAAGTGTAAAGTCTTCAAAGATAGTTTTCTTTTTTTTTTTTTTACATTGAGGCTTTTTAACACCAATCTTCCTACAAGAGACAATTTTGATAAAAAAAAATGGTATATCCAAGGTATATTCACTAGTGTAGAATCGGCTTACAACGTCACCCATTAGACATCAGTTAGAGGGGAAAGCGACGTAAATTATTGACCGGTGGCAATTGCGTAAATAAGTGAAGCTTATAGACGTCTACTAGGCAGGGGGTCGACGTCTATAATACTATAAACGTCGGTGCCCCTAGAAACTGGCGTCTATATGTTTGACAGGTAAGTGAAAAGTCATTTTTTTCCGTCATATAGACGTCGGTGCCCCTCCTACCCGACGTCTATAGTCTGACAGGTAGGTGAAAATTTAAATTTTTCCGCCATCTAGACGTTTGCTCCTGCCACCTGACGTCTATATGCGACTATAGATGTCAGGGCCCCTCATAACCGACGTCTATAGTCTAAGCAGGTATGTGAAAAGTCATTTGTTTCTACCAACTAAACGTCTGCGATATTCAGACCCGACGTCTATAGTCTGACAGGTTGGTGAAAATTTAATTTTTTCCGCCATCTAGACGTCTACTCCCCCGATGCCCGACGTCTATAGTCTGAGCAGGTATGTGAAAAGTCATTCGTTTCTGCCAACTAGACGTCTCGTCCGGCCAAGCCGATGTCTATATATAAGAAAAATATTAATTTTTAAATGGAATGGATGTCATATTAGTGGGGAGCCCGACGTCTTTGCGATTATAGATGTCGGTTTTGTTAACAACTGACGTCTACTTTCTTGTTAAATGATGTGAACCAGCAGTTTGCGAACCAGCACTTTGATCGTCTTCCTTTGCCTTTTCTCTCCGCTGAACTGCATTTCCAAGTGCGTTTGATGTCCTGTGAACCATTTAAAGTTATTTTTCTCCGTTTAAAGTAATCTTTGATGTATTATCTTTCATTTGAACTGATTAGAGTTTTTGTTGTGTTTTGGTGCGGTTTTTTCTTGTGTCTTTGGGTAGCGTAGTCCACCTTCTCCCTTTGCTAGTTTCCTCCTAAGAAAAACTTACGTTTTTTTGGATCTCTTATGACATTTCAACCTGAAGTCGAACTAGGCAACGACCCAGGTTCGTCTTTGGATTGAAATGCCATAAGAGATCCAAAAGACACAATTTTTTCTTACGAGGAAACTAGCAAGGGAAGGAGGTGTTACTACGCTACCCACATACACGAGAAAAACTGCATCAAAACACAACGAACACTTCATAGACGTCGGTTAGTGCAATGTCTGACGGGTTTATAGATGTCGAGCTTTTCACTAACCGACGTCTATAGTTTTGTTAGACGTCGGTTAGTGCAATGTTTGATGTCTTTATAGACGTCGAGCTTTTCACTAAACCGACGTTTATAGCGACGTCGCACCTGCAGAAATCCGACGTCGCATTAATGTCTCTTGTAAAGACGTCGGTTTGGAAGATGACGTTAAAAGCCCAAAATAATTGATGTCTAAAGCCTTTTCTATAGTAGTGATTAACACAACTTCCTATTTTGTTAAAAGGAACAGGTTTGTAGCTACATGGAATTAATGGAGGAAAAAAAAAATTATGTGTTACGTGGAAATGTTTTTGGCTCTGTAACAAAGTTATGAAACATGTGAAACTTTGAGTTGGTCATGAAGTAACAAGTTAAATTAAAGTTAATTTTACATCTGGAGGTAAATTTTTACATTATAAAATTGAAAGTTAAAGACTTAAGTAGAGAAGGAAGATATAAATAGTGATCATGAGTGACTTGTAAGGTTAGATTGATTTTGTAAATTCTTGTTGTGTAATACATATTATCTTCATATATGGCATAACTCATTTTTCGTATATGTATTTGTTTCCTTTTCTCTTTTGTTAGGAGTAAATTGCAAATGAACTTGTTTCCATGGTTCGTATTTAAACCCATCTTGATTTCAATGGAGAATCCATCATTGATTTGGTATAAGTATATATAATAACATTTTTTTTAAAATTGAGTATAAATAATAACATTTTTTTAAATTGATATTTCATAATAATGATTTAAACTCATCTTGTGTCCATATACTTTATATTTCATAATTAATAAAGTTAAGTTACTATCAAAACTTTATCCTATCATTTTCTAATTTTTGAAAAAATATATTTTTTAATGTCCTAAAGAATATTATAAACATGTTTTGGACAACTTCCAATAAAAACATTTTAAGAGAGAGAAAATAACAACTCTCTCATGAGTTTCTTTCTTTTTTTTAAATTAATCTATGTAACAAAGCATTTTACTTTTTTTTTCTTTAAATTTTTTTTTTCGGAAAAAAATGTTCAAACAGATTATATATCATTAAAATAAGCATGTCAGCATGAGAATAACTCGTTAAAATTTGTCACCTCGTTAAAATTTATCACGTACCAATAAATTTCTCAATATATCTAATTTTATCAATTATTCTCTTTCTTAATTTCGTATGTTATATATCCTTACAAAAACATTTCTTTATGCATAGTACTAACTCTTGGATATGCTCAAATAACACCTAACACAAAGGTAATTAAGGGATAGAGGCTTAAAATAAATCCTTGATTTAGACCTAAAAGTTAATTATTGAAAAATATCTTGTTATGTAGTTAGATGGCATCACATGATATTTTTAGAATAATGATGAATTTCGATTTTTTAAAAATTGACCAACACTTTCCGATATTACCTAGAGCAGTACATTATTCCGATTCTGAATTAGGTCATAGATATACAAACTAAAACATAATTAATTGAGTAAATTTCCTTACAAAATTTAATTTAAAAAACATCAAACCAGTTTTAGAAACACTCGTAAACTTTAAATGAAGCCGCAAAATATAAACTAATTATAGATTATTAATATTTAAGAGAAAAGAGAAGAGAGAAAGTAGAAACTAAATTGTTCCACCAACTGCTATCACTTTCTTTCTATCAAATGCATATAACTTGGTTTAACTTTAATATTTGTTAGCTCGCATTTGTAGTTAATTTGAATATGAAATTAAAGCGTATATGTGTGTATATATATATATATATATATATATATATATATATATATATATATATATATATATATATGTTTATAGAACACTAAGCAACAATGGTGAAAAGAGATAAAGTGTTATTAAAAGGATGAAAGTGTTGTGACATGAATGAGAGGTTGACATTGGGACACCTCCACAAACAACCAAAGAGATTAAGCCCAAATTTTGTTGCAAGCACTGTGTTTAGATGGTGAGATTCTGTAATTAGTATAAACATTTTTATAATCATGCATGTCAACTTTTAATTATGTTTCCAACTGTCACCACTCCCAATCTAATCTCATAGGCTTTGAATTTGATTGATAGGCTTTCCTTTTGCACTTTCGTGGCCATCACCCGTCAATTATCATCATCATCATCATCATAATCTTCATCTTCTTCTTCTCTTTCATTCTCCATGATCCAATTAACCCTTATTTTTCCTTTTTCTTCTTCTCATCCCTCGACGTGTTTAACTTCTTTTCTCTCTTATCTATCAAAGTTGGTCGACATTTTTCAATCCAATTTCATGCATGACCTAATTTTCTCACGTTGTTATTCTCGTCATTGTCTTTCCCTTTTCAGGGTTAATACAAATAAAGGGAAAAAAAAAACACATTCAATGCATATTTGTTGCTTAGAATAATTCAATTAGACAACACACTTAAAGATGGCATTGTTCATTTGTTCTTATCCCCATGGTAGCGTCCTTGTTCATACTGCGTGTTTAATTGACCAACGTCAAAATGCCCCTTTTAAAAAAAAATTGTTGAAAATATCTAAACAAGCTTTTTTAATTTTATACGATGTTTTGCACCATTAAAATCAAGGGTTTGCATGCTCGGGAATCAATTGATGGTTATATAAATGTTTTTTTTTTCTCTTCTACATTGTTAATTTAGATTAATATGCCATTCTTTTGTTTTTGTTTTTTTAGGTTTGTCGTATTCGACATTATTATTCCTTTTTTTTAAGTGGAAACATTGTAATAAATTCTTTATTGACACGAATAAAAGGCATATAACGTTGAATTTTCTTGTATTAAAAAATATGTACGTGTTGTATAACTGTTATATGTAAAACTATTACGTCATTTTTTTTATCCATTAGTATTGGACGGATGCGATTAAAAACCGTCATATACATTCTGGCAGTGGACCCCACTTTTTTTCCTTGTTTTATTCTTATTCATCTCACGGGTTATGTTGCTCCATTTTTCTCACGAGATTTTCAGTATTCCACTGTCTATTATTGATTTATTTCAAGTTATACATATGAAATATTATCGACATAGGTATATAAAAAGGACATTCTCATTGTTTTTTTCTTTTACAATTTTTTTATTTATGGATAAAATATAGTTGAAATAGCTAAGTGATCATGACTTTATTGTATTATTCTCTTTTTCTAATTTATTTTTTGAAATGTTTTATTCACTTAAAACATGAATGAATATCCTTAAAAAAAACTCATAATTGGTAAATTTTTATCCAACAAATGGATTTTTGAGAAAGTCTTTGATTATATGACTATGAATAGTATCGACATGTTTGGATTTAGTTGAAACATTCAAACTGATTTTTCATATTTTATTAATTAGTGTACTAATATATTTATCATTTTTTAGATATATATATATATATATATATATATATATATATATATATATATATATATATATATATATATATATATATATATATGTTTCTGTTGTGGGTGAGTTGATCCGAATCCTTCACTGACTGTCTGTCTATATCCTCCGAATGCTCGTCGCTTGCGCCTTGTCCTCCAGTGACGTCCGGTCGGGTACCTGCTAAAGACACTCCGACGCTCAAGTCAATGTTCAGTTTTTAGAAGTTAGTGATAGAGAGAGTGAAATAAATGTGCATTCAATGTCACCAACTACCTTTCACCTGTGGCTTATATTTATAGTGCTCTTGATGGGCCAAGGATTAGCAATCTCTTAATCGCGGCCCAATCCACGGCCCATCTCTTGTAATCGCGTTTTACTTTAATCTTGATTTAATCCTCTTCCTTACTGGGACTGAGTAAGCGTGATCAGGCTTCCATGGTCCGGCCGGTCGTTCCCGGCGGGATCGCTTTCTCCTGGTGAATCGATGGTCGTGCTTGTCTCCGTCCGAGTCGTATGATGTTGACGACGTAAAGATGTACCTATAAAACAAGAAAACTGTCGCAGGCTGCCGCCTCTCTTAACTCTGACGCGGTGAATTAGGAAGAAAATTCCGATGAGCATTCTAGTTACACGGACGTGCGGTGGCGGAGGCGCGGCCGATCAGGAACATGTCCCATTGGAGAATGGTCATGTTCCCTAGGCGCGGACAGGTGCGCGGGGCGGCGCAGCCGATCAGGAGCATGTTCGATTGTCTTGGTGACAAACCGGTTGACTAGACAGTGGCCATGTTCCCTAGGCGCGGACGGCCGCGCAGGGCTGCGCGGCCGATTTAGAACATGTTCCATTGGAGAATGGTCATGTTCCCTAGGCGCGGACAGGTGCGCGAGGCGGCGCGGCCGATCAGGAGCATGGTGACGAACCTATTGACTAGACAGTCATGCGAACATCACAAGTCTCAGTTTCTTTCGGGCCGGTTTGCGCCCGGCCATGACTATTGACAGTCATGCAAACATCACGGCAGAATGTGGTTCGTTTCCTAGGTTATACACGTTTCGCGACGATAGGACGAGGTTGACGGCGGACGGGCGGTGCCTAGCATGACTATTAGTCATGCGGGCATCCTTATGAGCCGACCTGCGCCTGGTCATGACTATCGGTCGTGCGTTAGTGGAGTTAGATGGAATTCCAGATTTTTCTTCTGAAAGTTATTCTGGCCGTCGAGATCAATTTCTAGTGTGTCCGGTCGGCTTGAGGATCCGACCGGCTACGTAGGGTACAATATATAAAAATAAAATTTGCTTTAAAATCCAGAGTCAAAGTTGGTAATGTTAGTATTGATAAATAGTTCGTGATATTTGCCTTCGTTTATTATTATTTTAGCCTTTATTGTATTTTCTTTGTGTTTGATGAATATAGTGATCATAGTATATCTACCTTCTTTTATGATAATAAAAAGTTACTAATGTAATTAAACTTTTATGATATTATAATAAAAATAATTACCAAAATATAAAAATAAAATTATATAAAAAAATATGAAAAATAATTATAAAATTAATTTACTTTTTATTAATTATTTTAATTATACATAAAATAATTTTTAATCTTGCATCACGAAGGTTCGTTGTGAATGGTTTATTGTAGATCATAAAAACTAAAATGTTGGTTAATAAAGACAAGAAAAGGAAGGGTAGATGACTTAAGATATCTCTAAAAAAATACTTAAAATTTATTAAACTATAAAATAATTTTAATTGAAAATAATTATAAAAAAAAGTAGTTATTAAAAGGTTAAATTGAGAAAATATTTTTTATTATAAATAATTATTTGAATTTAAAAAGATGGTTACTAAAAGGTAAAATTAAAAAAGAAAATATGAACAGAAAAAAGATTAATCCTCTGTAATAATATAGATATAAATTTAATAAGAAATATTTTTTTATATGAGTAAAAGAGACCGAGTCAGCCATAAATATTAAACTTATTGTGAGAATCTTGTTTGTTATTAGGGTAAGAGAAGAAACTTTGAGTCATATAAATACTCAATATTAAATGAGAAAGTAATTTTATATAAGAATAAAAAAAATTTGAGTTTTATAACTATATATCAATAAGTAAAATTTAAAGTAATGAAAAATCTTAAAAAATTTCATATAACATTAAAAAGTATTTTGTAATGTGTTAATTAATAATGAACGTCAAAGCTTTCAACTTTTTTTATCTTTTCTTTTCTATTTCATCTGATGTCAATTTCTTCGAACAATCTTCCTTCGTACGAGTTTTTCAATGCATACATTAAACATGTCACAATTTCTATTTCTATAGAACTACAAATAGTTTTATTCTAGGTGAGCAAACCTATTTTTTCCTTATTTAAACACATTTTTAAGATTGTTAATTAGCACAAAAAATATAAAAAAAAATGGGGTTGAATTTTTGTTTTTAAAAAATATTTTACAATAAAAGACCTTTTTTTCTTTGAAAGATATTTTTTAAAATATTGAAAGTTTTCTTGTTGAAGAAAAATGAGAGATATAAATAAACAAGATTTTGTTTACATTAGTTCATCTTCATTGTTATATATTTAGTTTTTCAAAACATCAAACTTTATCAACTAATGTAACAGGCACTCTTTCAACCACTACGGTCACATACTCAAATGTCATTTTTATTTGCTTCTTCCAATAAACTTTATAAATCATTTTCACATAATTTTTTTTTAAATTGTACACAAATATAAAATTTAAGCTCATGATTTTTAGTTAAAAATGTTGAAAGATAACATAATACAAAATATAACAAAACGTGAATATCACATTAGGATTTATAGATAGATTTGTATTATTTTGTGTTTCTAAATGTTTATGTGTCTGTCCTTCAAAAGATAATCATGGGAAGAATTCCGGAGAGTGTTGAGGTTGTATCATATACAATTAGTGGAAGGAAAAAAAAACCTACTATTGTGCATTAAATGATACTTAATGTATTGCATTATCTGACTTCAATGATAAATCAATGTATTTATATATCATTAGTTTTCAGACATCTTTGATTTCATACATGGATGAGTTGACATATACCAGAAGATATACTTGATATATGTTTCTTTTTTTCATACTTTCCTACTTAGGATGTGTTCACTTTATAAGATTGATTTGGAGGAGGGTGAGTAGATAAATTTGAGAAGATTTAAGGGTGAATTGATTGTTGTTTGTTTAAAGGGATTTGAAGGTAGGAGAAAATGAATTTAGAAGTAAAGTTTGTAAAGAATAGTATAGAATTTGACCAATGTGACAAATAAAAAAATTGCTTAATTGGTAAAGATTGAAGATTATCAAAATATTCTTAGTAGTAAAAATAATATAAAATTGTAATTGTTAATATTATATATAATTGTAAAAATTATTATAAGAAAAAAAATTAATTTTTAACATGACAAAAATTATATTATTATTATTATTATTATTATTATTATTATTATTATTGTTATTATTATTACTATTATTATTATTAAGGGGTATTTTGTAATATCATTTCTCATCTCTCAAATCCTCTCATATGAGGAGGGATTGCATTTAACCCTGATCACTCAAATCTTCTTCAGTCACAAACCCATACAAATCACAAAAAGTGAACACCCTTACTCTCTCTTTTTCTTCTTCACAAATAGTAAATCTCCCAAAGTGAGCACAACATTAAAGTCATCTTTTAAAGTCATGATTATTGTAATAACTCAAATTAGTAATAATATACTATTAATTATATCATTTCATAAATTTTAACACACATTTTCATTTATAAGTTTTTACAAGAAATTTTTAAAACACGAAAAAAAATAATAGAAAGGGGAGGGGTTGAACTTTAAGGGTGCCATAGGTTATTTAAAAATCGGAAATTTCAACTTTCTATCATAGTGCGAAAATTTATTTTTCAAAACCTTAACATTTAAACATGCATAATTTATTCAAAGTATATGAGTTCCAAAAGACTTATCCAACTACATTCACTATTACAAAAATATCGTATAATGTCGTTGTTTTTTTGCCTTTCATGTCTAATTTGAGATCGACGTCATATCAGGAGACGTTAAATTGACGTCGAATTTTGTCAATATTTGACATCAATTTTTTTTGTTTTTTTAATTAATTGTGATCTTTTTTACAACTCTACGAGACCTGAAAAGCATAAAACAACAAATTTTAGTTTTTGGTATTTTATAAAACATGAACAATAAACGTGTAGTATAGTATCAACAACAAACAACAAACAAGTTCAATCAAATAACAATAACAAACAAGTTCAACCAAATAACAACAACAAACAAGTTCAACAAAAAAAAACAAAAAACAAGTTCAACAAATAAGTTCTGTAAAACGAAAACGAAAACGAAAACTAACCTTCAAAAGGTGGGTTCATTGGAATAAAGTGTTTCCACCCATGAGAGAGAAAGCATAATGTGCCTATGAAGGACAAGAACACGAAAATAATCGGTCAAAACAAACATACATAGAGGAGTTAATTAACATGCATTTGTATTAAATGAAAGAAAGATTACATGTGATGGTCGTCAAACTTCATTTGAGAAAAGTTTGAGAAGAGAATAAGGTCTCACGCGCTAAGATAAAATGAATGAATTTTCAATCTCTCGCTCAAATTAAAAAGGGAAAACTTTTGGTTGACAAATAATACGTTGAAGCTCCTACAAAATTCGACGTATTATTAATGGTTTGAAAGAAAAAAGAATTAAAAAGGGGTAACTCTTTGGCTTGTGGCTGAAAAATAATACGTCGAAGCCCCTACAAAATTCGACGTATTACATGTGGTTTAAAATAAAAAAGAAAAAAAATTAAAAAGGGGTTACTTTTTGGCTTCTGGCTGACAAATAATACGTCTAAGCCCCTACAAAATTCGACGTACTATTAGTGGTTTAAAAGAAAGAAGAAAGAGAATGACGCACTCCTTTAAATAATTACCATAATAGAACGTCGAATTGTATGAGGCTTCGACGTTCAAAAATTGCATTTATTTACAAAAATGTCATCGATTATTTTTAACATTGGCTTTTCAATGATTGGACGTTGAACGCGTGACGTTATACACTGTTTTTGTACTAGTGATTATTCAAACTAATGGAAATAACGAATGAAATAAAATAACTCCAATTACATTGTCCTAAATTTAACAAAAACAACTTTCAATAAAATCTCAAGTCTGTTTCTAGTCATCTCTCAAATCTATCATGCCACAACACCATCTACAACATCATTTGTTCATGTATAAAACATTATACGATCATCGCCGATAATTTCGTTCACAAACACAAATATGTATGAGGTAAGCTACCGATAAAACAATCATAATAAATAGATATAAGCATACAGATTATATCGACCATAAACAACCACCTCATACACAACAGTAACAACAATAGAGTTCCTAATCCTCTAACATAACAATTCAATCATAATAAAATTACTTGATTTTTGATCCTTGATCATCCATCCTCGATCCTTGACTTTAAGCCTAGACCACCGGTCTATCCATTCATCGACACCAATGCTAACTACACCACGTGATACCATCACTATCAACATATCATCCTCTAGAGCAACATCGTCATTACGATCACTAACACATGTACCACGATCATGAAAATCACCATGAGCATCCACAATACCATACACCATAGTGGAAAGAATCAGTCTCACTCTTGTACCCTACCTCACCTGTTTGTAGCTGCTCCTACAGACCATTTGTAACCTCCCCTACAAATCCGATCGAGTAGTCCCATGATCCAGCTAATGAACATGTACTCCTGCCACACAAGGACAAGGAGAACACCATCACCCCCACACAAGGAAGGTTCAATACCCGAACAACCTTTCCTTTGAACACAAGGCAAAAAGAAACACCTATCCATAAAGAAACACCTATCCATAGATCAACCCAAGAGTTACTATGTACAATGAGTAGACTTATCCCCCACTTTTATGCTCATCAACCACACACTCAGGTATATCTCAACACTCACTCATGCTCTAATCTCAAACACAAGTCAAAACTAACCCTAAACATAACCATTAATCTCATTCTCTATTTATCACCACGTTCCATAGCTCCTCAAGCTTGGTCCACTCTTCATCGAATTTGCCATTTTTAACAAAAATGCACTGGGATAATCGATTTTCATAAGTGATAATCGATTATTCGTGAGAGGTTCACATTTACGCTAAATACACTGTGAAAATTGATTATCACTTAAGATAATCAATTTTTTCAGTGGCCCTACCACATCAAATTCCCATATTCATCATACATGAAAGGATAATCGATTATCATCCCAGATAATCGATTATTCCCAAACAAAACTCAAAACCAATGCGAAAATAATCGATTATAACTAGAAGTAATCGATTGTTGCCAAATTGAAACACATCAAAAACAGAATTCAAGTGTTCAAAACACATATACATCAACCTTAAATCATGAGCAAACATACCCAACACATCATGCATGTATTCAGACCTCCTATACCCTTATGAGCAGATCCTAACACATTCATTACATCATTTGAATCATCCAAAACCCATCATGATGCATATTATAACCCAACCAACCCAATATTCTCCATATGATTATCATATCTTCTTTATAACATATATTTGTATGGTAAAACCCCCTAACATGATAACTTTGTTTCCCCTTAGCATCAATATGTATTATGAGATAACCCAACAAAACATACACACTTTTAGTGGGTAAACCCAACAAAAACATGATATAAACCCTATCATCATGCAGAATATGTACTCATACATACACATGCATCAAAACAACATTACCTTTCGAGATAATCAAGAACAAACCCTATTCATCATACAAATAATAAGAAAACAAACAAAGGTAAGCTTTCTCATACGTTGGTCAATCCTAAGACGTTATCTACAACTCCAAAACAAAACCAATCTTCCCTTGCACTAAGGTTTTCTACAGCTCTTCCTCTTTTCTCTTAGAAAACACCTTTCTCTCCCTATCTTTCTTAGAAAACACCTTTTTCCTATTCTCCTTTATATCTATGTTCATTCTATCTCTATCTTTTTGGTTAAAATAAGATCTCTCACTTAATCTCTAAAACCACCAAGATTTCCTCTCTTATTTTCTCTCAACCACTTTTTAAAATATCAACAACTACTAAATCTTACAATTATTCACGTAATATTCTTTTACATTTTCAAATTTTATATTATTTTGCATACATTTATTTTCTACACCCCCTAAAATAATTTCTACATCATTTAGTAAAGGTAAAAAGACCCTTTTTCCCCTAAGCCAAAAATACAAATAAGATCTAAGTTTCTCCTAACTCTTTTCCCTAGGAATTGAACCCACATTCATTCCACCCCAAACAATATACCTATCAACAAACCAACACATTACATTGCTAATATCACACACATACACACACACACACACACAAATCACCAAATTAATAACATATCAATCATGTGTTGCACTTTATCAATAATAACACCAAATAATTAACATAAAAATTATAATTCTAAGAACCACCTACACATTAAAAACCAATTACCAAGCAATAACACTCAAATCTCAAACCCACTTTATTTCTTAATTACTACATTTTTCTCTGGTCTTACATCTCTTAAGACCTCTTAAGGGATTTCATTAATCTTTAACAAAGATTACACGAGTTTTACCACTCCTGGTTTACAACGAGTATCAACCACTCCTAGTCTCAACATTAGTCAACTGAGTATATCATTTAACTCAACTAAGCTAAACACCAAGTGTTTTAATTCACTTCTGAGTTTACAAAGCAACCAAAAAGGTTTCTCAAACAAGATACATATTTAATAACTCTCAAAGAGATAATCAGTTTTCAATACAAAGCAAATTTGAAAGACATGTAAAAATTTCTCTTTAAACGAAAGCATTAGACGATGTAAAGAAAGAGAGACATAGTAACAACAAGCTTATTTATGTGCATGTATTCTTCGTTTCTTCATACAATCATCTATATATAGCCTTCTTCGAAAAAGATTAGTTAAACTGATAATTGACTTTCATGTAGATGTCACATAACCTTTTTAGGTAGGTAGTTAGACTCGGGTCTACGGTGTAGAGCTATTGTGCTTTATCAAAACTTTGACAAAAGTAGTTCGTACGATTCTGTAGAGCTTGAAGCTTTAAGGAAACATTCTCAGAATGTCTTCCTATCTTGAAGCTTTAATATTTTAGAATCTAACCCTTTTCTTATTTGTCTTCTTCATCTTCCTCATTCTCTACCTCTTCTTTCTATCTCACCTCCTTCTCTAACTTTGGCCTCCACCGTCACCATAACCAACATCCTTCATCTGCGCGTCACCGCCAAGACATCATCATCACCACCTAGCCACTTCCTCCTTGGCGGATGTCATCGTTTAGCCTCTACATCACCAATGCACATCACTCACAAGCCTTCGCATCACCCGAATCCACCACCGTTAACCCTTAACTACCTCTTGTTCATAACCCTTTTCTTCTCTTCTTATCTTTTTCACCTAATCATATCCCCTTAATTTAAAAAAAAATAATAATCCATCATATTAGGTGGGAAATTTGCTGCCAAAAGTGGTGATGGATTTATCCATCGAAAATGAGAATTATAATTAACCGATGAACATATTGAATGGCTCAAGAAGTTATTAATTGTGACAATAAGTTACTGACAAAAATATTCATCAATAATAGTAATTACAATTTACCAAAGGATTTTTTAGTCAGATTTCCTACCATGAAAATATATGTCTGTAATTTAAAATATAACATCTACCTGATATCGATAAATTAGAGTTTAACGTCAAATTTGTGACTGTTGATAATATTATCTCAATGATTAATGAAATTCTTATAAAGGTTATAGAGGATATTTCACCTAATCTAGACATTAGATGGTTGGGTATAGGTAATGTATCATCTAATCCAATACTTAGATAATTCATAGTTTAACGAAACATGTGAAATTTAACATTATAAAATGTATTGTATGAACCGATCTTCTAATCGGTCAAAACCATAAGAGCAAAACAATTGGTTAAATCACAGAGAACCTAAGCCAGGAAGTTACCCAAGAGCATTAGTTCAATAGTCTAACATTCATGAACATGGGGATCGATCAGTTACTAATATTATTGATTCATTCAACTACTGGTATGATTAAATCAATTTAAAAATAAGTTAATGCAAATAAGCTCAATAATTGTATTAAGGTACGATGAGGTTGTGATTAGGTCAATGGTAAGCAAAATTCCATTACAAGAACTATAAATAGGAGATCCAAGTAAGGTCGTTGGTTGCATTAATTATTACATTTAATACTTGCATACTCAGACTCTTTCTGACTTAAGCATCAAATTGTCTTTTGCAAGTAGAAT
Organism: Vigna mungo; assembly: GCA_036885675.1. Classification (NCBI taxonomy): domain Eukaryota; kingdom Viridiplantae; phylum Streptophyta; class Magnoliopsida; order Fabales; family Fabaceae; genus Vigna; species Vigna mungo. Next base: position 35,757,173 of record CP144696.1, on the reverse strand, counting down.
GAGAGTCCTTTGAGATTGAATGGACCGAAGACAACGACCAGCGGATAGAAGAAGAATAGACAGAGCAAAAGTTATTCAAGAGTTAAGAGTACTTAATTGATTTTATAGAAACATTGTGGCACCCACTGTGAGGCCGAACAAGCATTCGTAAACTCAATGGTGACCACAAGAAACAATATTAGCAATGTCATATTAGACCAATCATCATATGAGCAATAAATTGATCTTATCCTATGAGGAATATGTAGAAACAAGTGGATGTAATCCAGAGAATGTACAAGGGTGAACTAAAAGCCTTGTACGAAGAAAACACATTAATCAGATGGGAAATAAGGATTAGGGAGCCAGTACCTTCAAATCTCACGCAACCTGAACCGACCAAGCAACCTCGTAATGAACTAAATTGAATGGTTCAAGAAAGCAACATTGGCAAAAGTAAATGCCCTAACCCATTTGTCCCCTAAATCACAGTTGACTATCAAAACCTATATCATAGAGACTCCCTTACCTAACAATTGGAGGATACTAGTGTTTAAAAAATATGATGGGTCCTGTGACACAGACACCCATGTAGGCATGTTTGCGTATCAAACACATATTTGCTCAGGAGAACGAGTATAATATAGGGGGAATTTCAGTTGATCACCAACATAGAAAATTTATTTTCGACCCTTCTCTTTTATAGTGACCTTGAAAAATAACTCTTGATATCCTTGTAAGAAGCGGAAAATAGTTGGAACAACCATTTTTCTGACTTGCTTATCATAAACAGTTATCCCTTCTTCTCAATTGGATAGGTGCAAAAATGAAGAAATAAGGCGGGTGTAGAAGTAATGTCTAGCGTCGTGCACAAGACTCAAAAGACTTGGATGGTCACCCAAGCATTTAGGTAAAGCTAAGCGGGGGCAATGTTCCAAAAGTCGTCAAAGGGAATCCTATGAAATGGTCATTAAAACAAGCAAGCATACATAAAAAAAAAGTCCAGCTTAGAATTCTTCTAATTGTAGCATACATACTTGTTCCCTTTGCAGACTCAAGTATTCACAACATAGTCATCAATATCATCACCAAGTATATATGCCCATTTTGATATATCCTCTAGATCACGACCCATCAAAACCTTTTGAAGTACTCACAAACATAATTGGAAACCCAATTGTAACTCGAAATCTCAAGAAGGTTCAACTCATCCCTTTCGATTGATGCGACAACTCGAACGTCACCCGTAATGTCCTAAGTAGGCTTTTTAGGAGCCTTGCCCTTATTATCAACCTCCCCATTTACATTTGTCATGTGGGTGTTGACCGACACACACTTCGCTCAGTTGACTCCTAGCTACCCGAAGACGACTTGAGCAACAATGACAATGACCTAGCGTCATCGATATACCCTCAACCCTCCTGATCAGAAGACCCCTCTAATGAAGAAATGTTAACATCGAAATAATAATTTATCAATGTAAGCAAAGTTGTGAAAGAAAAAAGATGAAAATGACAGGCTATGAGTCGCGTTGTTTAGACAACCAGATTCAATCACATCCAACATCTTACGCTTCACATTCGGTGTCAAACCTAAAAGCACGCACTCCAAAGCATCACAACTTTGTACCTTCAACGATCACTTTTTCAAACATATCAATCGAGCAAATGCCAACACCAGGCGACGATTGTAGCGAGCTATCGAGTGACATCTGCATAGTCTTCGATCAATGCTCAAGTTTGGGCGCTAGTGTATAGTATGGACCAATCACTCGATCAATCAAAGCCATAAGTGTCGGACGAACGATGAAAGCACTTAAAACCTAAAAGTTAGGAAGCAACCCAAGTGCAACAATTTAGTATTCGAAAATTGTCTTACATTCATGAACTTGTGGTCGATCTGTTACTAAGGTTACCAATTGGTTGAATTATCAAGACGATTAAATCAATCTAAAAATAGGTTAATGCAAATGAGCTTAGTAATTGTATTGAGGTATGATTGAACTGTGGTTAGGTCGGTGACAAGTAAAAACTCATTACAAGTAGTATAAATAGGAGATTCAAGCAAGGTAGTTGATTATATTGATTAGTGTATTTAATACTGCATACTCGAATGCTCTCTAACTTAAGCATCATAATATGTTTTGCAAGTAACACTCAAACAATGTTAGATGAATGGAAAGTCTTTAAAACCAAACCAAGAACAACGACTGATAGATAGGAAAAGAACGAATAAAGTATAAGTTATTTAGGAATAATCGATTTTGTAGAAATACAAAATAATTTTTAGAAATAATAGTAACCTATAAGTTTGTGAATTTTCTTCTTCATTACTTTTTTTTGTTATTTTTCTCTTCTTTTTTTCTTTTTTTTTCCCTTGTTGTAACAAGCAAACTATCCATTACAACATCATTTACATTAAAAAGATAAACCTACATAACTGTCCAATATATAATATGAAATTTAATGTTATAATATTTAGAAATTATTACATATAAAAAAGAGTCCAAACCATATTCTCTAAGCTTGTGAAGTTCTACAAATTTATTTTCTAAAAGAATGGATGTTGCATCAAAGCTCATTTGAAGCTCTAACACAAAATTGTTTTTGCCATAATTTTTCTTATCTCACAAATTATGTGGTATCGTTCTATTTTCTATGTTTTTATATCACATTCATATACTTAGGTTTAGTGTGCATCTAGTAAATTTTCTGCTTGTAAGTAAGACTTTCTTAATAAGTTTTTAAAAAGGTTTTATAGTGTATTGTTATTATACATGTGATTTTTTTATAATAATCTTTTTATGATGAAATAATTCAACTCTGAATGTAATTTGATTGAAATACACACAACTCTTTTAGAATAATCAAACAATTTTAAAAATCTATTATGTTAATTTTCTACACTTATATCTCAATATCTTCTCTTGGATTTATTATATATTCTTTGTGTTAAAGACTTTAACACTGATCTAAAATGCTTATATTAAGTTGATTTATGAAATGAAACAATTTTTAAAAATTCAATAAAGAATATTTTATTTCCTTAAACATGATTTTTACCACTTCCTCGTGTTAATTTACTTAGCACACCAAGTGGTGATCTGTCTATAATTACAATGATATCATCATCTGACACAAAATACAAGATCAATTTTTCTAATAATAATAATAATAATAATAATAATAATAAAAATAAAAGTGTGAATTTAACAGTTAATGACATGAACATGGTTGTTTAAGAAACTGTCCAACAAAATATTAAAATAACAGAAAGTAAGGAGAAATATTGGTTAAAAGGGGTTGTCGAGGAATTTAAAATTTGACCACTAATAATATAAGAAGAAACCACTAAGTTGAAACCATATATTAAAAATGCATCATGCCTTTTAGAAAATTCCTATTTATATTTACACTCTTATCATGAACAAAATGAAATAAAAATGTTCCATGCACACAAACCTAAATTACGTATTAGTAAAATAATCATTTTGAAATATAAGATCATCTAAATTTTTATAATTAATTTTAGTTTGTAAAAGAATATTTTAACTTTTTCAGAAAACTACTTATAGAAAAGCTAACCCATAAGAAGTATAAGTTTAAATAAATCAACTTTTAACTAAATTCTAAATCTAATTCTTCTCCTAAACATATTATCTTTCATGTGTAGATATGCAAATTACAATTAATTGTAAAGAAAAGTTGTTAGAAATTTCATTAATAAACTCTAAAGTGAATTCAATCTTATAAAATTAATTTTTTAAACTGATTTTACTTGAGACTTGTAATAAGAAAGAAATTGTTTGATTTTTTTAAAAGGCCTAAAGTAGAAATTGATTTGTGGAGATGATTATTACTTTTCAAATCATGGCGTGTAGGGATGGGCACTTCATCAGCAATGTGTTGAGATGATCAATCACTAATTAGGTGGTTCCTTCCTTTTGCTACTACAGTATTACTCATGCACTTCATTTCTCTTAATTTTTTTTAAAAAAAAAATATATTTGAATGCAAGCAAAGTGAACAAACAATATTAAAAGCAAAAGAATTTCCAAATATGATGATTTTTCACCTAATCATGGCTTGTAGAGATGAATATCGTATGTTTGAGCTCTTTCCCATTTTCATAAAGAAAGTATTAAAGAAGAAACTTTATTATGACATGGGTATCAATTTTTCAACCGTTTGTTGAAAATATTTGATAGTACTACTTGTACTTTTCTTAATAACTACCACCAGCAATTAGCAATTTTCCCAGTGGTGCCTACCACTCATATAAATGTCTCTTTTTCTCCTTTTTCTCTTTTAAATTTTCCCCTCTTTTCCAGCTCCACATTTTCGCTCTTCTACCTCACCTTAAATTTCAACACCAATGGAAAATATAAACAAAATTCACATTTCTTTCTATCACTACATCAACTTCATTCATTCATTGCTGTTCTGTGTTGATAATTTCTGTTTTTAATTATCTCTTTTTTTTTTGTCCTTTAAGAGCAATGTAGGAATATGAATTTGCATACGTTTTTTCAATCAATAAATAAAATATAGGTTTTATTGTTATTTTAATAGTTTTCAAAATGAGAAGTGAATTCAGTTATTTCAATATCTCAACTTTAAAACTACTGTTTTTGCTTATAGTTAAGGAATAAAGTGATTTTGATAAAATAATTTTTTTTTTAATTTTATGTTTAAATGCTGGGAACATGTTTGATAGAATGAAGTGATTTTTTTTTTAATATTTCAAAAATAAAAACCAAATTTATTCTAGGTTTCGAAGACTAATTATCTTATTTTGTAATTTATTCATCTTGCTAACAATCTTCTTATACAATTGACATGAATTTTAGTTTGTAGAATATAATGATATAAACATAGTAACATTCAAACATAGATCTAGTGTCATATTTCTTTAATATTTTTTTACTTTGTTAGAAAGTTGAATTAGACGACAAAGAAGAAACAATTCTGTTCTTTCTAAGCATTCAAAATAATTTGTTTTTTTGCATAATTGTTTTCCTCTAGAAATTGATTTGAAATTGTACTTTTATCATCTTTGTTATCTAAATAATAACATCAAAATCATCCTAGAATAAGGATAGACCAATAACATTTTGTTTATAGAAAAGATGTCTACCAATAGAATTACAATAATGCAAGAAAAGGTAAAGTATATGTTGGATCAAACAAGCATTTTTGAGATTATATTAATTAATTTACTAAAAAGACGCACCAAATAAATTATTAGCAAAAACTTAGAACATGGCCACGTGCATGCGTCACTTTAGGAAGAGATATAGTGATTAATAAACATTCATATACATATACATACACGAATAAAAAAATACTATGCATACTTATTAAAATCATATAATACTAAATACAAACTTCAAAACCAAGCAATTGGATTAAATAATAAAGATTCTTGGCGTGCATTTAGCACTTATAATAATCCACCTCCTTCATAAACCGAGACAACTTTTCACTCCTTTGCCACCCACACACGTGTCAACCGCTCGTGTAAAGTCGTGTGGTCATGTGAAGCATTATTGGACGTTGTGAAAGGCCTCGACGACGAATTGTGACTCACAAAAAACACACATTAAACAAGAAATATTACTTATATGCTTAAATATGAAAGGACAAAGGATTAACAAAAGGTTTAATACCTATTTTGGTCTCTCTTTTTGGAGGTTCATTCAAAGTGGTCCTCTTTTTTTTAAAAAGTTTATTAAAGTCCTACTTTTTGCAAAAACTGTGCAATTTAGTCATTTTTACTAACGACGTTAATTCTGCTAACGGCAAAACTGTCCGCTGGCAAATATTTGATGACTTGTACAAATAAAATTCGTTTTAGTCCTCGTATTGGTTTAAAAATGTTTATTGTGATCCTCATATTGCTTTAAAAATGTTTATTGTAGTCCCCTTTTACTAACCTTTTGGGAAACTATAATCACAATAATTTGAAGTTTATCATTGTAGTTTCACGTGTTATATTAGTAAATGTGGAGATGTGAAAAAAGAACTCATCAGTTTTGGATTGCAACACATGAAATTTTAGCTGCTACTTTTAGAGAAAACCACAAAAATTTACACAAGAGCATTTTCCATTGACAAATTTGTGAAGTCGCTTCCTGTCTCTAAGTATCGAGCATTTTCGTATGATTGCATGCTGCTAAAACACCCACAATAAACATTTTTAAAGATGGACCACAATAAACATTTTTAAACCAATATGAGGACCACAATAAACATTTTTAAACCAATATGAGGACTAAAACGAATTTTATTTGTACAAGTCATCAAATATTTGCCAGCTGGCAATTTTGCCGTTAGCAGAATTAACGCCGTTAGCAAAAAGGACTAACTTGAACAGTTTTTGCAAAAAATAGGACTTTAGTGAACTTTTTAAAAAAGGAAGGACCACTTTGAACAAACCTCCCAAAAAGAGGGATCAAAATAGGTATTAAACCTTAACAAAACACTTTGCGTAAAAGTGTTATTTTTTTTATTATATTGATTAAATATATACTCTCATTGACTAATTAGAGTTCTAAAAAAACCCCTCTTCAACGTTTAGGAAATTAAGGGTGAAAATCCTATCATTTTTAGGTTCATATACATCCATAATTTGACATATGAGTAGATTTTCAATTTTCACTTATAGCATTCATGTGAAAATAGATAAACACCAAGAAATCTTCTTAAAGGTTATATTTACTTACCTTTTCACAATGTTAGGTCAAGTAATTAAATTATCACATGTTAATTTGACCTTATAAAAATATTTCTTCACTTTTTGTTTATGAAAAGAATAAGTTCACCTCGTTTTTTAACCAGTTTTGGTTAATTGTTTTTTTATCATATATCTTATAGTTCAAACAACCTAATTAAAAGGTTCGTTTGGTTTCTTAGTAACTTAAATTAATAGATTTTGGTGATTGTAATTTATTTTACATATGTTAATTTTGTTATTACGTGATAAAAATTGGTTTTTCATCTTCCTATTTGTTTAAAAAAAATGTTTAAGTTTGGTGATTTGAGTGAAGTGAAAAGAAATACGGTCTGTAATATTGTATTATAGATATGATAATATTGTATTATTATTCACATATTCTCATCTTTCTCTTTCTTTTTCTTGTCTACCTATTTAGGTCTAAAGACGTTCATGTCTTTATTTATTTTTACTCTTAACGAATGAATGAATGTTAATTATGTTGTGGAGTGTCTTTGTTGTAGATCCAAAGTTTTTCTTTTTGTTTTTCCTTATTTAACTAACAAATAGTGTGAGAAGCAATAATGAGTGATTGGTTAATGATCTCCCACTTGCTGATAGAAAAAAAGTGATTGTGTTGTTGATCTTAATAGGATTTTGAGTATAAGAGATAAAGAAGAGAGAGCAAGTGGAAGAAGTAGTGAGTGGCTATCCATGTGGCATGTATGTTGTTTTACATGGCATAAATTGTATGTTAGCTTGTGTTTTATCTAGCAAAGGGCCTATAGCATCACCATATAATAAGACCATCAAAAGTGGGTTTAAGATCAATGCACACGATTTTCCATTTTCAGAGTGCTTTGAGATATAAACTAAAACTCTTTTCTTCCTTTCATTTTCTTATATATATTAATAGCATTACTTAATTGTATTTTATCTCTCTTTCTTTATCCTATCACATTTTCATTATTATTATTATAATTATTATTATTATATCATTTTTCATTTCTCTCGTTCTTTTTAGCTTCACTAAGTTTATATAAATGTATATCAAATATTGTGAGTAATTTATACGATAATATGTGTTCACTTAAAATTAAAACTCAATTTAAACATAAAGATAGATATATTCATGTTTTGGTATAATGCAAGTCAAAAGATGATTTGATGAATTTGAGAGTGTTGTATGATTTTGGACAATGTTGTATGATTTTGGAGTGGCACTCTTGTTTGTGTCATATATATGCATAGATAAGTTGGATTTACCAGTGAAAAAGTTGTGGTTTGAGCTTCTAGTTTCAACATCAACATTTGAGCAAGTATCAACATCTTTGGTTTATGTTGAATGTCCAGTTGTAGTAAAGGGACACAAATTTGTAGTTAATATGACTTGCTCGCATACACAAGAGTTAGATGTGATATTAGGAATCAAATTACTATATACCAATAAATTTCTCAAAGAGTGCGGTTAATAGAAAGTGGTGTTTCCCATATTCTAAGGAGTTAGAATTGATGTTTGCACAATAAGTGTGGATTGAGATAAAAGAGGAAGCACAATGTTTTATAATTCTAACTTAGATAGATGTTACTTGTGATTATTTGATAAGTGAGATACATATGGTGAGAGAATATATGAATGTATTTCTAGATAAATTGCATGGACTATTAAAAAGATAAGTTAAGTTTTCTATTAACTTGTTGCTTGGGGTTAAACCAGGGTTATTCTAGCTGGGTTAGTACAGTTGAAGAAGTAGATTAATGAGTTGTTTGAGAAGTAATTCATCAGGCCTAGTGTGCTTTCATAGGGAACACCAATTTTATCTATGAAAAATAAAGATGGATGTTTAAGATTATGTTGATTACATACAATTGAATAAAATCACAATAAAAAATTATCATTTACTAAGGTTATGTGATTTGTTGAGCCAGTTGCATGGGGCAACAACGTTATTTAAGATTGACTTAAGATTTGGATACCATAAGATTATGATGAAAGTTGAATATGAATAGAAGACAACCTTCAGATCAAGGTATAAGAGTTATGAGTATACAATGATGCTACTTGAAGTGTTCATGGATTACATGAATAAGATCGTTTGTCCCTTCCTTGATAAGTTTATTATAGTCTTTATAGACGACATCATTATATACTCCAAAACTCATGAGAAACATCCGAGGACACTATTAAGAATACCAATGGACAAATAGTTGTGCCAAATTATCTAAGCCTGAGTTTTAGCTGAAGGAGGTGCAATGTTTAGGACATGCCATATCAACTCACGAAATATCAATAGATCCTACTAAGGTGGAGACAATGCTTACATGGGAATGTCTAAGATTGTCATAGAAATCAGAAGTTTTGTGGCTTTAATTAGCTACAATAGGAGATTCATATAAGGTTTCTCCAAAATAATGGCACATTTGACACAATTGAATCACAAAGATAAACTTTTTGCTTAGACTCATAGGTGTAAGCAAAGTTTTCAAGAGATGAAAAAAAAGGTTGACTAGTGTACCAGTATTGGTGATTCCTGACCTAAGTAAGCCTTTTGAGGATTTCTATGATGCATCTCATCAAGGTTTAGGTTGTGCATAAGAGAAGAGAGTAGTAGCTTATGTTTTAAGCCAACTATGGGTTCATGAGAAAAAATACCATACTCATGATATGGAATTAATAGTTGTTTTTATGAGGCATAATTTCAAGTGTTGAGTGAGCACAAAAGCCTCAAATAATTATTTGATTAGAGCAAGTTGAATATGAGGTTAAGGAGATGGATGAAGTTCCTAAAGAACTCTATAGTTTATGTATCATTCAAGGAAAGCTAATGTGGTGGCATATACTTTGAGGAAAAAAAAGTAATTAAAGTATTACGTATGTTGATAAATAAGTTTGAGTTGATTTAGTAGCTGGGCGTAGAGTTGCATGTTGATCATATTAATTGCAACCAACTAACTACAGTTAAGGATTTTTTTTAGGATGATAAAGGAAAAATAGTTGTTAGTTCCTAGATTGAGACATACCACTTAGATATAAATCAAGCTAAGGATTTTGTAATATGAGTTGATGGTATGTTGAGGTTTAGAGGTAATGTTTTTATGCTTACAAATAAGGAGCTAAATGAACCTTGATAAGGGACATAAAATTCTTCTTAACATGTATCTAAGCATGGATAAGATGCATTAGAACTTAAAGGAGTCATTTTCTTAGCTTGGTATGAAAAGAGAGATGGCCTAATATTTTTTGCTTGTTTGACATATCAGAAGGACAATGTGTAGCATCAAAGACCTCGAGGTATGTTGTAGTAGTTAGATGTTCCTTAATAGAAGTAGGAAAACATTGCTATGAACTTTGTATCCACTAACCACGATTTATGAGACATCATGATGTTATATGGGTGACAATGGACTAGTTGACTAAGAATGTCCATTACTTTCTTGTGAATCTAAGAATATGTAAGACCAAGTTAGCTTAGTTATACATTAAGGAGATAATGAGGTTGCATGGCGTGCCTCGAAGCATAATGTCAAACAATGATTCAAGATCTATTTTTAAATTCTACTAAATCTTGCAAGATGCTTTAGGGACTAGGTTGAGAATAAGTTTTGCCTATCATCCTTTAAACATATGATCAGACTAAAAGGAAGATCATATCTATAGAATATCTTTTGGGAACATGTGTCTTGAATCACTTGGAGAGTTGGGATGGGATGTTACCTCTAGTGGATTTAAACTACAATAACAAATTTCATGTTGGCATTAGGATGACTCGTTATGAGACTTTGTATGGGAAGAAATGTAGGACTTGTATTGGTATCAAAATGAAGAGGCAATGATAGTGGAGCCAAAGTTGTTATATTAGACCACTAAGAAGGTCAGTAAGATTTAAGGGAGGATGATAACCTCAGAAAGCAGATAGAAACTTTATGTTGATCATAAGAAGAGGCCATTATAGTGTCTAGTTGAGGACCATGTGTTTTTTAGATTAAAACCTACATTGGGATGGGAAGAGCTATCAATTCTAAGAAGTTGTCTCTCATGTTCATTATTAGGTCATACTAAATCCTTCAAAGGATTGGTGCAATGAATTATAAGACCGGTTTCTCTCATAAATTGGAGAACTTTCACATTGTGTTACATGTGTCATAATAGAGGATGTATATCCTTAATCCTAATCATGTGATAAAGTTGGATGATGTCTAAGTCAAAAAGGATTTATTCTTTAAGACTACGCAAGTTAGGATTTAGGATTATCAAATAAGTAATTCAAAGACAAGACTATTAGTATAATGAAGGTGTGTTGTGGGATGCTAAATCTGGTTTTTCTAAGTGGGAGTTGGAAGATAATATAAGAAAGGTTTATCCTTATCATTCTCTTAGTTTCAAAGATGAAAATTTTTCTATTTGAGAAAAATATAAAGATTTAGAAAATAACTAAGAGAGAAGTCTAATTATTTTATTTTAAAAGAAGTGGTATTTTCCTATCTTTATATATAAGATTATAAGACGTCTATTTTATTATTAATCAGCCTAAAATCAACTGTAATATACTTTTATATTATGATAATACAAGTATAAATAGTTTTATTTAAATAAGCTAGTTTACCTGTTTTGTTGAATTATGGTTTTACTATTATCGTTTATTACAAAGAACATATAATATTACATGTAAGAGCATAAGAATATATATATATATATATATATATATATATATATATATATATATATATATATATATATATATATAATATTATTTGCCAACTTTGATATATGTTTTTTGTTGAATATTTAGTATCATGTAATGGTTAAGTAAGAATATTATACATTAAACAAACTTTATTATCATAAAATAAATCAATGTTATAACAGACACTGATATAAATATTAACTATGAATAAAATTAATAATAATTTTTTAAAATTAACTTTTTAAGTTTGTTAAAATCAACGTAATGGATCCTAGTAACTTTGTAATTAAAATTCATGCATGTATTAAGAAGTTAATATGAAGTTTTTTTTTAATGGTAGATGTTGTTCTAAATTCCGTCTTACGGTTTTGGAAAGAAATGGATGAATATACATCTAGGAACGTGATTTTTCTCTCTCAAACCTTCATTTCTGAGGAACAAATGTGAGAGAGAAGGTTTGGCCGATAGAGAACAAAGAGACGTAATTTTATTATGATATGATGATGATTATCCAAAGGAAGAAAACAAGCTAGAAATGGAAGGTGGGTGTCTTTGTTTGAGAGCAAGCAAGTCAATAATAAGCACGAGGAAAAGCCAAACGGAAAAGGGTCAATTGATTGAAGAGACGTATTCGTATTTATCTATTGTGTGCAATCCCTATTCCATTTCCACAAGAAAAAAAAAATGAAAAAAAATTAGAAGAAGAGAGTTAGGCAAAGGTCACTTCAAGGTTGTCCCCCCCACAACTTTTCCGAAATTGATTTATTTATTAAATACAAGAGATTGATATATGTAAATACATGTGAGGCAGAGTGTGTTAGATGGTATAGCTTTATGTCCTATTCAGAAATAATAAAGAGGGGGGGTGCGAGAAATCCGTGAATTTTGCCTAACCGAACCAAAAACCCTCTTATTTTGGTACAAAGAGAAGAACCCCACCCTCCCAAAATGGTTCGTTTAAACCACCCAATTTTCCACCTTGAAAACGACCATGTACCATTAGCCATTGGTACTCAAAATCACAGACCAAAGGGGCATTTATAACTCATCTTAAACAAGGATTTCAAGTTTCGCATATTTATTACTCCTATTAAATTCAACACTTAAGCTCTTAATTCTAATACTGCTGTCCCTTGTACCTTCCCTTTTTTTTTTTTTTTTTATTGCTTTTCTCTCCCACCATCTTCTTAATTATATTCCTTTTGTTTCTCAAAAGAAAAGAAATTGGAGGAGCCTTTCAAAGATTAGATGCTGTTCTTATTCTTCTTGCTGTAAATGGCCTTGGAAAACGTTTGCATCTTAATAACCACAACCATTTCAGACGGTATCCCTTTTCCTTTTAAAAAAAATAAAATTAAACTTGATTCAATCCCATTATGGGAATCTTCTCACTCTTAACAAGAACCCTAAATAAATATAATAATAAAGAGAAAGGTCAGCACCCACCTCCCTTAATCATGCTTCGTAACATTGTCTATTTTAATGGAGAATCTTTGGTGAGTTACCAATTCAATTTTATTCAATTACGGTACCTGCTCAGTTTCTTGGCAAATCAGGAATGAATTCTCTCATTCCCTCCTCTCTTTTATCAAAATCACTTTCTTCTTTGTGCTTGGAGAATTTTCAGTTCCATGCTCTCAACTTTTGTCATTGATTCACTCAAGGAAAAGAAAAAGAAACAAAACCAAAGCCTAATGGGAAATTCTTTTGTACCCATTCACCTTTGCACATATGCCTTTTCATTCATGCGTCCATAGTAATACAGAAATTTTTCACAAATCGAGTCTCTTATTTTTCCACAATGTCTCACAATAATCTTTTAAAGTTTAATTCATGCTTATTTTTTTCTTATTACAAGATCAGTACAAGGTATAATTGGCTTTAAAGGTGATTAATATCAGTGCAAACAATAATTGACTTTGTGATCTATATATCTTGAAAGACCTGATGAGTTACTTTTATCATAATCTCTTCTTTTTTTCATTAAATATAAAACTCGAACCATTTGTTCATAACTATAAAACCAGTTTCATTTGCACAAAAGGGCATGTCAATAAACTTGGATATATCTAATAATATTCAGGTTTTTTATTGTTCATTGGAAAGACGATTATTCACGTATTATTAAACAAATAATGTGAATATGGCCGTCGTTGTATTTTTTATTCGAGTCTCTTTTTTATTGGTAATCTTTGTTTTTATTAAGCTAATGTTTCAAAATAGATTCAGCTTCAACAAGATTTGAAGCCAACAATGGGATAATAAGAGGATAAGAAATATTGAGAAGGAACCCTTAATTCGTGCTATCTCTTCCTACAGGTGAACTATGAAAAGAAATAAACCCTAACCTCAAAAATAGGTACTATACTTTGGTTAGGAATATGAATAAATATCTTAGTTAGAAAAATGAACAAAGTAAAGGACAACAAGTTAGGTATGCATGTTATGTACAAGTGTTAGGTTTTTTTTCAGCTACTTTCAATAATTATTTAACCTGTGAGATTTCGATTTCATATGTCTCCAATCATAATTATAACTTAATTCATATATATATATATATATATATATATATATATATATATATATATATATACACATACGCACACACACGATATTTGATATAAATTTTAATCTAAAAAGTTTTAAACATTAAAATATTTATTAATTATTTTCCTCTATATTCACTTTATTAATTTTTTACTATATATAAGAATTTCACTCGGTGCTTAAATTTGTCTCTCTAGTTTGTTTTTACATATCACTCTCTTATCCAAATTTGGAAAAAAAAAAAAAAAGACTTGTTGATCAGGTTTAAATGATACAAAATGCGTGCCGACTTGTTAGATTTAAGAAAACGTGTTATGGCATCTTTTTCCTCTCATTGTGTAGTAACATCTTTTTTTTCTGATAAAGTTTAGTATGAGTCACTCCTTAAACAAAAAGAAAGAGCATAAAAGTAATTAAATAAAGTTGAGAAAGTTTTAAAACATTTTAAGATTATTGAGATTTTATATTTCTTCTTTAATCATAATATTGTGCTAAAAATTATAATAGTTGATTAGATTTTTTTGGGAAAAGTGAAAATGACCATTTCATGAATGATCTTTTCTACCTTGTTTAAATATATGTTCAATTTCCGCACACACTTCGATGAAATCGCTTTTTCTATCATATTAATCCAAACACAGTAAAATGCCATTCAATTGAATAGATAGACGAAATCGATGAAACCCTCAGAGATACCGTCCTCATATTTCATATATATGAGATGTTATTTTTGGAATAAGAGTTACATTAAAGAATTTTTTAAATTTTAAAAATAAATAAAATATAAATTTTTAAAATTATTTATCTTAAATATTTTTCACATGTTATAATATTTTTCATATTTATATCTAGTTTAAATATTAATTTGTGTTTATATAGAATTTTAGAGTATGATTTTCAGATACGTAAAAAAATTTGGTAGGATTTGAAAATTATAATGTGATTTATAGGTTATATGTAAAATAATAAGTATACAAAAACGAAATATATGTATATTTATAGAGTTTTATAAATTGATGAGATTTAAATAAAAATATATTATAAAAAACATTTAATAATTATTAAAAGATATAATAAAACTGTGGAGATTTAATAATAAAATTTGTTAAATGATATGAAGTATATATAATTTGAAATATATTTTTATTAAGTAAAGAAATAAAAAATATGAGGGAAAAGAAAAGTTTTGATTTGAGATTGAAATTAAGGTAAGTAAAATTGAAAAGGAAAAGAATGGAAGAAGTTTGAGTAGCTAGGTAGAGAGGATACATTGATTTCACGGAATAAAGGAAGAAGCAAGATCTGAAAATTGAATTGCCAAAAATGAACAAGGTAGAAAGAGAGGGGAAGGAATGCGTAGGAATTGATGTTGCAATTGGAGGGTGGTTGGAAAATGTTACACACATAGACACACAATTATGCCACTCTTTCTAAATCTGAAGGCCGACAACTAATTAGTGGTCTATCTCTGTCACTATTCTATGCCTAACACTATTAAACATCACCCTCATGGAGCCATTTCCCTGCATTTTATGCTTCACCACATGCCCTCAAACATGGTGCTCCCAAAACCCCACCCCATATTCAATTTTCACCAATAAAAATAATTCAAAAATAAACAAGTTTTCATTTTAGGTGAACCGAAATTTCAGACTGGGTACAACTCCTTTTGGGGGTAGTAAATAACCTAAAAACGTGTTTCCTTCTGTTAGATCATCATATCTATTTTCCACCTTTTCAAACTGCTTGATTTTAATTTCATTTTTCTTTCTTAAATCTGAGGTCGTTTTCTGATGTGAATGTGTTTGGCTGGGGTTTTAGGAGATAATAGTGTGGATAGCTGAAACTGTTTTACTTTTTCAAGTTTTGGATGATAATCTTGTGTTATTATAATTCATTTCAGGGAAAAGAAAATGTTACCTTCTAGAAGTTATGGTCAAAAATTACCAGAATAAATAAGTATTAGTGTTATTTACTTTATTGATGTGTGTTTAGATTTGATTGTATGTAAAATGAAAAGATTGGGTTTAGCGGTGGAATAGTAAAAGAAATTGTCTAGAAATGACGGTGGTTGAATTCACACTCACCCTTTAATATAATGATTTCGTTCTTAACTTTTGCTTTGAAGTTGGTTCTAAGTGGTACCCATCATGGGTTTGTGTGACTTATGAGAACCCTTCCAACCTCAATTTTTTTGGGTGAATTTCAACTTCCTTACGCTTCAAATTTTTTTTTGGCTTTATATAGGTAAGACCCTATATAACATTTTTGTTTTTCTCGCCAAGAGCAACATGTTAAATTCGATGTCATCAATAATAACCAACATAGGAACTCAAACATGTAAGCAACATGCATCATCATCAATATCCATACTTCCAACGGAAAAATATAGCCTATAACATGCACTCTTACTATTGCTTACACCATCTTTTAAAAAAAGTAAATGTTTTTTTTTTCATTTTTGCAAAAATTAACTTGTTCACTCAATGCAAAGAGTTATTGGAAAAATTAGTGTTCAATACTCTTAATCTGTTTTGATTTTAGAAGAAAATTCCTCATTTTTATCTCACTTTTAAATGTTTCCATGATATTTTTATCAGCTTTTCTATTATATTATACTTTAGCATTGAACTGATTATTAAATAGTTTGGACAATATTTACTTTTAGACTGAGAGAAAATTTGATAAAATTAAAATTAAAATTTGATAAAATAAAAATTGTTCCAACCACTATTTTGTTAGAATAAACGAATTTGTTATACTTTTTATCTCTGTAAAATATTCTTAAAAGAAAAAGTAACTGAGTGCATAATGAATACCTCTTCGTTCTTTCTTAAAAGAAACAAATGTAATAAACTTTTTTTTTATTTTAATAAAATATATATTTGTATTAGGTGAAAGATAATGATGTAAGCTGTAAATAATAATTAATATGTTATCCTAAATTTTGAAAACACCAGTTAAAAGAAATCATATTAAAATTCTTAAAATATATGAAAAACAACGAATTTTTTCTTCTGAAATTAAGGCAAATAGATTTTAACAAAAATTAGGTGAAAGATAAAAATATAAGTAATAATAAAAAATAGTAATTGTTGTTTAAACTTTGAAAATAACATTTAAATAAAAAATTTCAAAGATAGATATAATTTACTACACCATATATAACATATAAATTTTTAGTTGTCTGTATTCTACATTCTTAAAGATATCATATCCACTAAATTTCAAATCAATTCATAGTATATAAATAACCATAATTCTCATTTTACAAAATAATTTTATAAAAAAAAAAAATACGCTTAAACCTAGCACCTTTAAAACACTAGTGCAGAAGAAAAGGCAATTAATTCTTTGAATAGAATGCATTTAGTATTTACCATGTACAATGTATATGTACCAATGTTTTTGTGGTCGAAATCATTAAAGCAGTATTTTAGTCAATTTTTGCACCTTAATTCAATTGTGTTCTTAATGATGCTCCTCCCATATAGACTCAAGCTTTGAACAATGATATTGATAGTGAAAGCAAAAGCTGAGTACTATGTGTACGTAAGTTTTCTCTCTATTAATCAGGCTATTATTTTGTTACTATTTCATGTAATCATAATATTAAACCCTTAATTATTACTGATATTCTTTTGAAATACCATTTATGTTTGTTTTTTAAAATAATTGTAATATAAAGCAATAGGTAAAATAAAGTTAACCTTGAAGTGGAATCATGAAAGGTAGCCATGTTGAAGGGATTAGAAGACACTTGAAGGTTTATTGAATGGAGGTGGGCTTTTGGGCCACAATAATAGAGACGGAATCAGGTTCATGTTCTTCTTAAAGAAGAATAGAATTGTTTTTTATGGACAACAAACACTTGATTGAGAAAGGTGCTGAATGCAAAATCTTTTCAAATTTATTACAGAATAAAGTTTTGGCCAAAACACAATCTTTTAAAACCTCGCACATATGCCATTTTTTTTTTCTGAATACAACAAATTCTTCATCTACTTTCAGGGAATTTGGTTTGGATTTTGATTTGCCCAATTGAAATTGGCATATTCTTGAAAGTTTTTCTCCTGTGCAGTGGTCTTCTCCTGTGCTTACTGAACAGTTTGGTAACAATGATTGAGTTTGATGTTAATGGGATTTTGAGTTATTGTGAATAGTGTTCATCTTTTCTCCCACATTTGTGTGTTTTTAAAGTGCTTTATAGTAAAAATAGGTTGTTACTATCATTTCTGTGTAGAAGGGTTTAATCTAAACATTAGCATGCGTCCAAAATTTCAGCCTAAGCCTATAGTCTCGAGTACCTATAATTTACTATTCTACATTTCAAAGTCTCCTTCATCATAATAATAATCACTTGCAAATTTTGTCTGTTCAATTTTTGTACCAAGAGGTTTCCCAACAGTGATTTTCTGCCAACATTAAATGAAAAGTCAAAAAAAGGAGTTGCAACATCAAATAACTGGCTAATTTAAACTTAAAATATTGTTTTTTTTTTTTCATTCTGATTAAACCTTACCAACGGAAAATGTGTAAGGGATGGTATCTTGAATTCTTAATTGAAAACTTACCGATGAATATGTAATTTAGTTCATCTTAAAATAAAATTATGAAAAAACTTTAATCTTAAAAATGAATAATACTTTAAATATATAATAATTGAACTTAAGAATGTCACTCCACACAACAATATATTTCAGTGTGTGCAAATCACCAGTTGTTTTTACTACAAATGTGCATATATATCACTTCAAATCAAACTTTATAAATCTTTGCCTGTTAAAAACTGTATTTTTATTTCTTTTTTGGTTTTCCCCCTTCTACTGAACGCTTGAAACCCACAACTTAATCCAAGACCCACGAGCCAAGGAGTACTACTACCGAGCCATTTCTTATTGTACTCCCATAATTTTTAACTGCAACCTGTAATTTATAATAGTACTTTCAGAACTATCTTTGTAAAATTGATTTATGGATTATCTTTTCTGAAAATCTTTCGGAAGATGCTTACTGAAATTTTTGGAAAAATATTTTTGTAACCGAATTCCTCATAATAAATTTTGCACACCAAATTTTCAAGAATATATATATATAATATTTTTCAAAACGAACTTTTCATAACACTAATGTGTTTCAAAACGAGTTTTTTTTTTTTTTCAAAATGAATTCTTTCTATTCTTCTTTTCGTTTCTCTATAGTGGAGAATTGTAACTTCCCAATTATATAACAACTATATAATATAGTATTATCATCATCACAGTATATTAGAACAATTGAAGGTTTGCACATAGAGTGATAAACTTACAGTCATCTAAAATTGATCATATATTTAAAATTTTATATACAATAAATTATTTCAAAATATATACAAAACAGCTAAGAAATCCTAATAATTAGGCACTTGCGTCATCACCCTCCAATGCTTGCTCTAGAGGCACCTCGTCTATCTCTACTCATATCCAAGTGGATGATCATTGCAAAGAAGAAATCACATAACATACAAACACAAACAAGCAGAAAGGGTAAACTAGGTTGAAAAACATACATGTTATCTTATAGCATTTGAAATATGAAAGCACACTCATACAAGTAAATAAGCAAAGCATCATATCATGTTATAACTTATACTAGACTCGTCCGGACTTAGAATGAATATCAAGCTATGGTGGGTTGTGCACTTGTGGTGGTCTCTACTGCTTTGCAAAGCCATTGCCAATGGGTTTCACCCTACCACACATAAGGTTAGTTTGTTACTGTGCAATAGGCCTCCAAGTAGCGCCTACACCAGAACCTCCTACTACTCTCACCACATGCATCAATCTTCTCTAAGTGAGAATGAAAGATCATTAGAGTGTTAGGATAACCCCCAAGATTGAGCTCATATATTCATTCTAAACACTACAAGTATCTCACCATGAGATCTTACTTTCCTACTCAATTTCACCATCTTAATCATATTCTTTTCCTCTTTGGATCATCAACATACCATCTTCTATTTATATAATTACATTCAGTATCATACTAGTTCATATATGCATCACACATCATCAATCAATCAAGATAGAAGAAGAAAGAGAAAACCATAACTAAGTTGGTCGCTCAACGCATAAGATCGCAAAGCGAGACTAGAGGGTTCTCGCATAGCGAACCCTATGCGCTATGCGAGCCATCAAACAGAGACTACTATTCCCAGTTAATTCGCATAACGAATTGTCTTGCCTTGCGAATTAACTCACAGAGGCTTCAGACCTCACACTCTCGCAAAACGCCTCTCCTTCGCCATTCTAATTATCTAGGTAATTTATCATACTAGCACTAGTAGCAAAGCGATTAAATTCGCAAAGCAACTCACCAAACAGAGGGAAATCCTCTACAGTGATTCGCATAGCGCACAGAGTCGCTATGCGAATGCCCTAGCAGAGAGCACCTCTCCAGGGTAGCTCGTTGTGCGAATGAATTCACACAGCGAGTCTGCATAATTTGCAGTACTCAAAACCTGCAGAATTATGCAACTTCAACCTCCATTACCAATTCTAAATCTTTTGGCCAACTTCTAATCATCATAACTCATACTATAATCCTAATTATACTTGCCTAAGTGATTCTAAGCGTTCCTAACATCGTTCTAAATTACTTATGCATTGATTTCTAATCTAAAAACTCAATTTCATCCCCCTAGAGACCTAAATTCAATTCTACCACTTTCCACAGTTTTTAGAACCCTTTAGTGGCCCAAATATATCCTAATTTTGCACGAGAGAAGGGAAAAACGACTTACCAGAGGAATAACAATAAATTGATCGGTTGAATTGAAGCTCCCAACATTAGGATCGCTTAGGCACCTCCTAATCGTTGAACAATAGCTCAGTGATGAAGAAAGTTAGAGAGAAGTCAGAGAGCTCTAAGAAATAGTGTTTTAGAGAGATGATGTGCTCTAAAGTAATGAGACGTGTTTTTAAAAGTTTCTATTTATCTAAACAGAATATTTTAAAGTAAAGTAAGTTGTCTCATTCTTTTAATACACTAATATACTCTATTAATCTATTTCTAAGCTCTTACAAGAACAGAGGTGCAATGGTAATTACAGGGGTAGGTAAAGTGGTACAATAGGAAAAGTATTTAATTTTTTTCTTTTATTATGGAAATGCAGTTAGTATAAATGGAAATTGTTGAAAAGTATTTTTGTCGCTTAAGATCTCAACAAACCTTAAATTTCCTCACTAATGTAATATAGGGGTCAACCAAGGATCAATCTGTGGACTTGGTACTTAGCAAGTTTAGAAATTATAGAATTGTGACCTATTTATTTATTTACTAAAACTAACTAGGTGGGGAGAAACCTGTGCATCAGTTTCAGCTATAGGCTTTTCAGAATCAAAGTGCAGCAGGTCAAAAGCATTTGAATGAATAAACAGCTTAGGCAAAATTGGGAGTTCAAGTTTAGAGAAAACCTGTGCAAATTCATGATTCATCTCACCAATTACATCAGAATTAACAACTGCATCATCAAAATTTGTCCAGCTATCATACAACATTCTATTAAAGTCAATGCATGTATCTGAAACAACATTTGGTATGTTAATATGTTCAATTTGAAATGTTGAATCAAGAATGTCAGAATGCACAAGCATGACAACAACAATATTCATGGCAGGTTCTATGGGTTCAGTATTCAAAAGATTAAAAGCATTGAAATCAAATTGAACCTCAAAAACATGTATAGGACTTTCAAATTCAGAGTAAACCTGCTTAGCTTCTGATAACGGTCTAAAAATCGTTATTTTTATACATTAATTTGATATCAAAACACAACCTTTATGACCTAGAATTGGCTTGAAATCATGCATTTTGTCTAAGCTAGTGAACAAGAGAGTCAAAAGTAGTTTTAGAGATATTATGCTTGGTTTTACATTGTGTGACAGGATTTTACGAGAATTAAATGATGGAGATGAAGAAGGAAGGACTTGGAACAAGAACAGGGCAAGAAAAGATGAAAAATAGGTGTCGCGACCACTGCATAGAGTTAACCTAACGCTGGGCGTCCAAGACGCAGACCGCTGAGCGTCAGGAAGCGTTGAGCGTCCAGCGTCGCTACCGCTGAGCGTTATTTAGCGCTGAGCGCTTAAATGAATGGGCCTGGGCCGAATTTCTGTTACTTTTTTGGCTTATAAAAAGACCCAGTGCGATTTCAGAAGTAATCGTTTGGCAATCAGAGATGTCCAGAGCTCTTATTCACTCCTTGGAGGCGGTTTTTGGATGCTGGAGCTCCGAATCACCAATTCTAGGGTTTATCTTTTCATTCTTTTCATTTATTTCATCTAGTTTCACCATGTCCATGGTGAACTAAACCCTTTGTTGTTGGGGAACAATGTAATCTTTTGAAACTCTCTTATATTGAAATTCTTGTTTTATTCATATGCTTGCATATGCTTGTATTATCAATAGTATGAGTTTTCTTATCCGATTATAATGCTTGCATCGTTTAACTCATTTGGTGTATTAATCCTTGATTTTGTCGATATGGGAACGTATGGGGAAGTCTCGAACTGATAGGAATTCTCTTGGTTAAGCAATACTACCTAGGAATAGTTGTAGGACGACCAATTGCTTTAAACTTTTGTTTTTCATGCGTTATTGGTTACTTAGAGAGACTGGGAATGGTAAACTAGTAATTGATAATAGGCTTTCTTCGCCGAGGAATCGAGTTTTTAGTAGATTAGATAGCTGCATGTCATTGATAATAAAGCGAATTTAACAAGAAGAGTAGATATGGGAGAGTGGATAAAGATGAAATTGTAAACCCCAACAACCCCATCAATTCATAGTCTTTTCTTTGCCAACTGATTCAAAATTTGCATCTGCATGTTTAAATTCAGTTTTTGCATTAACCTTACAAACTATTTTCTTTTAAGTCTTATTAAATCAAATCACATGAACGTTTAGGCCAGTGAGTCCTTTGGGAGAACGACACTCGGTCTTACCGTTTATATTACTTGATAACGATCTGGTACACTTGCTAGGGGCTTAACAAGTTTTTGGTGCTGTTGCCGGGGACTCATGGTTTAACTTTATTAGTAGTGTGATTTTGATTAATTTGACTTTGTATATATTTTGTTTTTATTTTTTTTATTTTTTCTATAAAAGTGCTTTCAGGTTTTTTGTTTCTTGTGCATGCAGGATACAATTCAAACCAGAAGCAAGAAAAATAAACCTCTACTCGAAGGATTAAGCAACAAGAGGGGGATGAAAGCAAGAAAATCATCACTTGAACTATTCCCCTCTCCTGAAAGGCTTCTACAATCTTCACCAGAGGCTCGTACACAAGATTTAGAGGAGATGGTCGAGCAACCTCCTCCCAGACGCACACTTGCTGATGCATCAAATGTTGTGGGCCCGTTTCATTTTAACAATATAGCCATTCCAAGGGATAACACAACCAATATGGTGATTAATCTAGTATGATTGTTGCATGATAATACCAATAAACAAGATTTTTACTCTGATCTCCTACGATTTGGAATGTCATGTGAGAGATGTCAATGAAGTCTATGTACAAGACTTGGTCGGTCGTCATCGGTAGTAAGAGTAACATAGGGACGAGATACCCTTTTGAACCACTAGAGATGTCCTCCAACACATGCTCGATAAAGTACAACCAACAATGATCAATGGTTGCTATGTCAGATTTTGGAACATCATTCGGCGATCATGGGATCAACTACTCATACCCAAATTGCCTTAACATGTGTTCAGACAAATGTTAGTATACAATCACACTCACTTTAATCTAGCCAGAAAACATACTAATTTCCATATATGAAGGACTAATCTGATGTGATTCATATGGGAACCAAACTACTCCACCATATGTCATGCCATCCAAATGGGCCTTAGCCTCATGTAAGTTGGAACTACCTCCCTATCACCCAACGTGTGGTATGAGGTCAACCTTCATCATAACTAGCAACAAATACTTCCTTCTCATCCCAGAGAAGTGCTTATATATCCAACTTAAAAAAAAATTAATTAAATGTTTTTCAATAATGAAATAATAAAGGAAATCAAAGTGTAGGATATATGTATACCTATAAAAGAGTAAAATATATAGCTAATTGCTTTGTCTACAAAGCTGGAATCTCTAAGTAGCTCATACAAGTGGGCCAGTGCAAAAACTCCCAAGACATATCTATCACATGACTGCAAGTCTCTAAAGAGCAACAAGTATGATACACGGATGAAGGTGGTGCTCTTATCTACAAAACTAATGCATCCAACAAGATGTAGCAAATAGGCTCGTGCGTTGTACTCCCATTATTGGTTCTCTTAACAATCATTATATAGGTCTCTCAACCAATTCAATCTTACTTGGGGACCACGACATTGCCTCAACTCAAAAGTAGTTATCGCTAGGTCCAAGTCTAATAAGTTGATGAGAGTTTCCAAAGCCGCTTCAAAGTCTTGGACTTCAATCGAAAATAATTGTCCCACTCTAGGCAGATGTAGCAGTGTAAATATGTCATCTAGTGCAATAGTCATCTCACCAACAAGGACATGAAAAATGTTTGTTTCTCTATCCCATTTGTAAACGATCGCCAATAATAAGCCCTTTGGTCTAGTAATAAGAAATATCAAATAGAGGCAGTAAACTGGAATTCATCATAGAATTTTAAACAACCAAATGACATGTTCCATATTTGTTTAAATGTTTTCCATGGGAAACCATGTTCAAACAACTCATCAAGCATCAAAATTAAAATAAAAAAGTATTCAAGTATTTTACTAACCTGACCTTGCTACACGCGAATGCAACGTGATTAGTATAACTCATCAATAATAATGTATAATATGGACCTTCAGAAAATCCATTTACTTCATGTTTTTCTTGAACAACATTATTGTGTTGCTCAATAACATTATGCTACTCCTCAATAACATCCTCCTATTGCTCATGAAGATCAATATAATGTAATGCTACAACTTCTTTATGACAACCCCTTCTATGAATAGATGATGTAGGTTTCTTCTGGCTTCACTTTGTGAAAAACTCTCGATCCAATACCTAGATGCATCCTATGTTTTTCATCATTTCTATAACAAACAAATTCATAAAAAATTAAAATCAATACACATAAAAACAACTAATTTAAAAAGAATAAATAAAGAAAACAATAACACAAAAATAAAATAAAATAACCATAACCATAACCAAATAAAATTAAATGAAAATAAAGTTTTAAATAAAATTAAAATAATAATTAAAAATAATAAAAATT
Source organism: Vigna mungo (assembly GCA_036885675.1). Taxonomy (NCBI): domain Eukaryota; kingdom Viridiplantae; phylum Streptophyta; class Magnoliopsida; order Fabales; family Fabaceae; genus Vigna; species Vigna mungo. The sequence goes on along the minus strand of CP144696.1, from coordinate 35,731,972 downwards.
TACAATAATATATATAAACCCTAAACAATAAACTATAAAAAAACGCAAAAAAATAAATAAAATTAAAAAAAACAACAACAAAATCATAACCATTAAAGTGAATTGAAAAATGTAAAAAATAATTACAATAACAAATTAAATTAATAATTCTGAAATAAATTTAAAAGCCTAAACCCTAAAAATCCTATGAATATGAAGAGTGGATTTCCAAATCCGATGAATCCTACTTTTCAAAAATTCGTAATTTTATATTCTACATTCCTAATTTCTATCTTCATTTACATAATTTACAATGTACTAAATATTTACAAACAAATATAATCAAATAAATATAAATGAAACTAAGTTTAGGTTAAAGAAAGGATTTAAACCTTTTTTTGTTCCTAAGTTATAAGCTGATGTTCAGTTTAGTCACCACTTTTAAAAATGTCAACCTTTGGTCCCTAAGTTATAAAAATGTTTCAAATCAGTCTCTGCCATTAAATATTCACTAACGGAGTTAACTTTTTCTTTCTCTCTCTCTTTTGCTCCTTTGAATTTCTCTGAACAGTAAGAGCTTTTTCTCTCTCTCTCTGAATTTCTCTATTTCTCCTTCTTTATGTTTAAATGTATATTTTTATTATTATTATTTTCATTTTTACTAAAAAGTTTATATATTCTTTTTAAATTATAATTAAATTCTATTAAAATTGTTCCCATAATGAGAAAGGGATAGCTGCATAAGCAAAAGAGCAAGGTGGTTCTGTGCAGTTGATAATGCTTTTCTCTTCCATGACTGCGACACTTTGGTTCATTCCTCCAACCAGTTAGCTAGTAGGCACGAAAGGGTTCGACTTCAAACTATATCCTCCAAGGTAACCACCATCGCGACGCACACATGGCAGAGTGGATTCACACTCAAGACAAAACATGTCGTGTTTGGGATGTTCGGAACTTGTCAAAATTTGTTGTTGTTCTTAAAGGCAACCTTGGAGCTATTCGTTCAATACGTTTCACATCTGATGTGCAGTTCATGGCGATGGTAGAGCCAACCGACTTCGTGCATGTTTATGACGCAAAGCATGGGTTTGAAAAGGAGCAGGATATTGATTTTTTTGGGGAGATCTCTGGTGTGACCTTTAGCCCTGACACAGAATCACTTTTCATTGGTGTTTGGGACCACACCTATGGAAGCCTTCTACAGCTGAATTGACGCAGAAATTACATGTATCTGGACCTGCTTGTAAATTTGTATGAAAGCAATTCTTTAATTTTTTTCAATTAAATGTAAACAACGCAACACACAGGATCTTGAATTTTCATGATACTCACTATTCCCACATACACAGTAAAGGAGAACTAACCTGGATCCATTGTATAATTCTAACTGTTTCTTCCTGTCAATTGTTCTCTCTCATCTTACTCCTCTTTAATGCTTTCTTAATGATATAGAAATTGCATGACGTTTTTCTCTGTGAAAGTTACAGTTTCCTTTTTGCTTTTCTAAGAATGTTACGTTCTTTCTTCTTCTTTTCAGAAACTTAACTTCATACAACAGTAGTCAAACTTTTTCCTCTTTTAATGGTATTTTAATTAACTTTAATAAAATACCAAAATGCCCTTTTGGAGTGAGAAGAGAGGGATTAATTTTAATAACTCTAAAATAATCCCAATAACTTTAATACTTTATATTCTAATAATCATCACATTAGAATATTTACATCAAAGTTATACTTTAAATTACATGAACCAATGTTAATTATTAATATAATTTAACATTCTCCCACTTGGTTCATGTGATGACTTGAAGGTCCAAAATAAACTTTAAGTGCGCACCATTCATTAGAATTATCAAGTCATCATCCTTATATGAATTGAAATGATCAGATCATGGCGGACAAAAGTCATGATCGACAAGATTCCTTCCATGTATCACATAATCAAAACAACTCAACATAACTTTAATCAATCTTATAACTTTCATATATCTAAAAGAGATTTATCATGTCACCACAATCAATAATACATGTATATAACTTAATGTGGATAACAATAGAATAAAGAGAAACATAACTTTAATTGAATTCACAAGTGTCATGACAGTACAAGCATATAATTATACATATCCATAAAGATAGATAACATCATCATGTTAACATTGACTTATCCATAATGCCCATACTTTGAACATGGCCAATCAAAGTTTTGGGCGTTAACGGATCTGCTATCATCAAATTCGTACCAATATGCTCAATCAACACTTTATGTTTCTGCACTTCTTCTTTGACCGACAAGTACTTTAAATCCATGTGTTTAGCACCCTTTGAGTACTTGTCATTTTTAGAGAAGAAGACGGCTGCGGAATTATCACAATAAATCCTTATCGGCCTAGCTATACTGTCAATAATACCAAGCCTCGATACAAAGTTCTGCAACCACAAAACATGAACCGTGGCCTCAAAGCATGCCACAAATTCAACCTCCATGGTGGAAGTAGCAATGACTGATTGTTTTGCACTTTTCCAAGAAATTGCTCCTCCAGCCAAAAGATAGACATACCCAAATGTGGATTTTCTTGAATCCACACATCCAGCATAGTCTAAATCCGAGTAGTCAATCACTTCAAGATGATCTGACTTTCTATAAGTGAGCATGTATTCTTTGGTACCTTGTAAGTACCTAAGAACTTTCTTTGCAGCTTTCCAGTGATCCATTCCGGGATTACTTTGATATTGGCCTAACATTCCAACAACAAAACTGATATATGGCCGAGTACAAGTTTGAGCATACATCAAACTTTCAACCACTGATGCATAAGGAATGGACTCCATGGCCTTTCGTTCCAAATCATTCTTGGGACATTGCATTTGACTAAACTTGTCCCCTTTTTGAATTGGAACTATTACAGGAGAACATTTTTCCATTCTGAATCTCTCTAACACTTTGTTAATATAGCCTTTTTGAGACAAACTTAACAATCCTTGTGATCTATCACAAAATATTTCTATTCCTATCACATAAGATGTCTCATTCATATCTTTCATTTCAAAGTTGTTAGAGAGAAACTTCTTTACATCATGTAACATTCCAATATCATTAGCAGCAAGAAGAATGTCATCAACATATAGGACCAAAATATCAAACTTACTCCCACTAACCTTTATGTATATACACCAATCAACAGTGTTCTCTACAAAATCATACGAAGTTATGGTATCATTAAATTTTAGATACCATTGTCGGGAAGCTTGTTTTAGTCCATATATTGATTTCTTTAATTTACACACCAAATTTTCTTTTCCTGTCATGGTGAAACCTTCTGGTTGATCCATATAAACTTCCTCTTCTAAGTCACCATTCAGAAAAACGGTCTTTACATCCATTTGGTGAAGCTCTAAATCATAATGAGCCACTAAAGCCAAAACAATTCTCAAAGAGTCCTTCTTAGAAACAGGAGAGAAGGTGATACAAGGGGCTCAAGCCCAATTTCTTTAGTTTAGTATTTCTTTGATGTATGTTGTATTGTGTTAGGCATGTAGGACCTCTAGTCCTATAAATAGCCATGCTTACCTTATTGTACCTTACTTTTGAGATTAATGAGAATTAGATTTCTGAAACCCAAAATTAATTCTCTCTTGAAAGCCAAAGGCTAGAGAGTCCAAGAGACCTCCTCTAGCCACCTTCCAAGCACCTCTCTCACTCTCATTTTCCATTTCCATGGTGCTTTCTCTCTCATACACGCTGCACCATTAATCATCAGACACATGTGTCAGCACTCCATGGCCACGTCTTCAATACGCTGACTCGCGTATTCTCTCCAAGCTTCAGATATTCCATTTACTCTCAGTTTCATTCCAGCTTCACTCCTCGAGAGCTCCGTTCTCTCTCTCGGATTCATCTTCGTTTCCAACCGTTTGCCATCCACAGGTCTGTCATATCTTCACTGATTCATCACCATCATTCACTTATCTTCCTTTCTCACCGATCATCTTCATCAAAAACCTAGGGTTTTTCCTTCATTTCAATTTTCCTTCAACTTTCACCGATTAAACATCATTTTCTTGTTCGATCTCCTTTTTCCACCGTTTAACTTTGAGTTTGAACCGATTAATCGGTTCAATTTGTGATTCTCTCCATCTCTAGGGTTTCAGTTGTATAAGTTATGGATTTCTGAGTTCCTTAGCAGATTTGATCCGTTCTCTTCCAATTTCTCTTAGTCAAAAGATTATTCAACATTTCCGCTCACTGGAGAAACTTCGAGGACTTCGATTCATGTCGCACAGCTCCAAAAGGTGTTCTCCTCGAGGCTTCTCGTATCAAGTGGTAATCAGAGCATAGGTTCTCTTCCTCGGGTTAGGCACGCTTCAAAGCTAAGTATCTCGATATCTGATCTTGTTCTCACTGTTTTTGTGTTTGGATTTTCTGATTCATGAGCTGTTTCACATGATTCTGTTTCGAATCTGTCTTGTGTTGATTCTTGTTCAATTTGATTCGTGTCTCTGACTCTGTGTTAGTTTTGTGTTCTATTTCATCTGAATCTATTTCGCTATGGTTGTTTCAGTTTGATTCTCAGTTGTTCATTGTGATTCTTTCACTGTCTTGGTTGTAATCTGTGTGTATCTTGTTCCAATTGTAATTCTGTGCATCTGTTTGTGTCATCCTGTGTTTTGAGTCATTAGTTTTGAGTATTATTTTCATTTTTATTCGGTTAATTTGTTGTTTGAGTCTTTTTGTTAATTTGAGCATCATTTCCAGTTTGTCTTAGTCATGTCCAGTTCAATTTGTTTTTCTGTCATCAAATCTAGTTTGAAACCAAGTTTTCCTAACTGAGATTGGAGTAAAATGAATTTGTATTGCACCGATTAAGAGCAGTGACCGATTATATGAGGAGCTCAGGTGTTTAATTTTGCCTATCCATCTCAGATCTTTAATTTGGTGTTAACATTCCATCTCTGGCAATTCTGTCATCAGTAGTTGTTACTGTTACATTGGCCAAATCTGTTTTACTCTGTTGTTTGATCCTGGATATATGCTTACAATCTGAACCAGTATACATATTGACTGAGCATAATTTTGCTTTGCATTTAATCTGGTCATACTGCTGGAAAGTCATTTTTTTTTACATTTCAGTTTGTAGTAAACCGATCTGCATTTCTTTGTTGGAGTCTAGTTTTTGGTTTTAAATCTGGTTTGAACATCTAACTCTTTGCAAACCATCCAGTACGTATCTCTGCTATTTTGAGCAACTTTCATTTGCTGTTTTGAGTCCTGTGATTTGTTCACAAGTTGCTGCATGATTGATGTGTATTGATTGTGAATTATGAAACATGATAGCTGGACTGTAGCAACAAGTTTGACCTTAAAAAAAATTGAAATTGAGTGTATTCAACCAAAATAACCATTGCGTAAGTTTAAAAGCCAAATGGGTCAGGGCAATCCAGTCTATATATCTTTGAAACACAATCAGATTTAGAAACTGGTACAGCTTTCGTCAAATGCATTTGAGTTTCAAATTTTGATGTTATTGCAACTTGTTTCTGTTTCTTGTTTTCTTAATTTGTTCTAGATTTTTTGGTAGGTTCCCTTTGAGTGCTCACTTTCTTGAAAGCTTTTGTTTCTTGCTTGTCTTGATTGATAACTTTGGTTTTGTCCATCAAGTGCATACTGTTCTGCTATTCTTAATTTTAGCTTTTCTTTGCTTTATTCATCTGATCTAGAGTCTGTCTAGAGTTCTTGAGTTGCTCTGCTATGCTGTCTTTGCTTGACCTTGTCTCTGTTCTGTCTTCACTTTACTTAGCCTAGCCATTTCTTATTTCTTGAGAAGCACTTTCACTCTGGATTTCTGGAATTTGAGAAAGGATGTGTGCTTGGTAGCCTCTTAGGTGGTAGTGGTCTAAAAGACTCTCCAACCTTGAACTGACAAGGGAGAATCTCCCTTCCAAACCCTCATTTGTGTGCTTTAAAAGTTTTTGAGAGAAGCCTTGAGTGATGTGAGATTTGTAAGGTTGACTTGCCCTACTTTGCTTGTCCATTTTGTGAGAGGAAGTTAATCTTTACTTAACTGTTACTCACTGTTTTGGATTGTTCATGGTGCAGGAAATGAAATTGGAGTAACCAAACCGGAGCAGCTGTGACTGTTTAACGATTATTGCATTCACTTAAGTGTTTACTGAATCATCCCTGATATCTTAACTGTTCTGAAAATGATGGTTTGCTAATTTCATAGTTATGATATCTGTATGATTGTGAATGATGATTGTTTCCAGTTCTGCCTTAAGTCCTGACTAGAACCATTGTTCTTTCTCTGTTGAAACTGAAAAGTATAATTGTTGTGAGCAAGCAATTTTTGTGTAAAATTCAGTTCTAGTCAAAGTAAAATAGTTACTGTTTTTGGTACTGTTGTGAACGAGCTGAACTATTTTGAAGCAAAGAGGGTTGTGCATCAACATTGTTTTAACTGCCATACACATCTTTCAGCTTTACAAAGAGAATCACGCATTGCATTTCCAGTCCTGATTACATGATTGAATGAGTTAGATGAATATGGACTGCATTCTATCAGTTTTAAAATTGGTTCCTGCACTCTAATTTAAGTTCTGATTGAGTTGCTTTTCATTTGCATTTGTTGGAATCTGGTATGATATTTGTTGCAGACTAGGTGAATTCTGAATTGGAATTGTTCTGCATTGTATAGCTTTCATCTGATTTCAATTAGTTGGATTGTTGTCTAATCAGATTGATTTCTGCTTGAATCACATCCTTTGCATCTTCTGAACTGTTTGGAGTTTTAGTTTGAGCAGAAAATTTACTGAACAAGCAATAGCAGAAATACCTCATTGGGAAGTTGTGAAATAATAGGGAAGTTGCTTAGCTTACCTAATTCTAGTTTGCTTAGCTATTTCTGAATTTCATTTGACATTGCTTTGCATTGTGTAATCTGCTGAACAAATCGTGAATTTTATGTGTAGTCTGGAGAAACCAATATTGATGGTGTTGTTGCAGTAGATTGTAATTGGGAGCAAAACAATTCTTTGAGCTACACCAATTGTACAAGTCTAAGACAGGGAAGTTCTTACTACCCTAGATCTTTTTGTGAAATCTGTTTGGTTTTAAGGTTGTAAGTGACAGCAGTTTGATTATATACGTTGCAGGATGGACCAGATTTCAATTCGTGATTGTTTTTGCTGTGTTGAACACAATTTTTGATCAAGGGGACTGTACAACAGTGTATCAGCATCAAGACCGTAGCAAATTAGTGGAACACGTGATTCTTCCTGGAAAAGTGGGCAAGGACCCAGCAGAGGGCTATAGTATAGCTTTATTTTTTTTTTAAATTGTATTTGATATTTTTGTTCTTTTTGTGTAATTTGATGGGCTTGTGTTAGCCCACTGTCATTGTTAGTTTTTGTAAAAGGCCATTTCTAAAGTCCAAGTAGATTGGAAGAGTTCTTAGTGCTCTCTCCAACTCTTGGCAACTTTATTTGTTTTCTTTTATTGCCTGTGATTTTTGTGTTTCCGGTTTAGGTGTGACTTTTTGTCACATTAGAGTCCGCTGTGTTTGTATCACGTTTTAGGGGTTTTAGAGTCCGTTAATTGTTTGAGTTGAGTCTTTGATTTTTAAAAGTGATCTTTGAGTTACAATAACTAAGTAAGTAGCCTATAACACTTTTGGCAAGGAAAAGGCCTGGTTATTAAGTGACCCTAGTGGTTCACCACCCTTACCTGAAATTTGTTCTTGGGTGAAGTCTAAGTAGTTGTAACACAAGAAAACTTTTAGAAACAAAAATGTCTTGTTATTCATATAGTTCTTTTAATTCATATGAGTCATCTAGGAACTCTAATTTTGATCAGCCCATTGGTCTTAAAGAAATTAAAAGAGAACATGATAAAGCTAGGAGGAAGACTTGTTCGTTTCATGAGTTTGATAGGATTGAGAATACATTGTATAAACAAGCTAGGGAAAATATACCTTTCTTTGGTGAGGATATTGGTGCATTTACTTACTTAGCTTGGGAAAAGGAAATTGATGACATGCATTTCTTTATGGTTAGAAGAAGTCAATCTGAATCCTATTATTCTCGTGATTGTGAATCTTACATCCTTAATCTTTACACTTCTAGATTTGAATGTCATGCAAGAGAGTGGTGAGAGGAAAGGCAATACCATGTTAGGATAGGTAGAAAATCTCACATCCATAATTGGAAGGAATTAAAAGCTTGTTTGAGAAAAAAATTTGTGCCTCCATATATTCAAAGAAACTTAGAACTTATGAGAGAGCTTATTAGAGAAGGCAAGTTATTCATTCAAAATTTAAGTGGGTTCTCTGGTAGGGAAAGCGAGTTTTTAGAAAAATTGAAGAGGCAATGGGAAGAGTCAAGCAAATATAGGATAGAGAGATTAAAGAGAGAGCAGGAGAGAATAGAGGAAGAAAGAGAGAGAATAGAACAAATGAGAAGAGAAGAGGAAGAGAAAGAGAGAAGAGATGAGAAAGAAAGAAGAGAGCAACATAGGAAAGAAGAGGAAGAAAGAAGAGAGCAACATAGGAAAGAAGAGGAAGAAAAAGAGAGAATAAGAAGAGAGAAAGATAGAAAGGAAGAGGAAGAAAAGAGAAAGGAGGAAGAGATACTACAAAAGAAAGAGAAGGAAGAAAGTGAAAGGAAGAAAAGGGAAGAAAAGACATTGATGACAACAGCTCCTAATTTAGAGTCCACAAGGGGAGGTTTTCTATCTTTTAATTTTCCTTCAATTGAGACTAAATGTTCCAAATTCATCTTTTCTTTCCAAAACATTGTCATTATATCTTTTCAAAAGTTTCAATTTTTAAAATATGGCAATCAAAAACTTGAGTTGGAGTTACCATTAATTTTAACTCAAGACAAAAATAAATTTTCCAATGAAGCATGGTTTCATTATAATCATCATATAGAAAATTTTAAAATTAAGAAACCATCTTCTCAAAATTTTCTTTTATATACTTTGGGTCATGGAAAACTAATTAGTGTTATGTTTCATGTTTATTGCAGATTTATCTTTGACCCAGGAGGAGTTTGTAAAGAGTCAACTAAAAATAAGTCCTCAGGAGAACCATCAAGATTTGAGGACAAATCCTTTCCAAGGGGGAGGGGATGATACAAGGGGCTCAAGCCCAATTTCTTTAGTTTAGTATTTCTTTGATGTATGTTGTATTGTGTTAGGCATGTAGGACCTCTAGTCCTATAAATAGCCATGCTTACCTTATTGTACCTTACTTTTGAGATTAATGAGAATTAGATTTCTGAAACCCAGAACTAATTCTCTCTTGAAAGTCAAAGGCTAGAGAGTCCAAGAGACCTCCTCTAGCCACCTTCCAAGCACCTCTCTCACTCTCATTTTCCATTTCCATGGTGCTTTCTCTCTCATACACGCTGCACCATTAATCATCAGACACATGTGTCAGCACTCCATGGCCATGTCTTCAATACGCTGACTCGCGTATTCTCTCCAAGCTTCAGATATTCCATTTACTCTCAATTTCATTCCATCTTCACTCCTCGAGAGCTCCGTTCTCTCTCTCGGATTCATCTTCGTTTCCAACCGTTTGCCATCCACAGGTCTGTCATATCTTCACTGATTCATCACCATCGTTCACTTATCTTCCTTTCTCACCGATCATCTTCATCAAAAACCTAGGGTTTTTCCTTCATTTCAATTTTCCTTCAACTTTCACCGATTAAACATCATTTTCTTGTTCGATCTCCTTTTTCCACCGTTTAACTTTGAGTTTGAACCGATTAATCGGTTCAATTTGTTATTCTCTCCATCTCTAGGGTTTCAGTTGTATAGGTTATGGATTTCTGAGTTCCTTATCATATTTGATCCGTTCTCTTCCAATTTCTCTTAGTCAAAAGATTATTCAACATTTCCGCTGCGTCATTTCTCACTGGAGAAACTTCGAGGACTTCGATTCGTGTCGTACAGCTCCGAAAGGTGTTCTCCTCGAGGCTTCTCGTATCAGAAGGTCTCTTTGTAGTCAATGCCATCTTTTTGAGTGAAACCTTTGGCGACTAATCTAGCTTTATAACTTTCAATATTGCCTTTTGAGTCATGTTTAGTCTTAAAGACCCATTTACAACCGACTCTTTTTGAACCTTTAGGCAATTCAACTAAATCCCATACTTTATTATCGTCCATTGATTTCAATTCTTCTTTCATAGCAGTTAACCAATTCTCTGAATTGTTACTTTTCATGGCTTGTCTGAAAGAGACTGGATCCTCATCAATGCTTAAGTCACATTCATGTTCAACAGAGTAAACCACATAATCATTCGAAATAGCAGGTCTTTTCTGCCTTACAGACCTTCTTAATGCTGCTTCTTGTGGTTCCTCTATTAATTTCTCATTTATGAGTTGCTCATTTGTGACTTGCTCATTGTCAACTGGCTCAACATTTATATGTTCATTTTGTGGGATTGAAACATTAATTTGTTGTCTCTGCTAGTTGTGTGATTGTGATACAACAAGAGGGATAACAACTTCAGAAGAGACATTAGAAGTAGAAACACTATCAGTATGCTCTTGAATGTCCACTATTCGTGATTCCTCACTCCCACTAAATTGACCATTTTCAATGAACCGAGCATTTCCAAACTCAACTATTCTTGTACTATGGTTAGGGCAATAAAATCTATATCCCTTTGACTTTTCAGGATAACCGATGAAGTAACCACTAATGGTTCTTGCATCAAGCTTCTTTTCATGTGGATTATATAACCTTACTGCTACTGGACATCCCCAAACATGAAGATGTCTTAAACTGGGTTTCCTTCCGGTCCATAGTTCATAAGGAGTTTTAGAAACTGCTTTGCTAGGAACCCTGTTAACCATAGTCCATACTTTTATCATTTTTATGATAATCATAAGAACACCAATAATAATAACAATAAAACTGTTTCTAAAGAGAGAAAAGAGCGAAAAAGCTTTATAGATGAACACCACTTTGGTTTCATCGTACACTCACTCTCTTTGTTGCGTTCTTCAATCTAGTATGGGAATACATGCAAGCTAAATTCTCTCATTCTCACCAACATCCAGCCATGGAAAATGAGTGAATCTCTACTTGCACAAGTTACCAAAAGGTGAAATGCTGTAAAATATTATGTGTATGGATCCTCTGTACAAACTTCCTCCAATTTATTACCATTCCAAGATTGAAAAACAGACATTCCAAGTCAATGTTATTTAGCATGAAACAACTGTAACATCCTCAACCCATGCTTTTCTACAATGTATGATAAGGTTATAATGTTAAATTATATTAATAATTAACATTGGTTTATGTAATTTAAAAACTTTGATGTAAAGATTATAATGTGATGATTATTAGAATATGAAGTATTAAAGTTATTGGGATTATTTTAGAGTTATTAAAATTAATCCCTCTCTTCTCACTCCAAAAGGGCATTTTGGTATTTTATTAAAGTTAATTAAAATATCATTAAAAGAGGGAAAAATTTGACTATTGTTGTATGAAGTTATAAGAAGAAAGAACGTAACGTTCTTAGAAAAGCAAAAAGGAAACTGTAACTTTCATAGAGAAAAACGTCCTGCAATTTCTATATCATCAAGAAAGCATTAGTTAGTTCTCCTTTAATGTGTATGTGTGAATAGTTAGTATCATGAAAATTCAAGATCCTGTGTGTTGTGTTGTTTTCATTTAATTGAAAAAAATTAAAGAATTGCTTTCAAGTGGTATCAGAGCCAGGTTCTGAATTTTATGATACTCCATGAATGGTAATTTTCACAATTTTTTGAAATCCTAATTTTTGAATTGTAAAATTTAGGGATTCTAAATTTTCAGATATTTAATTATTTTTTATTGACATGAAAGAAAATTAAAAGCCAAATAATTTTATGATTTCAATTGTTTTTTATGGATGAAAGTGAATTGAATTCACTGCATCGTGATTGTCATATGGAAGCCGCAACTTTATTTTGTTTTGTTGCATGAAAGCAACTTTAGTGTTGCACAACTCCAGTCGCGGGATTTTAGTTTTCCCATTAAAGCAACTTTAATCTTAGATTTCAATTCATTACGTGAATTTCATTTTACTGTAACATGAATGTTATATGAATTTTATTGCTGCACGCATGTTCTAACAGTAAAGTAATTTTTACTGTTACACGTTAATATTAAATAATAAAGGTATGTTATTATCTTGTGGATTGAATGGAAATTCAAATAGGGAATTCATATGTGAATTAAAAGTTTGAAGTTTCAAATACTTTTAATTAGAGAAGTGTACTTACTGTATATAATTTTGTTTTATGAATTATATGTATTTGGAAGAAGGAAATTCAATTAAGTTGAATTTCTGAGAGTAATTAGTCATTGATGTAATATGGATTACCCAAAGGTGAACCATGGTTTATAATTGATGACATTAAAGTGAGACATTTCATGTACTTAGTATATGTTTGTATATCCAAAGATAGCATACATATAGACTTAAGTATGATTGATTGTTATTAAAGTATATGTGCAATTTGTCAGTTTAAGAATCACCCAAGGTGAACTTAAATGAATGACTTTATTGACTACCTATCAGTTTAAGTGTCACCCAAAGGTGAACTTGAATGTATGACTAGTGTAGTAATTTGTTTGAATCCATAAATTTTTAATCCAAGCATTAATGTATGAGCTTGTGTATTATTTCCAGCTTACATGAATTTAACAGGTTTGAGAAACAATGTCGTCAAGTTTAATGGGCTGAATTATGCCGATTGGTCAGAACAAATCCAGTTCCAACTGGGTGTTCTAGACTTGGATATGGCTATTGTGATGGATGAAATGTCCCCAGCCATTACAGAGACCAGTACAAGTGATAAAAAGTCTCTTTATGAGGCTTGGCATAGGTCTAACAGGCTGTCACTAAACTTGATGCGCATGTCTATGGCAGAGAACGTAAAGCCTTCCATGCCCAAAACGGAAACGCAAAGGAATTTATGAAAATGATCAAGGAGTACTCACAATCAGACATAACTGACAAGTCTATTGTGGGAACTCTCATGAGTGAGCTGACTACCAAAAAAGTTTGACTGGTCACAGCCCATACATGAACATGTAACAGGAATGGATAATATAGCAGCAAGGTTGAAGTTAATGGGAATGGAGGTGAATGAGTCCTTTCTAGTACAGTTCATCATGAACTATCTTCCTCCTGAATTTGGCCAGTTCCAAGTGAATTACAACACTATTAAGGACAAGTGAAACTTTCGAGAAATCAAAGCCATGTTGGTACAAGAGGAAGGGAGATTAAAGAAAATGAGACATCATTCTATCCATCTCACAACTCATGAAGGTGCTAGCTTCAGTAAAGTTAAATCAGGAAAGAAGAACAAGAAGGACAAAGCCCCAATGAAAGTGAATAAAGGCGGTATTCAGAAGGACCAGAATGTTTCTTTTGCAAGAAAGTAGGTCACTCCAAGAAAGATTGTCCGAAAAGAAAATCTTGGTTCGAAAGGAAAGGGATTCCTTTCAATCCAACCCATAAAAGGAACTGAAAAGTATTTATATATGGGGAACATAATGAAGGAACGGATAGAAGGAATTGTGACTTACAGATTGATTATAGACACTGGTTATTGTCTGAATCTTGAAAAGTGCCTCTATGTTCCTGGTTGTGCTAGGAATTTAATTTCTGTTGCAAAGTTGGATTGTTTAGGTTTTAACTTTAGGATTGAAAATGGTATTTTTCATTTGTATAAACTTTCGTACTATTATGGTTCTGGTACATTATTGGATGGTTTATACCGTTTAAATCTTGATGTTAATTTTTCTGAATCCCTGTTTAATATTGAACATGTTGTTGATAGAAATTCTAGTTCAGGAAAGGAATGTTCTGCTTTCTTATGGCATAAAAGATTGGGTCACATATCCAAAGAAAGGATGTTGAGGTTAGTGAAAAATGAAATTTTACCTCAATTGGATTTTGATGGTTGGGATGTATGTATTGATTGTATTAAGGGTAAACAAACAAAACACATATCAAAGTATCCCGCCACAAGAAGCAGTCAACTTCTTGAGTTAATACACACTGATATTTGTGGTCCTTTTGATATTAAATCTTGGAATGGTGAAAAATATTTTATCTCCTTTATTGATGATTTCTCACGTTATTGTTATATATATCTATTGCATGAAAAATCTCAATCAGTGAACACCCTTGAGGTGTTCATAAATGAGGTGGAAAGGCAATAGATAGAAAAGTAAAAGTGGTGAGATCTGATAGAGGTGGTGAATATTATGGTAAAACTGATGAGAGTGGACAATGTCCAGGTCCATTTGCAAAGTATCTTGAAAGTCGGGGTATATGTGCACAATATACAATGTCCGGTACACCACAACAAAATGTTGTAGTAGAAAGGTGGAATCGTACTCTTATGGATATGGTTAGGAGTATGTTAAGTCATAGTTACTTTTTTATATTTGGAGTTTTTAGAAATGATAAAAGATAAAAAAAAAATGATAAAAGTATCAGTGAGAAATGTATGGAGTTTTATCATAAAAATGATAAAAGTATGGAGTTTTTAGAAAAATCAGTGAGAAAAACATTTAGTTACTTTTTTAGGCGCATGCTTTGCGTTTTTATTATTTTGTTGTACTTTTATATTTGGATTTAATGTTACTTTTTGAGAGATTTTTTTATTAACAGTCTCAAAAATTACTTATTATGATGGTTGATTTTAATAAAATTCTTTTTTTTTCATCTTTAAACATAGTATTAAAGAACATTATACAATAAGTTAAATATTGTGATTTGTAATCCACAAAAAAAAAACATTTCGCAAATCATCTAAAGGAATTTGATCTTTATAAAAATTAAAGTTCTAGAAATATTATTTTAACGTTTTTATCTATTTCTAGTAAATTGAAATAATTTTATGTAAAATAAAATAATTTTATTAATATTTTTTAAATGTAAAATATAAAAAACACTGTGATTTAGTTTGTAATGAAATTTAATGTCCAATATTTTTATAAATGTGATATGATACAGAAAGGTGGTGAAGGCATTATAAAATGAACGTAAATTTACATTCACTGTTATATAAAAATTGCACCTCTTTCCAAAATACTCTCGAATGAAAATATGTGAACTGGAAATTCACATGCACAGACATTGAAGATGTGAACAATATTGAAGACTAGAAATGACAACATTGTCTGCTATTTATCCGTTATAAACAAAATTCACCTGAAGTATGAGTGCGACTTTTATGTATACTGTTCTTTCTTGGTGCTGCTTGCTTCACTTTCTTCATCCACATGCTCTACAATTTGTTTCAGAATGTTCTCTTCCTCTGCTTCAAGTTTCTTCATACAGTGTTCAAAAGCAGACACCAACTCTGGACTGAATATAGAATCCTCACTGGACTCATTCCATTATTAATGTCCATTATAGAATAGCTGCCAAATTTTGGGGTGACATAGGTTCCAGGAGAGTATATTCCACCTTTGGGAAGCCATTCTCTAAGACTAGGAATGGCTGGATATTCAACACTGGAAGGGATTCTAAGTGATTCTAAGGGTTTGGCGGAGGAGGAGGAGCAGGTGGAGGTGGTGGTGTTGGAGTAGGGTTTGGTGGTGGTGAGTTTTGAGTGATGAGAGAGAAAAATATATATTTAAACATAAAGAAGGAGAAATAGAGAAATTTAGAAAGAGAAAGAAAAAGTTGTTAGTGTTCAAAGAGGAGTAAAAGAGAGAAAAGGAAAAAGTTAACTCCGTTACTTAAAAGACAGAAATTGATTTAAAACATTTTTTATAATTTAAGGACTAAAAGTTTGATATTTTTAAAAACGATGACTAAACTAAACAACTTATAATTTAGGAGAAAAAAAATTTTAAACTTAAACAAAGTTTGACGGCAAAAGTAAATGAGTGAAGTAATTATAAGAGAAAAAAAAAAGAAAATTAGGTAGTTTAGGCATTTACAAAAATTTGGAGGTGCAGGAAAAACTTGGAAGTGCAGCCCTGATCCATTTTGGGTAATTTCAGCCCAACTAATTCGTATTCATGGGTTTGCTAGAAAAAATTGATCTATTTTTATTAAAAATTAAATATATTATTTAATGGTTGAATTTTCAGTTCAATTAACTAATAGAATCTCAGTTTTTATTATAAGTGTATTGTGTTTAATAAAATAGAATTATTTGAAGTTAAGTTAAATTATTTGAAACAAATTAAAATGTGAAAACTGAGAATTACATTAAAATACATAAAACAATGGAATGTTAAATTAACAATTAGTTACGATCACATATAATTATTAAAAATAATATATAGAAGTTAATTTTGTGAAATAAAAAAGAATTGACACAACTTTTTAATTGTAACTAATTTTTTAATATTTAAACAACTTGATGGAAACATTTTGAAATTGATACGGTTTTATCGAAGGTATATAAATAGATTATATGTTGCCCCAAATAATCTTTAAACAATGTGCTTAAATAATGATTATTTCCATAAAACATTGATAGAGTTATGACAAAATTTAGAAACTCTAAATTGATTATAAGAAAATAAAAATTTAATGACAATAAAAATTGTTGTTAAGAAATAATATATAAATATTTACTTATTTAAATCTTTAATATCATACCTCCTATTATCATATTTATTACTAGTTATAAGAAAAGTAAAACAATAAATAATCAAATAAAAATATAAACAAATAAAATAATAATAATGATATTGTGAAATTTTAAACTTATATTTTATTTTTTATTCATATTTTAAACCACTATAATAAAAATAAATTTTATTTCAAATTATGCTATGAAATTAATTTAAACTTAAAAATTGGTATATTCTAAAACTCTTGCACATTTGTTATTTAAACTTGAAAGGTTAGTGTAATTTGTCAAAGTTATAGAAAAGAATATGGGAGAAACTATGAGCATATTGTATCTAAGGATTGAAAATTAATTTAGAACTAATATAATATTAAAATTAGTACAATTCAGTTCAAAATAATATAGTTAGTAGTTCAGAGTAATTTATAATTTAGTATAATGAAACGTGCTTGAAACAACAAATAAAGTAAAAAAAAAATTGGTAAAAAGGACTAAAACCAGAGTTTTCTAAAGTTAGAGGACTAAATTGTACCTTAGTTTGAAAGAGAGACTAAAACCAAAATCGCCCAGGGACTAAAAACATATTTAACAAAAAAAAAAAAACTAATCACATTAAAAAAAAATGAGAGGAAGGTACAAATGTTACCAACAACTAATAGTTAATAGCACTAATGGTCTCTATTTTGGTTGGCAAAATTCGTTTTGGTCCCTATTTTTTTTTTGTTCAATGTGGTCCTAAAGATTGTAAATTTCGTTCAATCTGGTCCTTTTTGGAGACGCCGTGTAAATAGTTAACGGCAGAAACTCCAGCTGTGCAGAAAAGTGTTTATGTGGCATTTAACTGCCCACGTGGAGTTCATACAGGCATAGTGAGGTAAAATCTGAAATAAAACTAAGACCATTTCGAACACACTTAACGAAAATAGGGACCATCAGAGATATTAAGCCTTTCTTTAATGAAACCCAATTTTTAATGAGGGTGGATAGCCAAATTAGGGTTTTTAGGCATAATGAGGTAGATTTATTCATTTTGAAATTGAAATTGCAGATATTAGGGTTTGCTTTTTTAAAATGCCACAACCTGGGAACACAACCTGGCATTTTTGAAATTCATTAGGGTTCTTAGAATTTGGGAACCCTGTTTCACCTTTGCCTTCGTCAATGGCTACCACCCACTCTCCCTCCAAAATCGCCGACAAACTCAAGAAGAGGAATAAGTTAATCACCTCCGAATAATGGGTTCTTCACCAACGGGGTTTTCATTTGACAAGCAATTGAGCATTTTTTTTTTGGGTTTAGGGCTTTACTCATACTGTTGTGGAAAAAATGGGGTTCTTACCTTATGATTTTGGAAACTTTATGAAGTGGTGTTTGTTGGGGTCTAGTTTGTTGCAGATTGTGGTATTGAGGCCTAACCTGCAGATTATTGCAAATAGGGATTATCTCTACCCCCATTGAACCACCACCAAGTGAGGAATGACAATTTTGGTGGCCCAAGCTAGTGCAACAAGAAGAAGAAGATTGGGAAGTAAACATGGCTTTTCAACCACCAAGATTGGGAAGAAGATTGGTTAAAAACCCTAATTTGGCTATCCACCCTCATTAAAAAATTGGGTTTCATTTAAGAAAGGTTTAATATTCCTGATGGTCCCTATTTTCGTTAAGTGTATTTGAAATGGTCCTAGTTTTATTTCAGATTTTACCTCACTATGCCTGTACGGACTCCACGTGGGCAGTTAAATGCCACATCAACATACTTTTCTGCACAGGAGTTTCTGCCGTTAACTATTTAAACGAAGTCTCCAAAAAAGACTAGATTGAACTAAATTTACAATCTTTAAGACTACATTGAACAGAAAAAAAAAAAATAAGGACCAAAACGAATTTTACCAACCAAAATAGGACCATTAGTGCTATTAAAAAAATTTCAATTTTCGGTTTTCTGTACTTGTGATGGTTGACTCTGATTCTAGGAGGTGAAAAGGTGCTAAATTACGTTGGACGAAATGTGGATACGAGGATTCAGATTTTGGATCAAAGGCTGCATTTTGTTGGCGTTAATATCTGCAATTTCCGCTCTGGAACCTGAACTGGGATCGACTCGCGTCGTTTTTCAGGTTTTTCTATTTTAATATTTCATGAAGCTTGATCCTTTTCTATTTTCATTTGTAATTGCTTAGATTTGCAGTAAAAGCTTGAATTGAGTTTCATACATATTTAGTGCTTTCAGTGTTGTAGAATTGTAGTCGATTTCTCTATCCGTGCTCTATTAAATAGTGGAGAAGCTCAGACTGTGGATACCCTTGTTTTTGATAGAGACGATCTAAGTTATTTATGTTCTGGGTATTTGTGAAAACTGGAATTAAGTAGCTTATTCAGTGAAAAATTCCGGCTTGCTTGCAGTTAGATTGTTTGTTTCTGAATTTTATTTCAATTTTTTTCTTTTTGTTTGTTACCTGTGGTTGGTCACTTAGATTCTTGTGTTTTCTGATGCAGACAAAGTATGGGGACATTGAATTTGGTTTCTATCCAACTGTTGCACCCAAAACTGTTGACCACATTTTTAAGCTCGTGCGACTTGGAGGCTATAACACTAACCATTTCTTTCGGGTATTGTTCTCTGGAAAGAAAGCTAGTGAGCGTTGGGTTTTATGAAGGTGTTGTGTGTTTTATTGCTTTGTGAGTCAATGGCTTTGAATTCAATACCCAGGTGGATAAGGGATTTGTGGCCCAAGTAGCAGATGTCTCGAATGGGAGATCGGCTCCCATGAATGAGGATCAGAAAAGAGAGGCTGATAAGACTGTTGTTGGTGAATTTAGTGACGTCAAACATGTTCGGGGTATTCTTTCCATGGGAAGGTTAGGTCTTTCTAGACAGTAATTGCTGCTTGCAATAGCATATTTCTTCTGCTGAAGCTCTTGATTTAATGTGATTCTCGTCACTTTTTTTTTTTAGTAAATTGCATTTGTGCATGGTTTAACACTAATTAGTTATGAGTTTTAGTCTGTGCAAAATTTAGTTTGACTTCAAATTTTATTTTCTGTGCATAATTTTAAGACTATAACTAGTTAGAACTGTGGTAACTGGTGATTACCAAGTTTCATAGTTTCATGATCTGTGTAGATTTTCAGCAAATAGTTGTTTAATTTTGATATGGTGTTCTACCTTTGCGTTATATTCGTATTTCCTTGGTCTGCTCAAGCCAAGGATTAGTGATGGGTCGAGTGTTATAGTACAAGTTTTGAGAAGAACTAGTACATACATAATGTTGGTCATTTTAACCAATTATCCCTTAAAATTGAGTTTTTGGGTGAAATCTCACTAATGATTTTATATCTAGTAATCTAACATGTCCCCTCAAACAAGGAGCCCTTTGGATTTGTTGTTTGCATAATAGTAATACACATGCCTTCTCCTACCTTGTGTTGGAAAGTTTACTTAAGATTAATAATAGAGAGAAAATATATTTTGAAGGGCTTGAAGGACTCTCTCATAATCTTCCTATTTATAATAAAAACTGATACAAGAGAGCATAAAAGATTAAAAGACGACATTAGACACCTAGATGCATAACTAGGTATGATTGTAGGTACACAACTGATATATGTTTCCAACACACTACTCCCTATACTTAGACTTAGTGGTAATACATAGATTGAATTATTCTAACACTTCCCTTTCGAAACATACAAATTGTACGTACCAAGTTTGGAACAAATGAACTCAATTTGAGGTCCTCTTAAGGACTTGCTTAACAAATCTGCAACTTGGTCATTTTGATCCAACAAACTCAATACAAATTTCCTTGGATAACAATTTTTCCCCCAAAATTGTCGTCAATTTTTATGTATTTAGTCCTCTCATGAAACCTTGTCCTAGAGACTTTTTGAGGTACCTTAAAATATGAATAATGGCATTTCATTGGCCAAAACATGGGGTTTGCATAAACTGACCAACCATTCTAACTACAAAAGATAGATCAAGTCTCGTAATAGTAAGATAAATTAGCTTTCCAACTAGTCGCCTATATCTTTCTGGATCAACGAATGATTCACCTTCTTCCGTCATTAGTTTTTTATTTTGGTCCATAGGACTATCTACTGACTTACAATCAAGCATATTTGTCTCTTGTAGGATGTCAAGAGCGCTTCTTTTGAGAAATTGCAACCCCATCTTTTGATTGAGCTACCTCAGTGCTCAAAAAATATTAGAGACTTCTAAGATCCTTGGTTTGAAAATGTTTGTACAAATACTCCTTTAATTGAGAAATTCCAACATCATTTCCTATAAATACATATTATCAACATAGACTATTAGGTAAATACATTTCCCAAGAGCATTATTACAATAAAAAAAACTGAATGGTAGAAAGGCATTTTTGATATCCGATTGATGGAGTGGCCAATGACGAATTGCTGCCATGTCAAAGAAGAGGTGAATGGTAGTCATATTGGCCACTATAGAGAAAATATCATTATAATTGAGGCCATAAACTTGAGTGTGCCCTTTTGCAACTAATCTGACCTTGAGAATATTGACTTCACCATTAGGACCAACTTTAATGGTATAAACCCATCGACATTTGATAAACTTCTTTAATCAAGAAGTCGATCAACCCACTCTACCTCTCAAGAACACCCAAAATAGCATTTAATAATATTTGTATTATTAAATGAATCATAGAATTCAATGTACAAGATTTACTCTCAAGGAAGCCTAATCTCCCTCCACTAGACAATGTTCCAGTAGAAACTCAAATGTACAGAATAGGTAATCCCCCCTTTTACAAACTAACTTTTATTTATAATATCCCCTACCCTCCAAACCAACTACTAACTGATATTACTCTGCTTCCCGCTGATAGACTTCTTTAATCAAGAAGTCAAGAAAGCAAGTAAATCACGCCTAACAGACACACTTCTCTGAATATACTCGTCTTATTCAATGAAACCAAGAATACAATTGTATTGTAAACACCCCCAAGATAGCTCGATCTCCCTCCATTGGACTAATGATCCAGTCAACAAAAGAAAATACCAATTAAATAATCCCGCCCTTTACAACTAACTCCTTATTTATACTCCCCTTACCCTTTGAGTAATTTCTAACAGACACTCCCAACTTCCCGCCTTTATTTTTCCTCACATATACTTTTATTCCCCTATCACCCGCCCTTATTTCTCTTTATCATTCCGTCCTCTCTTTTTCTTTCTTTCATATACTTTTAATCTCCTATCAACATGTTTCCTCGCTTTAGTTAAAATATATATTTTTCCTTTTGACAAACCTTATTTCTAAAAGTTAACAAAATAAAATTACTATTTTAATAGTGTAATTAACTATCAAAGTTAACAAAACAAATGAATTAAATTAAAATTACATCAAACTTGTTACATGTTAAGATGTGTGTTTATGTTAATTGGGCTCAGCCCATTATGTATTAAGGGTCTTGACCCATATCTTACATTATAAATAAACTACCCTATGTGTATACACAAGACACAAGGGAGATTTCTTCCAATCTTCTCCATTATTCACATGGTATCTAGAGCTTAGGGTTAGTTCCAACCAGCTCCATGGTCTCCGGCACACATCACCGTCACTGTCGCCGTCGTCGTTGCCGGAGTTCCAGAATCGACCGACGACCACACCATCGGAATCGTCTCGGCCAGGCGACCACCGTAGTGCAAAGATCGCGCGGAGAACGAACCACCCACGCGCCTCCACTCGCCACCGCAACAGTCGTCGGCGCCGCCGCGCTCGCCGCGCGTGCTGGCACGTCGCCGGAGAGTTCCGCCACCGACCAGGACCTTCATGATCGCCTCTTCACCCTCATTCTGGATCTGTGTTCGTTGTGTCAATCGGAGCACTTTGGATTTTTTTAGGGTTTCTCGCTCTCCATGGCATCGTCTACAAACACCTCTGGTGGCTCATCATCTGATCCCTCAATATACACCAATTATGTGAATGTACACTTGTCCATTGACAAGTTAGATGACACAAATTATGCAACATGGGCATCCGACGTTGAACTTTGGTTGAAGAGTCAGGGATACGTAGATCACCTTACTCAAATGTGACTACTGCTACCACAGATGACACTTCCCGCTGGATGAAAATTGATGCCCAGTTATGCATTGTTATAAAGCCCATCATTCACTCCGCACTGAAAGAATTGTTTCGATCATATGAAACATGTTCAGAAGTATGGGCACAAGCGAAGTTGTTATACACAAATGACACTCAGCGTCTTTATGGTGTTTGTCAAGACTTATTCACTGTTATTAGACCGCGCAGTCCTGGTCCCATTGCAGAATATTTGGGTAAAGTCCATGCCCTCCTTCATGATTTTAATGAGCTATTACCTCCTGCTTCCACTCCTGCTGAAGAACTGGAACAACGATCAAAGTTTTTCATGTTGTTGGCATTATACGGACTCTGATGATTTCTCTCATGTCCGTGATCAGATTTTGGGTTCTCCTGTCATACCCAACTTTACTTCTACTTGTTCTGGTCTTTTGCATATACCGAGCAAACCAGTCATTGAGACATCTCCCCATTCTGATGATTCCTTAGTTATGGCTGCCCAATGTGATGATCAAAGTCGGTCTCGCAAGCCAGGCAAAGGACGTCCAAAATGTGACCATTGTGGCAAATAAGGCCATAAAATTGATAGATGTTATGCGCTTCATGGACGTCCTCCTCGATCTATAGCAATGGCTAATTTTGATCCACCTCCTCGATCACCGTCTGCAGACCATCCTACTTCATATAATATCGTAGAAAACATTGCAATCTTTCACGAATTTCTCAGATGGTATGAGGATCGTTAGCACTCTAGTTCCACTACATTTGCATCTGTTGTACGTACAGGTACACCTTTTGTTGGTCTGACTCACTCCCTCAGACCTTGGGTCCTTGACTCAGGCGCCAACGATCATATTACTGGTAACAAGTCCTTGTTTTCTTCCTTGTCATGTCCGGATAATTTACCCTCCGTAAATGGCTGATGGGTCTAGAGTCTCATCTCATGGTGTTTGTCGTGTGAATCTTGTCAGTTAGGAAAGCATACTCGTAGTTCCTTTCCTCGTAGTGTCTCACAACGGGCGTCGTCCCCCTTTTCATTGGTTCATTCTGATATTTTGGGGACCTAGTCGTGTTAAGTCCACTTTAGGTTTTCAGTATTTTGTTACCTTTATTGATGACTATTCCAGATGTACTTGGTTGTTTTTAATGAAGAATCGTTCTGAGTTGTTTCCTATTTTCCAATCATTTTTCAATGAAATAAAAACACAGTTTGGGGTTTCTGTTCAAACTTTACGCAGTGATAATGGCGTGAATACCTTTCTCAACCGTTAAAACATTTTATGGCTTCTCATGACATTCTTCACCAGACCTCATGTGCTTATACCCCTCAACAAAATGGGGTGGTTGAGCGCAAGAATAGACACCTTTATTGAAACAACTCGTACACTTCTAATTCATGGTCAAGTACCCTCGCAAGTCCTGGTCTTGATAAGTTATCTCCTAGATCTCACAAATGTGTCTTCTTAGGATTTCCAAGGTCACAAAAGGGCTATAAGTGTTTTACCCCTTCCCTCAATCTTCATTTTATCTCTGCTGATGTCACTTTTGATGAATCTTCTTTTTACTTTTCACATCTATCTTCTAGTTCTATACCTCCACCTGCTACTGTTGATATTCTTATTTTCTGTGATCCTCCTTCTTTAGACTCTCATTCACCATAGGATTGTCCTTCACCACCACCCCTTTAGGTTTATAGTCGCCGCAATCGTCTCCCTCATGACTCATTTCCAGTGCCGCCTCCTGTGTCTCCTCTGGCTCCAGCAAATGAGTCTAACCTGCCCATTGCCCTTCGTAAAGGTATACGCTCTACTCGTAACCCTTCCCCCATTATACTGTTCTTAGTTACCACAAATTATCTCCATCTTTTTACACATGTCTCTCATCCATTTCTTCTGTGTGAATTCCCAAGTCTGTGGGTGATGCCTTATCTCATCCTGGCTAGCGTCAAGCCATGTTGGATGAATTAAGTGCTTTACAGGAAAGTGGAACTTGGGAGCTTGTCCAATTACCATCTGGAAAGTCTATTGTTGGTTGCAGGTGGGTGTATGCTATCATGGTTGACTGGTTGCCAAAGGCTACACACAAAGTTTTGGGTTGGATTATGGTGACACTTTTTCTCCAGTGGCAAAAGTGACCTCAGTTCGCCTATTCATTGCCATCGCCGCTCTTCGACAATGGCCTCTTTACCAACTTGATGTCAAAAATGTTTTCCTTAATGATGATTTGCATGAAGAAATTTATATGGAGAAACTGCCCGACTTTGTTGCTCAGGGGGAGTCATCTGAATTGGTATATCGTCTTCGCAAATCCTTATATGGCCTAAAACAGTCTCATCGGGCATGATTTGGTAAATTCAGCTGTGTTGTTCAACAATTTGGTATGTCTCGTAGTGAAGCGGATCATTCAGTGTTCTATCGCCACTCAAGTGTTGAATGTATCTACTTAATAATAGTGTATGTCGATGACATTGTCCTCATAGGAAGCGACTATCTTGGCATCTCTTAGATGAAACAACACCTTTGTCACCATTTTCAAACCAAAGATCTTGGCAAACTCCGATACTTTTTGGGTATTGAAGTAGCACAATCCAACACTAGTATTGTCATATCTCAGAGGAAGTATGCATTAGACATCTTGGAGGAAACAGTGTTAATGAACTCTAAATCTATTGAAACACCTATGGATCCTAACATCAAACTCCTACCAAATCAGGGGGAGCCTTTCTCAGATCCTGAACGGTACAGAAGATTAGTTGGTAAATTAAACTATCTTATTGTTACGCGTCCTGATATTTCCTTCGTAGTTAGCATGGTGAGTCAATTCCTAAACTCCCCATGTGAAGACCATTGGGATGCATTGTTCGCTTACTGAAGTATATTAAAGGATCACCTGGAAAAGGGTTTGCTATATGGTCCTAACAATGATACAAAAATCGTTTGCTATTCAAATGCTGATTGGGCTGGTTCCCCTTCTTATAGGAGGTCTACTTTTGGATATTGTGTCTCTATTGGTGGCAACCTGATATCTTGGAAAAGTAAGAAGCAAAGTGTTGTGGCAAGGTCCATCGCAGAAGCCGAATATAGAGCTATGGCATCAGCTACTTGCGAGTTTGTGTGGCTTAAACAATTACTTAGTGAATTGAAATTTGGAGATGTCACTCACATGACACTTATATGTGATAATCAAGTTGCTCTCCATATTAGCTCTAACCCTGTCTTCCATGAGAGAACCAAACACATTGAAGTTGATTGTCATTTTATTCGAGGAAAAATCTTATCCGGAGATATCAAGACTGAGTTTGTTAACTCAAGTAACTAGTTGGTAGACATATTCACTAAGTCCTTACGAGGACCTAGAATTAACTATCTTAGTAACGAGCTTGGAACATATGATTTATATGTTCGAGCTTGAGGGGGAGTGTTAGATGTTAAGATGTGTGTTTATGTTAATTGGGTTCAACCCATTCTGTATTAATGGTCTTGACCCATATCTTACATTATAAATAAACTACCCTATGTGTATGCACAAGACACAAGGGAGAAATCTTCCAATCTTCTCCATTATTCACAAAACTCAAGATAGAAACTTCAAATATCTTTCAAGTCGCACTTAATAAACAATAAACAACGTGAACAAGTTATTCATTAGCTTAAAAATATACCGCTAGTACAGAATGTTAACCCTATTTTCCAAATGAATGACTTAAGAGGAGAGGGGACGTAAGGTTTGTAAAGCGTTGGCAGGCTTTTGTTGGTTACTGGTTAGCATTCTTGAAGGAGTAGAGTAAAATCCCATGAACTGAAAATGGCTAAATGATAAAAGATAGCTCTGTGGAAGCATTTGGAATCTTTGCTATTTTGATGTGTATGACTGACACAAGTTTATTGAAGATGCAGCAGCAGCGTTAAGGCTATATTTAGTATATATTGAGCGAACTGGAATTTATAATCTTAACACACGATTGTTGGAGTAATCAGCTATGTAAAAGTTCTCATTATTATCTTCCTTGCAAATTTCTGAAAGCATTCTTTTGGTTTGAAATTGTTGAAGGACCTGACATGCAAATTTGTTCTCACAGGTATGATGATCCAGACAGTGGTTCATCCTCATTTTCAATACTACTTGGAGATGCTCCTCATCTTGATGGAAAGGTTTGGTAACTATGACTGCAATATAATATCGTTGCAAACCATTCACTCATATCTTTTGATGTTTACAATTGATATATTGATGTATCCTTTTTCAGTATGCAATATTTGGAAAAGTTACTAAAGGCGATGAGACATTGACAAAGCTCGAGCAACTACCTACCCGAAAAGAGGGTATATTTGTAATGGTAAACTAGAAATCTTATCAATTTTGAGCATTGCTCTTTTTTCCCATCATTGAATGTTCAATCCTGTATAATGTGCACATGTTTCCATGTTTTAGGAAATTTACATTTTTTCCCTGCAACTACTGTTTTTTAAAACCATGTGGAGAAGCCATGGGAAAATCTATTGAGAAATGAGGAAGAAGAGAAAAGGGAGAGGTAGGTTGCTGTGGGGAAGGGGGATCCTCAACTTGAATGCATAGATTTGTATGTATGTGTTTAGGAAAGAAAAATTCTCTATAGAAGTTATATAGCTTCAAATTATTCACCTTTGGGCTTTTGTTGCTAAAACAGGGTGGTTTTTGTATAATAGAACAATTCAGAAAAAGGGGTGTATTAAGTTAGAACTGTTGGTTTTTTAGATAAAATGGGATTTATAAATCTTGGTCCTACAACCTTACATTCACAGTCAAATTTAGTGATCAGTTGAACATTTAAAATATTTTGTTCATTTATCTTTTATCTTGATAATTTAAATATGAGCTAAATTTCTAATATTTATTGTGCTTATTTCTTACAGTAACAAGAGTTCTTCTCGTTTGATATGATACCTTCAAAAAATTATATTCATATGGCGATAACTATTTATGTTTAAGGGTGAAGTCGATAACTGTGAGCTGGTATTTCAAATACTTTTTATCCTTCTTACTGAATGTTGAAGTCTGCACAGCATTTAGAATGTTTTGAAACTTTATTGTTTCTCACATTTGTTGGGGCCCTCCATTGTTGTTGTTATCGGCATAAAACCGATCAATTGCTTATTTGGTATCTTCTTGGATCTGCTGGTTTTCTAATAGAACAATTGTGTATAGATTTTTGGAGCAAACTTTAATTAGTTAACGTGATTACTTCTTCCTTTGTACTTGGATAATTCTGTTTTTGTTTTTTTCAGCCAATGGAACGCATCACTATCTTGTCATCTTATTACTATGGTAAGAATCTTTCAATTTTAATTTTCTTTTGTTGCTTGTTATTCAATTTAGCAAGTAGTAGTCTCACCTGATTTGGATTTTGTCCTTGTTCTTTTGAATAGTTGCTTTATAGTTTCTATAGAATTGTATATGTTCTGAATGTATTGTATGTCTAATGCAAATCACACAGAATGTATTTATAGCATAGTACAGAATCAATTATAATAAATACACCTAATACTTAGAAATCAATCATTCTAATTTCTCAGATGTAATGTTTAATTCTCTATAAATCTGTAACGGCTGATTACATTCTAATGGTTTTCCTTATTTTGATTTTGGTCCCTCAGTTGCCAATATGCAATTTGAAACATTAAGGACCAGATCTTTATGGAAATTAGGGACACAAATTTAATTTAGGGGCTGAAACCTAATGACAGGACCAAAATCCAACAAATTGAAACAAGGGACTGATATCCTAAAGAATAAATTATAGGGACTGAAACATAAAATTTGATAAACTACTGGGATTAAATGTTGTGGTGGTAACTTTATAAATATAACAAGATGTTATATCGTAAATTATTAATACTCGAAAAAAATGCATTGGAAGATGCCCATAATTTTTGTGATGCATCTCAGAGTTCACCCACTGATAAAAATTTAGAGTTAATTGACAAATACAAAAGCTGTTCTTGCTCTGAGTAGAAGTAGTCTTGCACCAAGCCCTCTTATTTTAGACCTGACAAGATGTTGTAAAGATTCTGGATTATGAATGGCAGAAAATGCCTAGTGTTAGGGGCTGGAAAGTATATGAGAGGAGAAGGTATAAGAGGGACCCAGCGGTAGAAGATGGGGGACGAACTGACCAAATGATGGGTAGCGGCAAGGAAGGTTCCTTGATACCGCAGCGGGAAATTAATTAGAGTAATCAAGACCATATCTTAGGACATTATTTGGTATAAGCTAAATCAAGTAAATAAGAATAAATATATTCGTATCAGATACCTATAGTAAATAGGATTATTTTATATTATTCAGTATATCTTGGGGGGAATCAATTAGTATAAATAAAGGAGGAGCCTAGGGTAAAAGGCATGCTTTTGATTTGTGAGATTATAAGAGAGGTTATGCTCTCAGGTGACTGACGGAGGTTATGCTTCCAGTTATTGGTTGTTTTCTTTGATTCAGTATTTTCCATTCAATAAAAGAGGTTTTATTCATTTACTTTCCATTATTTCTCTGTGAGGGTGTGTGAGGGAAGCACTCTAGTTACGTTCCATTCTCGGATACGTAACAATTGGTCCGACCTGCCGGATCGAAGGAAGGAGTGAACGGCCAGCCGGGTACTGATTGATGGAAGTAGTAGATACCATGGAGGGAAGAATGACTATGGTCAAAGGGAAAATAAAGGAAGTGGAGGCAACAGTGCAAAGTGGGTTCCAAGAACTGATGAAGATGATTGAAGGATTAAACCGACAGCGAGAGGGACACGCAGAACAGAGCCAAGCCTCTGTTCACGGCCCATTGAAGGACGACATGAGCGAGAAGGGTGATGGAGCGAACGATGGGGAAAGGAACGAACCGAACGGTAACGGCGTAGGCGGACCGAACGGTGTCGAAGGAGGAGGTCCGAACGGGAAGAGGAGCAATGGACCGGACGGTGTAGGACGACAGGAGGAACAATTAAATTGGAGAAAAAGGGTAGAGTTACCCGTTTTTGAAGGCTTTGATCCATTAAATTGGATCAATAGGGCGGATAAATTCTTTGAGTTGCAAGGGGTAACGGAGGAAGAAAAGTTACGTCTTGTCTACATCTGTATGGAAGGCAGTGCGGGGTTTTGGTTCAGGTTTTGGAGGGAGCAGACGGGAAACCGAACGTGGACAGGGCTAAAGGAGGCAATGGTATTGCGATTCGGAGGAAGGAGTCAGGGCCCAATCTACGAAAGATTGGCAGCTATTAAACAATCAGGATCAGTAGAAGACTACGTTCAAGAGTTCGAAATCTTGGTGGGACAGACCAAAGGGATTGCCAAGGAACCACTAATGGGGTATTTCATGGCCGGGTTGCGGAATGAAATTCGGAATCAAGTCTGACTCCTTGATCCACAGGAGCTAATGATAGCCATAAGGATGGCAAGGGATGTGGAGGAAATCCAAGGCGGTATGAAGACGGGCAGTGGGAGTATGAGCAGAACACAATCCTGGGGCAGACCGAACGGAACAGGAACACGATTAGAAAGCAGCCGTTTCAGCCAAACCCGTACGGGAATTGCAACAGGGAACCGAACGGGGTCCACGGAGAATGGGGGAACTAGAGGAAGGGAAGGAGCGCACTGGAACGGGATAGACCGAATTTACCACATGCGGAATATCTGAAAAGAAGGGAAGAAGGGAGATGCTTCAAGTGTGGGGGACCGTTCGGTCCAGGCCACCAATGCCCCGAACGGAGTCTGCGGATGACAATATTAGCCGAAGATGAGGAGGACGAGGACGAGGAGGAAGTGGCGACCGAACTTGACCATATACAAATGGAGTTGTCAGCCTTCTCAGCTGGGGGCCTAACCCAACCCAGAACGATGAAGCTACATGGACAGATAGGAGGAAAACAGGTGTTGATCTTGATTGATAGTGGAGCCAGCCACAATTTCATAAGCAACGAATTGGTGAAGGCGTTAGGGCTAGCCGTGGAAGATACTCCTCCTTATTCGGTGAGTCTAGGAGATGGACAGAAGAAGAAGACTAGAGGACGTTGTGAAGGGGTGGCCATAGATGTGGGGAAAACGAAAATTACCGAACGGTTCCATTTGTTCGAGCTAGGAGGGGTTGATGTGATATTAGGAGTGGAGTGGCTCGCCAAGCTGGGAGAAGTAACGTTGAACTGGAGGGATTTGACAATGGTGTTTGGTCAAGAAGGAAAGAAGACGACCATAAAAGGAGACCCCACTTTAGATCGGAGAGTGGTTGAACCAGAAACGTTGTTTAAAATGAAGGAAGTGGAAGCATGGATGTTAGTGTGGGAGCTAGGGTGGACAAGGAAGAGTGAGGAAGAAAAACCGTTCGGTCATAAGCTGACTGAGAAGCAGAATCAGGCCATGGATTAGATCCTAAAGCAGTACGAGGGGGTATTTCACGAAATCAGAGGGTTGCCACCGGACAGAGGCATGGTTCATCAAATACCATTGAAAGAGGGGATGGATCCCGTGAATGTAAGGCCATACCGTTATCCACATATGATGAAAGGCGAGATAGAAAAACAGGTGTCTGAGATGTTGAAGACCGGAGTCATAAGGCCAAGCACGAGTCCATACTCTAGTCCTGTGATACTAGTAAAGAAGAAGGATGGCAGCTGGAGGTTTTGTGTAGATTATAGAGCCCTTAACCGAGCAACAGTACCTGATAAGTTTCCTATCCCACTGATAGAAGAACTGTTAGATGAATTAAAAGGGGCCAAGTATTTTTCAAAGGTGGATTTGAAGTCAGGCTACCACCAGATTCGGATGGGAGAAAGGGACATAGAAAAAACGGCCTTTCGGACACACCAGGGTCATTATGAGTTCATGGTGATGCCGTTCGGACTCACCAACGCACCAGCCACATTCCAGAGTGCGATGAACAATCTGATGCAATCTTACCTGAGGAAATTCGTACTCGTATTTTTTGATGATATTCTGGTCTATAGCAGGTCATGGGAGGAACACTTGGGGCATGTCGCGCTGGTACTGAGAAGACTCAAGGAGAACCACTGGGTGGCCAATAAGAAGAAGTGTGAGTTTGGCAAGGTCCAAATAGGATATTTGGGTCATCAGATATCGGAGAAGGGAGTTGAGATGGACCCAGACAAAGTAAGAGCTGTGATGGATTAGGAAAAACCTCTTTTATTGAATGGAAAATACTGAATCAAAGAAAACAACCAATAACTGGGAGCATAACCACCGTCAGTTACCTGAGAGCATAACCTCTCTTACAAAACTCACAATCCAAAATCATGCCTTTAACCCTAGGCTTCCCCCTTTATTTATAATAATTAATCCCCTCCAAAAATGTACTGAATATTAGAAAATAATCCTATTTACTATATTTAACTTATACTGAATAATATATTAAGATCTACCGAATAATATATTACGATATGATCTAGTTACTCTAATTATGCTTTGCTGAATATCTTCAATCTGAATATCTCTTTTGTTACTTTAATTAGATTCCCGCTTCTACTGTCCGGTTCCCGCTTGTACTGTTAGGTTCCAGCTTCTACCGTTCGGTTCCCGCTTGAACCGTTCGGTCCCTCTACCGTTCGGTCCTTTTTATATCTTTTCCTCTCATATACTTTCCAGCCCCTAACATTACCCACCGCCTGATGATCAACCTTGTCCTCAAGGTTGAAGTCTGGATATTGATCTCTAATAGTCAGGGCGTCTTCCCAGGTTGCACCGTCCGTCCCTCCCTCTTGCCACTCTATTAACACTTGGTGTACCACGTCCTCCCCTTATTGTATCTGTCTTCTATCCAAAATTCTGATCGGCCAAAAGGAGGGTCCCTCCATTTGCAAATCTCCCGGTAACTCCTTCTCCACACTTCTTTCCCCCACTGCCTTCTTCAATTGAGATACATGGAAAACTGGATGTATCCGTGCGGTCTCTGGTAGTTGAAGCTTAAAGGCCACTTCCCCAATCTTCTGTATGACTTGGTACGGTCCAAAATACCGTGCGGCTAGTTTAGGATGCAATCTGGACGGCATTGATGACTGTTTGTGCGGTCTGATCTTTAGGTACACCCAATCACCCACTTCCACATCTGCCGGTCTCCTTCTTTTATCGGCCTGTTTCACCATTAGTTCCTGGGCCCTTGCTAGATGAAACTTCAGCTGTTTTAGTGCTTCGTCCCTTGTCTGCAACTCCTGGCCTACTGCTTCCACTAAGGTCTCCCCCGGTATAAACCTATGCAGAGAAGGGGGGGACCGTCCATACACTGCTTCAAACGGTGTGCATCTTGCTGCCTCTTGGTAGCTGGTATTGTACCAATATTCTGCCCAGGGTAGGACGACACTCCATCCCTTTGGTTGTTCTGAGCAGAAGCACCTCAGATAACCCTCCAATACTCTGTTTACGACCTCGGTCTGCCCATCTGATTCAGGATGATAGGCTGTGCTCATTTTCAGCTGAGTATCCTGCAGTTTAAAAAGCTCCTTCCAAACAATACTCAGAAACAGTGGATCCCGGTCGCTGACAATAGATATTGGTACCCCATGCAGTCGGACAACCTCTTTCACAAATACTTCAGCTATGGTACGAGCAGAATAGGGGTGTTTCAGTGGTATGAAATGGCCATATTTACTGAGTCGGTCCACTACTACCAAAACAGCGTCATACCCGTGGGATTTAGGCAACTTCACTATAAAATCCATACTTATTTCTTCCCAAATGGCGTTCGGTATGGGCAAAGGCTGCAACAACCCTTGTGGAGATGATGACAGATATTTATGTGGTTGGCATACCAGGCAGCTTGCTACGAAGTCGGTCACTGCTTTCTTCATCCCGATCCAATAAAGTGATTGTGCTACCTTGCGATACGTCCTATAAACCCCTGAATGCCCTCCGGTCTGAGTTGTGTGAAACTCTGCTATCAGCTTAGGCACCCAGGTTGAGTGCGCTGAAATCACAAGCCTCCCCTTATAGTGTAGTCGATCGTTCTCCATAGTAAACGAGGGATGTGAGTTGGGGTCCTTTCTCAGGTCTTCTATCACTTTTTTTAGCGTCTCATCCTTCTCAACTTCCTCTAGGATCTCCCCAAAGTCTTGCCAGAACGGTCGGGCCACCATTCCCAATTCCCGTGTCTCCTCCGTGTCTTCTTCCTCCTTTCGGGATAGGGCGTCTGCTACCCTATAGGTGATTCCCGACTTATAAACAATCTCAAAATCATACCCTAGGAGTTTCGCAATCCAATTCTGCTGGTTTTGGGTGGTGATGCGTTGCTCCAAAAGGTATCTCAGGCTTCTCTGATCCGTGTGAACCACAAACTTTTGTCCTAACAGATAATGTCGCCAGTGTTGTATGGCTAGGACCAATGCCATCAGTTCTTTCTCATAAACCGACTTACTCAGTGATCTCTCCGACAATGCCTTGCTGAAAAAAGCAATGGGTCTCCTTCCTTGTGTGAGAACCGCCCCTATTCCTCTCCCGGAAGCATCGCACTCGATATGGAAGAGTTGGTTAAAGTCAGGCAGAACCAGTACTGGGGCAGTGGTGACGACCCTCTTTAAACTAGCCATGGCTTCCTCCGCCTGTTTCGTCCACGTGAATTGCCCTTTCTTTAGAAGGTCGGTCAGTGGTTTGACAATTTTCCCATAGTCCTTTACAAACCGCCTATAGTAACCTGTCAGACCCAGGAACCCTCTCAAAGCCTTCACCGTCTTGGGCTTCTCCTAATCCATCACAGCTCTTACTTTGTCTGGGTCCATCTCAACTCCCTTCTCCGATATCTGATGACCCAAGTATCCTATTTAGACCTTGCCAAACTCACACTTCTTCTTATTGGCCACCCAGTGGTTCTCCTTGAGTCTTCTCAGTACCAGCGCGACATGCCCCAAGTGTTCCTCCCATGACCTGCTATAGACCAGAATATCATCAAAAAATACGAGTACGAATTTCCTCAGGTAAGATTGCATCAGATTGTTCATCGCACTCTGGAATGTGGCTGGTGCGTTGGTGAGTCCGAACGGCATCACCATGAACTCATAATGACCCTGGTGTGTCCGAAAGGCCGTCTTTTCTATGTCTCTTTCTCCCATCCGAATCTGGTGGTAGCCTGACTTCAAATCCACCTTTGAAAAATACTTGGCCCCTTTTAATTCATCCAACAGTTCTTCTATCAGTGGGATAGGAAACTTATCAGGTACTGTTGCTCGGTTAAGGGCTCTATAATCTACACAGAATCTCCAGCTGCCATCCTTCTTCTTTACTAGTATCACAGGACTAGAGTATGGACTCATGCTTGGCCTTATGACTCCGGTCTTCAACATCTCAGACACCTGCTTTTCTATCTCGCCTTTCATCATATGTGGATAACGGTATGGCCTTACATTCACGGGATCCGTCCCCTCTTTCAATGGTATTTGATGAACCATGCCTCTGTCCGGTGGCAACCCTCTGATTTCTTGAAAAACCCCTTCGTACTGTTTTAGGATCTGATCCATGGCCTGTTTCTGCTTCTCGGTCAGCTTATGACCAAACGGTTTTTCTTCCTCACTCTTCTTTGTCCACCCGAGCTCCCATACTATCATCCATGCTTCCACTTCCTTCATTTTGAACAACGTTTCTGGTTCAACCACTCTCCGATCTAAAGTGGGGTCTCCTTTTATGGTCGTCTTCTTTCCTTCTTGCCCAAACACCATTGTCAAATCCCTCCAGTTTAACGTTACTTCTCCCAGCTTGGCGAGCCATTCCACTCCTAATATCACATCAACCCCTCCTAGTTCGAACAAATGGAACCGTTTGGTAATTTTCGTTTTTCCCACCTCTATGGTCACCCCTTCACAACGTCCTCGAGTCTTCTTCTGTTCGTCTCCTAAACTCACCGAATAAGGAGGAGTGTCTTCTACGGCTAGCCCTAGCGCCCTCACCAGTTCGTTGCTTATGAAATTATGGCTGGCACCACTATCAATCAAGATCAGCACCTGTTTTCCTCCTATCTGTCCATGTAACTTCATCGTTCGGGGTTGGGTTAGGCCCCCAGCTGAGAAGGCTGACAACTCCATTTGTATATGGTCGAGTTCGGTCGCCCCTTCCTCTTCGTCCTCGTCTTCCTCATCTTCGGCTAATATGGTCATCCGCAGACTGCGTTCGGGGCATTGATGGCCTGGTCCGAACGGTCCCCCACACTTGAAGCATCTCCCCTCTTCCCTTCTTTTCAAATATTCCGCGTGCGGTAAATTCCGTACGTTTCTTTCCCTGTTGCTGGCGGTTCGGTCGTTCCTGGGCGCTCCTTCTTTTCCTCCAGTCCCCCCTTCTCCGTGGGCCCCGTTCGGTTCCCTGTTGCAATTCCCGTACGGGTTTGGCTGGAACGGCTGCTTTCTATTCGTGTTCCTGTTCCGTTCGGTCTGCCCCAGGATTGTGTTCTGCTCGTACTCCCACTGCTCGTCTTCATACCGCCTTGGATTTCCTCCACATCCCTTGCCATCCTTATGGCTATCATTAGCTCCTGTGGATCAAGGAGTCGGACTTGATTCCGAATTTCATTCCTAAACCCGGCCATGAAATACCCCATTAGTGGTTCCTTGGCAATCCCTTTGGTCTGTCCCACCAAGATTTCGAATTCTTGAACGTAGTCTTCTACTGATCCGGATTGTTTAATAGCTGCCAATCTTTCGTAGATTGGGCCCTGGCTCCTTCCTCCGAATCGCAATACCATTGCCTCCTTTAGCCCTGTCCACGTTCGGTTTCCCGTCTGCTCCCTCCAAAACCTGAACCAAAACCTCGCACTGCCTTCCATACTGATGTAGGCAAGTCGTAACTTCTCTTCCTCCGTTACCCCTTGCAACTCAAAGAATTTTTCCGTTGATCCAATTTAGTGGATCAAAGCCTTCAAAAACGGGTAATTCTACCCTCTTCCTCCAATTTGATTGTTCCTCCGGTCGTCCTACACCGTCCGGGCCATTGCTACTCTTTCCGTTCGGACCTCCTCCTTCGACACCGTTCGGTCCGCCTACGACGTTACCGTTCGGTTCGTTCCTCTCCCCATCGTTCGCTCCATCACCCTTCTCGCTCATGTTATCCTTCAATGAGCCTTGAACCGAGGATTGGCTCTGTTCTGCGTGTCCCTCTCGCTGTCGGTTTAATCCTTCAATCATCTTCATCAATTCTTGGAACCCACTTTGCACTGTTGCCTCCACTTCTTTTAATTTCCCTTTGACCATAGTCATTCTTCCCTCCATGGTCTCTACTATTTCCATCAATCAGTACCCGCTGGCCGTTCGCTCCTCCCTTCGATCCGGCAGTTCGGACCAATTGTTACGTATCCAAGAATGGAACGTAACTAGAGTGCTTCCCTCACACACCCTCACAGAGAAATAATGGAAAACAAATGAATAAAAACCTCTTTTATTGAATGGAAAATACTGAATCAAAGAAAACAACCAATAACTGGGAGCATAACCTCCGTCAGTTACCTGAGAGCATAACCTCTCTTACAAAACTCACAATCCAAAAGCATGCCTTTAACCCTAGGCTTCCCCTTTATTTATACTAATTAATCCCCTCCAAAAATGTACTGAATATTAGAAAATAATCTTATTTACTATATTTAACTTATACTGAATAATATATTAAGATCTACCGAATAATATATTACGATATGATCTAGTTACTCTAATTATGCTTTGCTGAATATCTTCTCTCTGAATATCTCTTTTGTTACTTTAATTAGATTCCCGCTTCTACCGTCCGGTTCCCGCTTGTACTGTTAGGTTCCAGCTTCTACCGTTCGGTTCCCGCTTGAACCGTTCGGTCCCTCTACCGTTCGGTCCCTCTTATATCTTTTCCTCTCATATACTTTCCAGCCCCTAACAGAGTACAAGATTCCTACCATTGAAACCAACTCAAGCTCTTCCCTCCATAGTCACCTCAGAAACCCCCTTGATTTCAAATTACTCTTCCATGGGATGTGATTGACCCATCCAAAGTTGACATCCCATGAATAAAAAGCTCGAGTTTAGAGGTAAGGCTTCCTTTTGTTCCTCAACAAAAAGGTACATTGTTCGCAAAAATAATAGTTTAGATCATTTTATGTATGTCCCTGGAAAGCTCATCCTAAGTTAAATTAAAATAGACTCATGGCTGAACCCTGATGTAATCATATCCTATAAGAATGTCCAGTTTCGCTTGCTTGATTTCCCATGCTAGTTAGTTACCCTATCAAGATTACTATTAGGCTACATTGCAGATTTTGGATGGAAAGGCAATTCCAAGTTCTATCTAGTACTTAATAGTTGTGTTGTATTCGATTCTCTTTCCCACTAAATCTTGCTGTCTGTACTTTCTATTAGACAAAGAGACAGAAAATTGTCAGCAAGACAGATCAGTTTTGAAGCTCAGACTGGCTGCCTCAGCTGTTGAAGTTGAACGACAGGTAAAATAATAAACGTTATCAGAATCAAGACCATAATGTTTGTTCCACTTGTTAAGATATCTTTCATATGTCATTTTGCAGAGGATGAAATGCTTCCCCTGATAGTTTCAAGTTTGCCATTAAATTGGATTGAACATTAGACTGGTGCATTCTCATTTTATATAATGTCCTAGTAGTGTATCAAGATACTGCTTTTTTATTTTTTGTACGAGAAATTGTTCCAACTATGCACAAGCATGAATTCAGACAGTGTCTGGCTCAAGAGCTTGATTCTATACTCGTTCCATATCCAAATGCCGTTTCCTGAATGCTCAAAATTTCACCTTTGAAAAAAATTGTTCTGGGCCTTGAGATTTTGATATAATGAAAACAATCAGGGTTAAAGGTCTGTTTGATTTAGGTTTTAATATAAATAGTTTTCATACATGTTTTCAACATTGTGTTTTCTCATATTTCAACATATATGATACTTTTATCACTGACATCAATACGTTTGAATATGTTTAAAATCTGCATTTACATCGTATCAATAACTAAAAGAAACAGATGTGATATCAGATACTATAGGCATACAAGTCAATAAGTGTAGCGATTTTAGAATCTAAAACCACAAGTAATTACGCATAACAACTTTGAAATGCACAATACAGATAATAACTTTAAAATGCACAATACGTATATAACAACATTAAAATTAGAACAGTTTTGAAGAATACACTTTCTGATTTTCATTAGATTGACAGAATACAAGACATCAGACAGAATACGCTTGGATAAGTGAAAAGTCACTTTTAATTTTCTATTGAATGCTGTTATTTAAAATAATGCAGCCATGAAAACTATTTGAAGCAATGTCTGAGTCCAATTTTTTATTGTTCTGAAAATTATTTGAAGCAGTGGAATGTGGAAAACTATTTGAGCGCATCATGTATTCACTTTATTTTTGTAAGTGTTTATGTAAGTGAAAATAAGATGTAATGCTCTTTGTTTCTTATGTTTATCTCCTTTCTAAGGTGTTTTGTTTATAAACTTTTCTTTTCATTCTTTCACATTATTTTTCCTATTGTTTATTTTATTTATTTTTATACAGATGTAATATTTTATTTACAATAACTT
Organism: Vigna mungo; assembly: GCA_036885675.1. Taxonomy (NCBI): domain Eukaryota; kingdom Viridiplantae; phylum Streptophyta; class Magnoliopsida; order Fabales; family Fabaceae; genus Vigna; species Vigna mungo. The sequence continues at coordinate 35,692,767 of CP144696.1, read as the reverse complement.
ATTTACATTAGAAATATAGAATTATAAAATTATACAATTACATGTAGTAAGGCAACATAGTAAAATAATAAGCACATAATTTAGTTAACATCATTTAATTAATACAAAATCTAGAAACAGTTAGTCAACTAAAAAATTTTAAAATTTTTAAGATTCAATAACTATATTAATTTAATAGAAATTCAATTGAATGTTTATTATATTAGGAAATCAAAATTAATTCAGCCAATTCAGAATTTGCATATATTGCTTTATCATCACACTGTCAACATGCAATACATTTTTAAAATTATTTAATACTGGTTTTAACTCAGATAGACTAGTTTAATATGCACATACTCGCCTTATATTTCCTATATATGAAAGTAATAATTAGAATTTAATGGAAATATATGTTTTAACTAATCATTTTATGAGACACTACTTATTTTTTATGATGCAACAAAATTTAAAAGTATATTTATTATTTTATAAATATTTTGATTGTTATATTTATTTTAGCATGTTATATAGTTTTTTAACTACGAATTTTTTGTTTAAAATTACAGCTTTTAAGTTGTAAGTTTTCTTAACTATTTGTAATTATCCATAAAATCTATAACAATTAACAAATGAGATTCATTTTTATCTGTTTTTATTACACATATATATTACCGTTTTATCCTTAATATTTTGGTAACTGTTTTTTTATCTGTAATTTATAAGAATTGATAAGTAAATATATTAAAATATAATATATAATTATTCAATAAATTTTAATTCAATTTATTAAATATTTGATATAAAAATGAACTTATGGAACGATCAAAATCATATCATTATCATCTTCTATCTTATTTGCATTATCAACTCGTCCTATTAAGAAAAGTTTAAAAAAACACTTATTAGTTTCGCTTCAAATTATTCATTAAAATTGTATTGTGTCCATGTTTCAAAGTATATATCAATTTTGACCTTATTTTATAAAAGAATGTAAAATATCCTTGGTAGCATTAGACTTCGTTTGTAACGTCCCGGCAAAACTTCCCAAAAGATCACCCATCCCAGAATTAATCTAGGCTAAGCACGCTTAACCATGGAATTCTTATGGGATAGGCTACCGAAAAGCAAATGCATTTGGTGATATGAGTAGCCAAATCAATTCCTTTAAGCTATCCTTCAACTGTATAGTTCCATACCTATACAGTTTCCAGATCTCTCTCATTCCGGTGTTCGATTCATCCATGTGCCCCTTCCACTCGAAGCCTGCCAGGAGCCGCTCACTCCCCGCCCTCGTCAGTGCCCGGGCGTCACAGCGTTAACTTTGAACTGATTGTAATTTTTTTTTATGTTTTAAAATCATTAAATCCACGTGGCTATGGTTTCTTTTTCCTTCTAATCAATGATCACATTTTTTCCTGAAGTCCTTATGAAATGCAAACATTTTACAACATTTTACCCCAATCGTTAAGTTATTGAGACGGCGTTAACTTTGAACTGAACTGTAATTCTTTTATGTTTTAAAATCATTAAATCCACGTGGCTATGATATTTCTTTTTCCTTCCAATCACTGATCACAGTTCACTCATTCCTCCACCCTCAAACCCCATAACTCCCACCTTTTCTTCCTCTCAAACTAAAAAATGTCGTCGTTGTCGACATTCAAAAATTATGACCCAATTGAGACAGTTCAAAACTTGAGGACCGAACTGATATTTTCACATAAACATAAGGACCAAGGGAGGGATTAAGCCTAAAATAAAAAATTCATCTCAGCATCAATTAACGCCGTTTGAGACAACTTAACGGTTAGAGTAAAATGCGTGCATTTTTACAAAAATTATGACCCAATTGAGACATTTCAAAATTTGAGAATCAAACTGAGATTTACACACAAATATGAGGACCAATAAAAGGATTAAACCTAAAATATAATAGAAACTTTCTAAATTTTTTAAGAATCTCAAGGAATTATCAATAAATAAATAAATCAGGATTTTAAAAGAAAAAAAAAAGGGAAAAAAGAGGATGAGAGATCGACTAGGTGGAGAAGAATGAAAATATATGAAAGTGGATTTTTCAGATAAAACATAAACCTGTTTTATAAATGGAGGAGGGATAGTGGCCTCGTATAAAAACAAGACTACACCTGGACAACGTTCACCTTACCTTGCAGAAGGTACGACACCTTGTGGTTAAAGATAGGTAAAGGCGGTGAGGATCTTAATATATATATATATATATATATATATATATATATATATATATATATATATATTCTCTATTTTACAAACAACGCGGAGCTATAAAAATTTATTTAAAATCAAAATCAAGCTCCCCAAATTATTAGCATTTTTATATTTCCTAGAGTTTTTTTCTTGTTCTTTTAACAACCATTTTTTTTAAAACGTTCTCTATTATTAGTATTGGAAGTCGTATTTGTAGTTTCATTTCTGAGTTAATGATTATCTTTTGTAATTTTATTTAGTAGTGTGTTGAAAGCATCGTCTTCCAATAGACGTTTTTTAGATAATGTTTGAATTTTCTTAAATAAAAGAAGAATTTTAATTAAAAAAAGTAACTATAATCCTGTAGTTCTTTTATCCTTTTTCCCCGAAGGCAAAAAAGACCTATTAAGGATGGGGGCAATTATTAAAGAAAAACTTCCACCTTCAAAAACAATGGATTGGAGTTCATTGAGACGAACAACATAGTACATCTCAACTTCAATTTCTATTTTATTGTCGTTCGGTTGTTTATATGTACAAAATAATGAAAACAAGAAAAACTATTTATTTCTCTTCAGGGAATCACTTAATAGTTGTATGAAAATGTACGGACACAGCCTAATTCCATCCAATAAAACATTAGATAAAAACTGCTTTAATATTCTTCAATCAAAATTAAATCCTTTTTAGTGACATAATAACATATTAATATTTAATGGAATATCTGTTCTGTATATACAAATTATAAAAATAAAATTTTAAAATCTATACGATAAATTAATGTGTTATGATAAAATGTTGGTGTTATGTCAAACTATTTATACCATAAACAAGTTTCTACCTTCCAGATCCATCATTTTTAATTTCTTTTAGAGAACTCATAATCAATATTATTACTGATTAAAAATATATAGTTATTTCATATATAGTTTGTTTACGTGTAAAAAGTAGATTGTTAATTAAGAGAAGATTACTCGCATTATATTAGTTGGAAGTTCTATGGATTTAAAATAAAGTTAATTTGTAATATATAATTAAATATAATCTTTATAAGTTGGTTTTGTAAGTTGAATATAAATTTTATAAATTAGATGTAAATTTTATAAGTTGATTTTGTAAGATTGAATTAGATTTAAAATTTATTTCTTAACATCATATCATAATCATAGTTAAAATCTACATATCATTTAGATATATTATTTTATTTACTATAAGACTAAATGTGTTTTACATCCATTATCTCACTTTACAAATTAGTTTTATAAGATTGAATTATTTTTAAAATCCATTCTTAACATGCAATTAATAAAAAATAAACTTTAATAAGATTAAATATTGAAACTATACTTAATTTTAAAATATTATTTTAACTCCTGAAATAGGTCTATGAAGTCATATTTAGGTAATGAATGTTGCGGTGTGGTAGAGAAATGGGAAGCAAAACACAAAAAGTTGTGAGGTATGAATTGTATTGCACACATTACTGCGACTGAACTTGCACTGATAGGCATTGGGTCCATCATTCATCTCGTGTTACACCTCTTCTACTATTCTAACCTTATTTATTTATTTATTTATTTTATTTTTAAGTTTTCTCACTTTCCTTGCTTTTTCTTTCACCATAATAATGGTTTACGACATTAGATTAATTTCATTTTAAATTATGTATTTTTTTTAAAATTTTAAGTTAATTAAGTTTTTTAAGTAAGGTAACAAGTATGAACACATGCATATTTCTTGATATATTAAATGGCACCTGTATCTTCTAGTTTAGAAAACAAACACTTATTTTTCTTATACTTTTAGTAAAATGAAAGTTCACAGATTTTAATTTTCTTGGATATTTATGTATACACCTTTCTCATGTTTTGAATAAATATCAATTATTCTTCTTATTTTATTGATGATAATATTTACTTTTCTTACGTGAAGCTTACCTGTTATTCTTTGTTGATAAAAACTGTTATTTTGTTTGCAGAAAAGTCTTCAGTTTATGTATTTTAAAACATTAATTTTAATTTTCATAATTTTTATGTAAATTTTAGTGAATATGATATTTTGAAATAAATTAAAGGAAATATGTTTTGTTTTATTGAAAATATATACAGGTGACATTTATTAGAAATATGAGAGAAGTAAATATTTGTTTGGGAGTTAAAAGAAGTTTGAATATCATTTTATTAAAATTATAAAAATATGAATGTTTATTTTAAAATTAGTGAAGATGCGAACCATATTTAATATGATTTGACTAACTTGTCTTAAAAGTTTTCTTACGTTAACCAATTTGAAATTATTCCAAGATAAAATTTTAAGTAATTTTTACTAAGGTTAACTGCAAATATGCATTTTAAATTTTCTTTTCTGGTTAAATACTTCATCAATTAAATGAATATATTTCTATAAACATTTTTTTTTATCTCAAAACGCAGTAATCAAAATATAAAATTTGTCCAAAAAAAATACAATAAAGTCTCACTTGTCTATATTCAAATCCTAGTTAATCTTACTTTCTATATGATCCGTACTATTATATTAAATTTCATTTACTCTTTACGTTTTAACTTTGAACTTATTTATATCAAATGCAAACTTCCAAATCTTTAGATAGGAAAATGTGAAAGCTTTAAAAATTAAAATTTGTAAGAGGGATCAAATTTGCGTAGTCTTTAAAAATGAGGAGATTAATTCACTAAAAGTCTACAAAAAGATTGAAATCGTACATAATCTCACTAAAATAAGGTTTACATAAGATTTTAATAAAATAGATTTTTGGAATTTTTTAGTTTTTTAAAATTGAAAACATTTAACTTTATTCTTAGTATTATATTAAACTAGTTAATTATTTGTGTTTTGTATAAATCTGATTCAACAAATATACTAAGTAGCATGATCTAATTAGATTCATTCAACATTATTGATTTAAAAATGGTTAAACAATATTCTAAGAGATATTTGTTCATATAATTATTATATATTAACAGAATATGTGACTAAATCTCGATAATTTGATTACGTTATAATATCCTTTAATATCATATATTAATAAAATATATGATTAGTCAGGTAAAATATGAGATTATTATTATTATTATTATTATATTATTATTATTATTATGCTAATTTAGCATATAAATAGTAAGTTATTATATTTTATTGGTATTATTTTAATATTATCAATTTTTACAACAAATCTTATATAAGGTTAAAAAATCCTATAAATACACATAGTATTATATAAGGAACACGATAGCTGAAGCGAAAAATTCACTGCTAAAAAAATGTAAGGAATTTGGCCATGTTATAGAATGTTGTGGTGTTGGTACTACATAAGAATGTGGTGCTGAAATATCAATAACTATGCCAAGTAGTTCAAAATATGAGATGCATAAAAGCAATATATTGAAAGCTGCAATTCAATTTACTTTATGGAAAAGGTCTAACGATGCCTCCAAGTTAAAGCATATCCATAACAATGATTGAGGCCATACCCAAGCAACTCCACCAGGTTGAATCGCCTCTCTCCCTCTCTCTCTTGAGAATCTCCCTTTTTCGGACTTAACATTTTCCAACAAAGAGACAATAGCTTGGCTCTTGAAAGCTTAATACTATAACTCAAGACGAATATTTGATGAAACTCGCAAGGATGATAACTTACAAATCGATCTCAACCACAACGACTGTAAAATCCTTAATGCATGAGAATGCTGATAGATCAACCTTGTACGTAAGGTACAAGAAGAAACTCAAGTGAAAGAGGATGAAGTCCAAGTATTATGGCTAAGGATATTTCATCAAATCAAAAATAAATTTATGAGGAAAATTGTATGAAAAGGTTTGGGAAAAACTCTGTCTAGGAAAGACATGGTTCTTAAGTTTGTCAATTGTGACTCACCTCTCTTTCTTGGGAGTCTACTTAGCAAACTTTAAACAATATTTCCATCAAGAAAACATCGAAATCACCCTCACAGGAAAAAGGGAGTCACATACTACTAGAGCTTGACAAGACAAGAATTTGATAAAGACATAACAAAGAAAATCTTTAAGCTAATTTGAATCTCATTCACAAAGTCCACAAAGAAGCTCGTGTAAGAGAAACAACGACGAAACAAAAAGTTGCATGATAATACAACACTTGAGTAAAAGAACCAGAAACTTGGTGAAATGGAGAAAGAAAGATCCCTCAAACGGGAATAAACCAATAAGCAATGATCAAACTTTGCCTGAGTAGTGGAGCCTCAAACAACCACCCCAAGAAGTAATAGTCTTGATCTCCAAAATGTCCAGATCAGTAGAGTGGACTATAGGAAGAGTCTCAGAGGTTGAAGAGATATCACACACCACCTCACCAAGATAAAATGATGATTGAGTTTCAAGAAAGAACAATATAGAAGCTAAACCTAGTCTGGAGAAAGTTGGGTTACGCTCAAACTTTAAGTAAAAAGAAAACTTGCACCCAACTGGGACAAACCGTATTACATTATGAAATCCTTCCAGAACAAAGCCTACAAGCTAGAAAAACTTAATGGAAAGCCAATTACCAATGTCACCTCCAAACAAACCTCAAGATGAAATAAGTATGAGAACAAAGGTCCACTAATAGAATTCCTAAGGCAACACAAAGGCAAACATCCAAAAAACTACAATCACCTAAAGAACTTATGACATTTTTGTTTCTACCATCCTAAGATCATTTTTGTTTAAGTTAATTTGCCAACTTACTTCATTTTTGTTTCCATTATGCTTTTAATAATTTCTTTCCCCTCTTTCTATAAGCATGTAAAAGACACGTCAATTGAAAATTATAATATCAATTTCAGCACATAAAATGTTAGATGAAATAAGCAACCACTGAACAAAGAAATCAACAGTTTAGTTTGTTGGCTTTATATTACTTTCATCTTCTAATTTGTGGCCTATTTGAAAATATTTTTTTCTTTTACATAAATAATGCCTATGCTGCTCCATTTTAATAGCTAACACACCAATATGATCATCATCATATGGCATAATTTTATCTTGTGAATGTGTGAAATTTCAGGTACAAGTAGATCATTGTTGTTAGGATCCTTCAAAATTAACCATTTGACTAAAGGACCTTGTTGGATGTCCTACATCGATAAGAGATAAGGTCAATGAGTATCTAAGTGGGTGAAAACCCTACCTTGTCGAAAAAACAATCGATATCAGTTATAGAGTCGCGTAGCGGAATAAAAATAAAATTAGTGGAAAACGTGTTCGGTCACAAGTTAAATTAAAATAATCAGTTTTAAAAGTAATTTTTCTAAGTGAAAATTTATCGAACAGTTGCAGTGCATAAAAACATTAAAGAGTGTAGGGAGTAGAAAAATGACACACTGGATTTTTATACTGGTTCGATTCAAAAGAATCAACATCCAGTTGTTGATCACTATAAAAAGTGATTAAGTTTTCACTAAAAAAACAGTTTACAGATTACAATATAAGTGAATGAAAATAAGATAATAGAATCGTCCTTCGACGAACGAACCGGAAGGGTGCTTCCTTTGACAGACGAACCGGAAGCGGGCAATATGCACTTTCCTTCGACAAACGAACCGGAACAGTGCAAATTAAATCTTCCTTCGACAAACGAACTGGAAGATGACCACCTTGCCAACTCGAAAAGAACCGCTCCGACCTTCGACACACGAAACGCGAGCTTCTCCTATTCACAAGACCAGGCAAAGCACTTGAGCTAGCTTTTTAGAACTTTATCAGACAAACTGTATTCTTAAAAAGCTCAGTGTTACTCTCTAAGAGTTTAAGACAACTATTTATAGCTAACTGGTCTAAAAATGAAAAGACTCTTTACAATTGCGAGTAATAATCGATTATTGTAAGTTATAATCAATTATTCAATTCTGTTACATGTTTTTCAAAATAATGATAATTGATTATTTTGAGGGATAATCGATTATTACAGAGACTTTGGCAGTTCTCATCAGAACTAGTGATAATCGATTATTTGGAGTAATAATCAATTATTCTAGAGCAACATGGTTTTTCAGAAAGGCTCAGGATAATCGATTATAGCTTCTAATAATTGATTAAATACGTAACAGTTCTAGAGATACAAAATTTCTAAGTTTTACATACTCAAATACATTCCTAATACATTTGTAAACTACTAAGATGCTTTTAAAACAAATATATCAGTCCTCTCTAAGTCTATTGTCTTGTAACATCATCAAAATCAATTGTCTTCAATTTTACCAATGCTCCTCATTGGTAACAATCTCCCCCTTTTTAATGATGATAAAAAATATTTGTTTAAAAGCAACTTTGGCTAATCTGCAAAAATACAAGCTGATAGACAACAAAAAAGTTAGCAGTAACTACACTACTTTTCCCCCTTTTTGATCATAAGCAAAAAGATCTAAGTGAAAGCTCCCCCTAAATATGATCTCCCCCTCAATTAAGCAATGTATGCATTTAAAATAAGAGATCATTTTATTCATGAAAGGAAAGAGTACATCGACCATCATAAAGTAGAATATAAAAATGCAGAAACATAACATAGAGTTGAAAACAAACAAACAATCAAAGCACACTAACAAGGAGTCTTAAGACTAAAATTCAGGGCTTGGTGATCGTTTAGGAGGTTGGAGATTTAAGTGATTTTCAATGTTTCTGAGGCGAACATCAATTTCATGAAATTGATCAACCACGTAATCTTCATGACCTTGCTGCCACTCATAAATTTGATCAAAGTGAGCTTTTTTTGGGCAAGACTCATATCCTCTAGTTGTTTAGACAAGTTAGCAAAATGTTCTTCCATGGTGAGTGTGGAGGATGAAAGCATGTGAGAAGGACCCACATCCGAAGGAGCACCTGCTCACATTGGTTCTGCCATGTGAGCATCCATATCTTCATCATCATCTTGATGATCATCATCTTTATGAAGGATTACTCGACCACAAGCTATGAATCCCATTTGGCGACAAATTGTTTCACCAATCTCTGTGCCAATGGCTTGAATGACTTGGACGTGTTCCCCTTCCACACTTACTCCTTTGTACTCCAAAATTCTAGAAATAAGAAGAGCATAAGAGAAATGATAGGAGTTATATTTCTTGGCCTTCAGCATGGTGTCAGCAATGAGTGCAGGCCAATCAATATGTATGTAATTTAAAATCCCATACAGAAGTAGAAGATCTTGCTCAGAACATTGAGCATGGTTGGTGGCTTGAGGATATAAAATCCACACGATCAAATAGTGAATCAGCCGTTCTTCAACTTTGAAACCACCAACAAGCAGTTGTCGACGGTTTGTCTGTTGTTCAGGATGGCTAAAAAATGATTGAAATGCCATCAGACGATTGAAATCTGGAACACCAAGATGAACTTGTGCGACATCATCCCATATGGTGAGTTGGGCCACATTGGTCCATGCATCATCATCAAAAATAATTGGAACGCCTTTCACTTTTGTTGTCCCAATGCCGTCTCGGTAGCGCATATTAAAGTAAAAGACACATCGGGATAGATGCATCCCTTTTGCTCCACAAGATGTGTAAGGCCTTGAGCCCCGAACAGATTTGGAAAATGGAATCCATAAAAGCAATAAAAGTCAAGGCGAATGTACTTTACCGCCATGATTCTTCTCTCTTGCCAAAAATTTACATAATCTGCATGCTTTTCTTGATCGGAAATCCATCCATCAATAGTGGCAGGATGAGGTCTTGAGGAGGAAGAAGCTCCAGCAGTCCTCCTACGTTTTCTTCTGGGTTCAGCCATGGAAAGAAATGGAAGTAATGAAGCTTTGAAAGAATGAAGAGAAATAAAGAGATTTTTGGTTCAGATTTGATTTCAGCAGTGTTCTGGAAGCAAAGAAGTGACCATTAATCGATTATAAAGGGTCATTTATGAAAATGGAGAAACTAGCCACTTATGGTTGTTTATAGCCGTTATAGGGTGCTCCAACGACTCTATTTTTGAAACTTTGTGCGTGATAATCAATTATAGTTAGTGATAATTGATTATCAGTTCACAGGTCACTTTCTAGAAATTGCAGAATAATTGATTACTGTTGAAGGTAATTGATTATCTGTTCATAATTGTCCAGTTTTGGGTTTAAGGGTGAATATCGATTATTCTATGGGATAATCGATTATCTGTGATTAGAGGCTTTTGCAAAGCCAAAAATAATCGATTATTATCCTGTGATAATCGATTAAAAGCATTGAATTTACGAAAATTGAGAAAATTCCATAAATCTTCAGTCTAAGACATATCTAACACTCTTAACTCTCTTCTAAGCTCATAGAATCTATCTTTAGGCAGTGCTTTTGTGAAGATATCAACTAATTGATGTAAAGTGTCAATAATTCAATTTGACAATCTCCTCTTTGAATATGGTCTCTCAAGAAATTATGTTTAATCTCAATGTGCTTAGTTCTTGAGTGCATTATGGGGTTCTTAGTTAGGTTGATAGCACTAGTGTTGTCACATTTCAGAGGAATGTGATCAAGGAAGATATCAAAATCCTCCAATTGTTGTTTCATCCACAAAATTTGGGCACAACAATTGCCAGCAGTAATGTATTCAGCTTTAGTGGTAGACAAAACTACACACGCTTGTTTCTCTGAGTGCCATGATACCAAAGAACAACCCATAAAATGACAGGTTCCATTAGTACTTTTCCTATCAATTTTACATCCACCATAATCTGCATCAGAATGACCTATTAAGTTAGGTGAAGCATCATAAGGATACCAAAGTCCAAAAGAGGTCGTTCCTTTAAGGTATTTGAAGATTCTCTTGACAATAGTCAAATGAGATTCCTTGGAATTAGCTTGGTACCTAGCACAAACACATACACTTTGCATAATGTCTGGTCTACTAGCAATTAGGTACAATAAAGATCCTATCATACCTTTAAACATAGTTTCATTTACTCCTTCCCCAGATTCATCCTTATCTAAATAACACGAAGTTGCCATAGGTGTGTGATGGTGGACCATCCAAGCTTCATATTGGACCTCTAACAAGAGCCATGTCAAAGAAGATACAAGAAGAAGAGGGAGCACTCACTACTTTACTTCTATGGAGTATTTTCTATTAAACCTTTTCTTCTACAATACCTAAATATGTTTAATTGTTTTGTAGATCATCAAAAGGAAGAATAAGGCATCACTCACGGCTAGGACTTGCTAAACACATTTTGCACATGGAAAATACCAAGCTAGCCACATTTATGCCATTTCCCACGTGCAACAAACGAGTTGGCCGAAACTCACATGTGGAGCACCATTTCCTTGCATTTTTCACGTGTTCAATTGATAGCTTAGTTGGCACACTTCACGTGTAACAAGAGTAGCTTCCCATGCACATTTCAGAACCTCTCTTCATCTATAAAAGAGAGGATTCAATCCTTTGTAAAGCAACTTGAATTTGAGTAATGAAATGCTGTTGAAATCTCTGCTCAACTCTCAAGTTCACCCTTGTGCTTTGTTGATGACTTAGGCCATGGACCTATTACTAGAAGCATGGCTAGGAAACTACAACAAGAGCTTGAAGATACAAACACAAATGGGCAAGTTCTTTTCCTTCATTTTACATGGAACTTAGAGACACAAGACCAAGGGGGTAAAATTATCCAAATAAAGACCCCAGCTGCTGTACGCACCTCCCCATCCTTGCTAAGCACACCACGGTTGATATCTCCTTCCAGCACTTGTTAAAGATGATTCTGGATGATGCTCACAGAAATAATGCCATGCCACGTGGAAGCTGATCCACATTTCTTGGCTTTTATCCACACCACACGTAGCTCATAGGAATGCTATAAATCATTTGTAATTACATGTATTGGGTTACTTTGGTGCATATATGAAATTTCTTTTGCTGCAACTTGCTTTCCAGCTTTAGAGTTCTGCCAAAGTCTTTATAAAATCTTTCCACTCACCACCTAGTTCCTTCCAAGAATGGAAGCCGACTGAACTAGCTCCATTCCATCTCAGATCTACAACCACCAATTCACTTCCACGTTCCATCCTCCGCTGCTACTGTATTTCATTCTCCACTTTGTTGATTCAAAGCTACGCTGTTTCACTTTGCTGCACGAGATGCCAACTTCACTATGTAGATTGGTCATCAATTGGTATTCAGAGCAAGGTTCGGCTTGCATCACAATCCAGATAAGTGTCATTGTCTTGATCCGTATTGTCATCAACTTTCCTTGCGTGTGCCTTGTGTGTTCACTGTTCCATTGATTTTGTCTTACATTCCATAGATTCCTTTGAGTCATTTAATTGATCCAGCCTTGTTTTGTTTGGTTTTATCATTTTAATTGGTTCATGTTATTGATTTGAGTTTTTATTTTCTGAAATCTGAATCCGTTTATGTCTCAGTCATGTTTTGTATTCCATCTTGTCAAATTCTTGAGTAATTCTGCTTGGATAAATCTGTGATAATTGAATTGGCAATTCAAACGCTGCACACTCAAGTGTAAGCTGAATTCCATCAAACACAGTGCCAATGTTACGTGTTTCAAATCTGTTTTGTACACTGCTGATCTAAGTTTGCGGTTCTGCACAATTGTCCAGGTTATGTTCTTGAATATTGGAACATGTAAAACAACAATTACCATATGAACAGTGCATCTTTTAAATCAGCAACTGATATGGCATTATAGTCCAGTAGTTTATGTCCTTGTAACAGCAGATTGGACCGAGCTGCACCATCATTGTTTCAGTTTTGAAATTTTTTAAATTTGTCCAGCTGTAGTTTTCTTTTCTGGACTTCTTCATAATTCTATAGAGTCTTTATTCAGTAAGTTGCTGCCTGGAAACATTGAATTGTGTTGCATATCAGTTTGAAGCATTAGAATGCACTTCCATGTGTGTCTGGATCGATTCTTTTTTTGAATAGAACAATTGGTATGGCTAAAATTTGAATTGGTCATTGGCAGTCTCTGCTAACCATTTCCATCTAATATAATTGCCAAACCAGACTTGTTCCAAGTACCAAAACATTGATCCAAACACTTTTGAATCCTGTGCTGAAATCTGCATACTGTTTTGGTTCTAATTTAGCTTGAAACGGCAACTCATATAGTCAAAATTTGATTCATGAGTGAACTGATCCATTTGGCTATTGAAATAAGTCATATTTGGTCATTAAAAGTTGCTGGAGGTTTTCAAATTGCCAATTAACATGGTCTACTAAATATAGCCAATTCAGTTTCGTGTGAACAACCAAATTTCTGTGAGAATAAGTTGTAGTGTTATATTACCTTTTGCTGACTAATTGTGCATCCGTTGTGTATGAATCTTGGTAGCAAAATGCATGGTTTTAATCATTAAAAGAAAAGAATAGAAAGCATAAATCAAAAGAGACTTGTATGCTGAATTGGAAAAGCAATTAGAACCTGTGCCAAGTAATAACATTTACCACTGGATGCATAGTATCAGCCGTTTCTTTGAGACAATTAGTCAAACACTTTTGACATAAAATTCATTTGAGTTGAATTGGATATCATTGCAACTTATCTTTGTTTCTTGCTTCCTAAATCTAATCTAGAACTATTCCTAAGTTCCTTTTGAAGTGCTACCTATTCTTGAAACCATTTAATTTCTTAATTTTGCTTGATTGGAATTCTGCCCACCAACTGTTTGTGATAATCACAGTGGGGCGTTTTTTTTGATTGATTGCATCTGCTGCAGCAGTATATCCATTCAATTTCTGCATTAACCTTGCTGGATCTGGATCCGTGTGAGTGTTGTGGTGGTTGCAGATCAGTTCCAGTTGGCTTCATATTCTTGGTAGCATATTAGGAAGAGGATTGGTGAATGAAAAGAAGCAAAGAAAAAGCTTTGGTCGAGAGCTCTTTACTGCAGAATTTCATCCAGAAATTGTGACAGCTTTGTACTTAGCAGCTGTGAGCTTTGTTAGATGTAAAGTGCTGCACCAGATTTTGATTGAGAGCAACCAAAGTTTCAACATCAAAAATTTCCCATTGATTTTCTGTTTTCATTTCTTTGTGTTTCTTCACCTTGTATTTTGTTTCTTTCTTCAATTTTTGTAAGTTGGTCATTTCAAGTAAGTGAGGTGGAAGAGCTCATAAGTGTTCTTCCCTCATTTGCTAACTTGACTAAAAGTCTCACATCTAAAATTGAGTAGTCGGTGAGTGTGTCTTAGATCCAAAGTCTAAGCCTCACCTAGGAGACGTTACCTTTACTTTTCCATCTTTGATTTCAAGTCTCATTGTTTTCCATTCAAGGACTAGGAGTGCGCCTAGAGTCCGAAATTTAGAGTCCTAATCTTTGTTGTTTATCTTTGCTTTGTTTGTGTGTTGTCTTTGATATATTGGTGGACTTAAGAGTGATTTTGATCTAAGGACTCTAGTAAGTAGCTAGAAGCATATTTGGCAAGGAAAAGGCTTGGTTATTAAGTGACCCTAGTGGTTCACCACCCTTACCTGGAATATTGCTTTCAAGTGAAAATCTTTAGTCTTTATTTCAAGAATAACATTTAAGTCCATCATAATGTCTAGAAGGCATTCTCCTAGGATTAGTGATAGTGAAAATCAACAAGTCAATTTTACTCTTCATACTTTAGTCAATCAATTCACTGAAATGAGAAAGGAAATGCACCAAGAAAGAATCAATAGAGAGCTTCAAAATGCTGTCATTCAAGATGAATTGAGATTGATAAGAGCAAATAAGTCTAAGGGAAGTCAAAGTGAAAATTCTCAAGAGGAAGGGATCTCTTTGAGTAGGGGTGATTATTATCCTTATCAGCCTTCTACTTCTAGAAAGCATAAGCGGAATTCTCATGCACCCCCACCCCCTAAAGAAGTCAATGTTGTGTTGCCTCATTTCCATGGGAAGGACAATGTTGAGGCTTATCTTGATTGGGAAATGAAGGTGGAACAATTGTTTGAATGCCACCAAGTAAGTGAAGAGAGAAAGGTCTCTCTAGCTACCCTAAGCTTTCAAGGATATGCAATGTATTGGTGGACTGCCTTAGTCCAAGAGAGGCTTAGACATCAAGCCCCTCCCATCCATTATTGGAATGATCTCAAGTCTGCCCTTAGGAGGAGACACATTCCCTCCTACTACAATAGGGAACTCATGGATAAACTCCAAAGGTTACAACAAAGGTCTATGACAGTTGAAGAATATAGGCAAAAGATGGAGTTATATATGATGAGGACAGACATAGTAGAAGGTCCAGAAACTACTTTGGCTAGGTTTTTAAGTGGGCTCAATTTTGAAATTAGAGATAGAGTTGAACTTCTACCTTATAGAGATTTGAATGATCTTGTTCAAATGTGTATCAAGGTAGAACAACAAAACTTGAGAAAATCTTCTTTTAAAAGAGTTCAAGTTCAACCTAACTTTGATAAGAAAATTTTTAAAGAAAAAGAGCCATTAAAACCTCTAGCCAAAATAGAAGATAGACCCAAGAAAGAATCCCCCTCACACACCAGAACAAGTGAAATCAAGTGCTTTAAATGTCTAGGAAGGGGTCATGTAGCTAATCAATGTCCTACAAAAAGAAACATTATTTTAAAGGGTAAGGACATTTATAGTAGTGAAAGTGACACCCCATCTAGTGAAAGTGAGAGTGAGGAAGAAGAAAGAGAAGAGGAAGTATATGCTGATGATGGACAACTTCTCATGGTGAGAAGGATACTTAGTAGCCAACCAAGTCTTGAACACCTATCACAAAGAGAGAACATCTTTCATACAAGATGTAAAATTCAAGAAAATCATTGTTCTCTCATTGTTGATAGTGGTTCTTGCTGCAATTGTTGTAGCACAAGGCTGGTTGAGAAGTTGAAGCTTGACATTATACCTCATCCAAAACCTTACAAACTTCATTGGCTAAATGAAGACGGGGATATAATAGTCAAGAATCAAGTGAAATTGGCATTTTCCATTGGGAACTTTAAAGATGAAGTTTTAGGTGATATAGTTCCCATGGAAGCATGTCATGTGTTATTGGGGAGACCATGGCAATTTGATCATCAAACTATTCATCATGGTCTAACCAATACCATCACCATCCATCAAAAAGACAAGAAGTTTGTGCTTCATCCTTTGACTCCTACCCAAGTAGCTCAAGATCAAGCACAAATAAAGTCTTTAAGGAAACAAGAAAGAACTCAAAAGAGAAAATCATCAAGAAAGGAGAGTGGTGAGACAAGTGTGCCACCCAAGGTCACTCAACATGAAGTCCTTTTAAACAAAAAGACTTTAACCAATACACTTCAAGTTGAGCAACCTTCATACCTTCTTCTTTGTCAAGGAACACTTACATGCATATCTAGTGATTCTAAGCCTTTAATTCTTTCTCCACCCATTCAAAAACTTTTGAAAGAATTTGATGATCTATTTCCAAAAGAAATT
Organism: Vigna mungo; assembly: GCA_036885675.1. NCBI lineage: Eukaryota > Viridiplantae > Streptophyta > Magnoliopsida > Fabales > Fabaceae > Vigna > Vigna mungo. The sequence goes on along the minus strand of CP144696.1, from coordinate 35,676,181 downwards.
CCAAAAGGGCTTCCACCCATAAGAGGAATAGAACATCAAATTGATTTCATTCCAGGGGCAATTCTTCCTAATAGGCCTGCCTATAGGACAAACCCCCAAGAAACTAAGGAGATTGAGACCCAAGTCCAAGAGTTGCTAGATAAAGGCTTAGTGATGGATCAATATTTTAAACCATTAACTTAGTTTTTCGTGCCGAATTTTGTTGATGATTTGCGCTTAATTCTTAGTTATTGTGTCATTTTCACCATTTGGGCTTAATTAGACCAATAATTCTGATTTTAATTAATTTGAATTAATTGAGCTTAATTATTCCTATTTTCATTTTCAGGGAAATTTTGGAAATACACTGGGAGACTTTTGGAAGGGCACAAGCAATTGAAGAATTTCTACAAATTAATTTTAGATGTAGTCAAATTTTTAATTTAGTAGATTAGGCTTTTTAAATTAAGTTTTGTAATTTTGGGCTAATTTTTGTTAGGTTAGACTAAGCCCAATAGTAAAAAAGATGGTCACATGGCACCTAGGGTTTTGGGGTGGACCCCACCCCATTATTTTTGGAACACTTGGCTTCTTAGTAGCTACCTGGCAGCCGTCACTTGTGCCTTTGGGACATGGCTGGGCTGCTGTAACGTATTTTTGTAGGAGAGCTCTCGGGAATCCATTTAGTTGGTGCTGGAGCGTTTTTTTTTAACTTGCTTGTTACTACCAGATTTTTATTTTGCTTGGTTTAGAACACTTAGAGAGAGCCGCCACTTTTATTATTTTTTTGGGGGGGGACTTCACTTTCTATGCTTCCACGGGCAGAGCTGGAAGAATGATGAACAATCTGTTGTTGGCTTTCATGGATTGAATGAAGACTACATTTTTCTACTACTTTTCATTTATGTTTGAAGAGCACGTTTCAATTTTTTTTATTTAGCAAAAGAGGATTGAATCATCAACTAGCTACAGGTGATGCATAGAGCTGAAATGACTTGACCATTAATGTACGGTGGTGTGCTAATTTTCTTTGGAGAGAAGGAATGCATTCAATTCCTTGTGAAGGCTGCAGCCGAAGCCCTTTGGTTTTGATGTGATGCTTTCTTTTCTTTTCAATGTGTGCTTACGGTAGTTTAGTTGAGAGGAGAGATTTAGTTCATTGTTGGAAGGCACGTGGTTTTGGGCTGTAGAGGGGATGATTTATTTGCTTGCAAGGATACATGTATTGGTCCTGGAAAGAAGATATAATTAGGTGGCAGTAGATATGCTTGTAGGGTGGTGGTGTTGAGAGAAGAAATTTTAATTACTGCTTGGAGGAAGAGGTTCATGGCTGGCTTGCTGCCACGTCTTGGAAGGGGACAAGTCAATCTCAAATTGATGCATAAGTGAAAGGGAGATTGGATGCAGAGTTATTTGAAGGGCTGGCACGTTGCAGCTGGAAGCAAAAATTCAATAAATTCAAGGCAAGCAGGATCACGGCAATGAGTGGTATTTCAAGAGTATTCCAATTTCAAGTTTTCTTGAGTAAATATCATTTGGTCACATGAGTGATAGGAAAAATAATGTTGTTATTTCTTAGCTTTAAATTAGTTTGCATTGTAGGATTAGTTGTTTTTAATTTCTTTAATTTAGTTTTGCATTTAATTTAACTGTGTTTAGATAATTGTTTGTTCTAGTATTTGGTTTAACATTTTCACTTTCTGGACTCGATTTTAAAAAAATAACTGCAACCAGACCAGAGCTCCAAATTCTACGTTTTATATATCAAATGAAAGATAATTGAGTCTACTTTCCAGGAAAAAAAACCTCATCTCATTTAGAGCTCTGTAGAAAAAGTTATGGTTAAAACATTGAGCAAAGGTCAGAGCTGCCTAGTTCCAGCGTGAAATTTCGTTTTTACTGTTTTAATTTCATTTTAATTTTTCTGCATCCACAAACAACATTCCAAAACCCCCCCCCACTGTGTTAGACTCGATTCCTGAACCGCAGTTGGTCCTTGAGAGACGACCTAGGGGTCATTCCCTAGTACTATACTGCATTTCTAAATTGCAATCAAATTTGTATGGGTTGCGACACCCATCACTTAGTTCAAAAGAGTCTAAGTCCATGTGTTGTACCAGTGTTGCTTGTACCAAAGAAGGATGGGAAGTGGCGCATGTGCTGTGATTGTAGGGCTATCAACAACATCACAATCAAATATAGACATCCCATTCCTAGGCTTGATGATATGTTGGATGAATTGCATGGAGCTCAAATATTTTCAAAGGTAGATCTTAAAAGTGGATATCACCAAATAAGAATCAAAGAGGGTGATGAATGGAAAACTTCCTTTAAGACCAAGTTTGGATTATATGAATGGCTAGTTATGCCATTTGGTCTTACAAATGCTCCAAGCAAATTCATGAGACTTATGAATCATGTCCTTAGGGATTGCATTGGGAGGTTTGTAGTTGTTTACTTTGATGACATCTTGGTATATAGTCAAAATTTGCAAACTCATGAAAATCATTTGAAAGTTGTTTTAACAATTCTTAGAAAACACAAATTATTTGCAAACTTTGACAAATGTACCTTTTGTGTTGATAATGTCATATTCCTCGGATTTGTGGTCACCAAAAATGGGGTTCATGTGGACCCAGAAAAAATAAAGGCTATACAAGATTGACCTTCCCCAAAGAATGTAGGAGAAGTAAGGAGTTTCCATGGTTTGGCAAGTTTTTATAGAAGATTTGTTCCTAACTTCTCTAGTCTTGCTTCACCCCTCAATGAGTTGGTGAAAAAAGATGTTACATTCCATTGGAGGGAAAAACAACAAAAAGCTTTTGAGCTACTCAAGGAGAAGCTCACACAAGCACCCATTCTAGCTTTACCAAATTTTTCCAAAACTTTTGAGTTAGAATGTGATGCTTCAGGATTTGGCATAGGTGCTGTATTATTACAAGAAGGACACCCCATTACATATTTTAGTGAAAAACTTCATGGTGCCTCTTGTAATTATCCCACCTATAACAAAGAACTCTATGCTCTTGTGAGGGCTCGTCAAACTTGGGAACATTATCTTGTTTCTAAGGAATTAATATTCATAGTGATCATGAGTCACTCAAATATTTGAAGAGTCAACACAAGTTGCAAAAGAGACATGCTAAGTGGTTGGAATTCATTGAACAATTCTCTTATGTTATCAAATACAAGAAAGGCAAGTCTAATGTAGTGGCAGATGCTTTGTCAAGAAGGAATGTTTTACTAGCCACTCTAGGAGCTCAAATTCTTGGGTTTGATAACATAAAAGCATTGTATGCTCAAGATAGTGAGTTTTCCACATTGTATGAGGAATGTTTACAAAAACCACAAGGAGGATTCTATGTGAAAGAGGGATATCTTTTTAAAGAAGGAAAAACTTTGTATACCCCAAGGTTCACATAGGAAACTCCTTGTCAAAGAGATGCATGAGGGAGGATTGATGGGGCATTTTGGGGTAGATAAAACCTTAAGCATGCTAAAGGAGAAATTCTTTTGGCCCCACATGAGAAGAGATGTCCAAAGGCATTGTTTTAAGTGTATTACTTGTTTAGCTTCCAAATCTAGAGCAATGCCTCATGGTCTTTATACTCCTTTGCCAATTGCTTCAACTCCTTGGGCAAATATTAGCATGGATTTTGTCTTAGGACTACAAAAACTTCAAGGGGTTTTGATTCTATTTTTGTGGTGGTGGATCGTTTTAGCAAAATGACACATTTTATACCATGCCACAAGGTAGATGATGCAAGCAATGTGGCTAAGTTATTCTTTAGAGATGTGGTTCGCCTTCATGGATTACCTCGAGTCATTATTTCGGATAGAGATTCAAAATTTCTTAGTCACTTTTGGAGAACCTTATGGTCTCGATTAGGAACTAAGCTTTCTTTTTCTACTACTTGTCATCCTTAAACAGATGGTCAAAATGAAGTAGTAAATAGATCTCTATCTACTTTGTTGAGAGTAGTCCTTAAAGGAAACAATAAATCTTGGGATGAGTACCTTCCACATGTGGAGTTTGCTTATAATAGGGTAGCTCATAGAACTACTAAAATATCTCCTTTTGAAGCTGTATATGGTTTTAATCCTCTCACACCTATGGATTTACTTCCCTTACCTTCTTCAAATGAATTTGTTCATCAAGAGGGAATCTCTAAATCCAAATTTATTAAAAGTTTTCATGAGAGGATTAGTTATCAAATACAACAACAAAGTGAGAGATATGCTAAGTATCACAATAAGGGTAAAAAAGAAGTCATTTTCAATGAAGGTGACTTAGTTTGGCTTCACCTTAGAAAGGAAAGATTTCCTATTCAAAGAAAGTCCAAACTAAGTCCTAGAGGAGATGGCCCTTTTAAAATCCTTAAGAAGGTCAACAATAATGCTTATCAGTTAGACCTTCCAGCTGAGTATGGTGTCCATTCTACTTTTAATGTTTCTGGCGTCCTTTTGCAAGATTTGATACAGATGATGCTTTGGATTTGAGGACAAATCCTCTTCAAGAGGGAGGAGATGATGACTTAGGCCATGGACCTATTACTAGAAGCATGGCTAGGAAACTACAACAAGAGCTTGAAGATACAGACACAAATGGGCAAGTTCTTTTCCTTCATTTTACATGGAACTTAGAGACCCAAGACCAAGGGGTAAAATTATCCAAATAAAGACCCCAGCTGCTGTACGCACCTCCCCATCCTTGCTAAGCACACCACGGTTGATATCTCATTCCAGCACGTGTTAAAGATGATTATGGATGATGGTCACAGAAATAATGCCATGTCACGTGGAAGCTGATCCACATTTCTTGGCTTTCATCCACACCACACGTAGCTCATAGGAATGCTATAAATCATTTGTCATTACATGTATTGGGTTACTTTGGTGCATATATGAAATTTCTTTTGCTGCAACTTGCTTTCCAGCTTTAGAGTTCTGCCAAAGTCTTTCTAAAATCTTTCCACTCACCACCTAGTTCCTTCCAAGAATGGAAGCCGACTGAACTAGCTCCATTCCATCTTAGATCTACAGCCACCAATTCACTTCCACGTTCCATCCTCCGCTGCTACTGTATTTCATTCTCCACTTTGTTGATTCAAAGCTACGCTGTTTCACTTTGCTGCACGAGATGCCAACTTCACCATGTAGATTAGTCATCATTTGTTATCTTGCACTTCCTCTAGCTCCTTTCCCCTTAGGAAAGCTCTCTGAGTTAGAATTCACCAATACACCATCACCAACTTCTCACGGACCTTCATCAAACACATTGAATACACTTCATCCATCATCATTGCTTCATTCATCCGCTGCCAATTCTCCTTACAAGTATCCATACCAAACTTCTTAAGCACTTTTCTACAATATTTTGTTTGGGAGATAAAGGTTCCCCCATCGATTTGCTTTATTTGCAATCCTAAAAAGAAATTTAGCTCACCCATCATAGACATCTCAAACTCACCTTGCATTATATGTGCATATCTCTCACACAAAGAGTCATCTGTAGATCCAAAAATAATGTCATCTATGTATACTTGAACAATCAAGATGTGTCTACCTACTTTCTTAATAAACAAGGTTGAATCAACCTTACCTCTAGAAAAATCATTATCAATCAAGAAGGTACTATTTCTTTCATACCAAGACCTAGGTGCTTGTTTAAGACCATATAAGGCCTTTTTCAATTTATAAACATGATCAGGATATTTAAATTCCTCAAAACCAGGAGGTTGACTAACATAAACCACTTCTTTTATAAAACCATTCAAAAAAGAACTTTTCACATCCATTTGATATAGTTTAAATTTCATCATAGATGCATAGGAAAGTAATAATCTAATTGCTTCTAACCTGGTCACTAGGGCATATGTTTCATCGTAGTCTATACCTTCCTCTTGACAGTAGCCCTTTGCAAATAACCTTGCTTTGTTCTTCTTGATGTTTCCATCTTCATCAAGCTTGTTTTTAAACACCCACTTTGTTCCAATGATATGAAAGTCATCTTGCTAAGGAATGAGTTCCCAAACATCATTCCTCTCAAACTGGTTCAACTCTTATTGCATAACCACACACCATTTATCATCTTGAAGAGCTTCCTTTATGTTCTTAGGTTCTATTTGAGACAAAAAAGCTACAGTTAAGCAAAAATTATTTAGATTGTGTCTAGTAGTTACCCCTTTTGATATATCTCCAATGATGTTGTCCAAAGAGAGTCCTCTTGGTTGTTGATAGCTTTTAGGATCAACAGCTTGAGGTTCATCTTGAATTTCCGGAGGATAGTTTTCATTTAGGTACATCTTGTTGAGATTGTTGACAACACAAACTCTATATACTCTAGTTTTTTATGATGACAACACTTTGCTTAATAACAATACACATGTTGATGCATTACATGTTCTTATGCTGTATTGATTGTTATATCTGCTAAACATGTTTGATGTACTGTGTTGTATGTTCCTATGTTGATTGTTTGATATATTTGTGGAACATGCTTACATGCTTATGTGCAATGTGAAATGCTTTATTACATATGTTTTACTGCACATTTTTTAAAGTGAAAAACCACAAGCACTTTCATGAACTCATAACTGTGTGACAAAGTTATAGTACAGTCGACCACATTATTAATGGATTCGACTATTCTAAAATCTTTGTACAGATTTTGAGAATCAGTGCTCTGTGATGTTTTGAGTTGAAAAGAATTTCAAAGTGTTTTTACATGTGTCAGTCGACTTTGTCTGGTTCACATTTGATTGTGTTTTTGATCTGATTTGGAATTCTGTTATGCTGTTGTGCTCCAACGGCTATATATTTAAAAGTTATTTGAGCATTGATGACTTGGTCAACTGTATTAAATGTTTGTTGATTTTGGTTGAGTGAGAGCTATTATGTTGACTGTCTGTTATAACTGTAATAATACAGTCGACTGAATTAGTAGCCTATTTGACTGAGAAACAATCTGATAGACAGAAAACTATAAATTGGCTGAACACGAGTTGTTCAGAGACTTTTGAGGATCTAACATTTTCATCCTTGTTTTAGATTGAATTTTCTATGATAACAACTCCAAGAATTCTCCAAGAAGACCATGGTGATCTTTCTTGAAGGAGATTCAAAGGGAGATAACTTGCACACTCATTGTCTGATCAAATACTGCACAAAGAAGGTGCTTCTGGGTTGATCACTTAAGGCTTGACATCCTTTGAAGACTGCTGCACTTGTTGAGGCTTGACATCCTATGAAGACTGCTGGAATTGGACCTGTTGTAATATAGGGGTTTCACGTTGAGGATTGTTCGACGTGGTGTTCAGATTGCAGAAGACAGGATTCTTGCTACAAGTCTGGTTTTTGTTATTACAACTATATTTTGGTTTTGGGTTAGAGAGGAGATTTATATTTTTGACGTGAGGTCTTCTATAAATTCCTTGTTGTAAAAACCGCAACCAATATAGTGCATTTGCTTCCTGGGTTGGAAGGACACTAGATGTAGGCATTGTTGGCTGAACCAGTATAAAAATCAGCATTTGATTTTCTCTATCCATGCAATCTTTAATTCCAGTTCACTATATTTTTCATGCAGTCAACTACATTTTTCCGCTGCATATAAATTTTCATTACTTTCAAACTTCTTACATTCTTATTAATGCATCTCTGTTTGGTTTATCAGCATATCATATCTAGAAGCATACCTTTTTTGTTAATGCACAAAGGGGGAGAAGTATTGTGAAATGTTATCTGCTTGATATATTGTTGATTGATTGTGTGCATTTAGAGTATTTGAACTGATTTGATTGTTATATCTTGTGGTTACTCTGAATGCACGCAATAGGGTTCCAACAGCATAACAAAATTCCAAATCAGATCATAAAATAACAGAAAAACGAGCCCAAGTCCAACAGTACACCGCCCGACGGTGGGTACAACACCTAGAATGGCCCCCCAGCACCGTCCAGGCGAAAAACAGTGAAAAATCGGTCCCATTCCCCCGCCTGGCGGTGGTTAACACCACCCGGCGCTCCCTGCAACACGAAACTACACTCTGGTCAACTTTTCAGCATTCTGGTTAACTATTGACTTTTCTGGTTGACTGGTTGACTTTTTTTGCATTTTGGTCGACTTTTCTGCACTGCAACTCCTTGATAATTCATCCCTTCTTTCAAATCATTCAATAAACCTACAAAATCAAGGGAAACCAAGTATAAAACCAAGAAACCAACTTTGACTCTTTTATTCTCTAACTTAAGAAAAATGCATGATTTCAAGCTAATTCTAAGTCATAAAGGGTGTGATTTAATATCAAAATTAAGTATGAAAATAATGGTTTTTCAACCGTTATCATAGCCCTCAACTTAGAATTTTGCTTGTCCTCAAACAAAACAAGATGTAACTCAGTTTTCAAACAATGAATATAATGGACTAATAGTTTCAAAAACTCTTTCTTCCAAGACAAGTAATCACACTCAGCTCATCATAAAAATATCAGTAAAGATGTATAGATGCATTCCTTCCATTAAACTCAATATGATTTTCACATAATCACAATCTATCCAACAGATGCTATTATCATGAATGACCAATTAACCAAGCAAAGATGCAATCATGTGTAATTGGAACTGCTCCTCACCAAGGAAAGTGTTTCATTCAAGCACACAGGTGTGTATTGAGGTGACTCATTCTCTCTACTATCACAATGTCACACAAATTAACTTTGCCTTTCATTTAACCATAATCAATCATACTCACAAGCAAGTTATCATCACAAGGACTTTTTATGGCTTGTAACATGGTTGGGCTAATAAGAACATTGGTTTTTCTGGATGATAAAATCCTTGAGTTAAGAGAGTTATTCACATTTATAATTTAAGCACAAACTCTCTTTAATAACCAATGTCACTCATTCCCAACTTTCCCCTTTTTGCATTGAGCTTTTCTTTCTTTCATTCTATCTTTTATATCGTTTTCATCTTTTCATGTTTTGCTCAACACATTAGTTTAATGCTTATCTTTTCTTTTCCAACTTTCCCAATAGCCCCAAACTTGAACCTTTATCAATACCACACAATAATTCTCAACTTAACTCAAGGTAAAGATTTTTAAAAGGGTTTTCACATACAATTTAAGGCTTAGGTTCAAAAATGGTAGAACACATTGTGCTCTTTTTAATTGGGACGAAAGTTATGCATTGGCTAAGAAAGGGCTAAATCAAAAATGGCCTTGATCATATGACACATGCAAGCAAGTGATTTAATCATAGAAACCTGGGCAAAGTCATTCATGCTTTCAAAGTAATAACAATCATTCAATCAAAAACTCTAGAGTTCAAAACCTCACATATACTAATTTCAAGTTCCAATACATAGATACACATCCTGCCCAATATCACAATCACAATCATGTTATCATGCATCTGTTCACACATATTGTGAACCACCACCTGTATATAGCATCTCATATATCATCTCAACATTAATCAATAAAAAAAGCATCATCAAGCACACTCATCAAATAATCATCACCCCTTGCATCAGATATAAGTTTTAAACAAAGTACATCAACACCTATTCTAAAAATAGAAGGAAATAAAGCATAAATTAAATAGATAAGTTTAGAAAATTGGGTTGCCTCCCAGGTAACGCTTGTTTAACGTCACGAGCCTGACCCAATAATCCTTCTGCATCCTTTAGTAGATGCACATCTTTGTCATTAGCACCCATCAGTAGATGTTAATCTTTCTCATCTTCATCAGCATTCATCAGTAAATGTTGTCAATGACACCCATCAGTAGATGCCTAATCACATAACATCCCTCAGTAGATGCTTAATCACATAGCATCCTTTAGTAGATGTTATTATTCCTCATCCTTATCATGCAACATCCATCAATACATGCTTTCCTTCATCATCCTTATCATAACAACATACATCAGTAAATGTTATTATCACTGCCATCAGAAGCAACATATAACCTAAAAAATAAAAAATAAAATAAGATAAAATAAAATAAGGATGAAGCCCTTCTGCCTGATCGGGGCGCTCAACAAGCACTAGTTGGTTGACTCGAACCTGATTATTATTGAGGTTTTGATTTTGATTTTGCGCATTATGACCGGCTTGATTCCCAGCCTCATTTCCCACCATATTCTCCCCATTTCCTCCACCCTAAGTATTTTGCCTTGAAGCATTAGTAACCCCTCGTGCCCCACTTTCCTGGGCCGCATGATTACTTTCTCCTGCATTTTCCATATCAACAACTTCATTATTTACCGACTGCGTCGTTTGTCCTTTTAACCCATTGCCTCGTTCGACCCTCATAGCTGCCATCTCCGCCCTCATCTCCTACATCTGCCTTTGCATCTCCTGTAGTAATTGCAAATGAAGCTCTCCTGCCATTGTGATCTTACTTGGGTTGTTCACACTCTCTCGAGCCCCACGGTGAGCGCCAAAATGTTTCGGTTGTAGGATCCAAGACTGACGATCCGTCGATCTTCCACCGCCTGCTAAAAATCTCTTCCATAACACCGAACGGTTGTGACCTGCAGAAAACACTCTGACGTTCAAGTCAGGTAGGTCTCCAGAAGGTCAAAATAAATATTATCAGAAAAAGTGTGTTTACCTGATCATTAATACTATATTTATAGGCATTATTCTTAGTAATTAACATTAACTGCTCATTATTCTCAGTAAGTAGCATTAACACTATGTCATATTTGCTCGTTAAAGTCATTTATGCTGTTTCTGATACCATTAATTACTTTTTAATATTCCCTTTAATGTTTTTTCACTGTTGTCATTTCAACCAAACTCTCTCTACCCGACCGACCGGTCACCCTTCCATCTTCGCTTCTCCCTGATCCGTGCTACCATCTGGCCGAGTATCCGCTATACTACATAAACATTGCTTCTTATGCAAATAATACAACGCTCACAGTTTTACTTTCTCTGTATTCTTAAAAATCCTGTACACTTTTTCCTCTCAGTTTTCTTCTACTCTCTATCTGTCAGCTTCTGTTTCTATCAAAGAATACCCTTTTTCTTGTGTGACATTAAGGTTTTTGTAAGGTGTGTAACTACGATGCTCAGTGTATTAAAAGGTGTCCACTTCTGACATACATGTGTAATTTTAAAAAAAAAAATCTTGTCTTTTTATTTTATATTTTTTTCTCTTCTTTATTTCCCTTCTTCATCTTCTTTTTGTGAGCCCTTTAATCCTAAGACTAAGGGTATCATTAGAGCACCTCCTTCATCCAACCAAACCCACCAGCGTTGATGCTAACCGAATCTGGAGCCCTCGTCGCTGGCATCAGAGCCCTCACGGCGGCTAGAAAATTTCACTGCCTGTGGTTGGCTAGAAAAATTCTCCTCAATTTCATCCAAAATCCTTGAATTTTTGGGCTCCTAGTGTGCTAGATCCTCTTAACAATGAAACTCACCTTCAAATTTTGTTATGAATAATCTTATTCTAACTAGTTGCTTCTAATTTCACATATAAATCTAGAATGTTTTGGGTTTTGTCTCAACATTGAGAGTGTAACGTGCTACAAAGCAGGTTTTGGTTTCTTCTTGATGATAATTTTAGTGTTTTGAACACCTGGTTTTGTTTTTTAAGGATTTGAAGGTACTTAAGGATTTTCAGTTTTACTTTTCACATTATTGTAAATTTCATGGTCGAACCTCTTTGATAGTTTTTGATCTTGGGATGTTTTGTCAAATCCATAAAAGGGGTATGCTTTTGAGTGAACTTTTTGGGAAGACAAAAATGGGAAACTTGAGGGAATTAAATAGCTTGTGGGAAGCCCCATCTCACTCGCTCTGTTTTGTATTAGTGAGGTAAAAAATAAAAACACTGTACAGGTGAGGAGGGCATATCCGATACCGCCGCCGATGGGTTTGATTGGATGGAGTGCATAAAAGAAGATGAAGGAAACAAATACAAAATAGAGAAAAAAATAAATATGAGAAAGAAATAATTTTTTAAATTTCATATCTTACCTCTTGAATCAATGAAAAGACAGAGTAATGCCAAACCTTCACAAATGAAAAACAAATAAGGCCAACGTCCAACATCCAACATCCAAGGTTGGATGGATGGAGGTGCAGTGAATCCTTGACCCTGAGGAGGGAAGAAAGAAGGGAAAACAATGAAAGATATGTGTGAATTTAGAATTTTTACTATATTCTAATGAAGGGTAAAATGGTATAACAAAATATATTGGGTACAGGAATAAAAGAAGGGAGGTGCAGGAAGAATTATCAGAAAATGAAAAAGGATGAAGAGAAAGGAATTGGACCCTAAGGCCCATTGTCAGAGTTATAAACTTGTAAATAAGTACATGATTAATATGATCAGTCAAACTTTTCAAATTGATGAAAATATTAAGGTCAACCTCAAGTATTTATTGAGCATTCTCTAATTAACTAAGTAATAACTCAAATATGAACTAGCTATATCCACTCTAGTCATGTATTTTTACTTGTTATAACTTTATTTGACATCACAAATAAATAAAGAAAGAAAACAAAAAAAGAGATGGATATCGTGATTATTTTAATAATTTTTATTTTTAATTTAAAATAAAAAAAATAAAAGAATCATAAACACTCTAGGTCAATTACCAATTCCTTCAGATGTCATTATACTTGTGAAAATTTAGAGAAATGTTCAACCTAAAGATATAGTAAAATAAAATAAACACGAGTAATGATTTTTCACACTAGTAATGATTCTTCACCTTGTAAATCAACTGAAAGCAAATCAATTATTTCAGTATTCAAATGTTAAGCAAAGCAAATAAAGGAAGCCAACAAACAAGGGAGGCCACATAATAGTCAAAGATAAACTATTGCTTCTAAAATTTAAAAACGAAATTCAATAACAATCAAAAGGGAAAAGATATAACATAGCTCTCCAATCAAAAATCAACATTGATACCATCAATTATTTTGTTATTAAAGTGGCAATAGTCCAAGAAATCTAGATCATGATTACGAAAATGAAAGTTTTGGGCTAAGTTCTTCATTACAACAAAACGCCAACAATCAGAAAAAAAAAAGTTTCTGAGTGGTTCTGTGCTACTTGATAATTTTCTTTTTCCCAAAAAGGTTGGTTAATGCTAACTCGTCTCAAGCTTTGGTTAGGATTGATCTGTCTCAGCTTTCTATCAAGTCGATTTAGCTAGACCTTCTATCGGAGTTGACTTTGCTCGGCCCAAGGCTCAATCTTTAACTCGAGGCTACTTGTCTTGACCTTCAGTCCTTGTCGACTCTTCTCGACCTTTGTCCTAATTCCACTAGATGGTCAACTTGTCTTGATCTTGGTTAATGCCAACTTCTCTCAACTTTCGGTTAGGATCGACTAGTCTCGACCTTCAACTAGGATTGACTAGTTCCAACCTTTGGCTAGGGTCGACTAGTCTCGACCTTTGGTTAAAGTTAATTAGTTTTGACCTTTGACCAAAATTGATTTGGTTAAACCTTCCATCTGAGGTGACTCTACTTGATTAGTTGAGTTGATTGTTCGACTCAGGCTGACTTAGCTTAACCTTGGGTTGAAGGTCGAGATAAGTTGACTTGAGTTGAAGGTCAAGACAAGTTGACTCAAACAATAATTAAATTGAATTAGTCCAAAGGTCAAGTTAAATATTTTTAAAATAGAACATTAGTTAAAATGGAAATTAATTTACTTTATCCAAACTAGAAAATTGAAATTTAATATATTTCAATTATTCTATCCAAATAAACTATTTAAAAAAATGAAATTGTAAGCCATTCAAATAACATGTATTTTAATTAATTGGAATTGTTAATTTTTTTTATCCAAATACAAGGTAATTGTCAATAGTTTGATTGAGTAAATTGAAATTTACGAGGGATTCAAAGAGATTGCTGCATTGCTTGAGCTCGAAATAATTGATGGTTCAAAAGGTGGGTGATACGAAGTAGCTAAAAGAAGAAAAAAGAAAAAAAAAAAGTGGGGAAATTAAGACCAAGATTCAGGAGAGAGAGAGAGAAAAAGAGGGTGATCTTGACTAGTCAGGAGACAGATCAAATCATGAGAAATGGGCACATGATGAATGAGCAATTGGCACCATCCCATCTTAGTTTTTCTTTTGGGGGCCTCCTTTGATCACAGCAAATGCACACCATGTCTTACACCATTACTAATCTCACTTTTTATCACCACTCCAAATTCTCCTAAATTTCAGCACAGCGGAAACACACCCACATGGCCAAAATATATGCAAAGTACCTTGCTGGCTGTACCAGAATTTTATAGAAATTGGTCAATTTTTAACCATGGCTTCTTGTTTTTCTCTACATGGGTTGTTGCCCTTAATCTTGGTCCAATTCATGGACTTGACTGCGACCTTCGACCACTATGCACCACACCCAACCATATCTTCACATGTCAAATGAAACAAAAAGTCCTCCCAACATATCCCTCTTCTTTCAATGTCAAACCCATTTCACTTTTCCTTCAAAACCCACATTCAACATAAACTACAGCTGTTTCTAGCTTTTATTAATTATCAACATAAACACAATCATAACATATATCTATTCAAATAGATTAATCCTTACATTACAAACTTGCAGTTACATTGGGTTTTAGTTCTGAGAAGTTTAACATTCCATGAAAGACCCTAGTAGATTAGAAAGTTTGAATATTGCACAGTAATAGATAATAGTTTGCAAAGACCAAGCATGTGTTAGTATTATGAATGAAAGAGGGTGAAAATGAAGTTCAAAGAACCGATGTGTGAGAGTGGGTGGTGGGCATTGACATTGGAAGGAAAAGGACAGGAACATTTAGCGGCGAATTGTCGGGTTTGTGTGGCAAAAGAGGCATTGGTAGTCTACATCCTTGTGCTATGGAAATGGACGACATTGGCTGTGCCAAATGAATTGTCCCATTACAGGATTTTTGGCATCTTTCTATCTTCTATGCATAACATATATATGTATGGTATTTATGACGGTTGATGGATTTCTAAGATAAAGTAGAGATCACAAGCGTCATCACAGTTTCATGTTGCCTCACAAACCTTGACTGGTGAAGGGTGACAAAGACCAAGTTGGTGCATGCCTTTTCTTTCAGACTCATTTCAGACACTTATTTTAAGTTGGTGACGCAACCACAACGCGTTGCAGACATAACTCTGTTGCCACGTTCTTCCTTATTCACAAGCACCTATTTTACAACTTTACACTCAACAAAAAAATAGTAAGAAAAACATCCTCACCGATTTTAGGTTTAATTTATTCTCCCTACTTTATAACTTTGATCTTCATGCGCATTACCTGAATTGCAGTTAATTATGGTGCCATGAAAAGTTATAAAATATGTTAATGTTTGTCATTTTCTCATAATCTGATAAAAAAACATACAAGAATTAGATTTTTATTTCATTAATTTATCTCATGTAATCCATAATCCATGTGAGTAATGAGATTCGATAAAATGTTAATCGGGTTGATCTATTTACAAAATTTATTAATATTATATTGTTTGTTCTCATTGTCTTTCATTAACACTTTTTTCTTTTCTTTCTTTACTACATACATATGCCTTTCTTATACACCATGTTTACTTTTCCTTGTTTGTTCGTCCACTCAAGCAAGGATACTAACAACCAGATAAACCGATAGAATTATATCTTAGTTGATGGAAACTAGAAAATAATGTTTTAAATCAAAGAAGAAATTTAGAAGAACTATCAAAAAGAGAAAAAGGTTCTCATAATTAGGGAGGACTCATTTTCACCATTTTGGTGTAATTTCATCTTGGAAATTACCGTAATAGTGTAAGTTTTGAAAAAAAAAAACAGTATATAGGTAAGTCATATTAAGTTGACAAAACTTTATAACGAAGCATTCGTTTCAAACTGAAGTAACTCCACTACAAAGGAATTAAAGTTGTTTCAAGTAATGATGACTTTTATAAAAAAAGCTTATCTAAAAATGAAATCGTCATAACTTGAGACGACTTCAATTCTAGAATGAAAAAAACCGAAGTCATGTCAAGTTGTAACCACTTTAATTTCGAATAAAATGAACTAAAAATGTGTCATGACGACTTCAATTATGAAAAATTGAATTTGTCATAGCATGACAAGACTTCAGTTCATTTAATTTAGAACTGAAGTCATCATAGTATGATATGACTTCAGTTCATTTCATTCTAGAACTAAAGTCGTGTCAACAAGGAATGACTACTTTTAGATCAATTTTCACAAAAAGTTATCATAACTTGACACGACTTTAGTTCAGGTGCAATGAAGTCGCTTCAGCTTGACACATTTATTCATTATGAAGTTGTGCCAAGCTAACACAACTTGCCTATACGTGATTTTTTTAAAAAATTTGCCCTATTATGATAATTTCAAAATGAAATTACACCAAAATGATAAACAATCCAAACTCTCTCATCTTCATGATAATACAAATTATAGGAAGATTAGCAGAATTTGGGTCACTAATATTATTTAACTGTTTTTGGATATATATGAAAAAACTATGTTTGCACTAATGCCGGCCTTCCACGACTGTTACTAAAGAATTATTATGGAAAAAACACGTGGTGGAAAACTTGTAATTATTGTGTGAATTTTAAGATGGTTAAATGTATAACCGTCATCGTTTTCAATTTTAACGATGAGTTTAAGTAAAAACCGGCATCGTTTCTCTAACAGGCCATATACAACGAAGGTTGGGAGTAAAAATCATTGTTATTGTTTTGTGTCAACTAAAGACGTTTTTTCTTCCACTGATTTTTGACATCATGGTATATTTGATTGTTTATCTTATAAGAAAAATCACATTGTGTGGGTCAATTTATCTATGATGGATGTACCTAGAAGATGATAAGAGAAAAACTTAAAGCATGTTTTGTATCTAACGATGACGGTAGTAATGCAAATTCAATTCAATATCTATTTACACCATCATTGACAACGGATCAGGACAAAGACCTATTTTGCTATCTCATACCCATCTTTAGAGAAAAAAAAGTCATATTTATCCCCATAAACAAACTTAACGAGTTTCAAATTTTTGTCTCATCCCATCCCCTTCGGATAATGAGTATATACTTGTATCTGTATCTATTTTTTATTAGTTCAATATCAATTAATTAATTTTTATAAAATAATAATAAAAAATTACGATAAAGAAATATAATATTATCAAATATTCAATATAAAAAAAATATTCTCGTTTGTTCAATATCAAATATTTAGAAAGAAATTATGATTATATGCATTTGAAAATAGAATACCAAATAAAATTTCATGAGAACTAAAATATTTATTAAATTTACAAATGTTAATGAAACCTAGCTAATAAAATTTAAAAATATTTTTAAAAATACAAAAGAAAAAAATTGAAATTAAAAATATTTTATGTCTCTTTACTTCAGATTTTTAAATTTTAATGACTCTTTTTATATATATACTAGTAAAAATTATAACACATCACTTAATCATAATCACAAAAATAACAAAGATTAAATTAATAATAGTTGAAATTTAACATAGACTTTTTATTTTTGGAACTTCAATAGTTGATAACGGTTGAAAAACCGTTATTTTCATACTTAAATTTGAAATTAAACACACCCGTTATGACTTAGAATTAGCTTGAAATCATGCATTTTGCTTAAGTTAGACAATAAGAGAGTCAAAGTTGGTTTTCTTGGTTTTATGCTTGGTTTTCCCTTGATTTTGTAGGTTTATTAAATGATTTGAAAGAAGGGTTGAAGTATCAAGGAGTTGCAGTGCAAAAAAGTCAACCAGAATGCAGAAAAGTCAACCAGTCAACCAGAAAAGTCAACCAGTCAACCAGAATGCTAAAACGTTAACCAAAGTGTAGTTTTGTGCCGCAGGGAGCGCTGGGCGATGAAACCATCGTCGGGAGGTGGACTCGGGACCATTTTTCACTGTTTTTCACCTAGGTGCCACCGTTGGGGGCGATTCTGAGTGTCGCACCCACCGCCGGGCGGTGAGCCACCGTTGGGCGGTGTACTATTGGGCCTGGGGCAAAATTCTGTTATTTTTCTGTGCTATATATAGACCCAGACGAACCAGAAGAGGTATCTTTTGATAGAAAGGGGCGCAAAAACACTCTCTTCACCCCTCAAAGGCGGATTTTGGATGCAGGAGCTCCAATTTATCAAGTCTAGGGTTTGTCTTTTAATTCTTTCCATTATTTTCATCTAGTTTCACCATGATTATGGTGAACTAAACCTCCATTGTTGTTGGGGACATGATGTAATCCTTTGAAACTCTCATATATTGAATTGTTGCTTTATTCGTATGCTTTTATTCATTAATTGTTAGGGTTTTTCCTCCATTATATTTGCATGCTTTGTTTAAGACATTATTCAATAGCATAATCTTTGATTCTATCTATATGGACACGTGTGGGTAGGTCTAGACATGAGGGAATTCTCTTGGTAGCAATACTACCTAGACATAGGGATAGGAGGACCGATTGCCTTAAGCTTCTGTGTGAATTATGTAATGCATGATCAATTGCTAGGGAGACAAGACATTGTAAACTAGTAATTAGGAGTAGTCTCTTTTCACCAAGACATTGAGATTAGGGTAAATTAGAAAGTTGCATTGACATTAATGAAAAAGACGAATTCTTAGATATATGAAAGTGGATAGGATGAAATCATAAACCCCAACAACATAATTCATTCATACATCATTCACATGCGTTATCTTTTGGTCAATTGATCAAAACCTTTGCATGCATATTTAATTTTCGTTTTTGCATTATAAAACCATAATTTTTGTTATTCAAGTCTTAAATAATCAAGAAATCACATGAAAGTCTAGGCCTATGAGTCTCTGGGGAAACGATACCGGGACTTACCGTTTAATTATTACTTGATATGATTCGGTACACTTGCCGGACTCTTAGCAAATTTTTGGCGCCGTTGTCGGGGACTCGTGGTTTAACTATTCTAGTAGTGCGATTATTGATTAACTTTGACTTGATTTTTTATCTTTGTTTTTATTTTTGTTCTAATAAATGTTTTCTAGGGTTTTGTGCGTAATGTTTGCAGAATGCAGTTTGGACAAGAATTTATCTATATGGGCACTCAATTCTACCAATATGATTTCAACCACTAGTGGAAACCTTACTCAAACATGGATCAAAGCCAATTTGGGCGAGCTAATGAGCAACAAATCACTCTACCTAAGGAGAATACAAAACTTGACGAACTTTTTTAGTGGATCATGGATATGAGTTTATCTTATATCAAAAGCATGGAGGAGTTACAATAACGTAAATGGCAGCAACAACCCTCTTTACCAACAGAAATGTTGGAGGACGCTCAACAACTATGGCAACAAGTATCTGCTTTGAATCACAAAATCAACAGGTTGGAGTAGATGTTTGAACAAATTATGCAAAATTTCATCTCCGCTCAAAAAAACAGGGAAGCGGACATTCAAAAGGATGGAGATGCAAATTGGTCACTTAATTGAGAAATTGGATTCTAGGGTTAATACTGAGGTTAACCCTAGGGATGAGTGTCAAGCCAATATCATTGGAAGTGACAAGATTGTTGAAGAGGAAAAGATAGAGAGAGATGAAGAAAAGATAAAGGAGGAAAAGATTGAGAGAGATGAGAAAAAGATAGAGGAGATAGAGACAGAAAGGTTGAGTGAGGAAGATAGAGATGGAGAGAAGGAAAAAGAAGTGGTTGAGAGAAAGGAAGAAAAGAGAATATGTGTGAAAATAAAGAAGAAAATAGGAGAAAAGAAAAAGAGAAAATTTTATAGTAGCCAAATCAATTCCTTTAAGCTATCCTTCAACTGTATATTTCCATACCTATACAGTTTCTAGATCCTCTCATTTCGGTGTATGTTCAATTCGTCCATGTATCCTTCCACTGAAAGTCTGCCAGAAGCTGCACTATGTGCCTCTCGTACGCGGTCTCTCCCCGCCCTTATCAGTGTCGGATGTCACACAAATTAAAATGGATTATAATATAAAGTTTACTGTAAACTTTAAACTTATTAATAAAAATAATAGAAACCCAAATTATTAACCAGTTTATTTGTTTTTTAATTATTAACATGAAAGACCGACAAAATAGTTCTAATATGTTACATTTAAAAGTTCTAAATTATTTTATTCGATTTGACATAAAAAATTTAAAAAGAAAAGATAGGATTTATGCAGTATTTAATTTTTTTAAACGTAGAACAACAACAAATAAATATCAGGCTTTGATGCGAATAGATTAATTTTGTAAAAATACAATTTTCATTGACAGTGTAAACTCAAAGAATATTTATATATTTAATATTAATAAACTTAAACTTAATATAGTTATACAATTTTAATCTAAAAAAATCCAAAACAAAGTCCTCCTTTGGAATCCACCAGCTAGTTGCCAGAGACAGCTAGTTAAGTTCCTTCATTTTTTTCTTCTTCAGTAAGCAGACGAAAGGGGAAAAAAAATTAAGTTATTAGGTAATTTCAAACTACCACTATGGTCTTCATCTTCATGTTACATGTAATAAAATATAATTATTTTATTTTAAGTTTAAAAACTTAAATACTTAGATATTTATGGACCACGAGTCATTGGATATTTAGAAATATTTAACAAAAAAAAAAAAATGGGTGTGAGCATTGGTTAAAGAGGGAGACAGGGTTGTGGAAAAAAGAATCAAGATCAAAGATATCGATTAGGATTTTATAATGCCTTGAACCAACAAATTTGTCTGTTTAGTGGAAGGAAACATGTAAAATAAAAAGTATAAAAAGTCTATCTTTTCCTTTACAGAGTGGAGAAAAAGTTAGGCAGATATTTCCTAAACTTCTCAATATACATTTAGACATAAAGAAAAGCTTAGGAAAATGAAAATCAAAATAGTTGGCAATATTAAAAATTAAATTTAAATTTAATTCAACTTTACCAAATTAATTTAATAAAATAATATCTACAATTATTTATATATTATAATTTAACATAGTATTTAAATTAGATGAAAAAATCTCTTTACTTTGGTGAAATTCTCCTTTTACGGTAAATTTTATAGAATTGAATTAAATATATAAAGCAAGAATCTTAAGATTAACCTATATTAAAATTTGCTGTTTCTTTTGTTGCTTGGCAAATGCATAGCATGATGTATAATAACTTGATCTCTTCTATTGAATTCTGAGATTATCTTTAGAATGGTTTTTTTTTTATTTAGTGTAATTGCTAAACCTTATATCATAGGTATTTTACGTGGTTTTCAATTTTCATCTCAAATAAATAAATTTTCTAAATTGATTTTTAGATCATTGTATGTCATCTTAGAGTTTCTTGAAATCATTTGAAACTTAAAAAAATTCATAAAAGAGAAAGTGCACAAAAGCTTACACATGGCAGAAAAAGAAGACACAAGGAAAGAAAGAAAACTAATGTAAAAAGTTGCTTATTTTTGAGTGAATATTTACAAAATAAAGACTAGAGAAAATATATAGAACTAAAAAAAATATGCACTAGTGCAGAAAGGGCTTTAAATGTATGTTATTTGGGGCTTTTAACGTCAGATCCCGAACTGACGCCTTTGTGGATGACGTTAATAGGACGTCAAACCCTATAGGTCAGACGTCTATATAGACGTCAGACTATATAGGTCAGACGTCTATATAGACGTCAGACTATATAGGTCAGACGTCTATATAGACGTCAGACTCTATAGGTCAGACGTCTAAAATGTCGTCATATTTGATAGGATCTTTCTCCGCTTGAGGCCTCTCGAGTTGTTCTTGGCTCATGGTGATTCGAGTTTACAACTTTATATTTTACTTGAAGAGAATAGATTGTATGTTTTATTCTTTTGTATTGGATGGTTTTAATAATGCAGTGGAGGGAATTAGAGGAGTGCAAAACGCAAGAAATCGCCGCCCAAGAACGCTACCCAAGGACACGAGCAAAACTGCACAAAAACTCAACGAACACGCATTTTAATCGGTTCAAATGAAAGATAATTCATCAAAGAATAATGTAATTAGAGTAAAATTAATTTTAAACAGTGCAAAAGTGAGAAAACGAACCAGAAAAATGTAGCCCGTGGAGAGAAAACACGAGGACGATGATGCAAAATGAGTGCGCGTAATTGATGCCTCGTGTTCGCAGTGTTTTAATGCAGACATTTAGAAGTTGGTTCCCCCACAACAAACGTCTACAAACGTTGGTTCCCCCCACAACAAAGGTCTAAAAGGCTTTAGAAGTCGGAGTGGCGAGATCAGTCGTCTAAATGGAGACAAAAAGTGACTTCTAAAATTTTTGGGCTGAGTCTTTAGATGTCAGTTCTCCCCACAACAGACGTCTAAAAGGCTTTATAAGTCGGAGTGGTGAGATCAGACATCTAAATGGAGTCAAAAGTGACTTTTTAAATTTTTGGGCTGAGTCTTTAGACGTCGGTTCCCCGCCCCCCACAACATACGTCTAAATGACTTTAGAAGTCATAGTGGCGGGATCAGACGTCTAAATGGAGTCAAAAAGTGACTTTTTAAATTTTCGGGCTGAGTATTTAGAAGTCGGTTTCCGCCATAATAGACGTCGATTCCCCCGACAATAGACGTCTAAAGTGCTTTAGAAGTTGGAGTGGCGGATCAGATGTCTAAATGGAGTCAAAAGGTGACTTTTTAAATTTTTGGGCTGAGTATTTAGAAGTCGGTTCTCGGCATAACAGACGTCTATAGATGTCGGTTCTCCCACAACAGACGCCTAAATGACTTTAGAAGTTAGGCCCCCTCATAGTCGACGTCTAAATAGTTTTTTATTTACGAAAAATGCCACTGGTCATTGTTTTACGTCTGATATTCGACGATCAGATGTCTAAAGGGTGACATTAAAGGCCTTTTTTCACTAGTGACGTTAGCATGTAACAGAAAACAACCCATACAAATATGAAAAGCTAAACAAAAACTAGCATTGGATGTGCAAGTGATTAGAGTAATGGTACCATAACACACTTTTACATATAATGTGAAATAAATGTAAAAAAATTTAGGTATGTTAAATACTCAAGATGAAATTAATTTGTTATGGTCTGAGTAGATTTCATTTGACCATCCTTATTTTGACATATCATGTCATGGCCACTAACCCTTCTTCTAATTATTGTAACCATTATGATTACTATTTTACATTCAAAGAGAGAACAAGGAATATTCTATTTCATATGAAGCCACTTGAATTCTTGAACAAAGCACTTATATTAGATTAATATTTGGTTATGGAATTAGTTTTTTGCAGCTAACTCTAGTTTCATTCGGAGTGGAATCCTTAAAATTTGTCGTGAGCTTGGTTTTTAGAAAGCCGCACGCACTTAAATCATTCACAAATAAAAAAGGCTAAGATGTGATCACTAACAGTGAATCTTTAGGGCAACTTTGTCTTACTTAAAAGGAAGTTTCCATTGGTATATATATGAGTGATATGTTAAGCAATTTGATTACAAGTGTTCCAAATTGTTATACCTATATGGAATATAAAATAATGACATCACATGCGTGTATTAAAATATGAGATGAATATCTTGGGAGCTTATTATAATTAACTTCAGATGCCGTATTTATTTATGTGCAATTAATCTAATGTTCTTGTTTTCATAGCTAGTTGAAGATAATGTCCTTTGTTTTTGTAAGATTCTATGAAATCACGTGGATCCTTCTGTAGTTTCAAGGGCAAGTAGCTCATCTCCACCTGTCCATCCATAGCCTTACTGAATTCTGAAAGGATGTGATTCTATTTTTGCAAGTTGGCCAAACTTTTAGGTATTAAGATCACCCAACGTTTGGAGATTCTTAATTTTTTCTGACAGTTAATTAATGACTCATCTCTCCATGTTTACCAATTCACATATTCACATTTTTATTGTCATGCTTAATACCTCCATTGGTCCTCTGATTTGTCAACTAATCTCATTTTGGTCCTCAAGTTTGCAACAGTCTCAATTTAGTCACAATTTTTAAAAATATGAACACATTGTATCCCATCCGTTAAGTGATAGCAGACGGCGTTAAGTGTTGTCCACGTGTTGGAATGAGAATGTGGTGAGGTGTTATTTTTTTTTTATGTGGCAATTGGGATTTAGGGATATTAAAAAATCAGACCTCTGATAATTGGGAATTAGGGATTCGAATTTGAGTTTGGGGATTTCTTCAAGTGGTTGCGAGAGGAAGCCAGATACAATCACCCATTTCACTCTGAATGGATTTGGAATGTGTGTAAAGATTTGTTCATTGTTTTCTGAGAAGAATTGAATTAAATTTGACCAGAGGAGTATGGAGAATGTGTGTGATGTTAATCACTTGGATGTTGATGTTCTTTTGCCTCCTCGTAAGCGTCTTCTAGCTGGATTGAAAAAACAGAGCTCGGATGGTTATGTTGCAGCATCTCCATCGCGGGTTGTTGCTTCCTGTGCTACAGTTTCCAAGGCTGTTTCCTCTTCACCTTCTTCCTATTCCGTTGAATTTGAAGCCAGGCTTAAGAATTTGTTGAGTTCTCATCCCACTAACCTTAACCTTACCTCTGAGGAGGTCGTGGAGGCTTCGAAGGCTGAAGCAGTGGCTGCAGTGAAAGCTGCAAAGGCTGCAGCTGAGGAAAAGGTCGAGATTGCCGCAAAAGCAGTTGCAGCTGCCAAGAGAGCTTTGGATTTGATCGCTTCTTTCTCCGAAGAGGCAATGGGTAGTAGCAAGGAAAGAAATCCGAAGAAGAACAAGCTTAAGAAGCATCTCCCAGTTCATTTCTTGTACAAAAAATACCAACAAATTGAAAATTGTGGGACAGATGAAGAATTGGCCCAGAAGTTGCATCGGGCTATGAACAGTTCTCCTAGAATCTCAAAGAATTCTCCAAATTCAGACTCAAGAGGCAGGAAATACAAAAAACCCAAGAACTTTTAATATCCCTAAATCTCTAAATCCCAATTGCCACGTAAAAAAAACAACACCTCACCACATTCTCATTCCAACACGTGGACAACATTTAACGCCGTCTGCTACCACTTAACGGATGGGATACAATGTGTTCATATTTTCAAATATTGTGACTAAATTGAGACTGTTGCAAATTTGAGGACCAAAATGAGATTAGTTGACAAATCAGAGGACCAATGAAGGTATTAAGCCTATAATAAATAAAAGACATCTTATAAATACTTTATATACTAATTTTGAAATTGACATAAAAGTAAAAGTATAAAAAGTAATTATTTTTTTACACCCATTCAAAATAGGTACAAAAAGTCCATTTTCTATACTAGTTTCAAAACCAATACAGAATTCCATTTGGAAAAGGTAAAATTTTGTTTATATAAATATTACTTTTATATCGATTATAGTGTCAACGCATAGAAGTGTTACATATTTAAAAAAGGTTTAATACCTATTTTGGTCTCTCTTTTTGGGAGGTTTGTTCAAAGTGATCCTCTCTTTTTTAAAAAGTTCACTAAAGTCCTACTTCTTGCAAAAACAGTACAAGTTAGTCTTTTTTACTAACGACGTTAATTCTGCTAACGGCAAAGCTGCCCAACTGGCAAATATTTGATGATGTGTAACATTTTGATTGTGCTGGCACTGTTATGTGTTAAAAAAAATTAATAATTGTGACATGGAATGTAATAAAATTAGAGTTAAATTAAAAATTGAAATTGGGGTAATTTGGGTTAATTAGATAAACAGATTGTTGGTCAGATGTAAATTTTACCCAAATATGCGATTGGGATTTTCTGGGCTTGCGATTAGGGTTTATCAACCTTCAATCCACCTTCATCAACGCGCTTGGGATTTTCTGGGCTTGCGATTAGGGTTCATCAACCTTCAATCCGCCCATATGATGAATTTAAAACCTGCTACTCCTCCTTCAAGAGTTTGATGGTATCGTAGGGGGTATTTTTTGAAGAGTATAACGCAGCGGAATTAAAACAAAGAGAGCAGAAAGTGTGTTCGGCCACAGTTAAAACTAAATTGGTCCTTTTTAGGAAAAGTAATTTTCTTTCAGAAAATTAATCAAACAGTTGATATGCGGAAAATAAAATGAGTGTAGGGAAAAGAAAAATCACACAAGTATTTTTATACTGGTTCGATTCAACAGAATCTACGTCTAGTCGTTAATCACCACAAAGAATGATTAACAGTTCCACTAAAAACAGTTTTACAAATTACAATCAAATGAACAGAATATAAAACGAAGAGAACCACTCTACCAACTTGAAGAGAACTGCTCCGGTAATCGACCAACGATTCGTGTGCTTCTCCTTTCACAAGACCAGGCAGAGCACCTTGCTAACTTGAAGAGTGTCTGCTCTGACTATCGACACACGATACGCGAGCCACTCCTTTCACAAGACCAAGCAAGGGAACAATGAACAAAGCTACAAAGAACGTTCCTCTGACACACAGTGTTCTGTAAAGCTTTCTCAGTTAAAAAACGTTGCTTTCTGAATTCTCAAAATCCAAATATATAGCCAAGTACAATGAATGCCAAAGGTTAGCTCCCAACTGCCATGAATAATCGATTATTGTAAGTGATAATCGATTATTCAAGTCCGTTACAGAGTTTTAAAAAAGTGATAATCGATTATATGAAGTGATAATCGATTATTCAAGTATGACTTGTGATAATCGATTATTGCTTCATGATAATCGATTATTCTAGTACAAAAACATGTGATAATCGATTATAACTTGACCATAATCGATTATACCAGTAAGAATTACAATATTTCAATATTTTCCTACTACATTCAAAATCTACAAGTTGCTTTTAAATATTTTTCTACTACATTCAAAATCTACAAGTTGTAGAATCATCAAAACTCATCTTCAGGTTTTACCAATACTCCCTTACTGGTAACAGAGTTTTCGCTGCACCACTTCCGGTATCTAATGGCTCTGCTCCATCTACTGTTAAAACACGCATATGTAACAAGTTCAATATTGTCGAAGGATGCAAATTTGGTGATAAGTGCCATTTTGCTCATGGTGAATGGGAACTTGGTAAACATATTTCTCCCTCAATTAATGATCATCGATCTTTGGGACCTTCATCAGCTGGTCGAATGGCTGTTCGAATTGAGCCTCCTCCCTTGGCTGGGAGCTTTGGTGCCATTTCTACTGCCAAGATCAGTGTAGAAGCTTCTCTGGCAGGAGCTATCATTGGGAAGGGTGGTGTGAACTCAAAGCAGATCTGTCGCCAAACAGGAGCGAAACTTTCAATCTGAGAGCATGAAACTGATCCAAACCTTAGAAACATTGAACTTGAGGGGACTTTCGAAAAGATAAAGGAGGCAAGTAATATGGTAGATTGAAGGTTAATGAACCCTAATCGCAAGCCCAGAAAATCCTAATCGCAATTGCAAATTTAGGTAAAATTTGCATCTGACCAACAATCTGATTACCTAATTAACCCAAATTATCCCAATTTCACTTTTTAATTTAACCCTAATTTTATTACATTTCATGTCACAATTAATAATTTTTTTTAATGTTACACATCATCAAATATTTGCTAGCTGGACAGCTCTGTCGTTAGTAGAATTAACGCTGTTAGCAAAAAGGACTAACTTGCACAGTTTTTGCAAAAAGTAGGACTTTAGTGAACTTTTTAAAAAGGGAGGACCACTTTGAACAAACCCCCCTAAAAGAGGGACCAAAATAGGTCTTAAACCTTTAAAAAAAGAATAACATTTTTATATTGGTTAAGATTAGAATTATTATAAAAGTGACTATGTATTTAAAAATAAAACAACACTTTTACATTAGTTAAGGCCAAAATCAGTATAAAAGTGGTCATTTCCGTACCGTTTATAGCCAGAATCGGTATAAAAATTTCTGTGTTTTTTTTAAACAACAAATCTTGTGTTTCCTACCATAAACAAAACCTACATATAAATTTTTCAGAATAGCAAGACAACATGTATTTTCATTCAAAGACAATAATATTTCATCAATATAGTATTTTCATATATTGAATTTAATTATATCTTAATAGGGCACATTTTTCATCTAAAATTTTGCATAGTATATTGTTCTTGTAATCCCTTGGAAAAGAAAGCATTCTTTTGAGTTGAAAAAAGTAGGTAGCCTCGAGTTGTGACTTGGAGAATTTAATGTCGAGTTTGTTGAAGATGATAAGAGTGAAATAAATTATGAGTACGAGAATAGAGTAACCTCAAAGTATCAAATTGCGTAGAAGTTAAGACCAAAAATAGTTTAAGTATAACTTCCTACTTTCAACCCTTTAACACACATCTTTAACACAAATATAACGGAGTTCTAGACTTCAAAACGAACAATACCTTAAATGTAATTATTGAACTTAACGATATTTTTCCAACAGACTTAAGATTTGTTGGAAAAAGAATGGCTTAGTTTCAACACCAAGAGGGGCATGGGTGAATTGGTGAGGTTCAAAAATCATAGTCTTTTTCAAATTTTTTTTTCGCAAAGTATAGACCTTTCAAAGTTTTCTTGAAACTCAAGGAAAAAGATAAATCAATGTAGTGGAAAAGTAAAGTTGACTGTGTAGAAAGTAAAGTCAACTTAAAGTAAAGAGTTCGGGGATAGAGAAAATCAAACACAGTTTTTATACTGGTTGAGCCCAATGCCTACATCTAGTGTCCTTCCACAACCAGGAAGCCAATGCATTATATTAGTCAAGATTTTTACACAAGATTTCTATAGAGACCTCCATGTCAAAAGTATACACAATTTCTCTAACCCTCTAACTAAAAGTTTAAGTAGCAATACAAAGATTTGCAACAAGATATCCCCTCTTCTGTAATCTTCAACCCACTTTGAACAATCCTCAAAGTGTCCAGAACTTTCACAAGTTCTCTTCCTGTAATCCCAACAGGGCGGACCAGTCTTCAATAGATTGACAAAAGTCTTGATCAATATGATGAACACCAGGAATGCAGATTTTGATCAAACAGTAAGCGCAAATCACTTCCTCTTAAAGAAACTCTTCAAAGAAAGATCTCCACCGTCTTGGAGCGTTTTCACATAGATCACAATCTGAAATAACAAAATGAAATTGTTAGAATAGCCAAAGTCTTTGTGAATTACAGAATCACGTCTATTTATAGTTTTCTTTAAAACCGACGCTCTTGTAGTTGACTTTGCCACTAATGTAGTCGACTGTCACCAAACAGTTATAACAGTTAAAACAATTAGCAGCAGTCAAACCAACCAAATAGATTACACATTTAATTTAGTTGACTTGCATTTAATGCTTGAACACATAATCAAAATATAGCCGTTATAGTTCACCAGCATTAACAAAATTTCAAAACATAACTAACTAAGTCGAATTCTATGCGCATGCAGTCGACTATAACACTTCAAATCCGTTTTGAAAATCTTTTCATTGCAAAATTACTCGACACTATTTTTGAAAATATGTGCAAAGTCACTAGTTTTAATCAACTTAAAACTTTCAATTTTGCCAAACAATATAAGTTCAACTAAGTGCATGTGGTTTTTCTTTTCTGAAACATATGTTATGCAATCACAAATGATGTATCATGTAGAAAATCAATGAATATGCATACATATACGAAAATAAACTCAAACATGTTCTTCAAGATTTCATACACAATAAAGATTTGAACGTGTAACACATATCAATACATGTGTTATTAATAATGTGTTGTCATCATAAAAAACCAGAACACTGTGAGATTAAGGTTTAGCTAAACTAGTGCTTCCCTTATCAATAATGTCAACAATCTCCCTCTTCTTTGATGATGCACAACCATGATTAATAAATAACCATGTTTGTACACAACAACACATAAAATCAATCATGTAATCACATTATATCAGAGCTCATATAAGCAAACAGTATCAGAGCAAGTGAGTAAATGATTTTATCAATCTATCAGAGCAAACAAGAGTCTATCTCAAAATATTTCAGATTAGAAACAATCCAGACAATATTTACTTTGTATCAACAATTCAAGCAATCAAGTATCAAGCAAATAGGCAGTCAAAATTTTCTCCCCCTTTGTGCATTAGCAAAAAAGGTATGCTCTATGATAATGATGTGCTGATAAATGATATACCAAAGATGCGTCAATGTAAAAAAGATTATCAATCAATGATGCTCCCCCTGTCACAGATATTCACATGCTAAAGAAAATCTACCCCTAAAGTGTAGGCATGTGAAAAATCTATACTATCATGTAATGCTCTCCCTATCATTATGCATGTTTTAAAATCAAAACCCAGATGCACAATGCAGTTTTCACAAAATTTCAGAGCATATAACATCAATGATGGAATTGTATCAGAATCAGAATTGCAAACAATTCAATCAAGGATAGATACAATCATCAACAATCTCACAATATATTCTCACAGATATTTCAATCAATTAGAAATAGAGCTATTGAAATTAAACTATATAAAATATGATCAAACAACAGAATAACCAAATTCCAACAAATGGAATTTATAACCCCTATAAGTGATAGTCGATTGATCCATATTTCCAGCCGATTTCATTGTTCTTCATTGAGTAGTAACTTCAATAGTAAGTTCAGAAGCAATGTTTCGTGCAAAACCTTTCATGATCTTTTGAAGATCAAGCAATTTAGAATCACAGTAATGCAAGAAATTGTACAGTTAAGAAGTGATTATGCAAAAGAATCAATGTAATAGTAAACATGTGCATAATCAACTTCAACAATCAGTCAATCGATTTAAGATCGATTCAAACAGATTCAATCAAGAAATTTAAAGCAAATAGAATTAAACCATAAACGACTGATTTCATTAACTTTCAAAGATATTACAAACGATTAACTATAACAAAAGATAGAAAAAATGGCAATCTAAGCCATTATCAAAAGATACTAAAGCTAAAGAAAAACACAACCAAGACTCATGACACAGTGTTGTAGACACAAAGTTCCTATTCTATTTCGGAAGACTCTACAATCTTTTTGTCAGCACAATTCTTTCCACTGTTAAAGTCATCTATAGAGGTATTTCCGAAGGCATTTATCCTCAGTGCATAATCCATTTTTCTCACAATTCTATTGACATATATTGACAATATTTGTAAGAATGAAAATGATATTCCTAAAGACAAACCTCATGTTTTCTCATAATTGAAACCTTCATTTATTTAATTTGTAACTCGAAAGAATGAAAAATTGATTCCAAAAATGAACTTTCATATCATTTAGAAACGGAGATTAAGAAATTTTAAATGCAATTTCTTTCTTCAACTCTTTAATACTTTTTAAAAATAAAATCATGACGAAACTATGAATTTCAAAATATACCTCATGTTAAAATTGATCATCTTATCTAATAGGCTTCAAATACATATTGTTTCATTAAATATACAATCAACAATTTAACTTTATTATCCCTAATATATTCATAAGTTTGTAAATTAAAATATACTGCACTATCATAAAACATGCTTATTACGTTTGTTATTTTGGGACTTTTATTTTTATTGTAGGTTCGACATAGATTTGAGAGATGTAAAAGTTTATCAACTTTTCCAAAATAAGAAAGAAGGGTGACCCTTTCTTTCTTCCTTTTGCAAGCAATCAATGCCAGATTTTCCTTCTTCCACCTTCATTCTTCACGTTGTTGTTGGTTCATGATGGTGGGATCTAGTCTTTGTTGGAGCTCGCCAGATTTGGTTTTCACGTCTAGTTGGTTTCAATGACTTTTCTTGTAGGTGTAGCAATAAATGATGTAAGCTTGAGAGAGAAAACAATAGCATAAGCAATAATATTTCTTGTTCTTTTTCTTCTCTTCATGTAATCCTCTTTATATAGACTTCTCCGAAAAAGATTCGTACTCAAAGCATTAACTTTCGCTTAAGCATGTAGCCTTTTAGTATGGTGTTAGATGTTATGTTATGTCTTGTAGAGGCAACTATGTTACTTGTATGGAAAGGACAGATAGAAGGCATGAAGGATATCTTCCTATCTCTTAACGTTCTTATGATCTGATGCAGAACTTTTGAATAAGGCTTTGTACTGATTTGATATGCATAGAAAAAGAGAGCACAACACAACAAACAATAGAGTATTATTTCGTACATGCATTAAAAGCTTTAGAAGTTTCTTAACCGTTTAAACATTGTGCATTTATAAGTGTTTAGGCATAGTCTATTTGAGTAACGTTCAACATTTAGGAATAAACAATTTATTTGATAAACATTATTTCGTTAAACGTTTTTGTTAAACTTCAAAATAATATTTGTTTGGGCGATCTTGTCTTAACAAGTTCTAGTTGTGACCGCTCAGTATGGACTCCCAAACCCACCATACACTTCTTAATTCTTAAGTTTACATGTTATTTATGTTCAGACATAAATAGTTTTTCATGTAATAACAAATGCGTCGAGAGGAAAGTCCTAAACGCAAAAAGATTCATTTTTTTATGAACAATCCTCTTAGTACATCACACCAGCTTGTTGACATAATTATCGACGAGCCAATGCTGGTTCCATAGGATTCTAGTGTATTTGCAAGAGATACTAACATCCCATTGTATTTGTATAAGCACAATGTCTTTGAACTTGAATCAAGGAAAGAAGAATTGAATATTATCCTTAGTCAATTATGGATGATGTAAGCCTCTGAACCATTTTTTTATATAAATTTAATTTATCTAGTTACTTAGATCAAATAAATGTTTTGTGTTCAAGTATATGTTTGGTGTAAATAAGGAGGTGAATGATGTATATGAGTTCCTAGAACCCTGACTCACTCATGAAGGCAATAAATTTGATGACATTCAAGCATATATCACCAACTTCTTTGCACAGGAGAAGCAAATATATTTTGTCCCTCATATTACTATGCAAGTATAGTTTGTTGACTTGTAAGTACAATATGTAAACAATTAATTAAGTTATTATCAATTTAGGCGTCATTGGCAATTACTTGTGGTTTCCCTAACGAACAACATTGTTGTGTGGTTTTGCTCTTTACACAAGTCTACTCTTAACCATCTTAGACAAGTAATACATTGGTAAGATCCTCCATGTTATCTCAATGTCATGAACTTTCTTTTTTATTTAAGTGTTTCCTAAAACATTCCATTTTTCATAGTTCCATTGTAGGACATATGATGTTTTCAACGAAATCAACTGCTAAGGTAAAAGCTTGCATGGTTGACCCTCAATGTCATGAACTTTCTTTTTTATATAAGTGTATCCTAAAACATTCCATTTTTCATAGTTCAATAGCAGGACATATGATGTTTTCAAGGAAATCAATTGTTAAGGCTGAAAAGCTTACATTTTGGCCCTCAAGGTTTGGTATTTTTGTCCATATATTTTTAATTTTTTTTTATTCCAGTGATCTTCCTCAATTATTTATAATTGTGATGATATATTGCAGTGTAATACACAAACTGACTCATATGAATGTGATTATTATGTAATGCATTGGATGACAATCATTATTCGTGCTCGCGTTACAAGTAGCTGGGAAACGATAATAATTAAATTGAATCAAATACTTTACAACTTTGTCTTTTTATATATTAATTGAAGTCATTGTCTTTTATGCAGACATTCAAGGGTCCTACGCCAATTTTCGATAAATTCATTCATTATTTAAAGAAAGTTTGTGCAAAATATATAATAGAAATTTATTTAATATTTATTTGTTATAAAAATATCATAATTTATAAGCATTTACCACATTTACAACTATCTAGATTTTGGTTTATAAGAATATTATATTATGTTTCTGGTATGGGTATTCTCTGCTGGATTTTATTTAGGTTTTATATGTAGACTGAAACATAAACAAGATAAAAATTTAAAAAAAAAATCACTAATACAAGGTATTGGTTATTGTTAAAACCAAAGAAGAAAAGAGTATTGAACTTCTATTTAGGTTATAATCAAAGTCAAATATCATTTCCAAAAAAAAAAAATATTTAAAAAAGAAAATTTTTCTACCTCGGTAACTTTATAACCGAAACTAAAAAGTGATTTTGTCTCGATTTTAACAAAAATCATTATTAAAGACCCTAAAAATTAAATAATTATTTTAAATAAAAAATATATATATGGTCTCAATTATTCCTATAATCGAAGCAGATAAATGATTTGGTCCCAGTTATAAGTAAAACCGAGACCAAATAAACATTTTTTTTATGTTTAAGTTGTTTTTAACGGAAGTAAAATATTAATATTTTTGCTTTGATTCTTAACTTATGTTAAAAACTCATCATTTTTTACTTTTTTTGTTTTTTTTATTATGTTTCCGTTTTAAAATCAATAATAATAATTGTAAAAAAATTTCCCGTGTTATATTAGTATAAGTAAGATTATACTAAAAGAAAATATATAATTTAAACTGAGTTAAGATGGAGTGACAAAATTATTTCACTTGATCTGTAAAGCTACACAAAATCAGATCGAATCACTATTTTAGTGATTAGCTCCAAATATCATATAAGATAACTAGTAACGAAAAAGTAAACTTAAAAACGACAATATTAAGAATCATACTTGATGAAGATGATATGTGAACTTCAATGCATTCTTTTTCTCTTATACTTTTTTTATTAACCGTCAAAGTCACATATTTATCTATAAAACTTATTTAAATAATAATGAATAGGTACGAGCCACAATTTTGTGAAACAATTTCATGTATTAATTTGGATATACATTGCTGGAAAACTAAATTATGAATTCTCATGAACTAGTAATCATTTTGGAAAATGCTTAGAGTAAAAAATGTATATGATTTTTCTAGGTTCTCCAATAATTTTCCTTAATTAATGATCAAGAAGACACACACATATTTATTTATTTATTTATCTGTTTGTATTCAATAAATAAAAATGAATAACAGCACTATTTGAGATACCCTTTTAGTGTGATTCAAGTAGAATTTATAAAAATACATATAACATACCACCCCTTATACGTATAACAATTTGTTATAATTTGAATTTGTCGTAGTGTGTGCCAAACAAATTGGCCACCCAAAATAACAATTGAGTGAAGGTAAATTGTTTTACCTTAATCTCAAACAAATTATGAGTTGAGCAAGAGAACATGAATTTGAATCATTATCGTAAACCCTGACGTGAAACATTAAACAGATAGATCTAATGTTACTCTCTTAAATAAACAGTATAATTAGTGGAAGGTCTGGATAAGAGTGAGGAGTTTATGTTATAATTTAATTAAGAAAAAAAGATGTATTAATGGTTAAATAGATTATGGTGATGATAGTGTTGAAAAGGGAAGCATATAAATACGTGGTGGGGTAGGAAGCTAAAGAAGTAGGGGGGGAAAGGACTAGTACTACGATGAAAGTGCAAGAAAAGTACATGGGTTGTGATTGTGAAAAATTGATTAAGGACAAATATAAGAAAATCTCCGGCGAGTAGTGATCTTAATTAAGAAATGGATCTGGGTTTGGTATAATAATAAGGTGATGAGAGACAATCATACATGCCCTGTTGTTTTAGTTGATGTAAATGTTTAAGAGATGATGTCGAATAAACAATGTTGTTCCTCAAGGGTAGGGGTTTTTGTCCCTTTTGTTTTGAGGGTATGAACTGAACTCCTTCGGTCCCATACGTATTCGATATAAAGGGTACAATGCTTGTGACATGCATGTGATAAAGCATGAGCGATATTTGGTATCTTTCGTTGTTCGTTTATTTTGGTCAAACCTATTCCAACTCACTTCGACTTCAAGTGGAGAATAGTATAGGGATATCACACCCCTTGCCCCCCGATTCAATCATCAATTTCTTACTTTCTTCTTCTTCTTCTTTTTCTATTCAGATTCAAATTTATTAATATTTCCCTCTGCCTCAATCTTCACATTTTTCATAATCATTTCATCATATATAAAATCCTATTTAAATAATAACAACACTATAAAAACCAACCTTATTAAGTAACTCCTTTTTCATTTAGTTTATCAGATAATATCTCCTTAGATCATTATAATACGGTTTATTAACAGTTATAACAAATTTTTCAAAAGGTTTCGTTGGATATATATATATATGTGTGTATGAAGTAGCATTTTTCTTTTCAATGGCCAAGACAAGTGTTATTAATGGGCACTAGAGGTGCTACTCAATTCAGCAATTAAAAATTGAAAAGTTTTTCCTACTTTTTACAACACTCAATAAAGACCTAATCTTTGTAAGGTAAGGTCCATCAACCTAACTCAATCTATGAGTTCATTATTCTGAATTTGGTTTTAGAAATATGTTTGTGAATTGCACTTTTTGATGTACCTTTAACAAACCTATAAGTTGTAATAACTTAAAATATTCATTCAAACCTGTATATTCCCATTTTCTTAGAATTATTTTACAAAAACATAAACTTCTAACTTTTTTTTTTATTTCAAACAAACAATATATTGAAAAATTGACTAGCAATACCACAAAACTAAAGATTGTATTGCTATAAATCCAAAATTATGACTTATTAAAAAAGTAAGTAAAAATATATTCACAAACACGTGTAATTTTAAAATGTAAACCCTATTATTATTTTAAAAAGTGGTATCCATCATGAAGTGGGCAACATATCTATCTCTGATGCAAATCAATTCAGTTCCCTTAGTAGATATAGATACAGATAGGAACCAACTTTTGGGTTTCGTAGCCCTCCATATGGCTAAAATTGTGGGCGTTTATATAGTATATATAACATGTATGCCAAGAATCACGCCATAAAAAATCCACATGCAACGTGTAAATATCCGATATTGTCAGTCACCACTTTCAAGAGATTCATATTAGGTCATATTTCATCAAGTTTCTAACATCGACAAAAACAAACAGTGAAAATTAAACTATTCAAAGCTGGTCGCAGTAATAATATAGGTGTAATCGGACACGTGGATATATATATATATATATATTCTTCTAATATTCTATTTTCATAGGACGTATTTTAAGCAATGTTTAGATTATAAATTTATCACTTAGATGTATCTGATTCACTTACAACTAAGTGGTCAAAGATGGACACCTTATATAACGCGCAAGAAATTGCATGCAATAGTTTTTAAAAACAACATTAATTAGCTACCTTAATTAATGTTAGAATTTGTACACATATTAAATTATACTTGATTCAGTGTATGTTATTCAAAATGTTTAAACGGATGCAGACTCTGACTCCACCATCAAAACCATAACATTGAAGATTCTTCCTTTGTTGAAAGTGATAATTGTGTTTGGTTTTTCCTTATGTGAAATTTGTTATTATATGCAGAATACTTAGCTCAACTGCAGAGCATTAATTTTGCTGTGTTTCTAATAGTAATAGGACATAAATGTGTCACATGTTGAAAGTTAACTAATCAGAAATGTCACCAACTTTTGTTTATATGGATAAAAAGATAGATAAGAATGTAAAAGAGACAGCTAGCGGAAGAGGGTCAACAACGTTAACATGTCACAGTATTAGGTTGAGTATGGATTTTTATCATTAAATACGAGTAGGTTTAGAAATGAAATGATAGGTAGTCTTCTAGGAATTTCAGACAAAATGGAGCATTTGGTTGAGTTTGAGAAAAGAGACGAAGAGACAGAAGAAACTAATGACGTGATGATCGTGTTTTAGAATTGGAATCTGTGTCACATTCATGAACTACAAGTGTAAGAATCTGCAAACACACTGCTGTCTAAAAGCCCATCCCATCGCAGAGCATAAGACTTTTTGGTCCTTCATATATGGAGATAACATGCTAATTAATTAATTAGTTTATTCAAATGAAAAGAAAAAGTATTCAAAGGTTGAATTCTAAATTGAAGTGAATGGATGAAACACGCTATGTAGATTCTTAAAATTCTATACTTGAGTTTCACATGATTGTTTTTCCTCTCTGTAAATTCATATATGAATTCCCTACTTGAAAACGTTGAAGTATATGAATAGTAAAGGAAAACAAAGTGAAAGAAGATAATATATATACTAAAAATGAGATTGAATATTGTAGTCATTATTTGGTGTAGAAATTTTTTTATCCTTTACATATTAACCAACTTTTTTATTTTTTACTATCTAAATAAACTACCATAAAAGAAAGAAAACAAATTGTTGTTAAATTATTATAATTATTAAAAATTAAAATATTTTATAACTACCTTTTAAATATATATATATATATATATATATATATATATATTAATTTTACTTTTACTTTTGATGAAAAATAAGTTATATGTGATTCTATTATATAATCATAACATTATAAAAACTAATAAAAAAGTATTTTCCTTATTACTATTGTGTGGCCATAACTTTTTATAACATCAATATAAAAAATAGTTACACAAATATATATGTATTGTTTTCTTATAATATATAATGAAGAAAACTTAAAAATCAAATAAAGCATATAATGAAACAAAACAGAAAAGGAATCGAAAAGAAAACAGTTCTAAATAAATTAAAAGTGCATTTATTTTTTCTTTATCTTTAAATTTGTTATATAAAAGATTAAAAGTTATATAATAAATTTTCATAATAAAATTAGTTGAATCGTTATTGGATAAACTGTATTTTACATTTCTGTAAAATTTATAATCTATCAAATTCCTCTAACAACATTTATATTTTCCCCTCTCTAAAATTTAAATATATTTTTTAAGTCTTTATTTATAATAATGATAGAGAAAAAAAACGAATGAGTGACATTTTTAACTCGTAAATCTTATTATTAAATCAATTATATATATATATATATATATATATATATATATATATACATATATATATATATATATATACATACATATATATATATATATATATACATATATATATATATATACATACATATATATATATATATATATATATATATATATATATATATATATATATATATATATATATATATATATATATATATATTCGAAAGGGTTGAAAAACGTGTTTCATTTTTAAGGCACAAAAATAATATAAAATTTTTTTATAATACACAAAACATATTTTATGCTTTTCTCTGTCTGCTAACACAGTAAAGACATGTATAAAATATTGAAATGTTAGAAAATATATTGACATATAATTGATAAAAAAAAGGATTAGTAATATGATACTAAATTTTCTAAGTGACAAATTAGTGAAAATAAAAATTCACAAATATTGACACTTAAAAACAAGGGGATACTATATACAAAAGCAAAATATATGTGTGTGTGTGTGTAAAAAAGGAAAGTTAACTATTTTATATTAATTAGAAGTAGCAACTAAGTTCATTTAATTATCTTACTCCTCTATAATAAAAAAAAAAAAACTTTTACTAGATTGTCTTCTTTTATATTGGTTTGAAGAGAGCTTATATTTAAAGATAAAAAAAATTAAAATAGTAATATTAAATAAAAATCTTAGTTTAAATTTTATATAGATTTAAGTTGAAAATACCCGACTTTTTGTTTACTTATATTGTGTAGATAGAGTATTAATTAAAATATATACCAATTAAGCTTAAGAATGAATGCACCTTTCTTTGAGTTAGTACACGCCTCTCACCTTTTACAGTAAGAAAAAAAAATGTAAAATGAATTTAGGTTGAGAATAGTTGCGATTTTAATTGAGTGATATTTAAAGTGATAAAGTTAATGTGTCGTTTACCTAAATATACATGTATCAGCAACAAAAAAGACGTGCTAATGTTACAGTTTTTGATGCCCAGACAGACAGACATAACGAGATGACACGTGACATTGTGGGTTGCTATGTGCTACGTTCCCACAGGAAAAGAAAAAACATACAACTACTGCAACTCTTCCACACTGTAATAACCAAAGTAATTAAACGCGAATTATGGAGACTGGTCAACAATGAACAAGTTACCAACCAAACCAAGTTCCATTTTATTTGATATAATGTTTTCGTTGATGAGGGAGAGTGAGTTCCGTGATACTCTTGCATGAATTATGTATATTGTTATCTGGAAAGAAGAGACTGGTCAACAATTTCACCTCTGATTTGGAGGGGTGAAAAGTTTTGATAGAGAGTTTCATATGAAGACAAAAGCCAAAAGAACAAAGTCACTGCTTCAATGGTTGGTGGAGAAGTAGCCAGAGCCGGTAGCATAGCCACTTGTTTGATGCTCCCAACTCCCAAAGTGAATTAAGATGTTGCAGCAGCAGGCTCAAGAGCCACAGTAATATTGTTCTAGCCAGGTCTAATCCTACATATAGTTCTTCATTTTTTTGTCTTTGCTGCTAACTGATTATCTTCTGTGCATGAATCTCAACAAAATAAGGGTTTTTCAATACCAAGGACATGCAAGTATTAATTAGAGGTAAAAACTACTATTAAGTCATTCAAATCGATTAAGACAACACAGCTACAC
The DNA here is from genome assembly GCA_036885675.1 of Vigna mungo. Taxonomy (NCBI): domain Eukaryota; kingdom Viridiplantae; phylum Streptophyta; class Magnoliopsida; order Fabales; family Fabaceae; genus Vigna; species Vigna mungo. The sequence goes on along the minus strand of CP144696.1, from coordinate 35,635,817 downwards.
TGTAACCTTTCATGGTCGGTCGATTCATTACTAAACCCTATATGATAAAGATGTTTTATGTTTTGTGTATATAAAGTACACTATTTAATTACACTGTGCGCAATTTTAGTTTATTACGTTCAAACACTGTCCATTCATGCATATACAGAGAGATATTTAGTAGAACTGTCAATTCTTTTCTAATTTATAAATTAAAATTTAACTAACAACATATATATTTTCAAATACCCTTTGACTAAAATTTATATATAAGAAATAAAACCCGAGACTATTAACACTAGTACAAAATAACCTTCAACGTCTACTATTTAACATTAGAAAACGAAAAAACCAACTTTAAAAATGATTTGTAATATTTTTGTAAATAAAAATTCAATTAAAATGTCAAAATTTAGACTTATCCATCGTTAAACGTTAGAATTTTCAACTTTCGACATCATATTAAGTAAATTTCATGAAAATCTTTGGATTAAAGGTGAAAATGTAGTCACGTATGACGTTGAATGTTCTAATTTTAAACATAAAAAAATCATATGACTTCGAAATATCACTTTTTAGACCTTATATATTAGTGATTCATTATAAATTTAGGTGGAAGGGTGAATATTGAATCACTTTATCTTTGCACGAAACATTCTTTTTTATTTAATCCCTTCTCAGACGAAGCTGTCGATGACCAATACATATAATCTTTCTTTCATTTTATACAAATTTACGTTGATTAATTACTTCAAATGTGATTTTCTTTTGTTGTGACTGATTGGTTTCGTGCACAAATACTTTTTGGAGCATAAGCGTGTTCTCCTTTCTCTCTCACTAGCAACACTTAATTTCGGTAAACCCACGATCAAGATGCTAGTTTCATTTTTATTTTCATTTTTTATGGGACTATAATTGGTGGGACCTATTGGTATTTTTGAACTTGCTTATTGTTCATATATATCCAAACTTAGAGTAAAACTAAGATTATATTCAAAACAATTCCAAATGATTTGAAAATTTGTTCAAAGCACCAAAATCTATCAAACTCTGATGGATTAGACCGAATTCAAATTTTTAAGACTGGGTAATAAGTAAGGTGGGTTGAGTTGGTTTATTAAGTGATCAACCTATAATAGACTAGGTTGAATTGAATCAAGTGACCCGTTTTGACAACTCTAATATATCTTACTTATGTTTTTTTTTAACTAGAAATTGTTCATTTTAAGATATTTTTTCATTAAATAAAATCTATTATAAATTACAAAACTACGAGTATTGTGTCCTTCAATAATATTATGTTTATAAACTTACTATAAAAATATGCACGATAGAAAAACAAATTTATGAACTAAAAGTATATATATATATATATATATATATATATATATATATATATATATATATATATATATATATATATATATATATATTCAGTCAAAATATCGTTTATAATGTATTGCTAGATTTTTCAATATATTATTTTATAAAGCAAGTATTATGCTCTAAAAGAAGTGTAATAAAAAAACATGTGTTAGCAGTTTTGTTTTTATACAATAAAATATTTTTACATTACATAATAATAGAGAATTTAAAATAATGTATAAAAGAATTTCTTTTATTTATTTAATACTTATTTAAAGAAGAAATGGAAATTCTAATGTTTATAATAGAGGGTCTTATAAGAATAAGAAAAACAATAAGGAGCATTACTATGAATACTATATTACAGAAGAAATTGTAGTTTGAGAGAAAGTTGGTGGGACCCAATTTGAATTTGACTTACTTGTGGTAGAAAATGTTTTCAAAGTAAATGGGTCTCAAATAACATATATAATATTAAAATATTTGAACGAGTTTCTGAGTCGGAATAAAAATTTAGAAAAACAACTATTTCACATCCATTTTACTTTACTTATATAGCAGGCAGTTGAAAAGATAAAATATTAATTTTAAATGATAAAAAATGAGGAGATATGGGAGATTGATTATTTGGAAGTAAGTTATAGAAATAGAATAATAAGAAAGTGAGGGAGGGAGTGTAAAAAGTAGAAGTGGTGAATTAGTGAATGTAATGAGAGGAAAAGGAAGAGAAGATTAATGATTAAGATGACAAGGAAGTAGTAAGATAACGTGGGCTTGCGTGCTGAGACTGACACAGAGAGGTCCCGCGTCGTTGGCTAATAAACAACCACATTTGGTTTGAGCCATTTGAAGTCTAACCCCAGTGAGGAGACACGTTCAGAAAGGACAGTATGGCGTATCTCTCCCATTTTTTTTCTTTCTCTCTCTCCCTAAACCCTATTAATAACAACCATAGCCCACTGCACTTCTCCATTCAACACTCTCTTCCTTCAACACACTTAATTAATCTATAAAAACCAACTTCATTCTTTTTCTCTCATTTTTCATTCTTGTTAAATATTCCATCTCCTTTTCCTACTACCTCCATACTCACACACCTTCTTTTCTTTTCAGATAACTTTCTTTACTTGTGTCATTCTCTTCTGACAACCCCATTTCCTTCTTGGCCCTCCTCTCATTCATTCACTCACTCACTCACTCACTCACTCACTCTCCTTCTTCTCTCCTCTCTTTGTGTCATTCTTCTTTCTTTCTTTCTTCTCTCATTTCCACTTTTTCCTTCTTATTACTTTCCTTAAACCTCACTAATTAACACTCTCTTCCAACACCAAATAACATTTCTGACACACACACACACACACACAAAACACAAACCCCGCATCAACCTCATTCCATTAATTCACAATGTCCTCCAGAAGATCTCGTTCCAGACAATCCGGTGCTTCCGCTGAGATCACGGATGCGCAAATCACCGATCTCGTTTCCAAGTTGCAACAACTTATCCCTGAGCTTCGCGCCAGGCGCTCCGACAAGGTATTTATTGTCCCACTGTCCCTCTCAACCTCTTTCTCTCTCTCTCTCTCTCACTCACATGCACATACATTGCACTTTTTGTGTGGATGCCCTTCCTTTTCTTAGATAACTCACCTCTCCTTTATTTTCTTTACCCACAACTTGCGGCTATAGTCCAACTCGGATTCCTCCCTCTTGCCCCCATTCCACCAATTAACTGCATTTCTTACTCATAACAACACAACCCCTCTCTCTTAAAATAATAATAATATACTCTATTATAATGTACCAACAGTACTTTCACATCGCGAATTAATAATACAACTGCATATATGTGTGTGAATTCTGGTGAATTCACATGTGCATGAATGATTATAATGTGAAAAACAATGAACTTTACTCATAATGATATGTGGGTATTGCAGGTTTCGGCTGCTAAGGTATTGCAGGAGACATGCAACTATATAAAGAACTTGCACAGAGAGGTTGACGATCTAAGCGATCGATTATCAGAGCTTCTGGCTAACACAGACTCCAACAGTGCTCAAGCAGCCATTATTAGGAGCTTACTTATGTAATAGTCTAGTCTAGTGCATTTATTTGTGTCGTGTGCATGTCCATGTCTCTCTCTCTTCTTCTTCTTCTTCTTCTTCTTCTTCTTCTGGGTAGGGTTTGGTTTGTACTTTCTAGACACCAACGCGAAACACTACCATCGGATCCATGTGAAGCAGTTGTTGATTAGTTTTAATTATGTGGCGCTTTGTAGTAGTAACCAATTGTGGTCAGCTTCTATAGCTGTAAATAAAATGGACTACATCATGAGTTCTAATTATTACCATAGTATGAAATGAAACACATAACTTTTGTTTCGCGGCGCAAATAGGTTGCTGTCATCGAATGAATACATGTGTGGCCTTTTACATGGATAGTGTCGAATCATTTTTCAAATTTGGAGGCTGCAATGCTTGAGTTTAATCTTAGTAATCTATCTTATGAGAGAAATTCTGCAGTTTCGTGTGGACCCATTAGAAGGGTCAAGGTTGAAGCTGACAGTGCCTATAACATGTGACATACCCCACACCATTTTCGGTTATTTGTTCTTGCCAACCCGTGATATTAATGTTCGCATTAGGACCACAATATAAAATAACTAACTCCTCATCCAAACCACCATCTTTGCCAGCTTAATATATATACATTATATCTGCCATTTATATATTTAACAGGATAATCACGACATCCATTTATTCATCGCAAATGTAAGAGAAAAAGAAGGAAAAAAAATAAGTCATGGACTACCTATGTTGAATTTAATTCCCATGAAATGGGAAAGTTTAAAAAGCATATTGTAAAAAGAACAGAAATACTAGGAATTCGGATTCACTCCTTTTCGATAATTATTATTATTATTTTTTTAAAACTGGACTACCACGAGAGACCGTCATTAAATGAGAGGGGTCGTTAAACCAGAAACGAGTTCCATATTTTTTATGATTTTTAATTCATTTCCTCTGATGAGAAAGAATATATACTAAAAAGAATGTGTTTTTAACCTTTCTCAAGAATAAATAAATAAATGTGCATCTATTTATTATTAATGTAAATTAAAGTATTCTATGTAAAAAAACTTCATTTTACTCTAAGAAAAGTTTAACAAAACACATTTCCAACAAAGATTAAAGAAAATAACCAGCTTGTTTTTTATAAAAGTTGGGTAAAACAATATTTATGCCTTGTTCACTTGAGTAGATTTGGAAGAGAGTAATTGAAAGGATTTAAAGATAAATTTTGTTGTTGTTTATTTGAATAGATTTATAGATAAGTAAGAGTGGATTTGAAAGTAAAATTTTTTAATTTGTCACAAATTAAATCCTATACTAATTCTTAGAAACTTTACTTCCAAATTCACTCTGGTTTACCTTCAAATTCACTCAAATAAACAACAACAAAAATTACCTTCAAATTCACTCAATTGCTCCGCTTAAATCCACTCAAGTAAACAACACCTTAAAAAAAAAAAAAAAGTCAATTTTCGCTTAATTTATTGGGTTACCTTTCTAACTTTAGAATAGACAAAATTTGATGAACGACATATTTTACTTCTAAACTCCTGTTTTAGAGTTTAACTTTGAGAAAAGTTCCAAAAAGGGAAAATTGAGTTAGAAGAAACATGACACAAATTTGTTGATCCTGAGTCTTAAATTTTGTATCTCTAACTAGTTGGGTATGGCCATGGAAATTATGTATTGAATTTAAATTGAGGTGGTAAATTTGATGTTGTGGTGAAGTGAAAAGAAATGATGGCCCCACACACCTGCAGGTACCATTTGCATGCAATATGTGGTGGGGGAAGGTTGTTTCACAATGTATCCCTGCCCCAAAAACAAAAAGCTACTTCTACAGTGCAAAATTTAATATGGAGCTATCAATTTAGGCCATGAAATAGTTCCAATTCATTAATTCAATTCTGGTTTAAATTGCTTGGAATCCAGGGTAGGGGTAATTTTGAAGCAAAATATTAGTGAAAGTATCCTCTGTTCTTGCCGTGTAATGTGCCCCAATCTCTCAACTATGTCCAAACCCTTTAATGCATTGTTCTTGAAGGCATACTATATGCATACGTTGTACCAAATTGCTACTCATAACCAACTCTTTCATACACCACTGTCTCATTAATTACTTAAATAATTAACACACATATGTCTGCCTTTATGTTCTAATTAAACTTTCCCTTCAAAACAATTCATATTTTGTAGTTTCAGCTTAGAGAGAAGGTTCATGTCACGTGGGCAATTCAAAGCTCATCACTTTGATAATCGGTTGGGATCAGTTGGCAGTTGTCTCGACAAAAAATATAAACTCTAACTTCCTGTATTTATCTATCAAGTGCAATTAATGTCTTCTTAAATCAGAAAATTATTTACATGTTTTTCATTTCCTCAACACAAGGTTTTCTGCTTAATTACTCTTTTAAAATGTACAAAAAAACTACACACACCGAAGAATAATTATTTACACTTTTTGAGAGTTTTCAAAAAACAAATAGTTAAATATATTTTTTTCCCTTAATTTTTAGAGAAATTAGAATTAATCTTTATTTAAAATTTTGATCCAATTTAATCTTTTAAATTTAGAAATACAGTCGGACGTCTATATAGACATTGGACTGCACAAGTTAGACATTTATAGAGACGTCAGACTGCACAAGTCAAACATCTATAAAGACGTCAAATTGCACAAGTCGGACGTCTATAAAGACGTCGGATACTCCCAAGCCGACGTCTAATCCCTTGGCACGAATGATACCACTGTAAGCCATTAAATGTTTGTATGTGCACTGACATCAATAGACGTCAGACAGTACCAAAACAAACGTCTACTAGGTGTTTTTTTTCTTAAAAATTAATTTATTTTTACAATAAAACTACACCTGAAAAACAAAAAATTGTCCCAACACAACAAAATATAATATATCTTATGTGTTTCAAGTTAACAAAGTACTAAATAATCTAAAAAACAATCCAAAACCTAAACTATCAAAAGTTAAACTTAAACTAAATGTAATTAAAGTTCAACAACAATAAAAGTCTTCCTAGGTCCATCTCTGGAGAAGATAAGTTGCCCACTTTTGTCTTATCTATTTAATTGCGTCCTCTGGTACAGGAGATGTACTCTTGAAGCGCTGCAAAATGAAGAAAAACTCATTATGTTTGCATATGTTCAAACATGAATTTGATTTGTAATGTATTGAAGGTTATTGAGATTGTTGACAACACATTTTCTATATCACTCTAGTTTTTTATGATGACAACACATTGCTTAATAACACGCAAATGTTGTTGCTGCATTACATGTTCTTATGCTGATTGATTGTTATATGTGTTGAACATGTTTATGTACTGTGTTACATGTTCATATGTTGATTGATTAATATATTTGTGGAACGTGTTTTTGTGCTTTATATGTTAAGTGCAATGCACCATTACATATGTTTTACTACACATGTTTTAAAGCTGAAAACCACAAGCACTTTCATGAACTTATCACTGTGTGGCAAAGCTATAGTGCAGTCGACTATATTCGACTTTGCTAAAATCTTTGTACAAATTTTGAGAATCAGTGCTTTGTGAAATTTTGAGAAGAAAAAAATTTCAAAATGTTTTGCATGTTGAAGTCGACTATGTGCGCCACACATTCGACTGTGTTTGTTGTCTGATTTGAAATTCTGTTATGCTCATACACTCTAACAACTATATTCTTAAAAGTTAGTTGAGCATTGATGACTTGGTCAACTGTATTAAATGTGTTTTGTTTTTTGTTGACTGTATGCTACCAGATTGACTGATCTATTATAATTGTCATAATCTAGTCGACTGAATTAGTAGCATATTCGACTGAGAGTTTGTCTGATTAACAGAAATCTAAATATAGGCTGAACACGAATCTGTTCAGAGGACTTTTGATGATCTAACAATTTCATTTCTGTTTTAGATTGAATTCTCTGTTTTAAGAGCTCCAAGAAGACGATGGTGATCTTTCTTGAAAGAGATTCAAAGGGAGGTTGTCTGCGCACACATTGATTGATCATATTCTGCACAAAGAAGGTGTTTCTGGTTTGATCACGTTGGGGCTTGGCGTCCTTGAAGACTGCTGCATATTTTCTGGCTTGGCATCCGTGAAGACTGTTGTTTTGGACCTGTTGATTACAGGGTATAGTTCACTTTGAGGATTGTTCAATGTGGTGATTGGCATATTGTAGAAGAGGGGACATCTTGCTACAAGTCTTGTTATTCTTGTTGCCTATAGTTTGGTTAAGGGTTAGAGAGGAGATTTATATTTTTGACGTGGAGGTCTTCTATAAATTTCTTGTTGTAAAAACCACAACCATTATAGTGCATTTGCTTCCTGGGTTGGAAGGACATTGGATGTAGGTATTGTTGGCCGAACCAGTATAAAAATTAGTGTTTGATTTTCTCTATTCCTGCACTTTTACTTTACAGTCGACTTTACATTTAACGCAGTCAACTACGTTTTTCCGCTGCATACAAATTTTCATTACTTGCATTTCAAGAAAGTTCAAAAAGTTTTATACTTCGATTTCAAGATTGAAAAAAGAACTTGCTTTTGATACAACACCAATTCACCCCCCCCCCTCTTGGTGTAAAAACGAAGCCTACCTGTTTTCCAACAAAGGTAAGCATCATTACCTCAATCCAGTCATCTATAATGGCAACTTGAATGATGATTTTAATCCTAGACACATAGTAGCCACATTCCCATGAATCTAGCTGCTTGTTACACTAAAATGACAAACTAAATAGTCAAACATTTAGATCATTCAATAAGATAGAAAATGATTAAGAACGATAAATGACTTACAACCTTTGGATACAGGATTTGAACTAGCTGACCTCAGGGTTTACCCATAAATCTATTTACATTGAAAACACAAGGTAATATTAATATAACTAAATTTATCACAAAAATTAAAGGTCAACATGAATTTGAAACATAAAAAGATAAACACTTACTTGTGAAGCATGTTTTTCAAGTAATTTTTCATCTTCCTGCGTAGGGAACAAAACCATATAATTTTGCATTGTTTGGGAATGATGACCATGAGCTACTAGTGAGACCTATAATGAATCATAAATAGTTAGTAAACTAATTAAGCAAACTTTAATGAAATTTTACATAGAACAACCCATACCCATTAATGTATGACACAAGGTATACGTCTCTATTTGACTTAGCCATCCATGTTTTCCAAAAATTTTGTTTGGTCCCAATTGTGTTACGAGAAGGTTGAATGATATGCGGTTCAAAAAATCCGTACATAGAAGACCGACCTTGGTCCACAATGATTGTGTCCATGTACCTAAAACAACAAAGTTAAGTTGTTAGAAACTACGAATCTAAATATAACTAATATGGAAGACAAAATTGACTATCTTACATGCACCATAGTTGAAGGATGGAAATATTCAACATCTTGTCTCCCCAATGACCTCCACTGCATCATTTAATGTGATACATACTGGCACATGGCACTAGAGGCCAAATACTTTCAATTCTCAGTACAATTCTACTGGTCCTCTGGACAACTTGGGTAATTTTGTCATGAGCTTTGTTATAGGATTATCCTCTGCTTCAACCATGTCATCATCTTCATTTATGATTGGCTCATATATCGACTGCTTCTGAGGACATATGAAATGAAGATAAAATTTTCAAAGTTATCAATCAATAATTTATAAATTTAACATAGAAATACTACTAATAAAAATATTATACCTGTGGTGTAGCAATGTGTGACATGATCAATGCTCTGGGCCAGACTATAAATGTTCCTATCGACTCCCCCATAAAATGAATTTCTGAAGTGGGTATAGGTACTTAAGCTTGGGGATCCCGAACCTCGTCAATCGTCACACGCACATGGTGGGGTAATAAGGGAACACCTTGAATAGTCTCCCCTCCCTCAAGTACTCGTCCGACAACCACAATGTGTGGGGGATCCCCAACAACTCATATTGACCCGATGTGCTATTGGAGCTTTAGTAGGCAACCCCATGGTGCCTTGGGTCATGGAATGCAGCTTCTCTTCAAGCGTTTTTTGGATTTCTTTTTGTTCTTGTAGCTACTCCATGAATCATTGCTCCATAGATCGCATGCTTTGGTTGAGCCTTTCCTCCCACTAAAGATCCATCTTCCTTAGTGCCTCTTGACTCATGGATTTAGTGCTTTTTTGTGTAGGGCCAAAGTAGTCATGAAAACTAATCACCCCACCAACTCCACGTACACGTCTTGGGTGCTCAGGCTTTCCAATGGTCGTTGTTAGAATGGTGTCCCTACCTTGGCCAACAAATGTTCCCTGAGTCTGCTGCTCAACCAACTCATCTTGCATATAACAAGAACTTTGTTACATAAAACACTTGGGATGATAAATACACAACCAATCAATATTTAGAAATTAAACTTACAATTTTTTGTGAGATCAAGGCAGCTGAGGAGGATGTCATGTTCCCATCAGACTTAGTTCGAGCAGCCTTCCAAATGTCATAACTAGCAGGTGTAGGTGCTAGGTCGGGGAACTGTAGTCCTAAGGCCTCCATTGGACTCTTTTGTTGAGATTGTTGATAAGGGAAGCACTGATTTAACTAATTTCACAGTACTTTAGTCACTCTGATTTTTTATAATGACAACACATTATTAATAACACATGTTTTATTATGTGTTACTAATAACTGGCTAAAACACCGTTATTTGCTATGAGATTTTGATACTAAAAACACCCTTTTTCACTTAGAAACTTGTTTGGACTCATGTGTTTTCAATAAATTGTGTGAATAAGAGAGTTGAGGTCGATTTCAACAGTTTTCTAACAAATTCCCCTTGTTTTGACAGAGATTGAAGCAATACTGGAAGAAGAAGTGAAAAGCGAAGAAGACGGAGCTTAAAAGGGGTCAAAAAGGCACCAAGAAGAGGGAAAACCCGAAGCCCAGGCGACAGGAACGAAAAACAACGCATCCAAGATCGACGTTGGTCGCCTAGGCGACGACCCTGACGCCCGGGCGATGGACGCTCGAAGTTTAGGCGTCCAAAACTGACGCCCAAGCCCCACATGAACCTCAATTCACGCTTGGGCGAGCTCCCTATGACTCTTGAGCGTGAATCCACGTGGATCGGGCCCTGATTCTGCTCTGATTTGATTCTTTTGGACCGAGCCGCACTTTGGGACATGTTTGGCACTATTTAAATGACCCTAGGGCTCTAGGTTTTGCATCCTTGGCAGAGAAGAGCATAACAATACACTCTTAGCCAATTCTTAGTCTTCCATTCTCTCTTTCTTTCTTCCATTGTTCATAGGTTCCCTCATGTCTATGGGGAACTAATTTATATTTGTTGTTGGGGAATGATGTAACCTTGTAAACTCTCATGTATTTGAATTGATTCTTAATTCTATATACTTTATTTCATTATTTGTTAGAGTAATTCATTTGCTTTATTCTTGCTAGGCCATGTTGGGTTCTATAAAAGATTTATTAAAGACTTCTCAAAGGTGGCTAAACCTTTGAGTAATTTTCTTGTCAAAGACACACCTTTTGTAATGAGTGATGAATGTTTACAAGCTTTTGATGTCTTGAAAAAAAGGTTGATTTCTGCCCAAGTGGTTGTAGCGCCAGATTGGAGTAAAGATTTTGAGCTCATGTTTGATGCCAGTTATTATGCCATAGGTGTTGTGCTTGGTTAAAGAAAGGATAAGGTATTTCACACTATCTACTATGCTAGCAAAGTCTTGAATGAGACTCAATTGAATTATGCCACTACAGAGAAGGAGTTTCTGGCGATAGTTTATGCTTTGGATAAGTTTAGATCTTATCTCATTGGGTATAAAGTGATTATCTACATCGATCATGCAGCTATAAAGTACTTGTTGACAAAGTCGGATTCAAAGCCACGATTGATTAGATGGGTCTTGCTACAAGAGTTTGATGTGGAAATTCTTGATAAAAATGGGAGTGAAAATTTGATTGTTGATCACTTATCCAGGTTAGTCAATGATGACGTCACAAGTAAGGAGAAAGACGAGACATTCTTGTATATTCAGCAAAGACCATGGTTTGCTGATATGGCTAATTTTAAAGCTGCAGGAGTTATGCCAGAAGAGTTGAATTGGAAACAGAGGAAAAAGTTTTTACATGATGCTAAGTAGTGTATATGGGATGATCCTTACTTGCTCAAGATCAGAGTAGATAATCTTCTGAGGAAATGTGTAACAAGAGAAGAAGCAGAAGGAATTCTTTGACATTGTCATGATTCACCCTATGGAGGTCATCATAATCGAGAAAGAACGGTTGCGAAGATTCTTCAGTCAGGATTTTATTGGCCTACATTGTTTAAGAATGCTCATAATCATGGTCGAAATTGTGATAAATGTAAAAGGACGGGGGCTATTTCAAGACGTCATGAGATGCCTTTACAAGGCATTCTGGAGGTTGAAGTGTTTGATGTTGGGGTATTGATTTCGTTGGATCCTTTCCACCATCTTTTAATAATGATTATATATTAGTGGCGGTTGACTATGTGAGTAAATGGGTTGAAGCTTTGGCATATCCCAGGAATGATGCTAATACAGTGATTAATGTTGTAATATGGGATAATATCTGTAGAATCTTCCTAATTAGAGGAAATAGATACATAATATTTTATTTTATTTTATTTTTTCCTAAGTTTCCTAGTTTCCCTATTTCCCTTTTTAGGAGAACTAGATTATTACAAATAGAAGGTTTGAGAATGTATTTTTCATGATTTGAATAATAAATCAGTCTTATTTTCCACATGGTATCAGAGCTTGTCTGATCCGCTTCCGCTATCTTTGCTGTCTGCCGGCGGCTGACGCTATGGCCGCCGACAGGCCCCCTAAAATTCCCTTCTTTGCCTTTGTGCTTTTATTGGGCTGTAATTGCCCAGCTAAGGTTTTAGACTTCTGTCTTTCTTATAACAGCCGCATAGAGTTGTGCTTCCATAATCTGGAATGGGATTCGAACCCATTCTCTTTCAGACCAGTAGCTGAAACTGGTATTTTAAGCAATGCCCTCGTTCTCATTGGCTCCCGTGTGTAATGTGTTTCAACCAACAACAAGCTTGTTCTGACCACCGCCGTCACCGCTACTCTCCACTGTCAACCATCACTGACCACCGTCCACCGCCGGCCACCGTCGCAATTTCGACCGGTGACCAGCGGATTTGGATCGTCTCTTCGAACGACGGCCAACCGCGCCGGTTTCGACTGCTACTTCTCCATCACGCGCCGCCACGAGCACCAAAACAGTCCGAGTTGCACCGCCGCCGCTGTCCGACCACCGTCGTTGCCAGTTGGGGTCGTCGATAGGGTAGAAAGGTGCGCCCAGAACCGGTGACCACAGAGCCGGAAGTCGCTCCGTCAACGGAGCCTCCACGCGCCGCCATCGTCGCCGGCGCATGTAGCCCACGCGCCTACCTCCAGCGAGACCCACTCGCCGCCGACGCCGCAAACAGGGTCGCTGGAGCCTCCTGAGCCCATTCCTAGGGTTGGTGACAAGTCATTTTGGCTATATTTTAGTAGATCTGAGTTTTTGTCTCTGCTCCTCGTACTACTTCTCTCGCTTCCGTCATCTTCTTCTCCTTTTGAAAAGGGCTCTCTGCCTTCACGGGTTTTTCACCACCACTTTCCTCCTCTCTAGGGTTACGGTTCTATTTGTGATCAACCCCGATCTTTTTTCCCTTTGCGATTTGGATTCGGATACCCAGTTGTGCTTCTTTTTCTGGGTGTCTTCTTATTTGGCCAATGTTTCGGTTTTACATGGTGAAAAAGTTTTAAAGGGGATTAATTCTATGTGGGTTTCCTTCATATTGGCCAATCAATGTTGACTGTATGATCAGTGTGGTTATGAAGTAATATGGAAGTGCTCTTTGCCAGGATAACCCATCAACGACAACATCAAGGACAAAAGCATCGCCGCACACTTCCGCGTCACCGGACTGCGTTCCCCCTCAACTGCATTCCGGTTTCTGTCACCACCAATGGGTTCTTCTCCCCTCTCTTGAGCAGCAGTGATTGGTCCATCTTGCCATGTCTCCACCGCTTGTGCCGCTAATGCATCGGCGCCTAGATTTGTACTCATCTCACTATATCCGCACCATGCTTCCACCATGGGTCGACGATGATCCAGCTCTGCCGCAGGGAGGAGAGTAACCAACTCTTGTGGGTTTCGCCTTTCAGTTCCACTTTGCCATATTCTCTCTATAGCAAGGGAACTCATGTTGCAAACTCTCGCATGTACCACTCTTGATCTCGCAAGAGCCTTCTACCTTCACCATCAATTTGCTCAGAATTTTGAAGACCAAAAACGACCACTTTAGACGCAAATGCGTCAGTTCTTTCTTGGATCGTTGGTAACTTTGTTCTTGGGCTCAAGTTTAGCCCGTATTTTTTGTGATTCAGTGTTAAGTATCACCATTTGGGAGTAGTCCAGCAAAGAACTTTGGACCTCCAACATGTCTTTGGTATTTGGTGTTTTTTGGTTTCTACCAATGCTTTGTTATAACAACTCGTGAGTTGTTTTTTGAAACTGACCGTTGAATTGACTCTTTCAAAGTTATGGGATTTAGGTTTGTCCCTCGTACGGACCGGTTCTCACCAATTCTTCTACCTTCACGTTCTGCTATTCAGTCGTGGGGAGGAGAAAGTTCCAGCCGCTGCAGGGTAGTGTAGTCCCTGCAGGTTTGTTGCTGTTTGCCTCTGTCAGGACAGATGTTTCCTGAAGGCTTGTTGCTGTTTAGGGTGGTTAAGTCCCTACAGGTTTATGGCTGTTAGCTTTGTAATTCCAGCCGCTGCAGGGTAGTGTAGTCCCTGCAGGTTTGTTGTTGTTTGCCTCTGTCAGGACAGATATTTCCTGAAGGCTTGTTGCTGTTTAGGGCAGTTAAGTCCCTTGAAGTTTTGTTGTTGTTTGCCACTATTGATGGCAATCCAATCCCTGCAATTTGTTGCTATTTGCCACTGTAGGCCCTTCATCTATTCTTGAAGTTTGTTGTTGTTTGATGTTGCAAGTCATCATCCATTTTTGATGGAAATCTCTCTCATCCATTGCTATCCAAGTTGAAGTTTCATGGTGCCAGTTCACCCTCGTCTATTGTTGTCCAAGTTGAAGTTTCATTGTGCTAGTTCGCCTTCGTCCGTTGCAATCCAAGTTGGTTTATTGACGCTCTCTACAATTGAGTTTGTCTATTCCAAGCTTGGTTCATACAATCTTGTATGATCCAGCTTGAGGGGGAGTGTTGTAATATGGGATAATATTTGTAGAATCTTCCTAATTAGAGGAAATAGATACATAATATTTTATTTTATTTTATTTTTTCCTAAGTTTCCTAGTTTCCCTATTTCCCTTTTTAGGAGAACTAGATTATTACAAATAGAAGGTTTGAGAATGTATTTTTCATGATTTGAATAATAAATCAGTCTTATTTTCAACAATTAAGTTCTTGAAGTGACAAATTTTCTCATGGTTTGGAACTCCTAGGGTACTCATTAGTGATGGGGGATCTCATTTTTGTAACTCTCAGCTTGCGAAGGTACTTAAACATTATGGGGTAAGACACAAGGTGGCTTTACCTTATCATCCACAAATAAACGGTTAGGCTGAAGTTTCCAATAGGGAGATAAAGAGGATTTTAGAGAAAACAGTTGCTTCATCAAGGAAGGATTGGTCACATAAATTAGATGATGCTCTCTAGGCATACAGGACGGCTATGAAGACTTCCATGGGTTTATCACCTTTTCACTTGGTGTATGGGAAAGCATGTCACTTGCCAGTAGAGAGGGAACATAAAGCTTTGTGGGTGTTAAAATTTATGAATTTTGATCCCTATGAAACTCGGAGTAAACGTAGAAGGCATATGTTGGAGCTTGAAGAGATGTGGTTGCATGCATATGACTCATCTAGGAATTATAAAGAAAAGGTAAAATTTTATCATGACAGGAAGCTGATAAAGAGGGCTTTCAACCCAGGGCAGCAAGTATTATTATTCAACTCAAGGTTGAAATTATTTCCTGGGAAGCTGAAGTCAAAATGGTCAGGGCCTTTCATAATAAAGAATGTACGTCCTCATGGAGCGGTTGAACTGATCGATCCAGCTGTTAGAGATCCACAGAGAAGTTAGGTGGTGAATGATCAAAGAGTCAAGCATTATTTGGGAGGAGAAGTGGAATACCTTTCTACTGTGATGAACTTGGTGGATCCGTAAAGGTTTGAGAGAGGCTCATGATGTTAAACAAGCGCTTGTTGGGAGGCAACTCAGGGTTTTTGTTATCTTTTGTTTTTGATTTAGTAGTGTAGGATTTGCTTCTGTTGAGTAGTATAAGATTAATGTACTTGTTTTGAACACCTTATCTGATGATGGTTTGACTTTTGATTGCATGATGAGTATGCTTGATGATGCTTGATATTGAATGATGATTGAGATTGCCATATGCTGATATACAGGTGGAGTGTTCACTAGCTATGTGAACAGATGCATGATGATATTATGATTGTGATTATGATGCTAAGTAGGGTGTGATTTTTAGATATGTGGAATTTTGAGAGAAGCTTATATGAGAGGTTTTGAGCTCTAGAGTTTTTGATGATATGATTGTTATCTACTTGAAAGCATGAATCATATTGCCCAAGTTTTATGATTGGTTGAATTGCATGTATGTGTCATATGATCAAGGCCATTTTTTAGTAAACCCTTTCTTAGCCAAAACAAAATTTTCGTCCCAATCAAGAAGAACACAATGTGTTCTACCCTTTTTGAACCTAAGCCTTAAGCAGTATGTGAAACCCTGTTGAAAAATCTTTACCTTGAGTTAAGTTGAGAATTATTGTGTGGTATTGATAAAGGTTCAAGTTTGGGGTTGTTGGGAAACTAAAAAAGAAAATATAAGCATTGATCTAATGTGTTGAGTAAAGCATGAAAAGTATGAAAAAGATAGAAAAAAATGGCATGAAAAGAAAAGTTCAATGCAAAAGAAAAGGGAAGTTGGGAATGAGTGAGATTGGTAAAAAGAGAGTTTGTGTTTGGAATATAAATGTTAAATAACTCTCTTAACTCAAGGATTTTTTTGATCTAGAAAAACCAATTTTTCTTGTTAGCCCAACCACATTATAAGCCTTGGAAAAAGTCATTGTGATGGCATGTATGTGTGATGATGATTGATTATGGTAAATGAAAGGCAATTTTGTTCTATGTGACATGTGGATAGTGGAGGGAAGGAGTGAACCTTTTGAAACACTTGAGTGATTGAGTGAAACACCTTGTTTGGTGAGGAATGATTCTATGAATTTATTATTTCATCTATGCTTAGTTGATTGGTCATTCATAAGAATAACATTTGTCTAAGATTATGTGAATTTAGGAACACTGTGATGAGTTGATATGGCGCATGTATGCATCTTGATTAGATTCTATTGATAAGAAGAATTGAGTGATGACTTGTTGTGAAAAAAAGGGTTTTGAATGTGTTGAACCATTTTGATGATAGGTGAAAGACTAAGTTTTGTTTTGTTTGCTTGAGGAAAAATAAAGTTTTAAGTTTGGGGTTGTGATAACGGTTCAAAAACCGTTATTTTCATACTTAAGCCCACTGCTGAGCACCAGATCTAGCGGTGAGCGCTGACCTCTTCAGTAACAACACTGTCAGGCGCCTGGGTGTAACCATTGAGTATTCCACTTGAGTGTCGCACCTACCGCTGAGTGGTGAACCTAGCGTTAAGCGCTGTACTTTGGGCTTGGGCTTGTTTTCTGTAATTTTTCATAGTTTATAAATAGATGAGTGCAACCCTTAGAGGTCATCTTTTGGCAGAAGAAGACGCAGAAACACACTTTCTCACCCCGTGTAGAAGTATGATAAATTAGGGCTTTTGATTTCTATGCATGATTTGATGAAATAAAAACATTTTGCACCGATTATATTGCATGAATCTGTTCTGAAACTGTGAAATTTGTGATTGGGTGTAGATTAGAATAGTTAGGAAGGGATTTTTCCGAAAATCCTGACACCGCCGTTGAGCGGTAGTGGACGTTGGGCATTCTACGTGGTCACTGCTGAGCGGTAGTGAACGTTGGGCGATGAACGTCAGACTTTGTTTTTGGCTTGAATTCTCTGATGCAGGTGGCGCTGAGGGGCCCTGTTTTGCCCTTAGCGTTGGACAGTGCTTACATAATGGATGTTTGATGATTTGCTAACCTTTAATGGTAATTTCCTTGGTCTTTTGAATTGTGTTTGATGTAGGAATGACATCATCCTCAAGAAGAGTGAAAACCAAGGGAAACAAGAGAAAGGAGCCAGAGAGACCTCCAAGATTTTACTCTCAAAGATTCCTCTCTAGGAAACATGAGGAGCACTTCCTGATCATGCAAGAAAGGCGATTGTTGATGGAGCGGAAAACAATATTCATCCCAAACTTGGCTCCTCAGTTTGGTACAGAATTGGAAAGCAGGAACTGGGAAAAGCTGGCTACGTACCCCGCACCAGCTAATATTGAAGTGGTGAAGGAATTCTACACTAATGCCTTATTAAGAGGAGTGCAGACGGAGAGGTACACCAGTTATGCTCGAGGGGAGATCATCAAATATGACCTCGAGACCATTAACAACTTCTTGGGTACTGAGTGGGTTGGCGAGCAGTGCCAGTATGCATTGAACATCAAGGGGTGCTCATATGATGGCATTTACTCATGCCAACGTCCAGCCCTATTCCCATGTTTCTGACATCACATTTCACAGGGTCATGTTTATCTACTGCATGCTGAGGCAGTTGAATGTGAACGTTGGCGAGGTCATCGCTAATGAGATTAAGAGTTGTGCTGGTACTGGGAGCAGCAAGATACCATTGGGACATCCTTCCCTCATTACACATTTGTGCCATCAGGCTGAGGTGGATACTTCTATTCCACCATTTAAGAGGCCTAGAAAGGCCATAAATGCTGCTTACTACAGACAACATTGTGGAGGAGATGAGGTGGCTGAACCAGTGCCTAGGAGACGTCCTAGGAGAGGAGCAGCTCGGCAGGATGAGCCAAAACACCATGCAGATCCGTTCCAGATAAGGGACATGTATATGTCCATGATTGAGGCAAGACTTGAGGCTCTTTGCAAAGGGCAGGTAGCCACAACTGAGATGATAGTGGGCCTGTACAACACACCACTAGTGCACAGGTGGACTATGGACGAGTTCCATAGTGCTATGGCATGGCCACAGGAGTAGGCACAAGGTAGTCACTAGTGAAAAAACAGGTTATAACGTCACGCGGTCAACGTCGAAGCGCTCAATATCCAACATTAAAAATGACTGGTGGCATTTTTGTAAATAAATGCAATTATTAAACGTCGTTTAGAATTGTAATTCGACGTAAAATAATATAAAACATCGAATGCCTCAGCATTAGACGTTACAAGGTTAGTGAATTCAAAAAAAAATTGAGCGGGAGATTCAAAATTCATTCACTTTATCTAACCGCGCAGGACCCTTTTCTTTGCTCAAACTTTTTTCGAACGAAGTTTGACGACTATCACATGTAATCTTTCTTTCATTTGATACAAATGCATGCTAATTAACTACTTTAGGTATGATTTTCGTTTGTTTTCACCGATTATTTTCGTGTTCTTGTCCTTCATAGGCGCATTCTACTTTCTCTCTCACTTGTGGCAACACTTTATTTCGATGAACCCAGGTTAGTTTTCGTTTTCGTTTTCGTTTTGAAGAACTTATTTGTTGATAACTTGTTTGTTATTTTTTTTGTTGAACTTGTTTGATGTTGTTGTTGTTTGGTTGAACTTGTTTTTTGTTATTGTTTGATGTTTGATTGAACTTCTTTGTTGTTTGTTATTGTTCTTTGATTGATCCTATATTACTGTCATAGTTCATCTTTATAAAATACCAAAAAGTAAAAATTATTATTTTTTCTGCTTTTCAGGTCTCGTAGAGCTGTAACAAAGGATCACAATTATTTAAAAAAAAATTAAAAAAATTATTAACGTCGTATATTGACAAAATTCGACGTTAAATTAACGTCTCCTGATATAACGTCGTTCTCGAATTCGACGTGAAAGGCCAAAAATATTCGATGTTATAGGTTGTTTTTGTACTAGTGAGTGGATCTGGAGCAGCTGAAGCTCCAGTGATGGATGACGATGAGGAGGATGACGCCTTTGAGAATGTAGAGGTTGAAGATGATGAGGATTCTGATGACAGCATGAGCTGATTGGAAATCTACTTATGGATGTCGCATGCAGTGGAGCAGGGGTTTAATTTTCTTTTTCTTTTGTAATTTGAACTTGTAGTGTAGGTTTGCTTCAGTTGAGTAGTGTAGGTTTGTGTGAACTTATATGAACACCTTATGTGATTGTGGTTTGACTTGTTTTATTGCATGATGAATGTGCTTGATGATGCTTGACGTGAATGATGATTGAGATTGCTGGATATGCTTCTATACAGGTGAATTGTTCATAAGTTGTATGAACAGGTGCATGATGAGTTATGATTGTGGTTATGATGTTAAGCAGGATGTATGATTGAATGATTGAGTAAGCACAGTTGAGTGAGGTTTTGAGCTCCAGAGTGTTTGTTGATATATTTGTTATCCTATTGAAAGCATGAATGATATTTCCTGAATCTGTATGATTGATTGAATTACATGCTTATGTCATATGATCAAGGCCATTTTTGAAAGCTCTTACTTAGCCAAATTTTCGCCCAAAATAAAGAGAACCATGTGTTATACCCTTTTTGAACCTTAGCCTGAGACACTTTGAAAACCTTGTTGAGAAAAATGTTCAAGTTTGGGATTGTATGGGGAATTGAAAGGCAAAAGAGAAAGCATTGAGTAAAATGTGTTGAATGATGAAAGCATGAGAAAAATAGAAAAGAAAAGAAAAGAAAAGCAAGAAAGATAAAGTTCAATGCAAAATAAAAGAAAAAGGGAAAAGTTGGGAATGAGTAGATTGCTTGAAAGAGAGTTTATGCTTGAACTATGAATATTGAATAACTCTCTTAACTCAAGGATTTTGTGATCTGAAAAACCAATGTTTCTTGTTAGCCCAACCACGTTATAAGCCTTGAAAAAGTCCTTGTGATGACATTTGTGTGTGAGAATGTTGGTTGTATTAGATGAAAGTCAATTTTGTTTCATGTGACAAGTGGATAGTAGAGGGAAGAGTGGCCTCCTAAAACACTTGAGTGATTGAGTGAAACACTTTGCTTGGAAAGGATTGATGAATTTCATGATTACATATGTGCTTAGTAGATAGGTCATTCATAAAAATAGCATATGTTGGAAAGTATGTGATTATATGAGCAATCTGTGAATTTGAATGAATTGAAGCATGTTTGCATCTTGATTAAATTCCATTGAAGACCTGAATTGAGTTATTACTTATTGTGGAAGGATGTGTTTTGAAAGTGTTGAACCATTTTGATGATAGGTGGAAGGTCAAGTTTTGTTTTGTTTGCTTGAGGACAAGCAAAGTTCTAAGTTTGGGGTTGTGATAACGGTCTAAAAACTGATATTTTTATACATTAATTTGATATCAAAACACAACCTTTATGACTTAGAATTAGCTTAGAATCATGCAAAACATCTTAGTTTGATTACAAGACAGCCAAAAGTGGTTTTAGAGATATTATGCTTGGTTTTACATTGTTTTGGCAGGATTTGATAAGAATTGGATGATGAAGATGAAGAGGAAGGACTTGGAATGAAGAAAGGGCGAGAAAAGATGAAAAGAAGGAGTCACGACCACCGCTCAGCGCCAATCCAGCGTTGAGCGTCAGAGTCGCAGACCACTGAGCGTCTTGAGAGCGTTGAGCGTCCTACGTGGCCACCGCTGAGCGTTAGTTAGCGTTGAGTGCCTAAATTATGGGTCTGGGCCGAAATTCTATTATTTTTCTGGCCTATAAATAGACCCAGTGCGATTCTTTGGTTAATCTTTTGGCAATCAGAGGCGTCCAGAGGATCTTCTTCACTCCTTGGAGGCGATTTTTCGATGCGGGAGCTCCGAATCACCAATTCTAGGGTTCATTCTTCCATTCTTTTCATTAATTCCATCTAGTTTCACCATGTCCATGGTGAACTAAACCCATTGTTGTTGGGGAACTTATGAGTCGATATTTTATTGATTTCACTTAGTTTATTGTGCTAGAATTAATAAGGGAATTGTGCTTAATTGTCCGGTATTTTCCAGTTTTTGCTAATTGTGCTTAATTTGACCGGAAATTCTAATTTTAATTAATTTGAATTTTTTGAGCTAATTAATTGCATTATTTATTGCAGGAAAATTTTGGACATACATTTTGGGACATTAGGAAGGACACCAAATAAATTAAAGACTCTCTACTTAGACATTTCAAATTTAATTATATTGTAACTTAGTAGTATAGAATATTTTTAATTGAACTTCTGCACAATGGGCCATTGTTGGCAAAAATATGAGGGCCCAAAATTATAGGACACATGACCTAGGGTTTTATTTTTTTAGGGTGGACCCACCCCTATTTTTGGAGGACTCACGGCATTTGATTGGGAACAGCCGCCTCACTTAATTGAATTTTCCTTGGAACGTGTTTACAGGGGACAATGTAGAATTTTAGTAGACTCTTCCTTTTCTTTTGGAATGAAATGTTGATTTTAGAGGATACCTCTTAAATTTACTTTTTCAATGCTTATCACACGGGTTGAGTGCTGATTTACGTGCTGTTGGAAGAAAGTTATGCTTTCAATTTGTTTTTTTTTCTTCTTCATTCAATTAGATGCACTGACTTCATTAGGAGAGCAAGGCTTATTCATTTTAATTGGAGAAAGTTGTTGGAGGCATACACTTTGGTAAGAGGTGCAGTCATTTCATTCAGATTTTTGGAGAATTCATCTTTCAGTTTCTTTAGGAATATCACGCTAGGCACACGGAGAATTTTTTTACTTTTTATTTGGTGGTGTGACATTCCAAAAAGAAGGGGCGTTGATCTCAGCTGCTAGCCACACACATGGATGTTACGAGAAAATGAAGCACGTTACGGCCTTGTATGGAAGAAGCTCGGTCAAGTGGATGATTCACTTTTAGAGAAAAACAAGAAGCGGTGATTCAATGGAAGTGCTGCAATGCGATGATGGAATTAGAGTGATGAGTCGATTTTATTTTTAAGCCTATGGTCAAGCTGCTGCGTGTCACGACCT
Organism: Vigna mungo; assembly: GCA_036885675.1. Taxonomy (NCBI): domain Eukaryota; kingdom Viridiplantae; phylum Streptophyta; class Magnoliopsida; order Fabales; family Fabaceae; genus Vigna; species Vigna mungo. The sequence continues at coordinate 35,613,210 of CP144696.1, read as the reverse complement.
GGTAAAAAAATAAGTGCTGATTTTATTTGAAGATGAGACATACGTGGGAATTATTTTTGGAGGAGAACTCGATGATTTTATTTGGAGAGAAAAGCATTTTATTTTTCTTTGAGAAGTAGCTTACTTATTTTTTTTTGGTGTTATTGTTAACACTTTCTTTTTAGAGCTTTCCCATGATGAATTGCCTTTTCATTTCTTTAGCTTACTTGTTGCATTTTCATTCTATTTTATTGTTTACACATCTTAGCATTGAATGTTTTATTCCAGTGTTTTCATTTACCTTAATACTGTCTAATCTGTTTGATCATGATAATTTAATTGTGATGTTAGTTTAGGTTAGTCGGGTTGGTCATTAGCGATATTATAATGTTTTCTTGAGATTTTTGGACTGTAATTGTGTTTGCCACTCTGACTTGGTTAATATGAAATCTGTATTTGCACTTGCAATTGGGTATACACTTAGTTGCCCAGTTGGTGTTGAGTCTTCTCTTAGTTGATGAAACTCCATGGTGTAAATTGGGTTTGATGTTAACATTGCGTTCACTTAGTCCGCTTTTATGAAAACATAATTAGTCTGCGCTTAATTGATTAATTGTGTTGGATTAGAGGTTTGAGTCGGCTTTATTTTGTTGATCTATGATAGGAAGCATTGTAATTAAGTTAATGACCAACCGTTTTCAGTCTGTCTTGGAAACCGTTTTTAGATCTGTGTTTGCATTTCTGTTTGCATTCGTAATTTAATTTTATTCATCTACATTCACAAAACTTTTCACAACCCCCCCATTTCGTGTCTGACCTAATTCTCGAACCACATTTGGTCCTTGAGAGACGACCTAGGAGTCACTTCCTAGTACTATACTGCATTCTTTATGCACATTAAATTTTGCATGGGGTGCGACACCCATCAAAATTTTGGCACCGTTGTCGGGGACCAACGGTTCGGTTTTAGGTCTTTTGTTGTGTTAGTGTGTGTTGTGTTTTTTCTTGTGTTGTGAGTGTGATGTTTTGTTTTGTGTGTTCGTCATTGTGTGTTGCATTTAGGTAGCTTTAGTTGCACATTTTCATTGCATTCTTCTTTTTCCCCTTCTTTCCCATGTCTACCTATTTTGGTTATGTGGATACTGTTTCTTCTGCCTGTGCCTATGACTATGATTCTCCTGTTGATTTCTATGTTGAGAACAGTAAGGTTCCTCCTCCATCTCATGAGAGTGCTCCTAGGGAGTCGTTTCCACTTGATGAGGAGGATATTCGTTGTGTTTTCAACACTAGACTGATAGATTTGCTGCCTAGGTTTCATGGTTTTGTAGGTGAATGCCCATGTAGACTTTTGGAGGAGTTCCTACACATTATGCTCTTTAATGAAACCTCCAGATGTCCCGGATGAAGACATGTTCTTAAGGGCATTTCCGCATTCATTACAAGAAGCAGCAAAGGATTGGCTGTATTGTCTTCCTCCAGGATCCATCACTTCTTGGGAAGATCTTAAACATCTGTTTTTGGAAAGATTCCGCCTTACTCAGCATCATTGTGGTTCATATAGCAACGATCCTGGGTGGAATGATCCTAACTTAGGATGGTATGGTACTTCAGAGCATCAATATCAAGAACCACCATTCCAGATTTCTTCTATGCCTTCTCCACTAGTCCAGGAACCACAACAGCTGCAGTTTCATGAGCCTGCCCATTCTTCATCAGCTGCTGATAAGAAATTGGAAAGCAAGCTTGATTCTCTTGTGAGTTTGGTGACACATCTGGTATCCAACCAGAGACCAACACCTCCATCTGCATCTATTGCACGACTGTGTGTTATATGTCCTTCCAATGACAACTATATAGATACTTGTCCTTCTTTGCAGCACCTTGTTGCTCATGATGAGCCTCAAGCTTATGCTACAAACATCTACAATAACAGGCAGCCACTGCAGCAAAATCAGAGGCAACAACAACAGCAAGAGGCACCTGCCAAATCCTCTACTTCTTCTGAGCCTACATTGAATGAGTTGTAGGGGCAGATGGTCGCGCAGTTCACCGAGGAACAGTCTCAAGTTTCAGAGGAATCATCATTCCAGACTGTTCAGCTTTCAGATGATGTCAGTGCCATTCACATAGGAGATGGGGAGCAGACTCATGAGCTTACTACTACGCCATCTACTGTGTCATTCACCCTCCTATGTCTTCCCTCTTGCACCTGAGGATGCAGTTAATCCTCAGGTGCAAACATTGATGTTCTTACCAATCAATTGCTTGTTTGAGTTGTGGGGGAGGAGGCTTGTGCAATGAACAGAACCACAAAGCAGTGTTGTCTTGCATAGACATAACAAGAAGTTGCCAACGGCGCCTGAAATTCATAATAACGTAACTATTAAATATTAAAATCACATATGGAACTTTCTTATGTTAACAAAGTTCACTTACCCGGATATATAAGGCAACAAGTATATTTTCTTGCGGCTTGCAAAACTTCTTATCAGATTCATGTTGATATGCTCAAAATCATTTGATTCATGAATTAATTGGGGATTAACGAATCCATAATCATCTGAATGCCCCAACTTGTTACTGACCCCAGACATATGCCTGAAATCAAAAATTAACTTTGATATAAGGATACTTGATATATAAATCAATTTTATATATAAATAATTGCTCATAGACTTACATGATCCATAGCTGAATAATTGAAATATTCAACTCTTGTGTTCCCGACGCAAGCTCACGGACATCTTGGCTATGAAGGTATATTGGGACCTCAGAGCCTCTCCCAAATACATTAGCATCGTACTCAACCTCCAAAGGATGCTCATCAAGGATGTCAGCAAGTGGATGCAATGAAGCAAGAGGATTATCCTCAGATAGAGGAATCTTCTCCTGTGCCTGTGTCTGTTGTTACATGAAAAGATAAGATAAGTAATATAGAGCATTAAAAACCTTTAAAATTGAGAAGTGTAAAGAAGAATTTCATACCGAGGGGTCAGAAACTGGTTTAACCAAAAATTTAGGCTAACTGATAAACGACTTATATGCTTGTTCCACAGTGAAAATCTCTTCCGTGAACAGAGGAACCATGGCATCTGGTATGATCATTTCATCCACTGAGACCTTCACCTCATCCTCTAATAGTTGCATACCATGACATACAGTCGCTGTCCTAAACTCTGTTCCGCGAGCTACCAGCACCATCTCAGTATCATCTAAAATGTATAGCAGACATGGACTACCATCGTCAATGTCATCCTTTGGGATGACTGATGCGGAACAACTTCCTTTCCCGCTTCTCCCTGTTAGAGTAAATGTTAGATTATACAAAAGATACAAATAATTGCACATAAATGTTTATTAGGTTTACCTGTGGGGGGGCAGGGATAACATGTTCCTCTATAGGAGATGGCACCGCGCGCATGTTCTGAAACTGCTGCTGGAACATGCTTTGGAATTCAGCCCTCATCTTTGATCTAACCTCGGCCTGATCTCCTCTCTAAGGTCTTCTCGGACCTTTTTTGTGATCTCTTCTGTCATCCATTGTGTATCGCTGTATGAATATGAACGCTGACGAGAAGAGCTCCCAAAATAATCTTTAATTCCTACTCCAGAACCTGCAGGACGTACACGTCCAGGGTGCTCAAGTCATCCAATCGCAGCAGCAAGAATATCCTGGCGACCCTCTGGAGTGAATTGGCCTTGGGAGCTCTGCTCAACCAAGGCGTCCTGTAACATTACAAAACACCATTATTCTTAAAATAGTTTAACGTAGTATGTATAATGAGAATACTTATTATTTTAGGAACAGTGATAATTAACTTACAATTCTTTCAGAAATCTCTCGTGCAGTGTCAGAAGAGTAGGTGCCTGATGGTCGCATACGGGCCAACTTCCATTTCTCATGTCTAGACGGTGGAGAAGGAGGCTGAGGAGGGCTACCACCCTGAGATGGTGGTCTAGCATCTGCCTTTTGCTTGAGGAGTTTCTCCTCAAGCTTCCTATACCCACCACGAGATAATAGGTGGGGGTTTTTGTTATGAGCACTTGTTCCTTGTGCTTTGCTTCTAATTGCCTGTCACACACACATGAATTAATTAGTTCATATGATATATTTTTGTTAATGAGGAATTGAATAATATCAACTATACTAACCTGCCATTCCTTTGTCATTCGACTCTCTTTAAAAAGCCGCCAAGTCTCCTCATCAATGGACTTATATGTACTACATGGAGACTTATGTTTAAGGTGTCCAAAGATGTATCTTGTTGTCAACTTACTTTTAAAGTTTCTGAAGTTTTCAGCAACAATTGACAAACACTTATTTCTAAGTGTTGCGACATTTGGAATGTCAAAAGTCACTTGAAATAAACATAATAAAGTTGTATTAGTACAAAATTATCAATATAAACAAATTTTAATTCAAATGCTTTTAATTAACTTACCAATATATCGTTCCAAATAACGTTCCGATAAACCTCAGACACATGATCAAAAGATGGAATGAGAATGCTAATCTTATCATGTGTCACCACTCCAAGGTATGATCGGAAGTCATCTGCATAGCGGCCAGTTGCCACACCCGTGGTGACATTCACGTTCACCGAAGTTCTTTCACCACTTTGTTTCCTGAGCAATAGTTGTTTCATCCTAGTGGGTCCTCTAGTGGATCTGGTTGGGGGAGCCTCATCCCCTGAAGACTGTGGATGATCAGCCATATATCTGTCAAAATAAATAACAACATTAAATATTAATAAAAGACTTATGTAATATCATATAAATTAACAAAACATGTAATAGTAATCATAGAAATGTGTAAAAGCAAAATTAATGTGATATTAATAAAATACTTATACAGAAATTGAAAATTCATACATAAAGATATGGATTCATCATATGTATATTCCTTCATCATGATCTGACCGAATTGCATGTACATCGTCGTCAACTAGAGATTGGTCATCCAAATTTGTTGTAGTTTGAAATAAATGATTGTCAGCAATATGAATATTAATTAGATTGTCTTCGTTAACTTCAATAAGTTTTTTGCCTTGAAGAGCAACATACCAATGGTCAGACGCAGGATCTTTGACATAAAAAACCTGCAATGCTTGATGTACCATGATAAACGGTTAATCTCGGTAACCCACCTTTCGAAAATCGACTAGTGTCATACCCGATTCATCTAGTTTCACACCACTTTTATTGTCAAACCACTTACATTTAAACAATGGAACAAAAAACTTGGTGTAATCAACCTCCCATATCTCTTCTATTATACCATAATATCTCATTGATCCAAGTACAGGAGATTGATCTTTTGATGTGGAAAATTGAAGTGACTCAGCTTCTAAACTGACTCCACTATTTTGTACTGTGCTTTTATCATCCAATTTCTTCGTATAGAATGTGCAATTATTGACTTCATAACCTTGACAACACACGACATCAAACTTCAAACCATTTGCAAGCCACAATAAAGTTTCAGGAGGATGTGGCTCTTTGTCAATTTCAGATTTGAACCAAGACATAAATGTTTTGTTATGCTCCATCAATTGCCATTTCTCTGATTGTCTTGGATTTTTATTCCTAACAATGGCTTTGTGTGCTTCCAAAAAAGGGATCACCTCATCTGTGTTGTTCAATATATAAAGATGCGCTTGCAACAATTCATCGCGATCTTTTGTCACCACATTCACACCTCGGATGCTTTTACTTGTAGAAAATTTATTCAACCATGATGTGCGAGGAACTCCTATTGGATTCGTTGATGTCATGTAATCTGAACAAAACTCGATACTTTCTTCAGCGATATACCTTTCAATCATCGAACTTTCAGGACGATATGGATTTTTAACGTACCCTTTCAAAATCTTCATATAATGCTCAATAGGATACATCCATCTTAAGTATACCGGTCCGCACAACTTGATTTCTCTAACCAAATGAACAAGTAAATGTACCATGATGTCAAAAAAAGATGGAGGGAAAAACATCTCTAGTTGACACAAGATGATAACAATCTCGCCTTGAAGTTCATCCAACTTTGTAGGATCGATGGCTTTACTACATATTGACGAGAAAAATGAACACAACCTATTTATGGTGTGCCTAACATTTTTGGGCAAAATTCCACGAATAGCCACCGGTAACAACTGTTGCATTAAGACGTGACAATCGTGAGACTTCATGCCAACAAGCTTTAAGTCCTGCATCGACACTAAACTCTTGATATTTGAAGAGTATCCTTGTGGTACTTTGATACTCTTTAAACAAACACAAAAACTTATCTTCTCTTGTCTACACATTGTGTAACATGCAGGGGGCAAATAAGTACGTTTACCAACCTCCTTGGGTGCCAACTCTTCTCGGATATTCATGTCAACCAAATCCAAACGAGCATTCACTCCATCTTTTGTCTTTCCCTGAATGTTTAGTAGTGTACCAATAAAGCTATCACACACATTCTTTTCTACATGCATCACATCTATGCAATGTCGAACATCTAACTTTGACCAATATGGAAGATCAAAGAATATTGATTTCTTCTTCCAAGGGGTCGTTACAGATGACTTCTTGGATGTTTTCCCAAATACATGATGTATTTTATTAACTTTTTCAAGAACTTGAAGGCCAGTAAGTGGATTTGGTGCTTCGTCCCTCTCTTGATCTCCATTGAATGCTTTTTTTAACCTTCGATATGGATGATTACGTTTTAGAAATCTCCGATGACGCAGATACACCGTCTTTCTTCCATGTTTCAATTGATGAGCTGCAGTGTTTTCTTCACATATAGGACACACTTTATGACCCTTGACACTGTATCCTGACAAATTACCATAAGCAGGAAAGTCATTAATGGTGCAAAATAACATTGCACGCATCATAAAAGTCTCTGAAGCGAATGCATCAAATATTTCAACCCCATCAACCCACAAAACCTTCAAGTCTTCAACTAGTGGGCTTAGATAAACATCTATGTCATTTCCAGGCTGCTTTGGACCAGATATCATCATAGACAACATCATGTACTTCCTCTTCATGCACAATGCAGGAGATAAGTTGTAAATTATCAATATAACTGGCCAAACACTATGATTGGTACTCAGATTACCAAATGGGTTCATTCCATCAGTGGCTAAACCAAGCCTAAGATTTCTACACTCTTTACCAAATTCGGGGAATTGTCGATCAACATTTTTCCATTGCTGTGAATCAGCTGGATGACGAAGCAGCTCGTCAATTTTTCTCTCATCTGCATGCCATCTAAGGTTTTTAGCATCTTTGGGATTCGCAAACAAACGCTTAAGTCTGGGAACTATTGGAAGGTACCAAACTACTTTCAAAGCAAATCCATTTTTTTCAATCTGACCATCATCTTCACTATTGTTTTTTGACTTGTATCGTGATAAGCCACATTTTCGACACTTTGTCAAAAATTCAAACTCTTTCCTATATAAAATGCAGTCATTCGGACAAGCATGTATCCTTTTATACTTCATACCCATTGGACAAAGAATTTTCTTCGCATCATAATTACGAGTGGGCAGTGTATTTCCATCTGGTAGCATTTCATTCAACAACGTCAACAATTTTGTAAAGCTCTTATCAGTCCATCCATTGCTCGCCTTCAAATTCATGAGCCTTAACACGGCTGACAAACGTGTGAACTTAGTTGAACCGACATACAAAGGTGTTTCGGCATCAGTCGACATCGTCTCATACACATGAGCTTTGGCAAAATTTTCTGCGCCAACATTGCGGATCATGTCCTCTAATTTGTCTTCATCCGGTTGATATTCTTCCATGGTGGAATTTGTAACATTTTCAGTTTGCGAGTCAATCGGAAAGTGTATTTCTTCCCCGTGCCATATCCATGTTGTATAGCATCTTAGGAAACCATCACAGATAAGATGTTCTCTAATTTGAGTTGCGTTCAACTTTCTCCCATTCAAACAGTTTACACAAGGACATCTAAACTTCACTTCATCGTCACTTCTCCCCTCATTACGTTGCGCAAATTGTATAAATTTCTCTACACCTCTCTCGTACTCAGCACTAATACGTGGTAAATTAATCCAATTTCGATCAATATTCCTAAATTTGACGAAATTACAATTATACAATTTTGTATATAAAATTATAAATTTAATCATACAATCAATTCAGTCATACAATCATACAATTAATAATCATTTAAATTATCAATTCATAGCATATTTGACAAAAATGATCAAAGCCGCAACAATATATGCATATTTGACAAAACGTTCATAGCATATTTGACAAAAAAAGTTCATAGCATATTGATAAAAAAACGATCAAACATTGAAATAAAAGCTAACATACTTTGTCTCTTCAAGAAACACCGAAACCACAACAAATTTGACAAAAATGATCAAAGCCACAACAAATAATGCATCAAGAAACGTGAACATAGAGGCTTAATGGAAAACTTGACGAGGGTATAAAGGAAGTACCTGGAATGGGCGCGACAAAATGCAGTTCACGATCTTAGGGTAGAAAATGACGATTCTAATCGCTCAAAAATCATCCCCAACGTCAAAAATGGCAAATGCACCGAACAAAATGCAGTTTAAACGATGAAAAATGATAGAGAATGGAAGAACAGGGTCGGAGAAGAAGCAAAACACTCTGAAACTGTTTCGCGAAGAAGACGAAACTGTTTCGCGTTTTTTATTTTTTTAACTTCAGGAGGAGAATCTGCCGTGGTTCTACACTTAACCGCGGCATAAAGGGGGAATAGGCCGCGGTTCTACACTTAACCGCTGCCTATTCATTTTAAAAAAATAATACAAAATGGCATTTTTGAAATTTTTTTAACTTATATGCCGCGGTTCAGCGCCCAACCGCGGCATATACTCTGCAAAATTTTAAAATTACCTCAGATCAGGGAATAGGCCGCGGTTCCCTGGACAACCGCGGCCTATTCCCCAACGTTCAGACTTCCTTTAACTGCCTCCCAACTACTTTTTGGGGAATGTCAGCAGGTAGTAGGGGGCATATGCCGCGGTTCTCTGACCAACCGCGGCCTATTCCCCCTGGCACCTGCTGACATTCCCCATCAGTCAGCCCCTGTATTAATTGCACAGGGGAATATGCCGCGGTTGGTCAGAGAACCGCAGCATATTCCCCTATCATTAAATATTTTTGCCTGACGTGGAGTCAAAGGGGTTGGTTGACTTGGGTATATGCCGCGATTGTGTGGGGAACCGCGGCATATAAGTTCAATTTATTTACAGAACTGCCACCGCACAGCATTATGCTGCGGTTTCTGGTGAACCGTGGCATAATGTGCGCTGTAAAAAGACAATTTTTTACTAGTGAAAGGCTGGTAGTTTCCCCATGGTCCAAATTTGTGCTTCCTCCATCTCTAATAGGGCTCTTCTTTGAAGACCTGGCAGGTCTGAACAATTTGATATGAACCAAGAATTGAAAAGAGAACACAAAAAGATTGGGAAACTGTATGTTATTCACAATATAGCGTCTATACAGAAAGAATGCAGAGGCATAACCCTCTTTCACAGTTATGAACCCGTCAAACAATTAAACAATCGACACCTTTTCTATCTAACTGTCCTCTATTTATACATCCTCTCCCGCCCACTCTTAACTGTCCTAAACAGTTAAGTGCTTATAGTTAGTTACCCCTCTTTCTTCTCTCATAAACCAACCATCTCCTATTATCCCTATCAATACCCTCCCCTTGAACATCAACCTTGTCCCCAAGGTTGAAATCGGGGTATTGTTCCCTTATGGTTATTTCATTTTCCTAGGTGGCCCTGTTCGGCCCTCCTTCTTGCCACTCAACTAGCAGTTGTGGCACACTTTCCCCTCCTTCCTACAGTTGCCTCCTACCCAAGATGTTTACAGGCTAATAAATTAACCTCTCTGTATACGATTCTTTGATTGAGAGTAAATAAAATGAGGTTATACATCTTTCTGTGTTGGTGTTTTGAGGGTGTGGGGTGAGTTTTCCCTTAGGTTCTTGATTACAGAACCTATCATTTGGTCCGACCTGCCGGATCAAGAGGAGCGGGAAATCAGCGATGGACATTCATTCGGAGGAGAGATTAGATAACTTGGAGATAACGGTGGAGGGAATTAAAGAAGAAACGACGACCCTAAGACGTTACCTGCAACAAATGACGAGGATGACGGGCGGAGGCCCGAATAATCATGAAGAAGGATCGGAGAGGGGAAGTAGCTCTGTGAATGACAACCACGAGCGTCGTGATAATGGGGGAGTACAACAGAATTGGAGGAAGAAGGTAGACTTACCGGGGTTTGATGGTCAAGAGCCACACAGTTGGATCAATCGGGCAGAGTGCTTCTTCGACATACAAAAAGTGGTAGAAGAAGATAAAGTAGAGCTCGCGTATATCAGCATGGAGGGAAGTCGAGCTATTGGTTCAAGATTTGGAAAGACAAAACCAAGAACCGTTCTTGGTCGGGACTAAAGGCATCTTTGATCAATCGTTTTGGAGGAGGTTTTCGGGGCACGGTGTATGAGCAGCTAGCGACCTTGCGCTAAGAGGGGTCGGTGGAGGAATTCACCAGGAGTTTCGAGGTATTGCTGGGTCAGACACAAGGCTTGATGGAAGAATTGACATTAGGATTTTTCTTGGCTGGGTTGAAGGAAGAAATTAAGGGCCAAGTCTACATCCAAGATCCTAAGGAACTGGATGGGGCGATTAGGATCGCTAGGGACGTGGAGGATGCGATTATCAGAGCGCGAGGAGGAGGCTGGAATGGTGTCAAACTAAACGGAGGGGGGCCGCAAACCTCAACAGCCGTTGTTCGTGGAGAGGTGGAGTGACCCACAGTAAATCGCTCTGGAGGAATGGACGGAAGTAGGGTGAATCAGAGGGAAGCACCGTTGAGGGCGACGGGCAGCAGAGGCAAAAACGTAGGCGGAGGTGACAATCGGGGAAGAATGGTGCGAAATTCGCCTTATCCCGAATTTCTTAAAAGATGGGAAGAGGGCAGGTGTTTTCGGTGCGGAGGCCCTTTTGCCCCAGGACACCACTGTTCGGAGAAGAGTTTGAGAGTTTTGCTCTTGGCGGAAGACGAGGAAGACGGAGTGACACAAGGAGGGAACCAGCGGGAGGAGCGCATGAAACTGTTGGCGTGTTCGGCGGAGGGATTGACCCAACCCAAAACCATGAAACTCACCGGGAGAATAGGGGAAAGGCGAGTGGTGATCCTTATCGATAGTGGTGCCAATCATAATTTTGTTAGTCGACGGGTGGCCGCTGAATTGGAGCTCCTAGTGACCGACACACCACCATACATTGTGAGCCTCGGTGACAGACATAGTGTCGAGAGGATGTTGCGAGAAGGTTTGAATACAAATGGAGGAAGCTACGGTGGTGGAAGACCTATACGTGTTTGAGCTGGGAGGAGTAGATATTATTCTAGGAATAGCTTGGCTGACAAAGCTAGGGGAAGTGGTAATAAACTGGGGAAAGATGTCGATGGTTTATGTGTCGGAGGGCAAGAAGGTTCGAGTGCATGGGGACCCCGTGCTGTCCCGACAGGTGGTGAAGGCCAAAGCGTTGTTGAAATTAGTGGATGCTGAGTCATGGTTCCTAGTATGGGAATTGGGACAGGTGGAGCAGTTGGGATGCGGCATGCGTATTGAAGAGCTGACGGGGAACAACACACTGAACTAGGAGCCTGTTGCAGGCGCACTCGGGGTGTTTCAGGAGAGAGATGGTCTGCCCCCGCCTCGTGATATGGAGCATCACATTACCCTTAAAGAGGGCGAAAACCCCGTGAACATGCGGCCATATAGGTATCCTTAACATGTTGAAGGAGGAAATAGAAAAACAGGTAGTTAACATGTTGAAGGCCGGGATCATCAGGCCAAGTAAGAGTCCCTACTCCAGTCCGGTGATACTGGTGAAGAAGAAAAATGGGAGCTGGAGATTCTGTGTTGATTACAAAGCCTTTAACAAGGCTACGGTTCCCGACAAATACCCCATTCCAGTGATAGAAGAGCTGTTGGATGAACTGCATGGCGCCAAATATTTTTCCAAGATAGATTTGAAGGCTGGATATCATCAAATAAGGATAGGAGAGGAGGATATTCCGAAAACTGCATTGCGCACACACCAGGGCCACTTTGAATTTCTAGTGATGCCCTTTGGGCTTACTAATGCGACGACCACTTTCCAGAACACCATGAATACTTTGATGCAACCTTTTCACAGAAGATGTGTACTCGTCTTCTTCGACGATATTTTGGTATATAGCCCGACGTGGAGAGATCACCTAGAATAGTTGGGAAAGGTATTACGATTGCTCGAACAACAGAGATGGGTAGCTAACCAAAGCAAATGTGAGTTTGGGAAGCAGCAAATTGGATATTTGGGTCACATAATATCAAGGAGGGGGGTTGAGATGGACAAGGAGAAAATTCAGACGGTGTTGGAGTGGGAAGAACCAAAAAATTTGAAGGCTTTGGGGGATTTCTAGGTCTAACTGGGTATTATCGACGATTTGTGCAGGGTTATGAGAAGATGGCTAAGCCTTTAACAAAGTTACTCAAGAAGGGGAAGTTTGAATGGTCGAAGGAAGCGAGAACAGCCATGGAAGCGCTCAAAACAGCAGTCACGACTGCACCTGTTTTAACTCTTCTCGATTTCAATCAGGAGTTTCATGTGGAGTGTGACACATCGGGGTTGGGTGTTGGGGCGATACTCATGCAGAACAAGAAACCCATTGCGTTTTTCAGCAAGGCTTTGTCGGAGGGATCATTGGATAAATCTGTATATGAAAAAGAACTTATGGCTTTGGTGATGGCCATTCAACACTGGAGACCCTATCTACTGGGACAGAGATTTGTGGTGCATACAGATCAACGAAGCTTGAAGTACCTGCTGGAACAAAGAATCACGACACAGTCAAAAAAATTGGATAGCAAAGCTTATGGGGTACGATTTTGACATTGTGTATAAGACAGAGAGTTCAAATAAAGTGGTTGATGCCCTTTCAAGAAAAGGGGAAGGAGTTATGGAGGATATAGAACTACAGGCCATCTCCAGGTCGTATTGGTATGACTTCCGGGAAGTGTTGAAGGAGGTAGAAGAGAACGAAGCTCTGAAAAAAATAATGCAGGAGTTGAAGAAGGACCCGAATTGCCACACGCTATACACTCTAGAGAATGACCAGCTACACTACAGAGGAAGGTTGGTACTGTCAGCTAAATCCAGCTGGATCCCCAAATTGTTTGCAGAATTCCACGTGACAAGTACTGGAGGACATTCAGGAGTGTTTCAGACATATAGGAGGCTAGCACAGTCACTCTACTAGGTGGGTATGAAAAACGCAATGAGAGAGTTTGTGGCTGGTTGTGTGATATGCCAGCAACATAAATATATGGCGACAACACCTACCTATTCCTCAGGCAGTGTGGGAGGAAGTGAGCATTGATTTTATTGTCAAACTGCCTAAATCTCAGAGCTTTGATGCAATATTGGTCGTGGTGGACAAATTAAGCAAGTATGGTCATTTTATCGCACTAAAACATCCCTACTCAGCAAGAACAGTGGTGGAGGTTTTTGTCCAAGAGGTAGTCAGGTTGCATGGGATCCCTGTGTTGATTGTGAGTGACAGGGACCCCAATTGAAAATGAGTACTGCATACCACCCAGAGACTGACGGACAAACTGAGGTCCTGAACCGCATTGTACAAGGCTATTTGAGGTGTTTCTGCTCCGAGCAATCCAAAAGTGGGAAGATGATGCTGCCTTGGGCTGAATACTGGTATAATACCAGTTATCAGAGCGCAACGAAGTGTTCCCCGTTTGAGATTGTGTATGGAAGAGCGCCTCCGTCATTGAGCAGGTTTATTTCAGGGGAGACAACGGTGGAAACGGTGGCTCAGGATTTAATAACAAGGGACGAGGCTCTTCGACAATTAAAGTTTCATTTACGCAGAGTGCAGGACGTGATGACTAGTCAAGCGAATAAAAAGAGGAGAGAAGTGGTTATTAATGTGGGGGAGTAGGTCTATTTAAAAATAGACCCCATAGGCAATCTTCTATGCCCGTGAGGTTACATCCCAAGTTAGCAGCACAATATTATGGACCTTTCCAGGTGATTCAACAGATTGGAAAGGTTGTGTATCGCCTCCAGCTACTAGAAACAGCCAGGATACATCCTATCTTTCATATTTCCCAATTAAAGAAGGCGGTGGGGAAAATAATAAAAAAGGAGTTGCCAGCTGAATTATAGGCAGAAGGACCCAACTATTGGCCGGTGAGGATTCTAGAGAAGCGAACAAGACAGCAGAGGGAAGAAATGAGGCAACAAGTCTTGGTAGAGTGGCGAAACGGAGGGAAAGATGGAGCTACGTGGGAATACCTGGAAACTGTGCAGGATCAATACCCAGAATTCAACCTTGGGGACAAGGTTGCTGAAGGAGGATGGAGTGATGTTAGGCCGTTATTAGTATATGAGAGAAGGAAAAGATGTTAGTTAGTTAACCTAACTGCCTAGGCAGTTAGGGAGAGCGGGGAAAATCTTGTATAAATAGTTTGGGTGTCATTGTAGAAGGTACTTTTGGATGTATAGAAGTTTATCAGGAACTTGTGTCCTGAGAGGGAGAGGTTAAGCTCTCTGTATACGATTCTTTGATTGAGAGTAAATAAAACAAGGTTATACATCTTTCTGTGTTGGTGTTTTGAGGGTGTGGAGTAAGTTTTCCCTTAGGCTCTTGATTACAGAACCTATCACCCCCACTTCCACGTTCGCGGCCTTCCTCCTTTTGTTAGCTTGCCTAACCATGAGATCCTACACCCTTTCCAGATTAAATTTTAACTGTTTCAGGGCTTCATCCCTAGTTTGAAGCTCCTGACTCACTGCCTCCACCAATGATTCACCCTGAATGAACCTATGCAAAGAGGGGGGTGCTCTCCCATACACTACCTCAAAAGGGGTGCACCTTATTGCTCCTTGGTAACTCGTGTTGTATCAATATTCTGCTCATGACAGCACAATCATCCATCCCTTGGGCTGCTCCGAACAAAAGCACCTAAGATACCCCTCCAAAATTCGATTTAGAACCCCTGTCTGGCCGTCCGTTTCCGGGTGGTACGCGATGCTCATCTTTAACTACGTACCCTGGCTATTAAACAGTTCCTTCCAGAATATACTCAGGAACAACGGGTCTCAGTCGGTCACTATAGATTGCGGCATCCCATGCAACCTCACGACTTCTCTTATAAAAACCTCAGTCATTGTTTTCGCCGAATATGGGTGCTTGAGTTGTAGGAAGTGTGCGTATTTGCTCAAGCGATCCACCACCACCAATATTGCGTCATACCCTTGGGACTTGGGCAAGTGAATTATGAAATCCATGCTCAGCTCCTCCCAAACTGCGTTCGGCATCGGCAAGGGCTGTAATAATCCCTAAGGTGAAGATGTTATGTACTTGTGTTGTTGGCACACAAGACATTTAGCTATAAACTCCATTACATCTTTTTTCATTCCGGCCCAATATAATGATTGTGTTAGGCGCCTTTAAGTCTTGTACACCCCAGAGTGGCCCCCATCTATGTTACATGGAACTCGGCTATCAACTTTGGGATCCACTTCGAATGTGCTGACAACACCAATCTACCTTTGTGACGAAGCCTCTCGTGTTCTACTGTGTAAGCGGGAGGGGTGTTAGGATCTCTCCTAATTTCATCTATTACTTTCTGCAGAAAATCATCCGCCTCTACTTCCTGCGTTATCTCTCCAAAATCTTACCAAAAAGGTCTCGCTACCACACTTAAACTCTTTCTTCCCTTCATCTTCCCCTTCAAACTGCCTTGACAGAGCATCTGCAGCTTTATTCGTAGCTCCTGCCTTATAAACGATTTCGAAGTCATATCCTAGCAGCTTAGCAATCCAATCCTGTTGGTTTTATGTGGTGATACGCTGTTCTAGCAAATGACAGAGGCTATTCTAATCCGTATGAACCACAAACCGCTGCCCCACGAGATACGGCCTCCAATGCTGAATGGCCAACACCAGGGCCATCATTTCCTTTTCGTAAATGGACTTGCTTAACTTTCCCTCGGACAGAGCCTTGCTAAAGTAGGCTATCGGTTTACTTCCCTGCATCAGCACTGCTCCCACGCCACTTCTCGACTCTATGTGGAAGGGTTGTGTGAAATCGGGCAATGATAATACTAGGGCTGTCGTCATCGCTTTCTTAAGTGTTATCCACGCCTCCTCTGCCTTCTCTTTCCAAGTGAACCCACCCTTCTTCAGCAACTCGGTCAAGGGTCTGGCTATCTTGCCGTAATCCCGGACGAACCTCCGGTAATACCCCGTTAGCCCCAGAAATCCCCTCAGGCTCTTCACAGTTTTCGGCCGTTCCCAGTCCACGATGGCCTTGATCTTCTCGTCGTCCATCTCCACACCCTTGCTCAAAATAACATGCCCCAAGTACTTAACTTGGGTCTGTCCAAACTCACATTTCCTCCTGTTTGCAACCCACTTATCTCGCTGCAAAGTCGAGAAGACGTGTTTGACATGCTCGATATGCTCCTCCCAGGTGCGGCTGTATACCAGAATGTCGTCAAAAAATACGAGTATGTACCTGCGCAGATAGGGCTGGAACAGGGCATTCATCGCACTTTGGAAGGTCGCCGGTGCGTTGGTAAGCCCGAATGGCAGCACTACGAACTCGTAGTGCCCCTGATGTGTTTGGAACGCTATTTTCCCAACATCCTTTTCGCTCATACGGATTTGGTGATATTCGGCTTTTAGATCAACTTTCGAAAAATAGGAGGCCCCCTTCAGCTGATCCAACAACTCCTTGATCGGTATTGGAAACTTGTCCGGCACCGTCGCTCGGTTGAGTGCCCGATAATCTATGCAGAAACGCCAAGTGCCGTCTTTCTTCACCAGAATCACCAAACTTGAGTATGGGCTGTGGCTTGGTCGGATCACCCCATGCGATGCATTTCGGCGACCTGGTGCTCTATCTCAGCTTTCATGGCATATGGGTACCGGTATGGCCGGACGTTAACCAGATCAACCCCCTCTTTAAGTTGTATGTTGTGTTCCATCCCTCTGCTAGGTGGCAGCTTCGTGGGTTCTGCGAACACCACGTCATATTTGTCCAGAAGGATCTCCATCCCTCAGTTTATTATTTTGGGCCTTCATTGAGCCCAACTCCCAAACCATCTACCAAGCCTCAGCCTTGTCAATTTTCAGTAAAGCTTTGGGGCCCACCACTCTACGTTCCAACGTGGGGTCACCCTTCACCGTCACCTCCTTCCCTCCTTCTCGATACACCATCCTCAGTTTCCCCCAATCCACCATTACTTCCCCCAGTTTCTCCAAACACTCCACCTCGAGAATCACTTCAACGCCCCCAAGTTCAAACAGATAAAACCTTTCAACCAGCTGAGCTTCCCCCAACTCCAACGTCACCCTCTCACAACAACCGCTAACTCTCTTCCTGTGGTCGTCCCCTAGACTCACCATATAAGGTTGGGTATTCGTCACCGCCATCTACAATTCCTCCACCACCCTCCGATCAATAAAATTGTGGCTCGCACCACTATCAATCAAAACCAATACCTCTCGTTGCCCAATACGTCCTCGTAATTTCATTGTCTTGGGTGTTGTCAGTCCGCTGGCGGATAGCGCCGACAACTCCGTTGTAGCGATGTTCAACTCAGTTCCCTCATCGCCTTCAATTCCCTCCTCCTCTTCTGCTAGAATTAGCATTCTTAGACCTCTTTCTGAGCAGCGGTGGTCGGGGCTGAAAGGTCCGCCGCACCTGAAACATCTCCCCTCCTCTCTCCGTTTAAGGTACTCTGAATATGGAAGATTGCGAACATTCCGATCGTTTCCACTATTGTTAGCTATCGCGTTACCCCACCCTTGGGTTGCATCCTTTTTAACCAACCCCACACTTTCCACCGGTCCCCTCGCACCATCACGTCACGATTTGGGTCGACTCGCATCACCAAACCTGTCGACTTTCCCCAAGAACCTGGATTCTTGGATACCATCCTCCTCTTGCCTTCGAAGCGGTACACAACTTCTCCACATCTCTCGCCAGTCGCATGGCGGTCATCAAATCCGGTGGGTCATGAGGCCTGACATGATCGCCAACTTCTTCCCGTAAGCCTGACAAGAAATAACCCATGATTTGCTCCTCGGGTATTTGGGTGGTTTGCCTAACCAGAACCTCGAAATCGCGTATGTACTCCTCCACCGGTCCCGCCTGTCTTATGGTCGACAGCCTCTTGTACATCGTCCCCCGTGTTCCTTCTCCGAATCGCATTCCCAGAGCCCTCTTCAACCCATCCCAAGAAAGGTTCTTGGTCTTCTCCCGCCAAAATCAGAAACAGCTGCCGGCGTAGCCTTCCATGCTAATGAAAGCCAATTCTAGCTTCTCCTCCTCAGCCACCCTCTGAACCTCGAAAAACTTCATTGCTTGGCCTATCCATACCCAAGGCTCGCCCCCTTCAAATACGGGTAACTCAACCTGCTTTCTCCAATTGCTCATCCCTCCTTGGTTACCTTCTCCGCCTCTTTCCCCTCCGCCGTTGGGTCCACCCCTATTATCGTTCACTGACGATTGACTACTCTCATCCTGATGCTCGCCTTTGTGATTGAGTTTAAGTTCTCCAAGCGCTTTCAAGATCGCCTGGATGTCCTGTCGTATCGCTACCGTCTCCTGTCGTAGAGCCCCCGTGTCTGCTTTCGTCTCGGCGATTGCAATCTCAACCGTCTCCAAGTGCCCTTCGACTGCCACCACTCTTCCCTCCATCAATCGCTCGCGTGTCCTCACCGATTGAGATCCGACAGGTTGGACCAAATGTTAGGTTCCTAGATTGGGAACCTAATTCCAGCACTCTATTCCTCCCCAAGAAACATAGAAAGATTGGGAAACTATATGTTATTCACAATATAGCATCTGTACAGAAAGAATGCAGAGGCATAACCTTCTTTCACAGGTATGAACCTGTCAAACAACTAAACAATCGACACCTTTTCTATCTAACTGTCCTCTATTTATACATCCTCTCCCGCCCACTCTTAACTGTCCTAAACAGTTAAGTGGTTACAGTTAGTCAGTTAGTTCCCCTCTTTCTTCTGTTATAAACCAACCATCTCTTATTGGTTATGAAACTAATCATATCTACAACATTGATTTCTCCTTAATTCTGCAGTGAATATGTGAGCGTAGCTACTGAAACCTTGAAGCTACCTCTGATGGGAAAATGCAATGGCTGCAGCTTCTCTATTGTGTCTTCATTTGGTGCCTTTCTGAGTGCAATTTTTGTTGTCTCCTTGATTTTGTTCCGTTTCCTTTATGTTATATATCACAGTAGCAGGCCTTTGAGCAAAAGGGGTTCAATTTGAGGTAATTTTGTGTGCTACTTAATCCAGATACTTTGCAATTGGATTCATATTTAAGGTTCTTATTCCCCCTTCATTATTGTTATATTAATTTACTTTATCTATTTCATTTGATAGTTTGTGCCACTGAAACCGCTCAAACTTCTGTGCAGGTACTGGGAATCAGATGGTCATCGATTTTCTATGTTGAGAGTATTGCAAGAGTGAGAAGGCTCTCCTTGAGTGGCTTGCTCCTGTACAAGTTGCGGATGGCTGATCAACTTTTTGTTCAGTGGCCGCAGCTTCAACGGCAATATCCTCGAGTAACATATGTTGGTAGACTCATGTAACCAACTGATTTTTGTTTATATACAAGTTCTCTCTGCATTTGCCCAGTGTGTTTTTATAGGTTAAATTATTACTATTCTTTGTTTTTCAAAAGGAAAAAGGAAGATAAGAAAATTAAGATTATTCAAAGATATATTGAATGCATATAATTTGCGGGATGTGAAAGCGTTTCTCGATAACTACAAATTACCAAACTTTTAAAAGACACTTTTACTTTGTAGTAGTTTCATTTAAAGCGATGTACCTTTTTTAAGAGAAAAATGGAAACATGCGCCGAGTGCAAACCTGTTCTTTTATCTATATCAATATATATGATTATTTTGTTGCAGCTATTATTTTTGGCTTGAAAGCAATGGATACTAGAGTCAATAGAATGATTACAATCATGAGATAGCTAGAATTGTATGGTTCACACAGCAGAAGTTTAATGGTTCACTGCTGTTTCTATTTGGTTTTGTTTCTACTGCAAGTTACACCTTATCCCAGTGTTTTAAAATAATTAAAACAATAATAAAAAGAAAGAGTTATTGTTATTGACATTCCAAAAAACTGAAGACGAATGAGCTGCAGTTGAAACTGTAGTAGTAATAGTCCTCTGCAACTGGCATTTTAAAATAATTTATGAGAAACATGACTTAAAATGTACTGATTAAGTCCATAAATTAATTAAAGGCATTTGTTAATTAAGAAAACGATTTTCGTTTTATAACTTATTGATATATTCGTATCATGAATTGCAATGCATTTTCAACATCATTTGAATAATAAACTGTTTTTATTTATTAATTTCTTATCTTAGGACGTTAATTCATATTTTTAAATAATGAATTTAATTAAAAGGATTAAATATGTTTTTGGTCTTTTAATTTTAAGTGAAAATTGGAATTAGTTCTTTTCAAAACTTTGACCTAATTTAGTTTTCCATGAATTTAGTCTTTTTAACTAAATTTTGTTAGGTTTATTTTGATGTTTCTAGTATGTTTCATAATAGTATTTGGATTTACACTGTTTGACATATATTTGTTTTAATGTCAACTGAGAAACGCTTTTGAAACATAAAATAAAATTAACAAAATTTGGTTTAAAAGACTAAATTCATACATTTTTAAAGTTGAGGGACTAAATTAGGTTAAATTTTGACAAAAGACTAATTTCAATTTTCACTAAAAGATAAAGGATAAAAACATATTTAATTCTAATTAAAATCACCAAAGAGTATTTTGGCTACGTTAACCCTGTTTAATAGTGAGAGAATAAATAAAGGAAGAAACATGTTGGGTGAGAAGATATAGGACAAAAAAAAATGAAATGGTTTAAGAAAAAATGTAAAAATACAGTTCTTTGATTTTAATCTTTATTATCGGATTTTAATTTATAATAGTGACAGTTCTATCAATTTTTTAAAACAATGCTCGTTTTCTTCTATATATATTATTTATGGTTTGAAGAGATGATGCCAAGTGAGATTCACATTCTTTTACATTTTTAAACCAAAATTGAGTTGAACATTTTTCACACTTCTCTTTCTTTTCTGTCAAAAAAAAAAACAAAATGTTAAGTTTTATTTTGATATTTTATTTTATTTTTACTTTCTAAGAAATTATAATAATACTTTTACTTTCTATTTCTTGTTACTACAAATTTTCTCCGATTGATAATGTTTGATTCGATTGAAGATATTTGATTTTGGATATTTTCTTGTTTTTTTCAGACATTCATAGTTAGACATACACAGAAATGAAACGCCCTTGAACTTCTCCAATTTCAACGATTTCCCTTCCATGAGAGAAGCTAATCGAAAAATGGAACAAGCCAAAATTGCAGGCTTAGAAAACCCCTTTTATTATAGAATGCATATTAATGTTATCGATCCCATGGGTGTCATGATGGGTTGGATCACGAGAGAGCTTGATGAAGAGAAACCTTTGCAAGTGCGTCTCAAGAAATTGACTTTAGCTCTTGGCAAGGTTGGGTTGTTGGGGCCTCCTTTCTGCACCCCCAAATTTTCCAAATTCAACACCTTTGACTTTGATTTAGTATCTCAGTCACAGTACCACCCACCCTCTCCCTATACACCCTGCTCCTCACAAATTTCTTCTTTCTTCGTTCCTTCCACCACCTCCAACCTCCTCCTTCCTTGCATCTTCTCCTTCATTTGCTTTTCATCTTTGCACCGCACATGATGCACCTCCATATCTTCCACATCCACTCCTCTTTCCATTCTTTTGTTCTATCTCCTCTCATGGTAAGTTCATTTTCTTTTCTTTTCTTTTTTAAATTCTAAGGATGGTTATTTGGGGTGGAAAATCGTAGTTCAGGGAGTTGAGGCAGTTCAGAATCTTAGGTAAGTGAGACCAATTTCGAAATCAAGTTTATGCATTTATGTATCAAATTTTGAAATTCGGTTTGTTGAGATAGTTGATAAGGGAAGTACTGGTTGAGCTGAACTTTAATCTCACAGTGTTCTAGTTATTTTGGTTTTTTATGAAAACAACACATTATTAATAACACATGTATTGTTATGATTTACATGTTATATTCTTTATTATGGATGATATCTAACTGAACATGTTTGTGTTGATATCGCCATATGAATGCACATTTACTAAGCTTATATCTGATACATCCTTTATGATTGCATTGCATATGCATTTGAAGAAGAAAATCACATGCACTTTGATGAAATTATATTGTGTGACATAACTGCAAGTTTTAAGTCGACTTCATTATGAAGCAAGTCTATTAAAACTCGTGACTATGCACAAATTTTCAAAAGTAGTGTTGTGAGTGATTTTGTATTGAAAAGTTTTTCAAACTGAGCTGAAGTGTCTAAGTCGACTACATGCGCAGTGGATCCAACTTAGTTAGTTATTTGATTTGAAGTTTTGTTAATGCTTGTGTACAGTAACAACTATATTTCAAAAGTCTATTAGAACATTTATGATAGTCAACTGTATTAAATGCAAAATCAATTTGGTTGTTATGACTGCTGCTAATTTGCTTAACTGTTATAACTTCTTATGACAGTTGATTTCATTAGTAGCACAGTCGATTACAGGAGCGTCTGATTTATAGAAAACTATAAATAGACGTAACTCAGTTGATCACAGAGATTTGGATATTCTAACACTTTCATTTTGATTTACAGATTGTGATCTCTGAGAAAAAGGTTCCAAGAACTCATCAAGAAGACGGTGGAGATCTTTCTTGCAAGAGTGTCTTAAGGAGAAACTGCATTGCGCTTTACTGTTTGATCAAAATTCTGCACAACTGGTGTTTTGGTGTTGATCAAGACTGTTTTCAATCTATTGGAGATTGGTTTTCCTATTGTGATTACAGGAGGTTGACTAGTGGAGTCTGTACACTTTGAGGATTGTTCAAAGTGGGTTAAAGATTGCAGAAGAGAAGATATCTTGCTGCAGATCTTTGTTGTTCTTGCCTATATTTTGGTTAGAAGGTTAGAGAGGTGTTTTATATTTTTGACGTGGAGGTCTCTATAAAAGCCTTGTTGTAAAAACCTTGGTCATTATAGTGCATTTGCTTCCAGATTGTGGAAGGACACTAGATGTAGGCATTGAGGTCGAACCAGTATAAAAATCTGCGTTTGATTTCTCTATCCTTACACTTTTACATTAAGTCGACTTAATTGTTTACGTAGTCAACTTTACATTTCCACTGCACTTAGAATTTTCATTCCTTGCGATTCAAGAAACTTTGTAAAGGTTTTTACTTTGCGATAAAGATTTTAAAAAAACTCTGATTTTTAAACCTCACTAATTCACCCCCCCCCCCCCCCACTCTTGGTGTTGAAACTAAGCCATCATGTTTCCAACAATTGGCACTAGAGCTTATTTTTATAAAATATTTGAAAAACTAGTTGACTTCGTTTTTCCTTGAATCGACTATATCCTGAATAATGGCTTTCAATTTTCAAACCTTTGGTGAAGGTGCATCTATAGAGAGACCACCACTGTTTGTGGGTGAAAATTATCCTTTTTGGAAAATTAGAATGCAAATCTTTCTTGAATTCGTGGATAGAGGAATTTGGGATGCAACTTTGAATGGTCCTTTTGAGCCAACTCATATTATTGATGGAAAAACTGTTTTGAAATTTTTTTTAAGTGGTCTCAAGAAGAGAACAAGAAAGCACAATATGATGTCAAAGCTAGAAATATCATTGCCTCTACACTAACTGTTGATGAACTTTTCAGGATATCTCAATGCAAATATACTAAAGAGATGTGGGATGTCTTGCAAGTCACTCATGAGAGCACTAGTGAAGTCAAGAGACCAAGGAAGAATTCTTTGATTCAAAAGTATGAACTTTTCAGGATGAAGGCTGGTGAAACAATCTATGAAGTCCAGAAAAGGTTCACTCACATCATAAATCACCTTATGGCTCTTGGCAAAGTCTTTGACAAGGAAGAGATCAATATCAAGATTTTGAACAGTCTAAACAGAAGTTGGCAACCCAAAGTCACAACAATCTCTGAGTCCAAAGATATGACCAGCATGAACATGGCTATACTATTTGGAAAATTAAGAGAGCATGAGCTGGAGCTTGGAAAGTTGAAGGACGAAGAAGAGATTGAAGAGAAGAAGTCCATTGCACTGAAAGAAGAAATATGTACTAAGATGACAACGTGCATTTATCATACCACCGGACTACACGGACTATGTACTAACATCCAAAAGAGAAACATGTACAACATTTTTCATCATCAGTTTTTCCTAAATTCTTTTTATACTTTTTAGGGTTAAATATGTTTTTAGTCCCTCAACTCTCAAGCGTTTTTGGGTTTAGTCCCTCTTCCAAAGTTTGCTTCATTTTCATCCTTCTCCTTAATGAAACTGTAATTTTTAGTTTTCAATGACCAACGACATTAATTTTTTTTCTGACGTGGCTAGTGGTGTGTCACGTGTAAGGCCAATTCTAATTTTGTTTCTGAGTGTAATTAAAATTAAAAGAAAAATATTAAATAATAGGGTCAAAACTGGAATCCCCTTCCTCTCTTCTTCGTTCAAGGGTTCATCTTTTGCGGACACTCTTTTCTTCTTCATCTTCAACCAGTCATGGACAACACCAGGTCCATCTTCAACTATTGTAGTCACTTTCTTCTGACCATGATTTCATCTCCTTTTGACCTCATTTTTTCCTTTCGTCTATCTTCACTCAAATCGCAACATTTATTATATACTTTCCATTGTCTCTTACTTTTTCTTTCCTTCCTCCCTTCCTAAACATATTCCCCCAAAAATTGGGATGGAGGGCATTCTACATTTCTTCCTCCCCTTCTCTAGTTATAATTAATAATTAACAAAACATTGTATCGAGAACACGAACAATCTCCGCAGTACTTTCACCATCGTCAGAAACAGGAAGAACGTGAGCAACGCGGTTAGTGAAATTCTTGAGCTCTTCGATGATGCCATTGAAGGCGGTGCCTCCAGAGAAGACTAGCAAAACCCTAGAGTAAGGGAATCACTTGTGCGAGGGAGATCGACAACAGTTATTGTTCAGAAGAGTAATGAAAGGGAGAATTAAAGGAAAGGAAGGTGGGGGTTTCAGAAGAGTAAAGGAGAAGAAGAATCTAGGGTTGGGGAATTAATTCTAGGGTTCAAAACTTATTCAAATGGAATGCGAAATGTATGAAGCTGCAAAACCTAGTGGAAAGGGTAAACTAGTGAGGAAGAGTGATGAGTCAATATTTTCTTGGCTTCATTTAGTTTAATGTGCTAGAATTAATCAGGGAATTGTGCTTAAATGCCAGTATTTTTCCGTTTTTGCTAATTGTGCTTAATTTGACTTGAAATTCTAATTTTAATTAATTTGAATTATTTGAAACTAGATGAAATTAATGAAAAGAATGAAAAGATAAACCCGAGAACTTGTAGGTTGGAGCTTTCGCATCCAAAATCTGCCTCTAAGGGATGAAAAGTGTGTTTCTATGTCTCCTTCTGCCAAAAGATCAGCTCTCTGGGTCGTGCAAATCTATATAAAGTTCATTAAAATCAGCATAAATTGGCCCAGGCCCAAAAGAATGGCGCTTAGCGCTGGGTTACCGCTCAGCGGTAGGTGCGACACTCAAGATGGACGCTCAGCATTGACGCCCAGGCGTTTGACAAAGAATTCACTAAAGAGGTTACCGCTCAGCGGTGGGCACAATACTCAATTTCTCCCCTCAATGTTGGCGCTTGAGCATTTGACAGAGATCTCCACAGCGAGGTTGGCACTCAGCGGTGTATTAGCGCTCAACGGTGGCTGCGATTCTTCCTTTGTGCATTTTTCCATCTTTTCTTGAGTCCAACTCCTTCCTACTTCAGCTTCCTGTTAAGACCCTGGCAAGTGTACCAAATCGTATGAAGTAATAATAGACAGTAAGTCCAAATATCGTTTCCCAAGGGACTCAGTGGCCTAGACGTTCATGTGATTTGATCGCATAAGACTTGAAAGAAGAATAATTTTGTAGTGTTGATGTAAAACGAAATTTAAACATGCAAATGCAAAGCGTGATCAATTGGCAAATAAAACTATGAATTAATGGAGTTGTTGGGGTTTACGAATTCATTCTAATCCACTCTCTTATATTTTTGTGATGAGTATTGGTTTATGATGCTTCGTTATATTGATTGATGCTGAGATGATGCATAAGGTACTGATATACAGGTGGTTGCTCACAATTTGTGTGAAACAGATGCATGAGGTAAATCTGTGATTATATATTAAGCAGGATGTTTATCTGATTTTTGGAACTTGAATTAGCTCGCGAGAGGATTGGACTCCATAGTTTTTGTGAATGATTGTTATTGCTTTGAAAGCATGAATGACTTTGCTCAGGTTTCTATGATTGAATCACTTGCTTGCTTGTTCCATATGATCAAGGCCATTTGTTATCATCCCTTTTTAGCCAATGCATGCTTTTTGCCCGAATAAAAGGAAAACAATATGTTCTATCATTTGAACCTGGAGCCTTAAAAATGAGAAAAAAACCTTTTTGAAAATCTTTACCTTGAGTTAAGTTGAGAATATTTTATGTGGTATAGATAAAGATTCAAGTTTGGGGTTGTTAGGAAATTTGAAAAAGAAAAAAAAAAGGAATAAGCATTGAGCTAAATATTAAGCAAATGAAAAGCAAAAGAAAAAGGAAAAAGAAAAAGAAAAGAGAATGGAAAGAAAAGAAAAGCTCAATGAAAGGGGAAGTTGGAAATAAGTGAAACACTTTCCTTGGTGAGGAGTAGTTCCATGTATATATGATTACATCTTTGCTTGGTTAAGGCATTTGTACATCTTGATTGACATTTTTATGATGAGTTGATATGAGTAATTACTTGTCTTTGAAGAAAGAGTTTTGAAATGTGTTGAATCATTGTAGTGATTGTTTGAAAGCTAAGTTACATTTTGTTTTGCTTGAGGACAAGCAAAGTTTCAAGTTTGAGGTTGTGATAACGATTGAATTTCCCGTTATCTGATACTTAATTTTGATACTAAAAACACCCTTTTTAACTTAGAAACTTGCTTGAAATCAAGATTTTGTTTAAGTTGTGTGAATAAGAGAGTTGAAGGTGAACTTAATGATTTTATGCTTAAATTCCCTTGTTTTTTATAGGAATTGAGATTATTTGGAAGAAGAGTTGAAGTACCTAGGAGTTGGAACTCAGAAAGAACTAGAAAAGCATCAGAAAGGAGAATCGTAGGACGCCTGAGCACCCTTTTCAGGGGCCCTCAACGCCAGAGTTCATTGTTTCATGCCTGGCTACCCTTTTCTGAGGCACTCAGCGTAGAAAGTTTGTCGGCGCCCTTTTTGGGGCGCTGAGCATCAGTTCTTCGAGTTGTTTTATGCCTGGACGCCCTTTTAGGGGTTCTGAGCGCCATTTCCCACTAGACCACGCCTGGGCGCCCTAAGTTAGGGCGTTGAGCGTGACGTGGACTTGGACTTTTTAACTGTTTTATAAAAGGGCTTGGACGTCCTAGGGTTTGCATCTTTTGGCAGAAGAGGAGCATAAACACACTTTTTCACTCTCTGAAGGCAAATTTGGATGCGAGAGCTTCCATCTTCAACTTTTAGGGTTTTTCTATCTCTTCCATTCCATTGTACATCTAGTTTCATCATGACAATGGTGAACTAAATTCTATTTGTTGTTGGGGATGATGTAACCTTGTAAACTCTACTACTGGAAAAAGAATATTTTATAACGCTTATATTATAACGTAGTTTTGGAAATCAGTTATAATATGTAATGCGGTGGCAAACTTGTAAATAATTTAAAACATATTATAATGGAGTTATGAATATCAATTATAGTATAAAATGCGATGACAAATTTATAAATAAGTTTAAAACATATTATAACGAACTTATGAATATCAGTCCTAACTTGTAAATAAATTTAAAATATATTATAACGGAGTTATAAAGCTATGTTACAATAGATGAGTGAGTAAATGGAAAATTTTGGTAATATCTTTCAGGTGAAAACCTAATATCTTCTTCCTTCTTTCTTGTTAACCTTGACCACGTCTTGACTCCACCACTCTGAAGCATCTTCACACAAACCCCAACTCGCAGGGGCATCATCTTCATTCAACATTTCCTCTCTCGCGAGAAGCACTCTCATTCGTAAGTCTCCATTTCTCTTCACATATCATCCAACCAAATCTACTGCTAGGGTTTCTCACATACCTTCATCTTTTTTGCCTTTACCTTAGATTCCACCGACTGAAACATCATTTTCCACATTTTCACCGATTATAATCA
This sequence comes from Vigna mungo, assembly GCA_036885675.1. Classification (NCBI taxonomy): domain Eukaryota; kingdom Viridiplantae; phylum Streptophyta; class Magnoliopsida; order Fabales; family Fabaceae; genus Vigna; species Vigna mungo. Next base: position 35,584,751 of record CP144696.1, on the reverse strand, counting down.
CATTCTACCGATTATAATTCCTTTCCACTGATTAAACATTGATTTACACCGATCAATCGGTCAGTTTAGGGTTTCTACTTCATCTTAGGGTTTTTCGCATCGAATCCTAAGCATAACTTCTCTCTTAGAGTTCTCCTATGTTCGTCTTTGATTCCTATGGATGGCTTGCTTTGCAGTGGTGTTCAGGCAGTGCAACATTGTTATAAGGTACGTGGTTTCTTGGGTTAATGTCCTTTGAGGGTTAATGATCATAAACAAAAACAGGTGAAGAAGAGCAGAGAGCAATGAGTGTTTGGTCCAAAAACTTGAGCTCAGTATTTTATGCAGTTTCGTACCATCTCATTCAAGCTGGCAGCATCAACGACATTGATGTTGTTCCTCACGACAATGTTGTTTATCGTGCTCAACTCTGTTCCTCTATTGGCCTCCGTCTGTTTTTCTTTTTCCTTCACTGTTTAATAAATCATTACAATTTTGGTTCCTTTCTATTCTAACGCTTACTAACCCCATAAACAATTGACAGTTTTTTTCTTTCTTTATGGATTTGCTTTTGCAGCCACCAACTATATCCTGCACTTATGTATGGGCTACCTGGCAAGGACTTTTATATGTACTAAACTCTTTAGTTAGAACCTGTGTGTGCAATAAACGTTGGTCTAAAGATTTGGAATGGTTGTTGAATTTTATAATGTGTTGTTGTGTCTTTACCTGCCCATAAAATAAATGTTGTCTGGTGTATTTACGTACCTAATTGTTGAGCTCTTGATAATGCTGAAATGCTTGTACAATTCTTCATACATTTTTACATTGGTGTTCCTTTGAGGTCAATTTCTTTAGAATTGATTTTTCAGGGAATGTGGATTCCAAAAACAAGATATCATTGCACTGTGAATTGAACTAACATCTAGCCCATTTTATAATGCTTTGTTTTTTGTCTTGTGTGTTTTATTTACTCTGTCTCCTCATGATATGGTGTCATCAAGTTTCATCTGATAATTGATACTGTTGTTATAAGGATAAGATAAACGGGGATATGAAACTTATTATGGTTTTTGCTAAACAGCGAGTCAAAGCATATGTTCTTAAAATGAAACTTATTATGGTGTTTTATTATTTATAGCAACATGAAAGGTTATGGCTATTGAGCTTCCTAATACTGGAAAATGGATGCATTGTTCTCTATCCTGCCTTTGCAAAACATGAGAAATCTTATTGCTTTGTAAAAGGGATACAACTTAGAAGCTTATACTTGGATTAATAAATGTGAAGCCAATTATATACTAATTATTATGCAGAAGCAAAATGGTTAAAACTGAGATGGGTTTCGTGGGTCTCTTATGCACCCATTTATTGCGGGACACATAGAAAGATGCATGCAGCACTTGCATGCTGTTAGAGCGGTGTAGAAGAATGGTTAACGCGTTCAACAAATCAAGAGTGGGTGAATTGGTTTCTTATCGCAAATCTTTCTTTTAATAATTTTCTCAATAAAAATAATTTCCTTAAAACAATTTAAACAAATTAAAAGAGTAAGGAAGAGAGAAAATTGCACAAGTAATTTTTATACTGGTTCAGATCATAGAGATCCTACACCCAGCTGTTAATCTCAACCGAGAATTAACGCTTCACTAGTCAAACCAACAAACTGATACAATCACAAAGAAAATGAAACAGTTTAAGGTTAGAACATCTCTCTTGTTACCCCAAGAGATGAAACTCACTTCCCCTGTAACCCACAAGGGATGAACACGTCCTCTGAATCTTCACAAAGGATGAACACCTCCTCCGAATGCTTCACGAAGGATGATAGGCTTTCAACTCAGCAACAACAACAACACTCAATCACACTTCCTGTGAAAGTTCTCGCTCTATGCCAACAGCAACGGCACTCAATCACACCACCTGTGAAAGTTCTCGCTCTATGCCAACAGCAACAGCACTCAATCACACCACTTGTGAAAGTTCTCGCTCTATGCCAACACGCCAATTCTCAAAGCCACAGCACAGGGGTTCAACAAACCCCAGAACACTTATCACCGCACACTGTAGATAAGAATATAGAAAAATACACTTTGTATTTTCCGTATTTTAGAATGAGAGTCCCAATCTAATTTATAGAGATCTCACTCAAGGATACCTCCAAAAATCCGTTGTCAACTAATTAATTGTGATAATCAATTTTCCACTTATGGTAATTGATTATGCATTTAATGAATGTACATCGGTAAAAAACTTGCTTAAAAATTCTCATAATTGCTCATGATAATCAATTATGGCAAGTCATAATTAATTATTGATAATTGATTATTATAATTTAATAATCAATTATCTTGAGTATAAAATGAGGTTTTCTAATTTAAAAATTAATTTTAACCCAACATAAGGCAAGCGATACATAGAATCAAAGATAAACCACATCCTATACATCAATCTACTAAATTAAAAAAGCTTTAATATAAAAACAAGTCTTCATGAAGATTTTCCTATAATAAGAGCACTTGAGACTTGACTTTGAGACATCATCAAAATTTCTTCTCTTTAGCTTTATGCTAACAATCTCCCCATTTTTTATGATGATCAAAAATATTTTGATTTAAAGCTTTTTGTAACCTGTATTGATCTGTAACTCATACATAACTTAAAGAGGGATTAGTAGACAAAAGATAAATATAATTAAGCCTTTAAACATATTTCTCCCCCTTTTTGATCATTATTAAAAAAGGGCTATGTATGAAAAAAATTTTCTCCCCCTAAAATTAAGAACTCCTCCTTAATATAAGCCAAAAATAAATAAGTAAAAATAAGACAAGATAAACATTAAGGCAAATTTTTATTAAGGGAACAAAACATAACATGAAGATTTTTTAGAAACAAAAAAAAATGCAACAAACAAGACGCTTAAGAAATTTCTAGAATTCCCAATTCCCTCCTAAGCTCATAAAATCTCTCTTTGGGCAATGCTTTGGTGAAAATATCAGCTAATTGATGCTTGGTATCAACATATTCTATCTCACAATCCCCTTTTTGGATATGGTCTCTAAGAAAGTGGTGTCTAATCTCTATATGTTTGGTTCGAGAATGCATGATGGGATTCTTAGTAAGATTGATGGCACTGGTGTTATCACACTTAAGAGGTATATGGTCAAGGTATATATCAAAATCCTCTAATTGTTGTTTCATCCATAATATTTGGGCACAACAGTTACCTGCAGCAATATACTCGGCCTCTGTGGTGGAAAGGGCTACACAAGCTTGTTTCTTAGAATGCCAGGAAACTAAGGAACTACCCAAGAGGTGACATGTACCACTAGTGCTTTTTCTATCTATCTTACAACCGCCATAGTCTGCATCTGAAAACCCTACAAGACTAGGTTTAGTCCCACAAGGATACCACAACCCAAAAGATACAATTCCCTTAAGGTACTTAAGGATACGCTTAACTGCAGTAAGGTGAGACTCTCTAGGACTGGCTTGGTACCTAGCACAAACACATACACTTTGCATGATATCTGGCCTACTAGCAGAGAGATATAACAATGAACCTATCATGCCTCTATACAGAGTTTGGTTTACGGGCGTACCTGATTCATCCTTATCGAGATAACATGATGTTGCCATAGGAGTTGATGCTTCCTTAGCTTTATCCATTTCAAATTTCTTCAGGATTTCCCTACAATATTGGTTTGAGAAAGAAATGTACCTTCTTTCGTTTTCTTTATTTGTAGACCAAGGAAGAATGTCAATTCACCCATCATTGACATTTCAAACTCACCCTGCATAGTCTTAGCAAAATCCTCACAAAGATATTTATTAGTTGATCCAAATACAATATCATCAACATAGATCTGACTAAGCAGAATATGTTTTCCTACTCTTTTTATAAACAACGTGGAATCAACTTTACCTCTATTAAAATTATTTTCTAGCAGAAAATTGTTAAGCCTTTCATACCAAGATCTAGGTGCTTGTTTTAAACCATAAAGAGCTTTCTTTAACTTAAAGATGTGATTTGGATATTTATAATCTTCAAAACCCGGTGGTTGTTCAACAAATACATCTTCTTTTAGATAACCATTTAAGAAAGCAATTTTAACATCCATTTGATATAATTTAAATTTCATAATAGATGCATAAGCAAGAAGTAGGCGTATTGTGCCTCTAACCTGGCAACAGGAGCATATGTTTCATCATAATCTATACCTTCTTCTTGACTATATCCTTTAGCAAGAAGCCTAACTTTATTCTTGGTGATGTTTCCATCTTCATCCAGTTTGTTTCTGAACACCCATTTAGTTCCTATCACTTGATGAGTGTTTTCTCTGGGGACTAACTCCTACACTTGATTCCTTTCAAACTGATTCAGTTCTTCTTGCATTGCTACACATCATTGATCGTCTTCTAGAGCTTCCTTGATTTTCTTAGGTTCTAACTGTGAAACAAAAGCCACAGTCATGCAAAAATCTGATAAGCTTCTACGAGTACTTACCCCTTTTGAGATATCTCCAATAATATTGTCTAATGATAATCCTCGGGGTTGTTGCCATGTCTTCGCTAAATCTTCAAGTTGATTATTTGTCTCATTAATTTTTGTCTCCTGCAAGTCTTTTTCTTCACCTGCATCTGATTCACATGACTCAAGAGGATTTTCCTAAAGGTCCACAATTTCATCAAAGACAACATGCATAGATTCTTCAATTTCAAATGTTCTCCGATTAAAAACTCTATATGCTTTACTAGATAAAGAATAACCAAGAAATATAGCTTCATCGGATCGGATTTTGAATCAAACTTACCCAAATTTTGTTTTCCATTATTTAAAACAAAATATTTGCATCCAAATATTCTTAAATGAGAAACGTTAGGCTTTCTTCCTTTAAATAATTCATAAGGAGTACATTTTAAAATAGGATGAATAAGCATTCTATTTAAAACATAAAATGCAGTACTCACAACGTCAGCCCAAAAATGTTTTGGAATATTTGATTCATTCAATAAAGTCCTTGCAAGTTCTTCTAGAGATCTATTTTTCCTTTCTACAACCCCATTTTGTTGTGGAGTTCTAGGTGCGGAAAAATTATGAGAAATTCCAAGTTCTTCACAAAAATTTTCAAACGATTCATTTTGAAATTCCCTTCCATGATCACCATGAATAAATTTAATTTTCAAATCTTTTTCATTTTGAACTTGTTTCGCAAACTTTTTGAAAACTTTGAAAGTTTCACTTTTTAGAGTAATAAAGAATGTCCATGTATATCTTGAATAGTCATCAACAATAACTAAAGCATAATAATTTCCTCCAAAACTTTTTATCCTTGAAGGACCAAATAAATCCATGTGCAAGAGTTCTAAGGGTTTTTCACTTGAAACAATATTTTTTGAATCAAAAGATGATTTAACTTGTTTACCCTTTTGACATGCATCACATAGTTTGTCTTTTATAAAATTAAGTTTTGGTAGACCAATTACTAAATCTTTAGATATGAGTCTATTCAATTGTTGCATATGAATATGAGCAGCTCTCTTATGCCACAACCATGGATTTTCTTCTTTTACTACTAAACATGAAATATTTTTATTTGAAATATTTTCCAAATCAATTAAATAAATATTAGCATGTCTAATACCTTTCAAAGCAATTTTAGAAGAATCTTTTTCATGGATAATGCAATAATTGGGTTCAAAAGTTACCTTGAAACCTTTGTCACATAATTGACTAATACTGAGAAGATTATGCTTCAAACCTTCTACAAACAATACATCTTTAATCATCAAGGTATTTGCACTTCTTATGTCTCCTACTCCGAGGATCTTTCCCTTGTTATTGTCACCATATGTGACATAACCTTGTTCTTTCTTCCGGAAGTTTGTAAATTTTTTAATATCAACTGTCATGTGCTTTGAGCAACCACTATCAAGGTACCACATTGACTTCCTAGATTTAAAACTTATTTGACTTTCAGAGATGTCATCATCAACCATCAGACATATGTTGGCTTGTTCATCAGATTCACTTGAGCTTGTTGTAGAATCATTGTCTTCCTCCCAAGCAATATACGCTTTCTTTTTCTTGAAGAACTTCTTTTGACCTCTTTCTTCATCCTTCTTTGGATTTGGACAATCTGCCTTCATGTGTCCTTTCTCACCACAATCATAGCAACGATAATTTGATGATGATTCTTTGATCTCTTTCTTCCTGTCATTAAATCTTCTTTTTCCTTTGGACTTCATGAACTTGTTGAACTTTTTAATGAAGAGACTCATATTTTCTTCATCTTCTTCAGAGTCATCTTTTTCTTTAAGATTTTTGCCTTTGTCAATCTCATATTTGAACGCTAAAGTCTTTTTCTTCCTGCAAATTGTTAATAACCACAATAGGAAGCAAAGGACCATTTGTAACAGTTTCCCAAATCTCACTATCAATAGATTCCATGAAAATTTGCATTCTCACTTTCCAAAAAGCATAGTTTTCTCCAGTAAACAATGGAGGTCTATTGATAGAGGCACCCTAGCAAAGGTTTGATGTTGCCCCGTCATTTTGAATTACTATCAAAGCAAGCTCTGATACCAATTGTCAGAACGGTGCAGCGGAATGGTTAACGCGTTCAACAAACCAAGAGGGGGTGAATTGGTTTCTTATCGCAAATCTTTCTTTTAATAATTTTCTCAATAAAAATAATTTCCTCAAAACAATTTAAACAAATTAAAAGAGTAAGGAAGACAGAAAGTTACCTTATTTCTTTATTATTGACATTTCTAGTCACTATTAGGTCTTGTTAATATTTTTATCATTTATGCTTGTGTCTTTTTATTATTTTGTTGCAGCCATGCAATGTGGTCGGCTGTTGTTTTTGAGGAATCACTTGCTAGCAACTGCAAAGGTTTAAAGATGAGTTTGGGAAGACGATCAGTTCCTGTCCGATTTTTTGGCACCCATGACTTTGCAAGGTTTGATATTATGTGAAAATTAAGGATAATATGGTTTTCAATGTTGACTGGGATACTTTTATTTCTATACTGTGTGATCTTTTCGTCCTTTTAAGATGTGTCTCTGTTGTATATTCTTCCTGTTCTCCAGGGTTAGACTGGAACAGGTGAAATCATTTCTTAGTGGACTTCTTACCGATCTACACTCAAAATGCAAGAAACATAGTTTTATTGAAGCTTTAGAAGAGGCAAAAAGGTAATGTTAATCTTTGTCTTTTCTTTTTTCTTTATCTGTTATCATATTTGTTAAATAGAACATCAAAAGTTGTGAACCATAAAATGATTTTCCCTTTTTATTAGGCAAAATTAATGTTTTGGTGTTTCAGCTTTCTATAATTTATCTAATGTGATTGAGTGTTTACTATATTTGCATTGAGGAATATGAAGATTTTATATTAAACTGATGAAGCAAGTTTGATAAACCTTTTTTTTTTTTGTAATCACCTTACAATGATTTGAAGTTTTCAGTTTTTTTTCTTCTTGATATGCAATCTTAAATTCCTTGAAGTTCACTATATCATGTATGTGCTTTAGTTGCCGAATAAGGAATTGTGCTCATACATAATTTGCTAATTATAAATTAACGAGCTAAGCCTTTATTCTGTGTAATGTATTTTCTATATATATATATATATACATACATATATATATATATATATATATATATATATATATATATATATATATATATATATATATATATATATATATATATATATATATATATATATATTCTATACATAATACGATATATATGTTTTAATCTTTATATATAGAGAGTAGTAGATTATGATAATAATCACTATATTATTTATTTTGTTACTTATTTATTTATTTATTTTACTTATTTTCAGTTGAATGAAATGAATGGGAAGATAATTGGACAAAAGCCTCTGTATGTTGCAGTAGCCCAACGAAAGGAAGAAAGGAAGGCTAATTTACAAGTGATTGTGTGCTTGTTTTTAAATTTTGTATGAATCTTGTTTTAGCCTTTTATAATATATATTCTTTTACTGTATTCAGGCCAGTTTTCTCATATGCAAATTGCACATTTCTCTGCTGGCATTACTGGATATCATCCAGCTTATTTTGGTCTAGGAACACTTGGGCTTGTCTCACCTGAGGCAATAGGCTATGGCTTTCAACCTCATGTCTTGCCACAAAGCATGTGTGGGATTGCTCCAAATTTCATTATGCCATACCACCTTGAGAGACAGGGTTCTCCTGGACAAAGGATGGGTCCTACTACACGAAGGGTTGGAAATACCCAGGCGATCATCATACTATAGTTGTATTCTTCTTCATACAAAATATTAGACATACTGATAAATTTCAAATTTTGAAAATAGGTAACTCTCAGCCATTCACTTCCAATACCACCAAATGTGCCCTATAATCTGATGGGTCCATCGGAGATTTCTGCATCTCCTCTTAATGTCAAGACTTCTGCTACATCATCTACTACACTTGCTTTGGCTTTGGCTTCTGCAGATTGGAAGGTATATATAACAGTAAGCACTGCTATAAGTTGAGGTGTTACATTTTACAACTTATTTAGTCAACGATGTAGTTTCCATGTTCCATGTTTAATTCTTCATATTGCTTCTTGCCTATTTTACTTATTGAGAACTTATACATGAGTGAAAACCAAAAGCTTCCTATTATTTTACATTTGAAGTTGAATATACTGATAAGTGATAAGGGTAAATTCAATTTTGTTTGGTTGTGTATGTTTGAATATGTGAATTGTATGTGGTTTAAATTGTGTAGTAGGGTTAACCTTCATAGTATTGATATTAGGTCTGCTTGCATCCATTTTAATTTCTAGTTTTTCTGTATGTATTGATACTCAATTTGTAGATATTAATTCTTGTGCATTTTCTGGTGTAGGTAGTTGTGTCTGATTCATTTTATGATGCACATAATTGGATATCATAATCTGTTTAAGAGCTGAATTTACATATCATTCATAACTTTACATTAGAATCATAATATTGTAGTTTCTGATTCAGCTTGGCTTAATTTGAATTTTCCTCGTTTTCATACAGTTTTTAATGATTCATTTTCCATGGAAGCTGCATATATATATAATAGAAGGAATCGAGCTTCTTAAGTGTTTAGTAAAAACTTGGTTATAGTTCAATAGTGTATGACATTAATGTAATTTGGATTTAATATATAGTTCAATGTATAAATGATGTATTGTTAGAGATGTTTGGAGTAAAAGCTTCTTATTTTATTGAATTTGATGAATACTTTAAATACACCAAATATTCAAATTGCAGCACAACTGCATAAAGCAAAAAAATAGGAATACATGGGACACAATTCCATGTTTAACAACTTCCTAAAATATCTAAAACTGACTAAGCTGTTTGAAACAGTCAAACATCTTTTTAAAAAAATAAAACAGAAATTAAATAAAAGAATAAATTGTTGTAACTGCTGCAACTGAAGTATAACTTTAACACTCCTCCTTACTTTGGTTGCTGCAAACTCCAAGCTTTTCTCTGAGAAATTCAAACTTGCTTTTGGGTAAAGGCTTGGTAAATATTTCAGCAAGTTGCAAATCAGATTTGCAATAAGTCAAGCTAACTGTACCTTCCTTTTGCACTTCTCTAAGAAAGAATAATTTGATATTGAAATGTTTGGTTTTTCCATGAAAAACAGGATTGCTTGAAATAGAGATAGCAGCTTGATTGTCAACAAATATTTCAGTGCATCTTTCTTGCTTCATATTTAAGTCCACTAGAATCTTCTTTAACCACAAGGCTTGATTTACTGCAGCGTTGGCTGCAATAAATTCAGCTTCTGCTGTAGATTGTGCTAAAATATTTTGCTTTTTACAACACCATGAGAACACACATGATCCAAACAAGAAACAATAGCCTGAAGCACTCTTCAGATCATCAACTGAACCTCCCCAGTCACTGCCAGAATATCCTTGCAGTGTATCATCTTGACTTGCACAGAATTTGATTCCAAAATTTAATGTTCCTTTCACATACCTCAAGACTCTTTTTGCAGCAATAAGATGGCTCTCAGTTGCACAATTTGTAAATCTAGACAATAGACTTACATAATGTAAGATATCAGGTCTAGTTGTTGTTAAGTACATTAAGCAACCAACTAGACTTCTATAAAAAGTTTGATCAACTGGTTCAACTTCATCCTTTTTGCTCAACTTCTCCTTCTGGCACATTGGAGTATCTACGCTCTTGCATTCATCCATTTTAAATTTTTTAAGAAGTTCTTTAATATATTTCTTTTGATAGATGAATACTTCTCCATTTTTCTGATTTATTTCCATTCCTAGAAAATACGCCATTTCCCCCAAATCTGTCATCTCAAAAATTTGCTTCATATCTTCTTTGAATTTTTTCACAAGTTCTTCATTGCTTCCTGTAACCAGCAAATCATCCACATATAATGAGATAAAAATGGAATGTATTTCATCACCTTTAATGAAGAGGGTAGCTTCATTAAGACTTCTCTTGAAACCCAATTTCATCAAGTATTCATCAATTCTGTTGTACCATGCTCTAGGGGCCTGTTTTAGGCCATATAAAGCCTTTTTAAGTAAGTACACATCATCTTCTTGTCCTTTCACAGTGAAACCTTCAGGTTGTTCAACATAAATCTCCTCCTCCAATAAACCATTTAAGAACGCTGACTTAACATCAAGTTGGTAAACTTTCCAACCTTTTTGTACAACTATTGCAAGCATAAGTCTGATTGTGTCTAATCTTGCAACAGGAGCAAAAGTGTCAGAAAAATCAACACCAAAAATTTGAGCATACCCTTTTACAACAAGTCTGGCTTTGTGCTTGTTGATTGAGCCATCAGGATTCAACTTTGTTCTAAATACCCATTTCACACCAATCACTTTTCTATTTGTGGGTCTTCTCACCAACTTCCACGTATAATTTTTTTCAATCATTAAGAGTTCTTCTTTCATTGCTGTAATCCATTTGGAATCTTTTTCTGCTTCCCAAAAATCTGTTGGTTCAAGTACAACCACATTACATCTTTGGTAAATATCAGAAATTGATCTCATACCTCTAATTGGAATGTCATCAATCAGCTCATTTGCATCAAGTTGAGATTTTGAAACTTGATCATGAAAATCAACTACTTGTTCTTCATCCCACTCATCATTTTCCATGAAATGAACATCTCTGCTTATTAAAATTTTCCTAGTGTTCGGTTGGAAAATTCTATAAGCTTTAGAGTTTGAGCTATACCCGACAAAAATCCCAGCTTCTGCTTTTTTGTCTAACTTATCTCGTTTTATCTGTGGAATATAAACAAAACACAGGCAACCAAATACTTTGAGATTTTTCAGAGAGGGTTTAAAACCATACCAGGCTTCATATGGAGTTTTCTTTATGAGAGCTTTTGTGGGAAGCCTGTTAAGAAGAAAGACTGCAGTGTGTGCAGCTTCAGCCCAATACTCTTTTGGCAAGTGTTTCTCAAACATTAAACATCAAGCCATCTCCATAATGGTGCGATTCTTTCTTTCACTAACTCCATTTTGTTGTGGAGTATATGGTGCTGTGAGTTGGTGTTCAATTCCCTCTTCTTCACAAAAAGAATTAAATTGATTTGAAGTGTACTCCTTGCCGTTGTCAGATCTCAATGCTTGAATTTTACAGCCACTTTGTGTTTCAATCCATTGCTTGAATTTCCAAAATACACTAGCAACTTCTGACTTGTGTTTAAGAAAATATATCCAACACATTCTGGAGTAATCATCTATAAAAATCAAAAAATACTTACTGCCATTTAGAGATGGAGTGTTGTGAGGTCCTGCCACATCTGTGTGTATCAGTTGCAACTTTTCTGTAGCTCTCCAAGTTGACTGTTTGAATGGAAGTCTTGATTGCTTTCCTTGTTGACAAGTTCTACAGTCTGAAATTTCAGATTCAAGACAAGGGAGATCTTGAACCAAATTTTTCCTTTGCAGATTCACAATAGCTGGATGATTGAAGTGTCCAAGCCTCTTGTGCCAAACTTCAGTGTGGACATTTGTTGCAGAGAATACTGTTTGCTCCTCCTTCATTGGATCAAGCACAAAGCTTTTTCCTTTCATTTGTATGTTGAATACCTCTTTGTCATTTGTATCTTTGATTAAACACTTATCACTTTCAAAGATGACTTTGAAACCTTTTTGAATCAACTGGCCAACACTCAACAAATTTTGACTGATGTTAGGTACAAATAACACATCTTTGATAAGTTTTGTACCTGAAACACTTTCAATTGCTACTGTGCCTTTTCCTTTGACTTCAATGTATTCTCCATTTCTAATTTTTACTTTGGAAGTCACAGAAGTATCCAATTTCTTAAAGAGATCACGATCAAATGTCATATGATTAGTGCAACCACTGTCAATTAGCCACTTCTCACTTGAATTGGGAATGGCAAGGCAAGTGGCCACGAAAAGTTGCTCTTCTTCTTCATCAGCAACTTGAGCAACATTCTTTTGTTGGACATTCTCTTGTGTGACTATCTTTTGTTGATTGTTGCTTCTGCAGATTCTTTGATGATGTCCCATCTTCAAGCATTTTTCACATTGCTGGTCTGGTTTTCTCCAACACTTTGAAGATGGATGATTTTTTCTTCCACAATGTTCACAAGGAGAGAAATCAAAGTTGTCCCTGTAACTTTCGAATTTTTTTTCTTTTCGCCCATAACTAGAGCTAGCCTTTGCAGTCAGTGCTCCTTCAATAGATTCTTCAGACCTCATAAGCCTTCTTTGCTCTTGTGCCTGCAACGCATTCTGCAATTCTGCCAAACTAATATTGGACACATTTCTGGTGTTTTCCAGGGAAGTAATGGTAGCTTCAAACTTTTTAGGAATAGTTACAAGAATTTTTTGTACTAATCTGGAATCAGGAAATTCAGAACCAAGTAATCTTACTTTGTTTGCGATTTTGAGTAATTTATCAAAGTACTCCTTCATTGTCTCAGATTCGTCCATCTTCTGGAATTCAAATTCCCTAATAAGATTTAGAACTTTCATTCCTTTAATCCTTTCATCGCCTTCATACTCCTTTTTTAAGAAATTCCAGACTTCAAAAGCTGATTTTATCGTCATGATTCTGAGAAAGATTTCAGGAGAGACAGCAGCAAATAATGAAGCTCGTGCCCTCGACTTTGTTAATTTTCTTTCTTTTTGAGTTTTGATTTGTGCCATTGTTGGGTTTGTAGGTAATGGAAGAACTTCATAATCCTCCTCCACAACTTCCCAGAGATCATTTGCCTCAAGATGAGCCTCCATCCTTGCTGCCCAGACATGATAGCCTTCACCGTCAAAAACGGGTGGTGCCAGTGCCGTGTATGGTGTTTGTGAATCCATAGAGATAAAAAATATTTCTCACAGGTCCCTCAAGAAGAGAGCTCTGATACCAATTTGTTAGAGATGTTTGGAGTAAAAGCTTCTTATTTTATTGAATTTGATGAATGCTTTAAATACACCAAATATTCAAACTGCAGCACAACTGCATAAAGCAAAAAAATAGGAATACATGGGACACAATTCCATGTTTAACAACTTCCTAAAATATCTAAAACTGACTAAGCTGTTTGAAACAGTCAAACATCTTTTTAAAAAAATTAAAACAGAAATTAAATAAAAGAATAAATTGTTGTAACTACTGCAACTGAAGTATAACTTTAACATGCATAAATATTATTAAACAATTTAATGTTTGAAATGAATTTTATTTTGTTAGTTACATTGAATTTGTTATTTGAACTTAGGTTGATTATAAATTGATGGGATGAGAGGAATGTGATTATAATTTCATTGGATGTCAATTGTAATAATTATTTTTTTTCTTAAAAGACATATATTATAACGTACTAAATAATGTATGTTATAATAAGTTGATTTTGAATTCAGCATATTTACGTTATAATACATCACATATTATAACGTAGAAAAGCATATATGCTATAATATCTTTTGCCCTATTATAACGTACTTCAGAAACTACGTTATAATATGTTCAACATATTACAACGTACATGTCTGCTACGTTGTAAAATGTGCAGTCACCCAGAACTACGTTATTAAAAGTAATTTTTGTATGTTATAAAAAGTCTACGTTATAATATGTTCAACATATTACAACGTACATTTCTGCTACGTTGTAAAATGTGCAGTCGCCCAGAACTACGTTATTAAAAGTAATTTTTGTATGTTATAAAAAGTCTTTTTTCCACTAATATGTAATTGAATTGATTCTTAATTACAAATGCTTATTTCATTAATTGTTAGGGTAATTATTCTTTGCTCATTGATTGCTTTGTTTAACTCATTCATAGCATGATGTACGATTTACATGAGTACCGGGAGCTATCTTACAATTCAGGTTCTGGAGAATTGCTCCCAAATGCAATATTGCTCACAGATGGGGATATGAGTTTTGGTTGCCTTAAGCTTTTGTGCATACGTAATTTAGAATTAATTATTAGAGATGCAAGGGATTTTAACCTAGTAATTAAGGATAGGCTTTCTTTACCAAGGGATTGAGTTTTAAGTACTTTAGATAATGAAGAAGAAGAATTAGTTTATACATGAGAGTAAGCTAGGTGAAATCTAACCCCAACAACATATTCATCTCATAATGCTAATATCATCCATTCATCTTTGTGCTTGTGTTCAATTGATCAAATTGGATGCATATTTACTTTTCTGTATTTGCATTTAAAACCACATGAGTTTGTTCTCAAGTCTTATTTAATCAAGAAATCACATAACTGTTTAGGCCATGATTCTCTTGGAAAACGATATTTGGTCTTACCATGTTTATTACTTGATACGATTCGGTACACTTGTCGAATTATTAACAAGTTTTTTGGCGCCGTTGTCGGGGACTCGTGGTTTAAATATTCTATTTATGTGATTATTGATTAGCTTTGACTTGATTTTTCTTATTGTGTTTAATTTTTGTTTTGTTTGTGCTAATAAGTTTGCTTTCTAGGAAAATTTTAACGGAAAGGGTTTAATTGTCTCAATTTTACAAGTTTATAGACTCAATTGAGACAAAAAAAAAACAAGAATCCACTTGAGATTGACCAACAAATATGAGGACCAAATAAGAGTTTAAACCAAAAATTAAAATAAAATTCAGTAGTTGTAACACATCCATGCGGAAAAACTCACAGAGTCTAAACTACTTAAGATAAAAACTATACCTGTATTTCAAACCATTCGAAGATCTAACCCTCTTCTACTACCCACGTAGATGACCTCGAACAAGCTTGAAATGCTGAGGCAGAAATGGTGAGTGACTTGAATTAACAATGAACTCCGTGTGGTAAAGAAAGAAAGTCCATTTGATAAAAATGGAAGAAGTTACCTGAGAGTGTGTGCGCGGAAGTAAATATCGGAGTGGGGGCAGCGACAATGAATTATATCACCTAATTATTAATATATATATATATATATATATATATATATATATATATATATATATATATATATAATATAAAGTATAAGACTAAAGTGGGATGACAGTAAAATAGTGATTGTTTGTGGCAGCACTTATTTGGTGGTGTCTATACGCTATTTCACGGGAAATACTAGAGACGATTTTTAAAAATTATGTTCTAAAAAATCCATTCCAGAATTTTGAGAAAGCTGGTTCTAGATTTTCAGAAGAGGTAGTCTTGAAATCTCTTTTACAAAAGGTAAAATCATCACTTTATAAGTTAAGCGGGTGCCGATAACAACTACGGAGGTCCAGTAAGAAAAAGCCCTTTTTTTATGAGAACCTATTTTCTAACCTATTTTCTAAATGAACTACGATTTTTTTTAGGTGCCCCGACTTTATATTGAATCAACGTGTACACTTTACTTGCTATAATATTATTTTTAGGTTAAACCCTTTCGTTAGTTCCTATTTTCGCGTTTTTGTCCCACATTGGTCCCCGATTTATTTTTTGTGTCAATTAAGTCCCTATTTTTGCAAAATGGTAAGAAATTAACCCTTGTCGTTAAATGCAGTTAACGGGGTTAAGTTTTAAGTTACCTGTGCTGGTCAGCTGGCACCAAACATTGACATGTCGTTCAGATAAGCATGTGATGTGTTATTAATTTTGACGTGGCAAGGATTTGGGGAAAATTTGGGGATTTTAACATTCTTTTAAAATTAGGGTTAGTGTTAGAAATAGGATTGAGATTACCATTGTCTGACAAAGGTGAGACTGAGTGTTGGCAAGCAAAGGTGAGAGTGAGTGTTCGAAATTGGTCAATTAGGGATCGAAATTGGTAAATTAGCTTGTGCATTGGAGTAAGGGTTGCTATCACGTGAATCGCGAAGTGGTTGAACTTGGATCGCAACGTTCTCGTCTGGAATTTCGTGGAAGGTTAGTGTATCTGTACAATGTTATTCGGTGCTTTTCCTTAAAGTTCGGTGAATTTTGTTGTTATGTGGCCATGCCTTTTAGATTGTGGGGTTGGGTTGTCTGAAAAAATATTATTTCCCTATTTTAGTTGTGGTCCCCCATGTCCCCCATAGTTGTACTTCGTTTTCTTGTGTCATTTTTAATGTTTAATATTTGTGTTTTTTTTCGTTTTATATTTACTTATAGGTGTAGAGTGTGTTTTGTGTGATGGAGGGTGAGATAGAAGTTATTATTCACCATGGGGGCAAGTTGGTAAACGAAGGGTGTCTGAGGTATGAAGGGGAGTGTGAATCTATACATTTTGACCCTGACTACTGGAGTTACTACGTTGTCGTGAGTGCAGTAAAAGCGCTTGGATATGTAGAATTTCAGAACTTGTGGTATTCGGTTGGATGTGGTCCTGTATTAGATGGTAAGCTCGAAGCATTGTGTGATGATGTAGGAGCTATGCACATGGTGAATTTAGCTAGGTTAAATGGTCGAGTGCATTTATATGTTGTGCACTGTGTGTCTCAAGGTGATGTAATTCAGATGATTGAATATAATGTACATGAAGAACAGTTAGATAAGGGGGTACAACATGAAGGTGGTTCGAGTGCAAAGTTGGATGTCGAGAGAATAGAAGTTGAGGTTGATGATGAGGAAGTAGAAGTTGTTGTTGGTGAGGGTGAGGGAATAGAACATGATGAAGCTGTTAATGAGAGAATAGAAGTTTATGTTGATGGTGAGGAAGAACCAGTTGATGTTCGTGAGGTTGAGGGAATAGAAGTGGATGTTCATGTTGAAGAAGTAGAAGGGGATGTTGGTGAGAGTGGGGGAATACAAAATGAGGAAGGTCATGATGAGGAGACAGTTGAAGTTAACACAGCAGTTGTGAATGAATGGAGTTCATCAGATGATGATATTGGTGAAGTGAATATTGTGGATGGTGAAGTGCATAGTGTGGATGGTTTAGTAGACGTAAACGTCCAGTGTGACTTTAGTCAAAGAGATAGTTCAGCCAATATGGAAGTTGATTGCAGTGTTATTTCTGAGTCAGATTTGGAACAACATCATGAGTCAGATTTAGAAGAACATGAAATTAGTGATAGTAGTTTATTCAATGATGAATGGGAGTCTGAGGAGTTAACTTCTCCTGATATAAGTGATGAAGAATGTGATGTTGAAGAGGGATATGGTAATTTTGATACATTCACTATGCCTAAAAAGATGGTTGATTTCAAGTGGGAGGTGGGAACATTTTTTGGGCAAAAAGTGGACATCTTGGATGCCATCAGAACATACTCACTAGAGAATGGAAAAAACACTGAAATTTATTAAAAATGATAACAGAAGAATAAGGATTAAGTGTATGGGAGCAAAAGGAGAATGTCCTTGGATGGCTTATTTTGCTAATATGGAGGCAATAGATACATGGCAGTTAAGGACTCTGGTTGATGGACACACATGCAGTAGGGAGCATAAGTTGGGTGTATTCAATGCAAGATGGCTAAGTAAAAAATTGGAAAAGACAGTAAGAGAGAATCCTACAGTTAAGGGAGGTGACATTAGAGATAAAATAAGTAGGAAATGGAACATAGCAATAAGTAAAAATATGGCTTATAGAGCGAAGAAATTTGCTTCCGATGAGGTGGAAGGGTCATTCACTAAGCAATATACAAGAATATATGATTACGCTCATGAGCTCTTAGCTAGAAACCCAGGTTCCACTATCAAGGTCAAACTTCAGGAAAATGATCAACAACGAATTTTTGAAAGGTTCTACGCATGCCTCAAGGCATGCAAAGATAGCTTTCTGTCATGCAGGCCAATCATTGGCCTTGATGGAGCATTCTTGAAAGGTAGATATGGTGGAGAGTTGTTAACTGCTATTGCTCGAGATGCAAATGATCAAATGATGCCACTAGCATATGCTATAGTAGAGGTGGAGAACAAAGAGACTTGGAAATGGTTTATGGAGCTACTAATTGAAGACCTAGGTGGACCTGACTTCTGTTCCTCACTTACATTGATATCAGATCAACAAAAGGTATATAGACTTATGTTATGTACTTCATATATGGCATGTATTAGTTCTGTACTTGTATTGTTGACGTAATATAAACCATTTATTCTCATTCATAGGGTCTGTTACACGCTGTAGATGAAATACTTCCTGGAATTGCACACAGATATTGTGTAAGGCATTTATATGCCAATTTCCGGAAGAAATTTCCTGGAAAGAATCTAAAGAAGTTGATGTGGAGGGCAGCACTAGCAACACACCCACAGAAATGGGAGATTGAAATGAGAAGTATAAGAGAAGTAAACCAAGAAGTGTATCGCCACTTGATAGCAATTGCTCCAAGGTATTCCACTGTCCCACCTCTTACTTTCCCACAAACGTTTGTTTACTAATTGTATGACTTATTTTTCATTGAAGGTTTTGGTCCAGATCAAGGTTCACAACCACAGCTCAATGTGATACCTTGGTCAATAACATGTCAGAAGCGTTTAATAGCGTTTTGGTGCACACGAGGACAAAACCAATTATTACAATGTTGGAGGAAATCAGACTTTATATGATGAAGAGGTGGGCCACTAATAGATCAAGGGTGAAGTCATGCAAGTCAGCCATTTGTCCAAAAGTCCTCAGTAGACTGCGAAAGGAGGCCCTTCAAACACAGTACTGGATTCCCAGGTAAATATAATTCATTTTAGGGCCCTACTTTAACTATTTTTTATACATTACTAATGTGACCTCCTATTGACAGCTGGTCCGCAGAAAAAATATTTGAAGTGAGACATGTGTCCCATACTGGGGACAAGTATGTGATCAACATAGATGAACATTCTTGCTCATGTAGAAAATGGAGCATTAGTGGAATACCCTGTGCTCATGCCTTGGCAACAATGAGATTTCTCAACCTGAATGAAGAGGACTACATACCTGCATGCTTTCACACTTCAACATATGAACAAATCTACTCCTCTATCATCTATCCTATAAACAGAAACAACTTGTGGGAGGTAACCCAATATGAAGATGTCATGCCTCCATCAAAAAGAAAGTTGCCTGGACGTCCAAAGAAGAAAAGGAGGTTAGAGCAGTGGGAGTTGCATAAAGATAACACCAGGATGACCAAAGGAGGATTGCTTAAGAGATGCAGCAAGTGTAGGGAGGTGGGTCACAACAAAAAATGTTGTCCCAAGACAGATGAACAAGTTGTTTTGCAGTCACAGGGAGAAGCATCCACTTCACTGGCTTAGGGTGTACCTCATGGACCAGTTGTTTTGCAGCCATTTACAAACTTGAACAATGTATTTTGGTTTATGAAAGGACATGTAATAGATAGATGAACAAGTTGTAATTTGTAGGCAATTATATCAGATCAGTACATTTATGTTTAGTCTGAGTGGTATTTTGGTTTATAGATGAACATCTGGAAGACTTATTTTTTGGTAATATGAATGGCACATTTCGTTGCCACCTTTCACTCTCATTTATATTGCAACTTTTCTGAGTTTGAAGCTTCAAACAAGTTTGCTTAATGATCTTAAATGTGTATAAGGTGATTCCAACTCAAATGCATCACAGAAATGCAATATGAGTTGTTGACTTCATCTAAATCAGTTTTCAAAATTCCACAGCAAAGGTTGCTTGTGTTTTCATATGATGCAGACTTTTTGTGTCAAGTTTGATTGAATTGAATTTGCAGTGGTCCACAAGTTTAATTAAAGTTTCAAAACATGTTATATAATTGTGAAAAGGTACCAACTCAATTGTGAAAAACATGTTTGAGTTGCTGCATTTTTCAGTTTTCCCGAGACACATCTCTGATCCTACACCATTTCTTCATTAATAGTGCTATATAAATAATTTTACAGTGAATGGGAGATTTAACAAACAAGAACACAAATATAGACTGGAAATCTTGATTTCATTAAACAAACATCTGCAACTTTTACATTTCAAAGTTACACAACAATTGCAACACTACTTAGACACAACTATTACATTCTATCATCACCTGCATTACACTACTTAGACAGACATTATCATGCCCTATCCATCAACATTACAATTGTAATCATGTTCATTACAAATACAATACAGACAACCCCAACCAATATTTTCATCCACTTTTCAACACGCATAACAGCCTTCTGCACACGCATAAAATCCCTTTCGTTTTCAACATGCTTCACCAACCTCACATCATTTGTTTCCAAAATCTCACAGCTAACACTTTCCTCAGTTCCTAAATCACTCAACCATCTAAAATAGTTGCATCCACCATTTTCACCTCCACCCTTATACCTAGGGCAACTCCAGAATTGTTTGCCTCTATTCTTAGTGGTTTTGGCAGTCCTCAGCACAGATTTCTCACCACAATAACAGATCGGTGATGCCTCCTTCCTATTCCAGCATCCTTCTCCACGAGAGCTGATAGATCGCAATTGCTTCCGACAATCATTGCAAGTGGACCATGAACACGAACACGAATGCTGAATGGACATGCTTGCGTCTTCGTTTCCTACTTCCAACCTTCAATTGCTTTCGAATCCAAATGTTCAAGAACACTCAACCCTAAACCACCTTTCTATCTTTGCTTGCGAACCTTCACTTTCACCTCTGCTTGCGAACATCAAACATCACACCAAATTCTAATTTATAACCTTAACCCTAATTTTTAAACAATGTTAAAATCCCCAAATTTTCCCCAAATCCTTGCCACGTCAAAATTAATAACACATCACATGCTTATCTGAACGACACGTCAAGGTTTGGTGCCAGCTGACCAGCACAGGTAACTTAAAACTTAACTCCATTAACTGTATTTAACGGCAAGGGTTAATTTCTTACAATTTTGCAAAAATAGGAACTTAATTGGCACAAAAAATAAATCGGGGACCAATGTGGGACAAAAACGCGAAAATAGGGACTAAGGAAAGGGTTTAACCTTATTTTTATTTTAAATGTAATTATCTATAACTATATATAAAAAAGAAACACTTTTCAGGCATTCTTTTTTGTTTTTTGATTTTATTCTCTTAATTATTACCTTTTAATTTTAAGTAATAATTCATAATAAAAAATTATTTTAATTTTATTATTTTAGTAATTATTTTTTTAATTCAAATAATTACTCATTAAAAAAATTATTTAAATTTTTTATAATTTTCGTAACCATTCTTTCAAATTTAAATAATTATTCATAATAAAAAATTTATTTACACAATTTCGCTTATAATAGTTTTTATTTCAATAACTAAAAATTTTATCTACAACTGTATATCTATAATTATATATAATTATTAAAATTTAAATAATTTGTAAATATTTAAAACTCCTGAAGCAATAATACTTATATTTCGCGGCGACCGTGTTCACGCTTGGTTTATTTATAGAGATTTATCAGAAAATTAAGTGTGCGTGTGGAAAGACGATATAGGCTGCCCACCAAAACAAAATAAAAAACTATAAAATTCAGTTTAGGTTATAATTGTTTTTTTTTTTTTGTCTTATCTAACTTATTTTACAAACTTTTCAGTTTGATTTTTCATGTCGGCTCACCACTCCAATTTTACAAGATAATATATTTTTAATTCACTTTGTTTTCTATAATGTTTAACAAAATTTTTCTATAAAATTAAATGTTATTATAATTTCTTTATATGACAACAACTGTCTATCTAAAAAATATTGTTTATAAAAAGTTATAATTTAATTTTAAATAGTGTATTTTTTAAAATATAATTTTTTATATGGCTTAATACCATTTTTGGTCTCAATTTTAGTAATCTTTGTTCGAAATAATCCTAATTTTTTTAAAATGTTCAACGTAATCCTAAAGATTGTAATTTCTGTTCAATTTAGTCCTTTTTACAAAAGCCGTTTAAATCGTTAATGACTAAATGTCCAACTGTGCAATTACTGAATGATGTGGACACTTAACGGTTGACTTGTCTTTACTGAAACATAACGCAACCAATGAGGAACTGTCATGTGACATGCCCTTCCCTACCCAAAATTAGGGTTTCAGATTGGGGGAAAGGGGAAAACCTGGTGACTTCTTGCTCTTGCGCCGTTGACTTGCGTTATTCTCTGCTCAAGGATTGATGGTAATGGCGCATTGGATTCACGAAGTGCAATGAAGATGATGATGGGTCTGTTTCATCGTTTAAAAGAGTTAGGGTTTTGTTGATTTTGGAATTTGCAGGTGAAAGATGTTGGCATCGCACTGGTTTTTGCGATTACAGATGCTTCCACGACTAGGCGTTAAAGAAGACGAAGTTGGTCTTCTGCAATGGCGGTTGAAGCTTCGAGCATCAATGGATTTTGCAATTTTTGGGTTCTTCTACATGTTTCTGATGCGGCTGATGATGGTGATTCGTTGAGGATTGCGCATAATGCTCGCGAGGTTGAACAACGGCTCGATTTAGGGTTCCATGGCAATTGGAATTTTCTAATTTCTGGGTTAGCAGGTGATGAAGATGGAGTTGATTTCATAGAGGTTGGCAGCGACGACTGCTATTGATGGCACAACGACATGGTGCTAGAGGCGGCGCTGTAGTAGCGACTTAGGAAGAAGATGACGGTCTGGGTTTCTCTGCAAATGGGTTCTCGCAGGCTACTGGGCCCCCATGGTGATGGTTTAAGAAGGAGAGGGAGTGACATTGATGGAGATCCATGGCAAAGGAAGGGGAAGATGGCCTTGGTGGTGTTTCTGGGTGGTTGCTGGACGGAGAAGATGAATAGCGGTGGTGGTGTATGGTGGCGCAATTAGAGTGTCAACATCATTCACTAATTGCATTGGTGGTCGTTAACGATTTAAACGATGTTTGCAAAAAGGACTAAATTGAACAAAAATTACGATCTTTAGGACTATATTGAACATTTTTAAAAAATTAGAACCATTTCAAACAAAGATGACCAAATTTAGGACCAAAAATGGTATTAAGTTTTTTTATTGATATGATCTAAACCGTATCCTAAAATTGACCTTTAGTTTTTGCTTGTGGGACATAACTTTTGTTGGTGAAACATTATTTTAAAACTACAAGAATTAATCCTAGGACTACCGAGTTAAGTCCTAAAATAAGTCTTAATTACATTACTGGGTTAAAAACTAGATTATAAAGAAAACATTAAATATTAATGAGATAAATTATACTTCGTCTAATTGGTTTAAAGGCTCGGTTACAACAAAAATGTCTTAAATTTATATGTGAGATTAATTATACTTCGTCTAATATTTTAGTACAAGTCCTTGTAAAATAATCATAAAAATAAAAAAGAATAATTCAGCTCATTTTGTCAAATTTTAAAAACAATGTGACCAATATATCAAATTTATATTCATTATCAATCGTTTTTAAAATTTTCTTCTCATTATTATTAATAAACAACACACATATTCATAATGTATAAAAAGAATTAGAAAAAGAATCAATGATAGAAATTATAATTTTGATAAAAGTAATTTTTTAATATTATAATACATGGATCAATGGAAAAACTTATAAAATTATATTATTTACCTACATTAAGAACCTTAACATTTAGAAGAGTAAGCTTCAATATAGATGACAAGCTAAAATCCACAAAAATAATAACAAGAAAAAAAAAAACACAATTCACTTAAACTATAACGTAGATGGGACTCATCCTTCAAATACTTTGCATAATCAAACCATCTTACTATATGTTTTATGTGTTATGTGTTGAGTGTATACCAAAGTACAAAACATGATTGAAGTAGTCTTCATTAATTATTATTTTTTTTTATAATTCATTCGTTAAATGTTTGTTCCATAATTATGAACCACTTTCCATGTTGTCTTATACAGTGATATTTTATTCAAAATATAGCACTTTTAAGGTATGATGGTCGTACGGACAGTATAAAAGTAAAAATGTGAAAAAGATGAAAAGTTGAAGCAAGTTATATGAATAACAAAAGAAAAAAAAAATAGTTGGGTGAGTGAGAATGAAAACTATCTAATAGAACAGATAGAATCAACAAGAGGTGACTGTAACCCACTTAATTGCATGTGCAGGCACTAGGACAGACCAAATGGCTTATAACTTACTCCCATTTTTTGTACTCAAAAGAATCCAATGTTTTTCTCATACCTACCCAATATATGTGCATGCCATTGTCTTTCCTTTTTTTCCAACTGTTCTCCATCTCAACAAACAACAAACTCATTATATTACATCCAATACAAGGATGCTCTTCTTTATAAACTATATAATAATACTCCCCCAAACCATATTTAACTTATATATTGAATGTAAGAGTCTTCATCCTTTTGTAATACTCAATTTTCTTATTTTTACTTAGATTCGTGCTTAAATTTTCAATGATAGTATATAAACTAACTCACAGCATCAACATTGAAGTTAGATGAAATTAACTTTTGCATTTCCAAATGTGGATAATTTAGTGACAACCTAGTATGGTTGCCGTGAAGAACTAAAACTACTTAAAAATTATGTTTGACAGAATCTACACAATGATATTAAAATACTAAAAATACTCTGTTAAGATAAAGAACAAAGCAATAACTAAAAAATTATTGCATATTGAAACCACATGTTCTCCACACTCTTTATGGACATTATAATCCCAAACCTGCTGGGAATGCTCATATTCTGCAACTCTTACGAAAACCCTAACAACCCTTTATATGATATATACGTGTCCAGTTAGAATCCCCTAAGCACGTGGCCACCCAATGATTCCACTGAAAAAAAATAAAAAATTTACTTAAGATCATAGTTGGTTTCTGAAAATGTCATCAAATGCCAAAACTTTCAGCCATTGGGTGATTATTTTAAGCCAAGTTCACATGATCCCATACATATAACAGCGCAATACTATAATATTAATATATATAAATATAGTAGATATTGGAGGCAAGGCAGATTGTATCACATGTATTGTTTAATAGAGAAATGGATACTTACGTATATGATGTATTTACAATGAAGGTGTGCGTAAGATTAGGGTCTTATTCAGGCTCCATATATGACAATAACATAATTGGAAGTTTATGCATAACTTTCCAAAACTGCAAGGAGTTGTGCCTTTCAGGCGAAGCAATTGCTTCAAAGCAATGGTGTTTCAATTAAGAATGTGTCTTATTTTTTAGCATTCATTAATTATCGACCACTACTGTCCTACTGGTTTGGATAAATAGCTGAACATGAAACCTAATATCACATTTATAGATATGCCTTCTCTTTGATTGAAAATGAAAACCAATCGATGCTTCTCGCTATATAAAATTTCCTTCTTTCTAGAGAAGTGTTCGTACTAATCCGTGTTTACACTTAATAATTTTATGTATCAATATTCATAGAAAATAAGAAAAAAAAAAATGTAAAGTGAGGCAACTAGTACTTTTGGTCACTTATTGTAAAAAAATCAAGCAACAATTGAATTCAAAAGTTTGATATAGTAACCAAAGTTTAACGAAATCAAAAGTTGAGAAAATCATTCCCTTCAATTTCTTAAACTCTTTTCATAAATTATATGTATAATTAAGAGGTGATTGTATTTGTATCCCTTCTTTAAAAGGAGTTTTAAAACACTTTTTTATGTGACTTTATTTATACAATTTCATATGGAATATTTTACAGACCACATTGTTTATTTGTTTTTAATAAGGTTATGAATTTAATTTGGAAGAGATGAGTACTTCCATGCTTGATCATATAAGTTAGTAAAAATTGTTTTTGATACCATATTAAAAAATAGATTTTAAATCTAATTAAACCTTACAAAATCATGAAAAGTAATGTTTACACCTATTTTTATATTATGAAATCTTCATATCCCTAGTTGAGACATGAGATCTTCAATAGACCTTTATGTCATTTTGAATTCACTTGTATAAATAAGAAGTAATTGTCTTTGTATCCTTTCTAAAAGGAGTTTTAAAACACTTTTTTATGTGGCTCTATTTATACAATGTCATTTAAATTATTTATTTATTTATTAATTTTTAATAAGGTTATAAGTTTAATTTGTTAATATTAGTTTGAAAGATATCATTAAGCCAAATTCAACTTCACAAAATCAGTTTATAAGATGATATTTGAATCTATTTATATTCTATGAAATTGTCTTATCTTTATGTAGGATCTCCAACACATCCTCTCACGTATATACATCTCAAGCATGAAACTAAACATTAATAGATGGTTCAAATTTGACTATAGTGGGTGACAAAATAGGCCCTACAAATGAAAAATCTTGTTATGATAGGCTAAAACACATAAGTGTAATACCATGTTAAATAATAGACTTTAAATCTAACTCAATCCTACAAAATTGACTTGAAAGATAATATTTACATCTACTTATATATTATGAAATCTTTTTATCCTTAGTCGATGTGGAATCTCTAAAAACTTTTTTTTTATGAAATTATATTTAATTCTATTTTAAAAATAAATAAGTAAATAAAGTGGTATATAATATGTCTTCACATGTCACTCTCTATGAATGAAGCCATCTACAAAGTGTTTTAACATAGTTGTTATTTAAAAGTCTTGAAGTATATATGGTTTTATAAAATTTGAAGTCAATTCAATTAATGTGGGTATATCTAAGTGATGAAGGATTCTATGTTAATTGTTGTTTTTTCATAATGCGAGTTCAATTCCTCTTCACATCATTAAAATCCCTCTAAATTGGTTGAGAACTATCTTTGGAAGATTTCTTGGAAACCAAATTTAACTAGGTGCAAATGAATAAAACTGTTTGTGATAGATGCCCTGTAATATATAATTCTGTATTAAACGTATTGTTTTTGCTTCATTCTCTTAAAAGTGTTTTTACTTATAATAAAATTTCATTTAACACTTAATACATTAACTTGAATGATGAAAAATGGTTATTATGCTTCTGATTGGAGTAGAATTAGGTGTAGATTTGCGAGATGATGATAGAAAAGTTAGACAGAAAGGCGTTATTAAAAGGGAAATGTGGTGGTGAGTAAAATGACAGAAAAAACCGAGAATTAATTGCCCGACAAACAGAAAGGGAAGCATCCTTGCATGAAATTTAGCAAGTTAGGGAACAACTCATTCATACTAGAAAAGAAAAGAATGAGTCAGGGTAGGTGCTATAGCGTTTATCAATTTGACAGCAAGCCATTAGAAAAATGTTGCAAGAAGCGTGCTGGAAGGGAAGAAGTTAATACATCTATGACAGTGACAATATTCATTTGTGATAGACATTATTATGATGATGTTGATGGTCTCCACAAGCAAAACTGAAAACAACATATCATATGATTAATGAAAAAAATAAAATAAAATAAAATAGAAGCAAGGAAAAGGTGTAAGGGAAATTTACATTGTATCTGCATGTACATATTCACCTGAGCTAAAGTTTTCTACTAGTATTACTATGCATGGCATGACGTGATGCAAATTTGACTGGTAGATTGTGACAATTTATTTTTTGGTTTAAACTTTAGGGTGCAATTTTGACCACTGTCAACACTGGCATGTGATCCATATAGAGGAAAATAAAATGTACAAGTAAAGAGGTGAGTTGAAAGTGAGGTGTGAAAACGCACCTAGATGGATGATAGAGAGTGGGTGACAGTGATCTCACATGAACTCTTCCATTAAACCCTAAAAATGTTGCAGTGATGAATTAATTCTCTGATTGATCAGTCCCAAAAATTCTTTATTTACTCTTTGTCACCCACGTTTTATTTAACACATTCTGAGTAACATTTAAAGAACTATAAAAAGATTTGTTAAACATGGTTTACACACTTTCATAGTTTACATGAATGATGTTTTTATTATAGTAAGTAGCTAAACTTTTTCATACGATACCGATACCCCTTTTCCTATGTTGCCATGAACAACAAAATCGACAATATCTCATTCACGAGAATGACTATTTCCAACTCTCTTTGTTTTCTTCCACTCTTCCATATGCTTGTCTTCTTCCCTTCTTGGAATTTGTGTTTGATTCTTTCTTTTTTTATGCCCACTTTGTTAAGTTCGGGTGGATTTGGTTCATTGTGGGCACTGATTGATGAGATCAGCTCACATCATCGCAGGGTCTTTCTTCAGAGAAATGGAAAACATTTTCTTTCTCTAGAATATACGCGGGTGTGATTCCAAAGCAAACTAAAATAATGAGTTTATGAAGTTAAGTGTAAGAGAGAATGAGAATCTCTCCTTATTTTAATGTTACACGCCATGTTGCCTGCACTCATCAGGCACTTGCAGCAACGGTTTTAGTTTCTCATTCCCCATTAATTAACTCAACCAAATACCATTACTCAGAGTTTCAAGAAAGATTGTTACACTAACCAGCTTAGGGGGGGAAAAGTGACTAGCCCTTTATTCATTCATTCATTCATAGAAGATTTTTCAAGCCCTGCCAGATTGAAAATTTCTACTTGATATATTAATTCTATTTTATACACCAAGTTTCAAAACATGGGTTTTAATTTAAAGAACTCATAATCAAGTGTGGTAATTGATGGATGAACACCCTCTTGATTTCACAGGGAAAAAGTACTACATTGAAATTTTAAATTAATTAACTCTTCCTTTGTTTCAATTGAAATGCTGCTGCTCCAACCATGGCCAAAACCCGGATTGATCATCCATGGCACAGAACATGTTGCTTAGGCTTTCTTCTTTGACCATTTGGTCAATCTTTTGGCATGGAAGGTCTGGTCTTGAAGAAGTTTGGAAAAGCTGAGCAACTCCTGCAGGCCTAGCAGAAGATGGAAACAGGGTTCTGCTCGGCTGATGTGTAGAGAGAGGACTGTCAATAGCTGGTGTCCTTGAGATATCCAACTTGATGTCTGAGCTGTTCTCACTTCTGTTGCTGCAGGATCCTTCTGTTTCTTTGTTAAGGTTGATGGATTCAGTTGGCTCTCTACTTTTCAGTGCCAATATCTGCACCACAAAAATTACCTAATCCAATAAGACGATACAACAAACAATATGCATGCACAAGACTTGGACCTAAAAGGCTAAAACACCAACACCACCCCTGCGCCTTCAAATAAAAACAATTTTGTTAAACCTCTGGAAACTAGAATATGGTATGATGATAAATGAAAAAGCTTAACCAGTGAAGATGTCAATGGAGAGAAGATGGATCATTGAATCTTGAACCAGTCACTGTAGATGAAAGGAAAAAAGAAAAAACTTTATAGAAAGTCACTAGTAAGAGAAGAAGTGAAAGGAACGGTTCTGAAAACTATACACTAGTCAAAAAAAAAAAAAACATAAGCACTTGTGAAATGAAAAAGGATCATCATTACTACCACCAAGCTTTATTCCACAGAATCAAAACAATCTCATCAAAATAATCTCACAAAGAAGAAATTCATCTTTTATTGTAGTTTTCACTTTTCCTCAAGGAAAAGAAAAGTTGAAAAGCAAAAGATGATGTGAAAGTAAACAGGAAGGAGACTACACTGCTACAGAACTAAATGATTGGAATTTGATTGAGTTAGAAGGTAACTATTAACCTCAGCCTGAAGTTTTTGGTTCTGAGTTTGAAGTGCATCATTATCTGACTTGACAGATTCATACTGTCTTTTGAGAAGATCGTAGTCTTTCTCTAACTGCTTGGTCTTCCACCTTGCCCTTCTGTTCTGGAACCATATAGCAATTTGTCTTGGCTGCAAGCCAAGAGCTCTTGCAAGTTGCATTTTCCTCTCTGGCTCAAGCTTATTCCCCAACTCAAAGCTCTTCTCAAGTGTCTTCACCTGTTCCATGTTAAGCCTCCTCTTCTTCTCCCCTGCCTGTGATCCGTCATCCGACAAATCTTCCTCAGCATTGGCCTCTTCTCCGTGCTCAATCCCTGATGAAAATGACATGGATCTCTTTCCCAGAAAGTTCACTCCCCCTGCATCAACATTCAGAACAGGATATCAGACACATGATATTTGACTATGTGCTCGTGTTTGTTTGATTCTTAGTGATAGAGAGAGTGTACCATGATATTCTTGAGGTGTGCAGGAGGGTAGAATTGACGTGAGCGAAGGTGGAGGTTGATGATCATCATGGTGAGGAGTTTGGAGCATGAAATTTGCTGGGAAGAAAGCCATCTCATTGCAGGTTTTAGGCCTGCCACAAAATCTTGAAGATCAGCTGAATGATAGATAGTGTGATCGCCACTCTGATAGAATAAGAGAAGATTGCATATGATATAAGGTTAAAGAAGAAATGACAAAGGATTACTGCACCACATCCTCTGACAATATTTTTGGAGCAAACTAAACAAGTTCTTCACTTGAAAGAGAATGGACTAATTCTTCCGAATGATGGCTTGTATATACATTATCAGTGCTAGCTAGAGTTTTTGTTCTCTAGTGCTACTATTTGAAAGGAAATGAGGTTAGGAGGGAGAAGGAAGAGGGAGGAGGGGAGAGACACAGAAAGAGAAAGAGAGAGAGAGAGAGAGAGAGAGGTAGAGAAGGGATGTTTGAATCTATAGACTATATAGTTCTACACATTAACTTCCAAATATATCAGAGGGTTTTTATTTTTATTTCATTTGCTTTTGCTAGTAAACTATTGATGTCGAATAACATAAAGAACTCCTATTTATTGTGTACATGAAAAAGGAAAAACAATTAGTTAAGAATTTGTGGGGGGAAATGAAGTAAATTAAATGTAAAAGGATGTTTGGTGAAGATGAGAAAAGAATAAAGAAAAAAATAGTGATGAGAAAGGAAAACTTGGTTCTCTGCCTGAACTTGTTGAGTACTGTTATTCAAATGTAATGTAGTGTGTGCATATGTAAGTAAGGTCTTAAAATGTAATTATTTTGCAAATGATAAACTAGTTTCTGACTTAGGGGACAAGAGGGGGTTATTTTTCAAAAAGAAAGTTGGCTTTAAATATAATGATGAAATTGGGAAATAGGCATTGGAGGTAGATGGTTTGGATGTCTATGATTCCATTGTTAAAGGGAAAGAAGGAAATGGAGATTGAGATATTATTAAGTTTTTGTTTGTTTAATATGGAAGTGGGAAATGGAGATGATGATTAGATTAATAAAAGGTGATAAACAAAAGACATAGGATGGTGCAAGTGTTATCACTGAGAGGGAAAGATGGAGAGAGGTTTTGTTAGGAAAAGAAAGTTTACATGGTGAGGTGATATTTGTATGTTGTGTTAAATTTTGTGAAGGGAAGAGGTTACTTAAGAAAAAAGAGAAGTGAGTTGGCTATAACTTTATGTCCAAAATGGATTGTGTTTTGTGTGTGTGTGTGTGTGAGAGAGAGAGAGAGAGAAAGAAAGGGAAAAGGAAAGGGAGAAGGGGCAGGAATCTAGGGGATGGGTCCAATGAGGAGGGGCAGGGTTTGCTACCTAACCCACCAACAGGTATCGTGTATTAGGACGAAGCTCTTTCGCATCACCCATTATCCTTTGCGTCACTTCCACCCCTATCTCTCTTTTCAGCTATGTCATCCACTTCAATTCAACTCTATTCAAACTTAATAAAAAACACAACCTATTATGCCTCTTCTTTCATGCAATTTCCATTACCAGCTAACAACTTCTTTTCTTCTTTACATTTTTTTCACTTTCAGCCTTTCTTTCCAAATCATTTCCATCAACAAAAGAGTGCTATGGTTTTCATCAAAAGAGTGAAAATATTTTCCTGCTCTTCCTACCCTACCAGACCTGCTCTTTTTTGTCCTTTTCCTACCCATTTTTCTAGCCATGACATTCAAGTGCCAATCTACACTTACGTCACCTCTATTCTAGCAACCATTTTTTTTTTTTACACTCACTCATTATTACATACTTTTTCAAAAATCTCTACCAAATTCACGTCCCTCATCTCTTATCACTATTTCATCAAAACACATAACTTCCTCAAAAGTTAACGACCCCATGCTTCATCAATTTCTACCCGTTAACCACTTTAGTTCCAGATTTCCTTAGACAATGAAACAGAACACACTAAAATATAAATATAATCAAAATATTAATTAAGTTTTTTGGTAAAACAAATCGATTCACTCTCTTTAATAAAATATAAATATAGTATCCATCTACTCACCACATTCCTCTCACCTCGCCTTATCCACTGCCTCTTCTCATATGGCCCTCCTGTACATACCCTGTACACATTAATTAATTAATTAATTTATATATGTATCTATAATTGATCTCAAATTTTAATTTTATTAGTGTGGTGTCTTTTCGATAAAAATTTTCCCTCGATAAAAACTCAAAGATAAGCAAAGTACAGCAACAAATAATTGGAGTTTCTTGAAAAATGTTGGCATAGATTTTTGTAAGTAATGAAAAGTGTAGGATGACATGTCAGAATAAAAAGTAAATTAAATTGAATAAAAAAATAATAATATCTTAATATTTTATATGAAGTTATTTATAATAGTGGTGTTAAATTTGTAGATGTTTGATAGTGTGAGTGTGAAAGAGAAGTGAATTTTTGTAATGGCATATGAAAGATGGTAAAGGTAAAGGAGGAAGAAGTGTTGAAGATTGAGATGTGTGTATAGTTTGGCTTATGTTTGAAGGCAATTGATGAATGGTGATGGTGGAAAAGTTGGGTGTGTGTGAAGGAGACAAGGAAATAGAGGCATCAGGAAATTACTTCCCTCTTTCAAACTGCACTATCTTCTACCGTAAGTTGCCAGAGAGGACCATTTGAGGTGTATGGTACAGTGTGACTTTAATTTTGGCCACATCATTTGTAAAAAAGGACATGCATTCTACAATTTTCCTCATCATTCTTCACTTTTCTTCATTTTAATCAACATCTTTTTATTACAAAAATAAAAAATTCCAACAACCTATCATCTCAACAAAAACTTTATATCAACTACATTTAATAGTTTAAAAATTAAAATAAAAATTAATTTAGTTATACCTTTTTCTCAATTTTTCGATTATTTTTTAAAACCAAAATATAACAATATGGTTATTAATTTTAATAATACCTTCCCAAAGTATCATCTTAGAGAGTAATAGATTTGTTCTAACAAATATCATGTTCATTAAAAAAGAAAAACACCTTTTAAGAACATGAGTTATTATTCCTGTTCAAGTTGGATTGGTAGTTAGATTCTTTTTTTTTTCACTTATTTTTCTTTTATATATCTCTCCTTTTCTTTATTTCACTTATTTGTCTTCTTGTGTCTCCCAATTGATGTCTTATTTTACTGGACCAACTTGTTGCAATTAACTTTTTCAGCTCTAACAAAATAGTTGGGAGGTGTGCCTTGGTTTACATTTTTTAGATTTTTATGTTTTTTTTTTCACAAAAGTAAAAGGTACATTACAATTTAGTGTTATTTTTTCTGTTGTTTATGTTTTGGTGAATCTATTTCTGATATTTGAAACATAATGTTTAAAGAAATTTAGTTTCCAACATATGGTCCCAAATTAGCTTAATCAGCCATAAACACACATCACCTCTGGTTCTTCCTTCAGTTAACGGCTTTGCGACTTTCTTCTACTCCATCAATCAATTGATTTAACATTCAAAATCGATATGGTCTGATTTTCACTTCATTCGATTAAACTAATGAGTTAATTGCTTCCCCAGCAATTTAAGAGATTTTAACTTTATTATTTATATTGTATAATTGTTGTGTGTCTGTTTTAAATATATACATTTAAAATAAATCTTTTACTTTTAGAAAAAGACACATGCTTAAATCTTAATAAAACTCTATTGTGTAATATTTTATAAAATATTTAACGATATAAAAGGATATAGATAGAATTGGAAAGCGAAAAAATGAAAATGAGAAAAAAAAGTTGATTATATTAGAGAGAAAAAAAAAGCATAAATAAATAATTTGATTGATGTAATACAATAAAATATAATAATTTAAATAATTATCAAAATATTGATTATAAATAAGTATTTAATTTTATATTCACAACATGTACAAAATTCGTCTCATGATCTTTGGTTTAAAATCTATATTAATGAAAAATAAATAAAGTTTAAAGTATAATAAAGTAAAATTCTACCATCATGAAATATATGAGTAAAAATAAAAGTAATTTTCTATACTACTGATATTAATTTTGTCTTTTCAAATGACCAAAACTTCATTTTGTAACTTTTTAGGTTTTTTTTCACTTGAGTGGATTTAAAAAGGAGTAATTGAGTAGATTTGTTATTTGAGTGAATTTAGAAGTAAACGAAAGTAGATTTAAAAATAAAATTTGTGAGAATTAGTGTAGGATTTAATTTATATGACAAATTAAAAAATTTACTTCGAAATTCACTCCCGATTACCTCCAAATTCACTCAAATAAAAACATCAAATCCACTCAAATAAACAAGATATTAAACTTCATCTAGGATAATTGTTACAGCAGAGTCTAACATCACAGGGACTATTACTCTTACATCTACTACTTGCTTCTGTACAAGTTAGAATCACAAAACAACTTGCATCATCCTTCATTTCACTCAATACTACTTGTTCAATTGATAATAACTTTACTTTCTTTTGATAAATTAAAAAAAAAAAACATCTTCTGACCATAATATTTGAAACTGTGATTACAAATAATCAATTAATTCCTAAGATTACAAGAGTCCCTCAAAACTAAACAAATCAAAGTCATTTTTAAATTTTATTCCTCTTGTAATTGAACACCTGACACATAATAAAGAAGACAGAAGATGTTGTATGATTTTCATTATCCTTTATGAAATTAAAGATATTAAAGTTCTCTAAATTTTGTGATAAAAAATTCAACATTAGTGAACTGATACATATTAATTATATTCCATTTTTAGTATCTTTTTTATGTAAATTAATAGTATTTTCAATTTCTAAAAACAATATTAAATTTAATTCTTATATTTCTCAAATCTTGTAACATCCCAATGCTACTAAGATTACGGATGGAAACTAAAATTATATTTAAATATTTTTATTTCATAATATCACTATCTATCTAAGATTAATGATGGAAACTAAAATTTTCAATTATTTGTTCAAACACAATAATAAAATTCAAAATCCACAGTTTAATCGAAGTGTACATTATTTTAGTCTAAGTTTATTTATAATCTTTACCTAAAATAAATCTAAAACTTCTCCTTGAAATCTAAACATTTCATAACTTTAATATCTCGCAAAACCATTCAATTTCATCAATGGTTAACGATTCACAAAATATATCTTGTACAAAAGTTCAAAATATATTTTCATAATCTTGATGTCTAACCATACTATTACATTCCATCGGTTGTCTCACACAACCATTTATAAAGTTTGTTGTCTAAAATAATAATTCAAAACATATCACATATTTAAACATATCCTCATAACAAATAATACAACCATTAGTGATCTTAATGTCAACAATCGGGTTGTAACTCTTGTCAGCTTACTAATAATCGTTCAACTTCCCCCACTCACCAAGAGTCTTATAGCCGAAGCTCGCAGATGTCACTTCTAACCACTCTCCTCGAGAGCTTCTTAGGCAAAGTTCACCTCCAATACAACTACACAGAGTTACCATTCTTACTACTCCCCAAGAGTGTTAAGAAATGTACTTTAAGCCTAACTCAATCCTACATAACAAATTTGTAATGTGAGGTTTCCACCAATATATATACTCGAATTGGTCTTATATCTTAAAGATGTGAAACTTCTAACACATCCCCCCTCATGTTGAAGTATATACTTTCCAAGCATGTGACTAAACATTGATGGGTGATCTGATAACGACTCGAGAGTAGATGGAACAATAGACCCATATCAATGGTCAATGTGCTTTTCCAAAGGAGGCCTAAGAAGAAGCAAATTATATGGGCAGTGAATTCCAGCACTGCCAGTGGAATTTCAACCAAGGTAACTATAACCAAGGTTGGAAGAATCATCCGAGCATTGGGCAAAGCCAGAATACTCAAAAAATGATAGATTTTTGAAGAGAAAGCTACTAAGGAACAGGAAGGTTGTAGTGCCCCTTTGAAGAAGAAACATCCTCCAAAAGTGAAGGATCCAGGAAGTTTTGCAATTCCTTGCGCCATTGGGAGTGTAAAGATAGGAAAAGCTTTGCTTGATTTAGGGTCAAGTATTAACTTCATGCCCTTATCTATGCTAAAGAAGATTGGTGGTCTTACATTGAAGCCAACAAAGATTTCTTTGATCATGGCGGATGGGTCATCGAAGAAACCCTATGGTGTGGTAGAGAATGTTGTAATTCGTGTTGAAAGTCTTGAATTCCTGGTTGATTTTGTAGTGATAGAGATGAAGGAGGATGATAAGATCCCAGTCATTCTTGGAAGACCGTTTATGAAGATGGCCAGAGTAATAATTAATGTTTATGATGGGGTAATTATGATCAAAGACCAAGAAGAAAAGGTGATCTATAATGCCTTTCAAGAGAAGCAGATTCGAGTCAAAAAGAAGAATAGTCACAAAGCTTCAAAGAAGGATGCACTAGTGGCTAGACCTAAATCTGCTAAGGAGGTCAACAAAGGTAATAATTGTTTTTTAATGCAGGTGAAGGAAGAAGAGAAAATTGACAAAGGAGGGACAATTCACTTTGACTTGAAAGATGCACCATTCAAGCTTGGTACTCCTGTGAGATACAAGAAGAAGTTGTGGGTGGTGAAAGGTTTTAAAGAGAATGGAGTAATTGAGATTTTAGCTCGTACTCTAGGCGAGTCAAGAAGGTGGAGAGGAAGCAGTTGATGAGTTGATGTGATAAAGGCAAAAAGGAAACCAACATGAAGGAAGGAACTTGAGATTTACTGGGTCAAGCTAGTGACATTAAAAGAACGCTTACTGGGAGGCACCCCAGTGATTTATGAACATTATTTTCTTTTAATGGTTATGTAATTTTGGATATTATTAAATATTGTTTATTGGGTAGCATCTACTGAGGAATGCTAGAGAAGGTTCATGTATCCACTGAAGGGTACAGGAAGGCACACCTATTGATGGGTGTTGGTAAGTTTGACACTTACTGATGAGTGCTATAAAGGTTTGGATCAGGCTCGTGACGTTGAACAAGCGCTAACTAGGAGGCAACCCAGTTGAATGATTTTTTATTGCATGTTAATTATGTTTTAGTTGCATTTAGGGTTTAGTTGTTGCATAAGAGAGTAAAATGAGTGGGAATTGCACAAAAATAAAAATAAAAATTGAAAGTTGAAATTGAAGGTTACAGGGCCTAAGATGCTTAAGGCAAAGCAAAAAGGGGAAAAGCAAAATCGCGCACACCGTCGGGCGGTGGCGTCGTTGGGGGCTGAATTGATTTTTTAAGTTGGACTTAGTGTTTTTGGCCCATTGCACTATTTTTATACCTCTTAGGGCTCGCCTAAGCGGCGTCCCTCAGATCCTTAGCCTCTTTTTCACTTTCAAACACTCTTTTGAGAACGCCCATCACTTCTCCTATCACCCCACCTCTTGAAAACCCATTCTTCATCACTTTTGAACACATTCCATCATCAAAGTTTGGGGTTTTCGTAAGAGCAGTGCATTGCGGCTTCATTCATCATCAAATTTCAAGCATCTTGCACTCAATTAAGGTTTCTCCACCCATGTAAGTTATACATTTTGCTTTTAGGGTTTCAAAGTCATGAATTTGATGAGAAAGTTTGTAGAGGCATGAGAATTTAGGACTTTTGATTTCTATGCATGATTTGATGAAATTGAAACTATTTGAACCGATTAAAATGTGTGATTGAGGATTGGAAATAGTTAATTTAAATTTGGGTGGAGAATAGAAACATGTAGGGAGGTTTTTGGGAAACTGTCGCCGCTACCGCCGGACGGTGTTACCACCGTTGGGCAGTGTCCTGACATATAGCTTGCTTGAATTTTTGACTGTGTTGGTAGTGTTGGGGGTCTTATTTAGCCACGAGTGCCGATTAGTGATGTGATTAGACATGATTTGATGTTTGCTAACGCTTAATGTGTTTTGCTTTGGTCTTGCAAATTATGTTTGATGCAGGAATGGCTTCCTCATTAGGAAAGAGGGTGAAGACCATAGGGAGCAAGAGGAAAGAACCAGTTTGGTTTTATTCTGACAGGTTCCTTCACAAGAGGCACGCACGACATTATATAATTGTCCAGGAGAAGCGATTATTGATGGAGAGGAAAGCAACTTGGATCCCAGACTCTGTTCCTCAATTTGGGTAGGAGCTTGAAGGAAGAAACTGGGAAAAATTAGCCACTTACCGTGCACCTGCCAACATAGTAGTGGTAAAGGAATTCTATACAAATGTTAGACCATTGGAGGATCCTCACTTCATGGAGTAATTGAGTTATGTGCGTGGTGATTGCAAATGAGATCAAGTACTGTGCAGCCAACACTAGTAACAAAATGCCTTTGGGACATCCTTCACTAATCATACAGTTGTGCCATGTAGTTGGGGTAGACACACATCTACTCCACCTTTTGAGCGCCCTAGGAAGGCCATTGATGAGGCCTATTACATACAGTTTTGTGGAGGAGTTGAGGCAGTAACTCAACCGGCACCTCAGAGACATTCTAGGAGGAGAGTGTCACCACCACCTGCTCAGGGAGATGCACATGATGTTGAGCCATTCCAGATGAGGGACATGTACATGTCTCTTGTAGAGGGCAAACTAGAGTCCATTCGCAGGGGATAGATTGCTACAGCCGAGATGATTATAGGCTTGTACGACACTCCTTTTACACATAGGTGGACTATGGATGAGTTCAACAATGTCATGGCTTGGCCAGAACAGGCACAGGGCAGGAGATCTGGAGCAGATGAAGCTCTAGCCATGGATGAGGATGCTGAGGAGGACGATGATGATGATGATTTTGAGGATGCTGAGGATGGAGAGGAGGACTCCGATGACAACATGGGTTGAGGAGTTTACATAGCATCTACTGATGGATGATGTCTGCACTAGAACATGGTTTTTCTTATCTTTTGTTTTTGGTTTAGTAGTGTAGGATTTGCTTTTGTTGAGTAGTATAGGGTTAATGTACTTGGTCTAAAACTTTTGTAATATGATGGTTTGATTGTTTGATGATTGCATGGGATGAGTTACTTGATAATGCTTGATATTGAATGATGATTGAGATTGTCATATGTTGATATATAGGGGGAGTGTTCACCAACTATGTGAATAGATGCATGATTATATTGTGATTGTGGTTATGATGCTAAGCAGGGTATTTGACTGGATGTTTGGAACAATTATTGATCTTATGAGTGAGGTTTTGAGCTCCAGAGTTCTTAATGATATATTTGTTATCTATTTGAAAGCATGGATGATTTTGCCTAAGTTTTTATGATTGATTGAATTGCATGTATGTGTCATATGATCAAGGCCATTTTTGAACAAGCCTTCCTTAGCCAAAGAAAATTTATGCCCCACATGAAAAGAACATTATATGTTCTACTCCTTTTTGAACCTTAGCCTTAAACAATATGAAATCCTTGTTGAAAAATCTTTACCTTGAGTTAAGATGAGAATTATTATGTGGTATTGGGGGTTGTTAGGGGGAAATTGAAAGAAAGATAAGCATTGAGTTAAGGTAGTAAGCAAAGCATGAAAAAAGATAGAAAAGATAGAGAAAGATGAAAAAAATAGAATGAATGAGAAAAGCTCAATGCAAAGAAAAGGGGAAGTTGGGAATGAGTGAGATTGACAAAAAGAGAGTTTGTGCTTGAAATATGAATATTTGAATAACTCTCTAAACTCAAGGATTTTGTGATCTAGTAAAACCAATCTTTCTTGTTAGCCCAACCACATTATAAGCCTTGAAAAAGTCCTTGTGATGACATGTGTGTGTGATGATGATTGATTGTGTAAATGAAAGGCAATTTTATTCTATGTGACTTATGGATAGTAGAGGGAAGGAGTGAACCTTTTGAAACACTTGAGTGATTGAGTGAAAAACCATGTCTGGTGAAGAATGATTCCATGAATCTTCGATTTTATCTATGCTTAGCTGATTGATCATTCATGAGAATAACATCTGTCTGAGATTATATGATTGCGGGAACACTGTGATGAGTTGATATGAAGCATGTGTGCATCTTGATTAAATTCTATTGATAAGCTGAATTGAGTGATGACTTGTCATGGAGCATTGGTTTTGGAATGAGTTGAACCATTGTGATGATTTGTGGAGGACTAAGTTACATTTTGTTTGCTTGAGGACAAGCAAAGTTCTAAGTTTGGGTTGTGATAACGGTTCAAAATCGTTATTTTCATACTTAAATTTGACATCAAACACACCCTTTATGACATAGAATTAGCTTGAAATTATGCAATTTAGTTAACTTAGAGAATAAGAGAGTAAAAGTTGGTTTTCTTGGTT
Organism: Vigna mungo; assembly: GCA_036885675.1. Lineage (NCBI taxonomy): Eukaryota > Viridiplantae > Streptophyta > Magnoliopsida > Fabales > Fabaceae > Vigna > Vigna mungo. The sequence continues at coordinate 35,544,034 of CP144696.1, read as the reverse complement.
TTATGCTTGGTTTTACCATGATTTGACAGGATTTATCAGGAATTGAATGAAGGAAGTTGAAGAAGATAAAAGTTGGACTTAAGAGAAGGAGAAAAAGTGAAGAAAAGAAGAGTCGCAGCTACCGCTGGGCGGTGAAAATACTCTTTCTACTTACTTTCCTCTCAATGTTCTTCCTTATAGTGATTATCATTACCTTAAAAATATCCTCTAGCAATCCCAAATTCACAATATCATAACATTAAACTCTAAATTTATTGCATTCTATTCTTATTACACAACCACTCACCAATTTTCTCAATTGATGCAAATCTAGTTAACTTAAATAAGCTTAACTCACACAAGCTTAACTCATTTTCTTTCATCTAACCTCAGAATCCATTTCACTACATAAAAAAAAAAACCAATCGATTACCCTTCAAACTTAATCACACTTTCAATACAATTACTTGGACATTCCAATCCTACATCAGTTTCATGATTTCATATATCACCATATATTTATACCACATAATATTAATTAATTTTTACTAAAAATAATGATCAAATTTCTTAAATTGACTTAGCTTAATCATGTCATATTTTATAATGAAAACTCAATAATCTATCATCAAAATAGTTCAATATCATTCACAATATCATCATGTTAAAATAACCCAATATCATCTAACATAGCCCACTTGTTTACATAATAATCTACTCGATAAGTTTATACCTCATACATATTTTGATTCAAATCTTAAAATTTTTTATCACAAAAATATTTAAATATCCTCAAAATTCTTAAATTCAAATTTCATCATTCACAACTCCAATTACAATAATCGTAAATTACTATTAAACAAAAGCCAAACCAAAAGAACAAATAAACCTCAAAACTAGCAAATACCTTAAACGAATAATCTTCTTAAATTTGAAAAATGAGAAAATTGTCTGTGACTGTTTGTATCCAACATTTAAATGAGGAAAAATCATAATTTTACCAAACGGAAAATGATATATGAACAACACATTTGAACAACATTTAGACACGGTACAAGTGTCCAATTTTGATTCGTCCACGTGGCAAAGAGAGAGAAAGTGATGGATTTTAAAAATAAAATGAAATGGTGACGTGTGGCAGAGAGAAAGTCCGAAATTTGAATCTGATAACCATTTTGAAATACAAATATCGTGCCCATTTTGCGACCCACGTCTGTTGCCCATTTCAAACCTATTTCGCAAACCCGCCTCTCACCATCGCCTCTCACCATCTCCTGCCCACCGGTGACCACTGCCGCCGCACTGCCGTTGCCGGGCACCGGCCGCCCGTCCGCCGTCTTCCATCCACCAAGAATCGCGGTTCCATTTGCTCGACGGCAGAACCCTAAACCCTAATCTAGGTGAGTCTTCACTCTGTAAAATTGTAATTTGGAAGAGGAAGGAAACCAAGAGAGGTGCATGGGGTGAACGAATTACAAATCTGTTTTTTGGGTTTTGGATATTTTGCGACATTTTGTATTGAATAATGAAAATCCTATATGTATGATACAATGGTTGTGTTACTATATAGATTTTTTATAAGAGTCAAAGTTATTTTGTTTAAGATCGGTAGGTTATAGATGAAGTAAATCCTAACATACAAAGTTAAAAAATCTGGGGTCTTTCATTCCTCGGTTCTTCTCCTAGAAAAGGCCATTAGGTTCCATTTATTTGGTTGAACTACAGGTCCTCTCTTTCTGGACATGTGATTTTTGAGCATTTTTCTTACTTTCATGAATTATATTTAAGAGTTAATTCATATTATTTGTGCAGATGCTAATTTTAAGTTATGTTTATTCATTTTCTGGTTTCTACCTATTGTGTACAGGTGATTAAAGGATTTGACCCTCAAGAGCGTGCTTCTTAAATTTGTCACCAGTTGTTCTCGTGCTCCATTACTCGGGTTCAAATACTTGCAGCCACCACTAACCATCCACAAGGTATGTTCTTAATCTTTTATGTTTGATGGAAATGCAAAATCATTTATACTAAGTCTTCTCCGTTCCCATTCTTTTTTGTTCTTTAATGATTAATATATATTTGAATTTTTTCTGTTGGTCAAGCAGAGTATATTAAGTATAGCAATTGGCTTAGGAAGCAAAACTGTCTTGAGCTCTTCTAATCAGTTAATAGACTCATTATAGACTGATTTACTATAATTAAGGAAATCTACTCAGTGACAAATGGATCCTTTATTGTTGGCAATTTTTGTGACAAGGTGCGTGAATATATGTTGCAATCTCTTCCCCATATTTTTAACATGTTGTTTGGCCTTTAACATAGAATAAAAGAAACATTATATTATTCAAATCATATATAAAAATTAACCTTGCTTTATTAGAAATAAAAATAAACAAAAATATCACGTTAAATAAATTTTAAATTGTATTGATATAACCAATTTATATTTCATAAAATATCAAGCTTAGTATATATAGATACTTTTGTAATTTACAGTCATGGAAGAATGATCAAATTTATGTGTATTTATATAGCTTCGGAGTAAAGCTTATGGCACCTGAATTGTTTCTTCAAAGTGAAGCCATTAATGTCACTTTCCTTGCCCAATCTTTGGGCCTTCACACTGATCTTTATTCTTGTTGTACTTCTTCTTTCTTTAGGAAAATTCCCACCTTTTATTTCAAAAGTTGTTCTTGTGAAAAGACTATTTACATGACAAATAATATAATGTGAAAGAGAAGGAGAGATATTAATGATGTGTTGAGTTTGATTAAGATGTTAATTTTAACCGTAGGGGGTTTAATATATAACAATGCACTGACATATTTTGTTGTGGTTTGGAAACGGGTTGCTTCTAATTTTAAAATGTGTTTAATTTGTATGAGCAAATATTATCTAGTCTTCTATTGAGAAAGAATAACTGAAGATTTTAAAATGTATATATTTGGTTTCATCCGAAGATATTCCCTATATTTTTTTTGTTCTATTGTTTGTGTTCTCCATGATTTTAAGTTCACTTGTATTATAAATAAAAATAAGAAAATGTTTAAAATAGGAGAGACATATTTGAATTATGAAGGATTGTAATTTATTTTGTAATGTATATTCTTGATTGATACTTTTGGTTTGAAAGTGAATGTTATAGCACTAATAGCAGTAAACTTGTATGGAAAAAAACTTGTGTTTGCCACATATTTTAAAAAACATTGCAGTATGTTTTGTACTTTTGAATTGTTTGTTGTTATCATTGTTTGGTTTTGGTTCAGTGTCATGGAGGAAGTGGGTGAACACAGTAAAGCTTCTGATACTAGGAAGAAGGTATGTTGTATTTGATTTGCATACAACTAGTGTTGTATTGTAATGTATTTAAATAGTAAGTATGTTTCGGAGTTGGGTTGTTTGGGTAAGTAAAGTTGGGGCAGTTTAGTTTTTCATTACTTTATTAAAAGTGTGTGTAATGCTTCAACATCAATGAAAAATGAAACAACTAGAAGTAATCTTTCATGTTGAAGGATGTGCTTACCTATTGCAGGTACATGTTTGTTTTGTTGTTGTTAATTAAAGACAATGATTTGTTATTGTTTACCATCATTTTAATTTTGTAGGTTGTTTGATTTATAATTTGCAGGTTTGGTTTTGTCACCATTTTGTTACATCAAAGTCAATGTACAACACCCGGGTAACAAAATTTCCAAGGTTGTTGAACTGGATTGATCTCAATATTGGGGAGAAGTTTATAGCAACCGCATTGACAAAGGGATCGGTGAGTACTCGTTCATTAGAGGATTGTGTTGGTGAAATGTATTTAATATTTGATGTTTTATGAAATGAAATTTGTTAATGACATTGCAGGTTGTTGTTCATGTTGGTGTGTCCAAAGAGGAGCTTTGTTATGGGGTGGTCAAAGATGGAGTGGAAAAACATGGTTTTCCATATAACCAAAAAAATATAGGACATGTGGAGAAATTAATTTCTATTGTAGATGAACAAACAAGAGTTCTTGTTGACATGCGAAATAGTATTGATGAGTTAAAGAAGTCGGCTAAGGCCAATAATGAAGATAGAAGTGAAGATTTTGTGGAACAACCAGTTAAGAGTGAAGATTTTATGGAACAACCATTTTGTGGAAGCGAAGGTAATTTGCAAAGCTCACCAGTTCAATATCATCACCAAACTCCGATGTTTGAAGGTGGCATTGAAAAAAAACAAAGCACTATGTATGACCGGATGAAAGTTGTTCCCCGAAAATGGATTAAGAGTGTGGCAACAAAAAGTCCCTATACTGAACATATTAGAAGAAAAAAATGAGTGCTTCAATAAGTTGTATTAGAATAGAAAATGTACATTTGACTTAATATGATGATGTTTGGAATTTTGTTTAAAATTGTTGTTAATTATGAAAAACTTTGGAATCCTTTAATCATTGTCATAATGTGAGTCATGCTTTTTGGAATGATTGATGAAATGAAGAGATTTTGAACGTGATGCTCATTATTAGAAGTTCAAAATCTGTATGAAAAAGGCACTGGAGCCTTGAAAAATTTATAACAGGTGTGTGTGCAAAGCTTATAACATAATATTGCATTGATAGACAATATTTGTCAGGTTTAACCCCTTTGTGCAAAACTTGTAACAGAAGTATCCACTTATTCTAATTAAAGTCCCACTTAATATTTGAAAGTTATTTATGTTGATTAACCTGATAACTTAAGAAAATATTAATGGACACATGATAAATAATTATTGTGAGGTTGAAAGATGAATTTAGAAGTCAATGAACCACTGCGTGCAAAACTTATAATATAAGTACCCACTTATTCCAACTAAAGTTCCACTTAATATTTGAATTTAACTTTTGTTATTTAACTTGGTAAAGTCGTGGATAGGTTGAATGTTACCATGAGCACAATGCATCCTTGTCTTAAGAAAATGATATTGAACATGATAATAAATTTTTTTAGAGGTTGAAAGATTAGGTTAGAAGTCAATGAACCCGTTTGTGCAAAATTTATAACACAAGTACCCTTTTATGCCAACTAAAGTCCCACTTGATTTTTTAAAGTTTGGAATGTTGTTTAAGTTGATAAATTGGTGGCTTAGTTTGAATGTTACCATGAGGACAACGCATCTTTGTCTTTTAAGAAAATGTTATTGGACATTGGACATGATTTTAAACAATAAATTTTATGAGGTTGATAGATGAATTTAGAAGTTAATTAACCCCTTTGTGCAAAACTTATAACACAAGAACTCACTTATTCGAACTAAAGTCCCTCTTAATTTTTTAAAGTTATTTTTGTTGTTTAACTTGGTAAAGTCGTGGATAGGTTGAATGTTACCATGAGGACTATGCTTCCTTGTCTTAAGAAAATGATATTGTACATGATAATTAATTTTTTTGAGGTTGGAAGATGAGTTTAGAAGTCAATGAACCCGTCTGTGCAAAACTTATAACACAAGTACCCACTTATTCCAACTAAAGTCCCACTTAATTTTTTTAAAGTTCTTTTTGTTGTTTAACTTGATAAGTTGGTGGCATAGTTTGAATGTTACCATGAGGACAATGCATTCTTCTCCTCGGGACATGATAATAAACTTTTTTGTGGTTGAAAGATGGATTTAGAAATCAATGAACTGCTCTGTGCAAAAGTTTTGACACAAGTACCCACTTATTCCAACTAAAGTCCCAGTTCATATTATACAACTTATTTTTCATATTTTGAAGACAAATTTTAGACTCATATTTAATATTTGACAGCAATTTAATTACTTCTAAGTTATATTTTATTTAGTTTTTTAAAATAATAAAAGAAATTAAGAACATAATGATTAAATATTTATTTAAATTAAATAACCTAATATTTTTCTATTACTTTTAAAAGTTTAATTTATTTAAAAGGATAAAAAAATTGCCATTTCAATTTTATTCATATTTTGCAATGTAGTTAGTATTAAACGTTTTATTTATTAGAAGATTGTAATACATGTTCGACATAAATTATTATTCATTATTATTACATATGTTATATTGGAAGGTTTTTAATTATTTTATTTTATTTAAACACACCAAAAAGTTAAAACAATTTTGTTGAGCTAAACCAATGGTATAAATACGTAATTGAGACAAACAACTAATCATTTGATTTCCATTCTAACATAAATATTGAGATACAAGAACTGGAATTGATGATGTAGTTTGTGGCTTAGACTGAAAGTGGATTTATAACATTACACGGACATCCATTAATATAAACTTCAACTAGTAATTCATCTTGCTGGTTGTCAACCTCGAACACAAGAACATCTCCCTCCTTCAAGCCATATTCGATGCAAAGTTGCTTCCATCCTTTTCCAAACTTGGTTGAATTTCGAATATCTAAAACTAAAACTTTGCTCATAGTCTCATCCTTGTGAACAAGGATGAAAACCTCTGTCATGCCTTTGCTCCTTATCAAATTCCCAAATGCACTTTGCAAGTCCTGTCCAATAACAAATATCAATTAAATGACATTGTGAATTTTGTGATGATTTTATTAAAAAAAATGAATTCTCAACAAAATTCAAGCACCCCATATATCAAATGAATTGAGGAAACAGAACTGAATAAACCAACTCCACAAACTCAAGCACATGAGAAATTTTTGCAATGAACTTAAAACTATGACAGATGCAATAAATTGTGCTGATGCGAAAACCTCTCAACAAACAATTCATCCAAGTCTGAATTTGCAATACACAAAAAAGCAGCAGGTGGAGCTCAAGAACAAGAAACAGAATGAAACAAAAAGTCAAAATCATTAGGCACATAAAAATGTAACTTGAGCTCACCCAGTTCACACATAATGCACCAAACTCACTTATCCTTTCACACAGGGGACAAAACCTTAAAAAACACATTGACTCAGCCTCACATGCATAACAAGAAATCCCAAAAGGAAAAGAAAAACAGCAAAAAAAATAAAATAAAACCAAAAAAACAGAAAAAAAAATAGGTTTTTTAACATGACATACAAAATCCAGCTGAAAAATCTCACCTTTTGCAGCCTCCAAATCCCAAAACTGGAAAAGGGTCGTTCCCAACCAGAAGGGTGTTGAACAAAGAAAGCAAGAAAAGAGGAAAAAGGAAGATGAAGGCATAACACTGAAACAAACGTCCTTTTAAATTGTAAACTAAAAAATTATCAGATATAAATCCCTAAGTTCAATTTGAAGGATTATTGGTAAATTTTCTTCTTTTATACTCCAATTTTCTTCTTTATTTACTTTATTTTTTATTTTTTGTTTTAGTTGTTGTATTAAGTTTTTTAGTCAAAACCAAAACCATGGTTGTTGCGACCATCATGCAACAGAGCCTTAAATCACAGGCATTGAAACAAAACCAAAACCACAAAATAACCTTGGAAAAATTCTACAGAGAAAGCAATACATACAATTATTCATTATCTACGTGAGAAAAAAAGTGAAGACTCACCTGGATTAGGGTTCAGGGTTTTGTCGTCAAGCAAATGGAACCGCAATTCTTGGTGGATGGAAGACGGCGGAAAGGCGGCCGGTGTCCGGCAACGGCAGTGTGGCGACAGTGGTCACCGGTGGGCACGAGATGGTGTGAGGCAGGTTTGCGAAATAGGTTTGAAATGAGCAACAGACGCGGGTCGCGAAATGGGCACGGATTTGTATTTCGAAATGGTTATCAGATTCAAATTTCGGACTTTCTCTCTACCACACGTCACCGTTTCATTTTATTTTTAAAATCCATCACTTTTTCTCTCTTTGCCACGTGGACGAATCAAAATTGGACACTTGTACCATGTCTAAATGTTGTTCAAATATATTGTTCATATATCATTTTCCTTACCAAAATAGCTAAGAATAGAAAACAAAGTTACATCCTACGGTTTCGTGACAGCTGATTCGTTATTACTCTTATTTCTTAAAAACTCACTACTCTTCCCTCCTTTCCATTTACATCCAAGCTTAAAAAAACAAGCTTAAATTCATTAATAATCCAAATTAAATTTTAAAAATTGTCTAAACAAAAACATTGTCAATCAAAATTAAATATAATATCTTCCCTGTATTACCCAAATATTCCAACAAGAACTACAAAACTTGTTCTTCCATTTTACTAATTATAAAAACTATATAAGGATAAAACCCGTAATTTTAAAATTTAGGAATTACAACTAAAATGTAGTAACTTTTTGAAATGAAAACAACTACATTAGGTCTTTTTTTTATATGAAAGATAAGAGAATGTAACGCACCAATTATGCCTAAAAACTTGGATAATGTAAAAGATAATGATATTTAGACAACGTTTTTTTGACAACATTTGAACATTGATTATGTATTAATCTGTGATTGGTCATAAATTACTTCACAATCAATAATAATAATCATAAACACTATTCTGGAGTAATTTATGACCAATCACATATAAGACTTAAAGAAAATTTTGTTATCTCGTGAATTTATAAATTTTATTAGTGATTTATAATATATTTTTTTTTTATTAATAAATATTTTATGTCTATTTCGATTTTATGATGATTACTAGTATATTGATTAAGTAATGATAGCATCCACTTACACCTCAAAATGTATTTTTTTCGTTTAAATAAGATTTTGGTCCCACTAAATTTAAATATTTTAATTTTGGTCATCATTAATTTGTTTTCCCACATTTTGACTTTTATATAAAATATTAATAGTTTAGTCTATTCTATTTATTGACATTCTTTAAGCTCCCTTATCTTTAGACTGATCTATGAGTGTCTAACTATAAATGATACCAGTATTTTTTTTTAATTATTTTGTAGTAAAAACCATAACCAAATTTAGCCTTCATTTACTTCAATGGTTCACGTTACTATTATTGTCATGAGAAATTTAATTATTTTATTTCTCCTCTTTATTGCCTTTATTTCCTCTTAATTGTTTAAAATCAAATGTCGATCATGTTATCTATCTTCCATTTTAATCTCACCTGCATATCACGACCAAATCTGTAAAGAGAATATGCATTGATCTCTTCTCTCCTTTCCTATTACTCTTACAAGTTACCTACATATTGATAAATAACTAGTGAAATATAACATTTTTTAATAATAAAAATACAATAATAGATTACAAGTAGGAAAAAACATATTATAATTATTATTTTTAATTAAAAAAATTTAAATTTTTAAGTGGTCCAAGATGTCAATATATCAGTACCTACTTATTTTTATCTCTACTGCTTTTAGCAGTACTTCGTTATTTGTCATTTTTATTTAATTTAAAAGTAAATACATATTTATACCCATACCTATATAAAAGAAAATTCATCTTTTTAGTGTCTATATTTATTTTCTAGTTTTACTTTCTAAATTCAATCATTTTTATTTAATTATTTTTTAAAATTTAATTAATTTTAATTATAAAATTATGGGTTAAATATGTTTTTAGTCCCTATACTTTGAGACGATTTTGGTTTTAGTCCATTTTCAAACTAAGGTACAATTTAGTCCTTCAACTTTAGAAAACTCTGGTTTTAGTCTTTTTTACCAAATTTTTTTAACTTTATTTGCTGTTTTAAGCACGTTTCATTATAGCATTTGGATTATTTACACTGTTTGACACATTTTTGCTTCAATGTTAATTGAGAAACGCGTTTCAAACACTACAAAATTAATTTTAATTACACCTTTAAGATAAATAACTGGTAAAAGTAGGACTAGGATTTGTATAAGAAAAAATCAGTGTATTTTAATTTATAAATGATATATATATATATATATATATATATATATATATATATATATATATATATATATATATTATACTAAAGTAAAAGTTAAATAATAATAATAATAATAATTGTAAGAACCTAGATAAAAGAATATTAGAGTTGATAAATGCTTTAAAGTAATGAGACCAAATTATTTTAATGTTAAAATATTTTGATAATATAAATAGAATTTTATAAACGTGTCTCGTTATTTAAAACACTTATTATCTCTCTAAAACCTTTTCTCTAGATTTTCTCTCTCTTTTATCTAAGTTTTCTAACTCCAGAATTATCTCTTTTATGATTGAGAGGTGTCTAGACGATCGCAATAATGAGGTTTACAACTTCATTCGATTAGTTTCTCCAAAAGAGTAAGGTAGTTTCTGCTCTTTTCTTTGGTCAATTTTGTTTTCCTTGCATGCTAGTTATCGTTGTTTTCCATGTGAAGTCTAAGTCTTCTATAACACTCTCTGTTGATCAGTGCTTCTAACTATATACCTTGATCATGTTTTTGTAAGTTGTAGGTGCAGATAGAGTTACTTGAGTTAGTGGAGTTGTCTTGGCTCTTGTAGAGCAATTAGGTCATCTGTACGCTAAGGGAAGCTAATTTTTGTTTTAATTTCATATTAAGAAGTATGTGATCATGATTTATAGAGTGTGAGATGTATACTTGGTTGAATTGTTACAATTTGTATCTTGATGAGCGAATGTTTGCTTATTGATGAATATTGTGATGTATGCTTGTGAAATGATGTTTGCCTGATCATGTGATGTTGTTGTTTTGGAGCTCTATCAAGTATAAATATGTTATGGACTTGAGAGTAGTAAAAAGGGAGTGTTGTTGGGTTGGCTTTCAATCTAAATAGAGGTTTTGGTAGGTGAATTTTTTATAAAAGTGATTTTGGAATTAAAATTGATTATGATGTTAGTGAGTTTTTTTAAAATCATTTTAAACCTGTCCATAACCTTAAATAACCAGAAATGTAATGTTAAATTGGGAAGTAACAAGGTAGAGTTATAGGCTAGTTTTTATCAAAAAATGGGGTTTTGATAGGTGAGATTTTGAGATAGGAGTTGAATGGGAAAACTTGAAGTTTAAGGTCAATTTTCTAGGCTTTTTAAAATTTGTTTAGACTCTTAGTACATAAAAATGAGGTTGGTAAGGTGTCAAATTTGATATGTTAGCTTTTGGAGTGTTGGTATGAATTGGTATAATTAAATCCTAACTAAAGATCAAAATGGTATCCACTTTTGCGTACAAACATGTTTATGAATCAATTCTAGGATCAAGGATACTAATTTTGGTCATTTGAACGAGTCTTAGGTGCAACCAAATACGAAAAATCATATTAATGTCAAAATTGACCGGAACAATCGATTATCAGGTGTGATAAACAATTATTTCAGTCAGAATGTTATCTTTTCTTCAAAACTCTCTTGAATAATTGATTATTAGGTCTGATAATCGATTATTTCAGTTAGAAAGTCATATTTGCAAGATTTTTCTCAAGAATAATCAATTATCAGGTGTGATAATTGATTATCTTAAAAAAAATTGTTGGGCGTCCTATATGCAAGGTTGGTTTCTTTTGTTTTCTTCTCTTCTGCTTCTTATGAATAGAAATTTTTTAATACTTTAATGATTGTTTAATAATATATATTGCATATTATGATGGTTTATGCATGAGGTTATATGTGTGTGTGTGTACTTAATGATAGTTTTAAGTAGTGTATATGTATTATTGTAGTAGCTCAATTTTGAGGGTTATCTTAGCACCCTAATGGAAATCCATGTGGTGAGAGTAGTAGAAAGTCCTAGTTTAGGGGCCTTTACCATTGACAAATGACGTTTTAACAAGAGGCAAAACAACAACTCTCCCAAGCTAAGTGAGCTGGCTCGCTTAGCCTCTAAAACTCTCCCAATCACCCCAAATAGTCACCTAAAAAGATCCTTCGCTCGCACAGTAAGTTCCCCAAGCTGAATGAGTTGACTCACTTAGCCTTTAGAACTCACTCCATAACTCCCCCTAAACTCGCCCAACGAGCCTATTTTGCTCGCCCAGCCTGACTACATAATTCTGCAACATCAAAACTGCATAATTAGCATTCCTAAACCACCCATGACCTATTCTAATGATTTTACCAACTTCTAATACTCCTAGATTAGATTATAAACTATTTTAGACTAAACAACAGTGTTAAACCAAACTTAAATTAGTTATTAACTATTTTATCATAAGATTTCACTTAAAAACATCTAACATCTTTCATTTGAGTCTAGAATTGAATCCTACAAGTTCTAGTTCAATTTTAAGTAACTTAGGAACTCTAACAAGTCAGAAATGACTTACCAATACAACTCAAACCTTCCATTTGGATACAAAACCTATGATTCAAAATCTCACTAGTCCAAACCCTCAAAATGCAGTTAAAATCCAACAAAAACACCACCAAAATACTAATAACTTTGTTAGAATAGATTTCAACTAATTAACCACTCTAACAAGTCTCAATTCATCTCTAAACATACTTTATAGCTGAATTTACTCTTTTTAACCTTTAGCTCAAACAATCACATCCCAAAACCTCATATTTTGACCAAAAACATCTACTACTCCACCTAGTTCCATTCTCCTCCACTTTTAACCAATTTCAACACAACCAAGAATCATCTCAACAACACAAATCATCATAATTAAGAGTTTAGCACCGAATCATACAAAGTCCACAAAAATCATGTGTTCAAACACAATTTCATAACAACAATATACATTAACTAATATCTTTATCATAAACATTCAACAAAAGACAAGGACTAGTTCCCTTACCTCATAAAGAGCTACCACAGATCAACATGACTCACCAAACCTTGCTTAGAGATCAAGGAATCCTAGAAACGCCTATAAAACATAGAAAAGTGATCAAAGAAGGTTCTTAAAATCTCTGATCAACAAAGAACTAAGAAAGAGAGGTAAATAACACATGGGACAAAAGATTCCTATGAATGATCTCAAACTAAGACTGAAAAGGAAAAAGGAGTCGAAACTTACTTGCTCTAAACTAGAAACTGATTTGTAGATGTTGGAGAACGCACTGCAGTAATCTCCTAAGCACTTCTTGATCGTCAAAAAGATAATCGAGAAGTAAGATTTCTTAGAGAGAAGGAAGGAAAAACTTGAAGGAAAAATTTTAGAGAAATAGTTTGTGTTTAAGTAATGAGATGGGTTTACGAAATTTTATTTATATTATTGAATTATTTTAAAACCAAAATATATGGTTTCATCTTTATAAAATACCTATTAATTCTAATACTCAAATTTTGAGGCTCTTACCAATAACACCAACAATTTCGAAATTTAAAATATATTTTATATAAAATGGTTATAAAAAGCAATTAGATATAATGTATTTTGATGACAAATTGGATCAAATTTATCCCTTTTAATTAAATAAAATAATAATAATCGATTTTATTAAAAGAGACCATTATATGTAATATCTTGATGTCTCTTTTGTGTTGATTGGATGTGCTCAAATTCTTTTACTTTTTTTTTACAAAAAATCTTCAGAAATATTAATTATGAAGTAATCTTATCAAAAAGACAGATACGATTCAGCATTTATCTAATGAAAATAAATTTTTGAATTAAACAATCATTATGACTAGAATAATCGATTTTAAAAATAATTCTTATTTAATCATGACATTAATGATTAATTTCCATCATATAGTTATTTAGATTATGTTATCTATCTATAACTTCTCCAAAAGAGGAGGGATAATTTTTTTTATTCCTTAAAACTTTTGAATCCATAAGTTGTGTATTTTTTTAATTGAAATTATTGCTTAGTTGATTTTAATAATAACATTAATAATTATGATATTCACTAGAAATTCATGTTTAACACTTTTACAAAAATCATGAATTATCAATAAAAAAAATGATAAAATGTAACTTCATTTTGTTTAAACCTTTCCGGATATGTAAGTGGGTCACAACTTAATTTAGGTTATTTCTCAACAGTATTTTTTATCTATAAATTATATATAAAAGGAATTATCCGTGTTCACTATTTTTTTTCCTAAATTTACTTTTTAAATATTTTTTTAAATTAAAATAATTATTTTATAAATTTTATTATTTTTTAAATTTAAACGTTTTTTCTGTTAAACTATTCTTTTAGCTTAATATTTTTTTTTAATTATAAAACTACCTATAAAATAAAAAAATTATTTACAATAAATTATAAAAAATTATTTACCTCTAATTTTATAATTATAACAATAAGAATATTATTATTATTATTTTCTATTATCACAAAAAAGTAAACACATATCTACATACCGCATGTGTTTTCACTTATTATAATAATAATAATAATTATTATTATTATTATTATTATTATTATTATATTATTATAATAATAATAATATGTTAAAATTTTGTGAAAAGATAATAATCCATAATATACCTAAAACAAAAATGTTTAATACAAATTTGTATTTTGATGAAAAATTGCGATGAAAATTAGAAATAGATAATGGTAATTGAATATGTAAAAAAGACCTCAAAATTTTACATTGTTGACACGTCTCATTCATATATTCATTACAAAATAGAAGAGTTATCACATAATTAATAATATAGAACAATTAACAAAACGATAAATAAAAATATTCATTACAAATATCTAATATAATTATAGATTAAGCAAAACAGAAAAGGAATAAAGATGTACATGTCAACACCATTTCCATCTAAGGTTTGCTTCATTGACACGTCATCAACTTCTGCTCACACCCATCAGATGATCATAGCCGATGCACGAACAAACAATAAAATCCAAGCACAAAGAAGACAAGTAGAGTAAGCTACTAATACAAAACAAATCATCATATACATTAACATTTCATGCATGAGTCAAATTTCACACAAAGCAATCCAAAAATCTTAATCATGCCAAGACCTAGACTGAAGTAACCGGATTTAGTATAAACATAGAGTTATGGTAGGTCTGCATTTGTGTGTGGAACAACTGAACTATACTCAAAGCTACCACACAAGGCTAGTCCATTAAAGCGCTCTTTGTTAATTGGAGAAAGGCTCTCACTTCCTACAACTCTCACCACATGATTCATCTCTCTTTATTTGAGCCTTGATGATCATTAGAGTGTCAGGCTAACTCCAGAATTAAGTTGCATACATTCATACCAACAACACTTCAAACCACCAATAAGAATTTCCACTTTACAACTATTTTCCATACTTTTCATTCACACACACACACACACACATATATAACTTCATATAAACACAATACGCAATCACACGAAACCACTAAACATCTATTAAAGTATCAGAAATAATTCAACAAGAATTACAAAACAACATAAAAACACCTTAAACCAAAGTTCACAGAAGGGCACCCAACGCTTGGAATGGGGCGCTTAAGCGCTAAAGCCCACTGGAAATGGGTGCTCAATGCTTAGAAGGGGTGCTCAGTGTGACCGAGCCATGAGGCTCACTAGAAAATGGCACTCAGACACCCATAAAAGGGGGCTCAACGTCACATCATTACCTAAAACACCTCTAATATGATCTTGATTACCATATACACATATTTAACTAATTCCTACAACCTTCTAGGCACTGTGAAACATCTAAAAACAAGTTTTTAACTCAAAGTAGCTACCCCAAACTATCTTGACTACTCTAAACTACATAATCTCACTTCTACAGCTTCTAATCCATAAATTAACAATCTATGGGTCTAAACCAGTTAGAAAGAGCATAAAAACTAACCCCAAACCATCGACTACAGTCTAAACCTGTTCCTTTAAAACTTCACTATTAAAAACCACTTAAGTGAAACAAAATTATGCAAAGACATCCTTAATAAATAAAAAATGAATTCTACACCTGATTTCTCCTATCTCAAAATTCCAACAAGTCTTAATTGACACTAGAACCAACCTAGAAACTCAAATCCACTCATTCAACTTGTACTTCAAAATTTAACTTATCCAAACCCCATTTTAGAACAAAAAATGACTTATAACTCAACTTAATTTTTACTTCTCTACATTACACCAATTTCACATCATAAATTTCTACAACAATAGCATTTCATAACACAAATTTCGAACTGTAACATAATCACATTCAATGTCAAGCATCACACAACTAATTATAGTTATTAAAGATAATTTAACACTAACACATTATTGCAGTTTTACTATATCAACACAAACATTTCAGCAACTACCAATCATACTTGTAAATTTCATATTTTGTATAAATAATAGTAGCTTCCTTTACCTTACACCGAAACCCTTACTTCTTACTCAAGGAATCTTAGGAATGCCTACAAACTACGGAATTGAAAACAAAGTGGGTCCTTAGGACTACTAATCAACAAAGAACGAGAAAAAAGAGGTGGACAATGATAATTATTGAAAAACAGTTATTTTCATATGTCATTTTAGACCAAATTACACCCTTTAAGGCTTAGAATGAGCTTGGAATCAAGCAAAACTCAATAAATGAGTCAGTTGAGAGTCAAAAGTTGTTTTTAGCGATATTATGCTTGTTTTGCATTGTTTTGCAGCAATTCTGATGAAAGTGAAGATTGAAGTTGAAGATGAAGGTCTTAGACTCAAGGTAGAGGAAGATAACTGAAGAAAAGAAGAGTCTAGGAACCGCCCGGCGACAAGGATTCACCGCCGGGCGGTCAGATGCGAGGAGGAGACACCCAGTGGTGGATGCCGAGCGGTTTTGCGATATAGGGGAAACCGCCGGGCGGTAGACCCCTGCCGCCGGGTGGTGGCACGATTTAGGGGAAACCGTCGGGCGACATAAGTGCGACGCCAGACGGTTGTCAGATGGGCTTGGGCCTATTTTCTGTGGCGCTCCTCAGCTATAAATAGTCCTGTTACGATTTCATTCTCATTCTTTTGACAGAAGAGGGCGGCCATACCTACTTTTCACTCTTTGGAGAGGATTTCTTGGATGCTTAGGCTCCTTTTCATCTTATCTAGGGTTTGTTTTCCATTTCTTTCATTAATTTCATCTTGGTTCACCATGACAATGGTGAACTAAACCCTTTTGTTGTTGGGGGAACAATGTAATCTTTTGATACTCTCTTTTCTTGAAACTCTTGTTTATTTATATGATTGTCATATGCTTTAATTATCAATTGTTGGGTTCTCATCTGTGCTTAAAGCTTTTATCGTTTAACTCATTCGATAACTGTTGTTTGCCTTTATTGATACGGGGACGTACAATAATGTCATGAACTGGTGAGTAATTCCTTGGTTAAGCAATACCACCTAGGGATAGGGGGTAGGACGATCAATTGTTTTTTCTTCTGTTCAGTAATGCGTTGCTAGTTACTAGGGGAGGCTAGGGATAGCAAGCCAGTAATTAGTAATAGGCTCTTTTCGCCGAGGGATCGGGTTAAGGGTAGGCTAAGAAAGTTTGCATAACAATTAGATAATAAAGCAATTTAAACAAGAGGAGTAGATAAGAGAGAGCGGATAAGATGAAATTGTGAACCCCCAACAACTCCATTCATCCATAGTTTTTTTCCTGTCAACTGAATCAAACGCATTGCATGTTTATTTTGTGTTTTACCAATTATATTACTTGGAACGATATGGTATGCTTGTCATTCCGTTAACAGACAACACATATGTCACCCCTAAACCAAAGATTTTAGGAACTGAACAACGAAAGAAAGAATGAACAGAAACTTACTAGCTCTATAAAAGAAATTGATTGGGCAGAAACGTAGGCCTCAATGTTGTGGTCATTTAGGCATCTCTTGATCGTTAAAGAAATGACTAAGGAGTTAGAAAAGATAGAGAAAAGAGAGAGAAAACTTGTAGTGAGAGTTTTAGAGAAAAGACAAATGTTTTAAATAATGAGATGAATTTAAGAAATTTTACTTATATTATTGAATTATTTTAAAATTAAAATGTTTAGTCTCATTATTTTAAAACACTTATAAACTATAATACTCAAATTTACATGTTCTTACAAATGTGACAATTTTTTAATTATGTAATTTAAGGATACAAGTCTTAATTAATGTTTCTCCGGATAAAATAACCTAGACAAAATTTAAAGTATTAAAGTAATAATAATAATTTTTTTATCAACAATTAGTTATTAATAATAATAATAATAATAATAATAATAAAACCATTAAATAAGAAAAATATTCTTAAAAGCATCAAAACACAAATATTTTATGCATAAATATAAATTTATTGTAATATTAACAACTTTCCTTATAAACCCATTCTCAAACTTAATAGTCCTTTTCAAATATATATATATATATATATATATATATATATATATATATATATATATATATATATATATATATATAGAAAAGTAAACAGTAAGATATAGGTACATTTGAAATGAGTATCGATACTTAGATAGTGATGATCACCTAATTTGAAAAAAAAGGAAAAGAAAGAAAAAGAGAAAGTATGATATTATTGATTATCATCATTTAGCCATTAATTGTGATGGTTGGAACAGGTAACGAGCACTGGACCTTACACCAAATTCATGATTTTTGCATATACATGAACACACAGTGTGATATGTAGAATGAGTGTGTGGCCATGCAGCTCTTCTGAGAGAGAACAAAGCCCTCATGCAACTACCGCCAAGATCAACACTGACAGCAGGTGGAACCCAAAACCTAAACATGTAATGCAACCTCGGTGGTCTTGTTCATCATCACACTGACACTTTAGTTTATACACTTTCATCCTTCTTCACCACTTCGACAACGGCTAATGCGCCTTTCATTTGGTCCCTTTCATCCACGACACCTTCCTTCTCATCAATCCTTCGTGTCTTCCAATCTCTATTCATGCCCCCTTCCACGGATTTGTTGTTTTCTTCACTATATCCATTGTTTCTCATTTAACTCCTTCATTTATTACCACCAACTTTCACACAAACTTAGTTGCATGTGCTGCATGTCTTCGCAATATCTTCAGGATAAGAAACCACATAGGTCCATAACTTTAATCACTTATTTTTTCTCCATTTTCTCAATCAAATTTAAATTCATGCAACTTTGTAACTATACATATTTATTAGTATCACTTATATATTTTAACTTTTTAAGATAGTCTTTGCAAAACTCAATATAATTTTACTTCTGTTTAAAGGCTGTGTAAAATTATTTTACCGTTTAAATTGATAACCTATTTTGTAATATGATATTATACTTTATATAAATATATATTATTGTTTTGGTTGATGGGTTGAGGTTAAGTCTTCTTCCACAGTTATTCTCTAAGTTTCCAAGCTAACTTCAAGATTTATAGAAAAAACTCTGATTAATACTAGTTTAATCACAATCCAAATAGTAATGAACTGATTTAGGATTAACATAATTATTCTTATTACTAATATTATGTGTGATTCGATCGGCTGATCTCCTGAACATTTTACTTCGGATCAAGGGGTATGTTGCGGTTCGTGACTGACCGAGCGGTCATACTATACAATTATAAGATTATAGTACATATTAAAAATTTAAGGGTTAAATATGTTTTTTTTCCTTAATTTCAAAAATGCGTGAATTTAGTCTTTTTAACCAAATTTGTTAAGTTGATTTGATGTTTCAAATATGTTTATCAACTAACATTAAAGCTGATGTCAAACGGTGTAAACAACTCAAATGCTATCACGAAACATGTTTAAAACGTCAAATAAATTTAATAAAATTTGGTTAAAATTATTAAATTTACGCATTTCTAAAGATGCATTTCTATTATTTACTTTATGCTTTAGTTTGGTCTTGAAGCAAAACCAATTCCTGTTTTTTTTTAAAAAAATTATTGTTTCAATTTTTCCTTATCCGCACCTTTCAAACATTTTTCATCGTAGAACCACTGCGTTCTCCCGCTAACAAACAAAGCCACCACCACCCTTCACACCCCACATTAAATAAAAGGTATTAAAAGACACTTGCATTAAGCGGAAAGGATAATGCAATAGAAAAAAATGCAAGATGAGAGAACCAACTTCTCACCGAAATGGGAAGGAAAGGAAACCTCGCATGACAACAAAATCGACAACGTGGTTTGCGTTTGGTAACGAGGAAGAGAGGAGAGTAGTTCTTGCAATGGAGAAATGATACAACGATGCAAATGAAAAAATTTGGTGAACATTGTAAAATTTAAATCCTAATAAATAAATAGGCTTCACTTATTTAAAGAACCAAAACATATAATTGTGCAAATATTTTAAAAAATACTATCAATATAAGTTTAACTTATTTTAGAACTGAAGCCTCTATTCGTATAAACAATTTAAAAAATGTCACTCATTGTTTTTCTTACCACCGAAACATATTAACCAATTTCATAAATATTTTTTCATAAGTGATGAATTAATTCTAAATTTCATTAAAAGTTAAAGAAAAAAACATATTTAATTCTAAATTTAATTACGTTTGTGTTTATATGTTTTTAGTAGGTCTATAAATACGTAATTTAAATAACGTGTGTGTATATATTGTTAGTAAAATTATTTAAATTTTAAAAATAGTATATATATATATATATATATATATATATATATATATATATATATATATATAATTGTCATCTAATTAGCTTTATATAATATTTTCAACATTATAAAAATAACGTGTATGTATATGTATCACTT
Organism: Vigna mungo; assembly: GCA_036885675.1. Taxonomy (NCBI): domain Eukaryota; kingdom Viridiplantae; phylum Streptophyta; class Magnoliopsida; order Fabales; family Fabaceae; genus Vigna; species Vigna mungo. The sequence goes on along the minus strand of CP144696.1, from coordinate 35,523,577 downwards.
ATATACAAATTCAAATATAATAAATGATATAACATATTTATTAAAATACGTAATGTTGAGAATAACATATAAATACATTAAAAAATATAATAACAATAAATTTTAAATGTAATATTCAGACAAAATATATGACATTTTCTTTATTTTCAGTATTTTTAGCTTTTAATCAAATTAGATATCCAATTCAAATAACTAATCATATTAAAAAATTTAGATTTATGAAAGAGATAAAAATAAATGTCTTATCGATTACAAACATTTTTTTAATTATCCAAGAAAGTAAATTTGTTAATAAATTTAAAATTTTCGACGAAATTTTATCAACAAATTTGATAATTTTAAATTATTGATAAATATTTTTTTCGAGTATGAATATGTTGGAAAAATTCGTTAGTTAAATTCGTTAATAAATTAAAATTGGTATTATTTATAGATACTTATTATGCTGGTAACATATCTCATGGTCCATTGTTGGTAAATTCTGTTAGAAAATTATAACTTTTATTTGTGACAAACTTTTGTTGGTAAATTTATCGATTAATTGAGTAGAAAATTTTACACCTACTCTAACATGATCTTTTATCTATTAAAAGGAGATAAATGGAAAAAGAAGAGAATAAGAAGAGGATCAAGATGAGAAGAAGGATGAGGTGGAGTGGAAGGAGAAGGTCAAAGTTGGTAGTAGCAACAAAAATGCATCGACGATGGCAATAAAAGCACAACAACGATAGCAATGGATGTGCAAAAACGATAAGGGATGTGTGGTAATGACAATATTGACAACTAGGTGGTAATGCAAAAGTGCAGTGGTGATGTGAGACAATCATAGTTCTTAGAGATAGAGGTGGTGGAGGAGGAAGATGAAAGAAAAAAAGGAGAAGTAAGAAGAGGATGAGTTGAAGGTGGCGATGGGACGGTGGAGGAGCAACGAGGAAGAAAGGAGGAAGAAGAAAGAAAAGGAGGAAAATGAGAAGGAAAAACTTAATTGTGATTTTTACCAACGAATTTTATCGACGATCATAATCTGGTAGTAATTACTGATGACTATTTTTATTCTGATTTGCAGAACCTGAGCTACGTCCATTTTTTCTTAAGACCTCTTAAGGGTTCCATTAATCTTTTACAAATATTAGAACGAGTACAAACAACTCCTGGTATATACGAAGTATTTCGGTATATATTTTGTGGGACCGAGAGACTAACCTGGATGACGTGGCTTTATCGCTTTCTGATGCTTGGATTTCCTGGATCGCTCACTTTTCCTAGGTCTGGACCGTTTGCTCTTCTTCTGTTGGAGGCGCTTGCCTTCCTTCGGCTTAGGCCACTCGCTCTTTTTCTTGACAGAGGGGGCAGGTACCTGAAAAGGCACTCTGACGCTCAAGTTAGGAGCGGTTTGATGAACCTCAGTTCACAATTGAGTATTTAGTGATTTTATGATCATTGTAGAATATTTCTGAGTGTGATTGGAGAATAAGTGGAACGTGAATGGAACGTACCTGACTTTTAGCCTTAGTCTTGTATTTATAGGTTATCCCAAACCCAATAAAATATAAACAGACTTACGTTAAATCGATTTACCTTAAAATCTGGTTGGTTGCTTTATCAATATCTTTAATCAAATATCCTTGATTATTTTATCCTCAATATCTTTAATAAGATATCTTTGATTCTGTTGGACTACTAGCCCAATAATAAGCATTGGCCCAATTATGGCCCAACATAGACATGATGTTATACATAACCGATCGGCTATTCTTCATAACCACTCGTCCCAGATATCATACTATACACCAAGTATTATCAACCACTTTTAGTTTCAACCCTAGTCGACCTAACTAGATCGAGTTTAACCACTCTTGATATCCACATTAGACAAAATGTTTAAAACATTTAACTTCACTAAATTAAACAATACAAGTGTATGCATTCACTTCTTAATATAACACAATAAGTGTTTTGGTTTCTTAATTACATGATAGAAGACAACTCTCCTAGAGAGGATATATATGAATAATGCAATGAACTTCTAAAAGCTTGTAAAAGTTCTTTCTCTTGGAATGAAGGCTTTGGATAATATGAGCTTAATTAGCAGTAAGTACTAAATGATAGTAATTCTTCTTCTTTTCTCTATGTGAGTCTTCTTAGCATTCTTCTAGAGATGACCGTTACTCAGAGTTTTGACTTTCTTCTAGGTATATAGCTTTTATGATAGTGTTAGAAGCTATATTACTTTCTTGTAGAGCGATTGTGCTGTGTGCAAATGAGACAGGTAAAAGGTATGTATGAAACTTTCTTTGAATATCCTTATGTCTCTAAACGTTCTTCTGATTTTGAGCAGACTTTTAAATAAAGTGTATAATCTGCAAGGAAAAAGAGAACACAACACAACAGACAAAAAGTACTTGAACGTGCTTGCATTCAAACCGTTAAATGACCTAACCTTTTGATGCATTAGTCGACTTAAGTGCTTAGGCGTGATGCTTGGTATAATCATTTGATGCCAATATCTTTTGAGTAAATTTGAGAAGATGTTTAGTTTTAGCAGAACTTGTGTTCAGACGATTTATCTTTTTATTCAAACGTTATAGCGATTAGGTGCTCTGTTAGGAGCTCTATAGCGTTTAGTATTTTTTAAGTTTATGCATTAGATATAGTTGTGATATCATATATTCATATATAATTTGATAGCGCGTTATACTAATATCCTTGACGATTCATTCTGTTAGAGAATTATTGGCTCAATATTGTTTGAATATTAAATCTTGAGCTTCAAGGTTAAACTCAACGTTTACTTACATGTTTCTATTATATCATACATTGTTTGTCAATCATGTTTGTTAGACAATATTTACCTCAAAATGCTATATTTATAAAAACATTGTACATGATTATTTCGTCAACACTTTTGATAGCAGTTGTATTGATGAACACTTTATTTAGTGTTATTCTTTAACAAATACAATTCGTTAGATGCTTCATTCTTTAAGAAAGGTCGTCAGTAATTGTTAATGGCAAGAGATTTATCGACGGTATCATAACTGTCGGTAAGTCATTGGTAAATGGTCATTACCGACGACTTTTGGCTATTTCCAAGGATTTTGGTCGTCGATAATGCTCTTTTTTCTTGTAGTAACAATATTTTGTTAAGTATTATATATTAAACTTCAAAACATGAATTGTTAAACAATCTAGTCTCTCTAGACGATCTTGTCTTGATAATTTTTCTACCGATTTGTGGCGATTGGTAATTTATAAGGAAATCACAAGAACCATGAATAAAAGTTATAAATGACCACTTTACCTATTGAATTTTGACCGTCAATGAAATTAAAATACTGACAAGTTTTTACCATAATCATTACCGACGAGTCAATGAAATTAAATTACTGACAAATTTTTACCATTATTACTATTCGTCAATAATAGATGATTTTCCTATCATGATCTTTTGAAGTTTTTTACCTTTGTCATACACATTAAAATTTACTCGAGATTGTAGTCAATGCTAGTTGATAATATTTTAGAATTAAATATGTGTCTAAATCAATATTATTCATCGATAATAATAATAATGATGATAAAAATTTGTCAATAATAATTCCATTGATTCGTTTATATTGATAATGATAAGTTATTGAATTTTGATTACGCTTTAATATTTATCTATTATATTATAATATGAAAAGAAATATATTAGAGAATTTATTTTATTAACTATTTTACTTTATTAAGTGTCTCAAAACTTATTTTCTTTAGTCTTTTGATATATTTTTTTAATTTATATTTTATTCATATTTATTTTATTTTTACATATGCATAAAATTTAGGTTAAAATACCTTTTTAGTCCCCAAATTGGGGTGGGAATTTTCATTTTGTCCCCGCTTTCAAAAATGATGTCCTTTGGTCCCCATGTTTTCAATTTTGAGTGCAATCAGTCCCTTCCGTTAAGTATATGGTAACAGCTTTAAGTGTTAAGTGACTGCGTATGTTATGTGGCAACAAATACTGTCGTGGCAATGAGGTGGCAGTCTATGTGTGGTGTTTTAAATTTGGGAAAATTACATATATTAATTTTTTAAAATTAGGGCAAACAAAACAAAGTTAGTTATTTTAAATTAGGGAAAATACGTTAAGGTGGAACAAATTTCGTTTTCTGAAGACAGATTTATGTTAGGGCTTAGGTTGGGAAATTGGGGCTTTTGCAATTGACGTTGTGTTTGAGTGTGTGGAAGGTACGAGGTGTTGGAAGCATTGACGGTGAAGAAGAATTTTGGTTGTCGTTCTCGAAGGGGATTTCTGAGCGAAAAGGTTCGAGACAATGGTCATCAACGTTGAGGTGCTCTTTCTTCGAAGCAAAATAGTTGAAGGTGATGTTTTCTTTGGACTTTTTTGATGTTGTTGCTTTCCCCCATGGAACTTGTCTTGTTGTCCCCTTTGTATGTTGTGATGTGGTCCCTTTTACTGTGTTGTGGTACCTTTGATTCTTTTGTGGTCCCTTTTAGTACGTTGCATATGTAGTGGACCCAAGTTACTTGTTTAATATTGATTTATTGTTCTGTGTAGTGGTTGTGGTTCGAAATTTGTGCGTAGTGTTTCTTGTCTTTTGTAATGTTGAACCTGTGGTTGTTATTTAAGCTCTATTTCATGCTTCTTTATTACTTAAGTTGTTGTAGGTGAACTAGTTATTGTGTGTCATAAAGTCTAACTTTTGTATGCCTACACGTGTTAGTTACGTGTCATATTTACAATTAAGATGCATCTGAAAAGTGTGATAGTACTCATACTATATGCATGTGAAGTCTGACACTGAGTTTTATATAGGCTATAAATAGTTGATAAGTAAAGATAATGGAAAACTGTGGTGTTGAGGTGGTGTTTCACCATGGGGGAAAGTTTCTGAATGATGGGTCATTCGGATACCGTGGAGGGGACACAAGTACCTTGATGATAGACATAGACAGATGGAGTTATTTTGAAATGTTGGCCATACTTAAGGAGATGGGATATACAAATGTTAAGGAATTGTGGTATTCCCTAGGTGGTCGTGTTTTAGAGGATATGATGGAATTGTTAACTGATGATAAGGGAGCAATGCATGTGGTGAACATTGCATTATTGAATGGTAAAGCTCATGTGTTTGTGGTTCACAAGGTGTCTGAACCTGATTATCTTCTACAATTGGAATATAATGTTGGTGAAGGTAGTGAGGATGGTAATGTTGGGCAAGGTGAAGGTAAAGTTATAGAAGAGGGTGAAGGTAATGTTATAGAAGAGGATGAAGATGCTGAAGTTGGAGAATACGGACATGGTACTGAAGTTGCTGAATGTGGAGATGATGTTGAACATGTTGTTGTTGAAGGGGATGTGCAGGCTGTTGTAGCCAGTGGTGAAGGGGATGTGCAGGATGATGTATGTGGTGCTCAAGAAGATGTCCATGATGAGGTAGGTGGTGCTGAAGAAGATGTGCATGATGATGTAGGTGGTACTGAAGACAGAGTCCATGATGATGTAGGTGGTGGTCAACAAAATGTGCAGGAGGAGGTTGAAGTGAGTAGTTTGATAGGGTCTGATGAAGAAGCCTATGTTAGTGAAGATGATTTGGTGGATGTTGATGTCCATGCAGATGAAGAACTTCAAAACCAAGACCGCGAAGGTAGTCTTTTTGTTGAAATGGGAACAGGAAGTGGAAGTACCTCAAAGTTTCATAAACAGGCTAGGGGCTTATCTGATACTGAGTGGGAATCTGATAGTTGTGGCACTATTTATGCAAGTGATGAGTCAGATGAAGAAACACCCCGAGATGGACATTATGCGATCTTCTTAGAGCCTGTCAATATGAAAGAATATAAGTGGCAGCTGGGAACATACTTCCCTGATAAAATAGATTTCATTGATGCTATTAGAACTTATGGAATACATAATGGTAGGAAGTTGAAGATTTTTAAAAGTAACAAGAGAAGAATATGTGCTAAGTGTTGTGGATCACAAGGCAAATGTCCATGGTACGCATACTGTGCCTACAGGAGTAGCCAAAGTACATGGCAACTAAGAAAGATCATAGATAGACATACATGTAGTAGGGAATTCAACATTGGGCTAGTTACCTCCAAATGGTTAAGTGGGAAATTAGAGAAGAGCATGAAAGCAAATCCAGATATAAATCTGAAAAATCTGCACACTAAGTTTTGTCAAAAATGGAACATTGGTGTGTCTAGGTCAACAACAACGAAGGCAAAAGCAATGGCAACAGCCAACATTGAGGGTTGTTTCAAACAACAATATGAAAGGTTGTATGACTATGCACATGAAATACTTAGATCAAACCCTGGGTCAACAGTCCAAGTGAAAGTAGATCGAGATGGTGATAATGTTATATTCAATAGAATATATGTTTGTTTAAAAGCATGTAAGGACAGCTTTGTGTCATGTTGGCCTATTATACATTTGGATGGTTGTTTTTTAAAAGGCAAGTATGGAGGTGAGCTTTTAACTGCTGTGGCAAGAGATGGTAATGATCAGATGTGTCCATTAGCATATGTTGTGGTTGAAGTAGAGAACAAGGAATCATGGACTTGGTTTTTAGAATTGTTAATTGATGATGTTGGAGGTGGTGCATCATGTTCAAGGTGTACCTTTGTGTCAGATCAACAGAAAGTAAGTGAATGTCTACCTTTCTTTAATTCCTTTGTTGAACATGCCATTTTAACACTCATACTTACCTTCATTAATGTCATAGGGACTTAAGCTAGCTTTACAACAACTATTGCCTGGTGTGGACCAACGTTTTTGTGTAAGGCACATTTATGCCAATTTTAGGAAAAAATATCCAGGCATTAACCTTAGACAACTACTTTGGAAGGCAGCAACAACTACACACCCCCAAGCATGGGAATCAATCATGAGACAAATGAAGGATGTTAACGAAGACGCCTTTACACACTTGATATCTATTCCACCAAGGTAAATAAATCTCAATTCGTTATTTTCTTTCATATTATTTGAATCTTTCTTTCTTGTCCGCATTGTTAACTTTGACTTCTTCTAGATTTTGGTCTAGGTCAAGATTCTTAGGAAGACCTGCATGTGACACACTTGTTAATAACATATGTGAAGGTTTTAATAGCGTAATTTTAGAGGCAAGGGAAAAACCAATAATAACAATGTTGGAGGAGATTCGTAGCTACCTAATGAAGAGGTGGGCATCCAATAGAGAGAAGATAACTAAGTTTGATGGTCCCATTTGTCCTAAAATTAACAAAAGACTACAAAAGGAGCTAGACAAGACACAATACTGGATACCTAAGTAAGTAAGAATGACTTAATAATCACATACTCACTTTGTACAACATTTTTACTCATATTCTTTATGTTTTGGCAGTTGGTCTGGGCTGCAAGTATTTGAGATCCGCCATACTTCCAACCTTGCTGAAAAGGTTGTGGTTGATGTACAGAAAAGAGATTGTAGCTGTAGGAAGTGGACTGTCTCAGGGATCCCTTGCTGTCATGCACTACAACCATGAGGTTTTTAAACACCACTCCAGAAGACTACTTGCCAAATTGGTTTAGAACCTCCACTTATGAGGAAACTTACATTCCAATAATATTTCCTCTCAATGGACCTCAGCTATGGGAAAGGACACAATATCCTGATATTTTGCCACCTCCAAATAGGGTGTTGCCGGGTAGACCAAGGAAAAAAAGAAGACTGGAAAGCTGGGAGCAAAAGAGAGATGATACACAACTTGGACAAGCTAGAATCCCAAAGAGATGTAGCATTTGTAGACAAGTAGGGCATAGAAGACCCAATTGCCCTCAAGCAAGTCAACAACAACACCCAGCACCTACACCAGACCCCACTGAACCAAGTGCACAGCAAGACCCCACTCAAGCAACTCAAGCAACTGAACAACCTACAGCATACCCCACTCAAGCAAGTCAAGCAACTGAACAACCTACTCAAGCAAGTCACATTACTGAAGATCATACTACCAGAGCACTTTAGTGAACACATTTCTGTTGAAGACCTTTGTGTTGTATTTTGGAGATGTAATTTAAACTTTTTGTACTTAATCTGTCATGAGCTCTGCACTCAATCAGTTGAACACATTACTTTTGGTTGTATTTTGTTAAGTAGATAATCTGGCTATGAGCTTTGGACTCAATGACAACTCATGTTTTGCCAAATTTTTCATGTATTTGGATATGTATTTTGGCACTGAATGACAAATCATGTTTTGGATAATGTGATGGAGTTATTTGGATAATGTGATGGAGTTATTTGGATAATTGTCATTGCTTTATTTGGATATATTTCAGGTTGTTACTGATATGATATAATTGTCATTGTCATTTTGTTACTCATATTGCCTTGTTGGATATTGTTACAGGCATATTGCCTTCTCTGTTAATCTGTCATTTTGTTACTCATAAGTTCTTCAATAACAGAAACACAACAAATTCAATAAAGAACACTCTCATACCAATAACAGAAACGATTTCTTCTTCATTAAACACCAACTTCTTCATTACAACCACATTGCTGAAAAATACAGAATCGTTCTACAACATGACAACCCCGTCAACACCTTTTACAAATTTAAAACAAAAGACAGACAATGATGATGATAATAATCCCCATCAGACATACCAACCCCAACAACACCTTCTCCCTTTTCTGATAAACCAACACTGACTTTTCCAAACTACTAATCTTTCTCCTTTGCCATGCAATTGTAGAGTCCCTTTCATCTATATATTCTTCAGTTCGCCATTTGAAGAAATTACATCCTCTCACTTCTTCGTTGCTACACCGCTGTTCCAAAGAACCAACCAAAACCATGTCATGATACACCAAAGTAATGTACCCAAAAATTTAAAAAAACACCAAAATAACAAACCTTGTAATTAGGGCAAGCCCAAAAATGCCTGCCCTCATTCTTCACAGTTTTTGCGACTTTTAAAACAGCTACCTCTCCACAATAGCATACATGGTTTCCAACCATTACTTCTCTAGATGAAGCACTACGAGAGCTCCCCCATGACAAAGAAGAAGACTGATTCATTGACATTGCTTCCAGTAAGGAGACAATAATGCTTCGTCCACACCTACAAAAAAAACCCAATCCCAAACAGCCAAGTTAGGGCACCCACCTCACAAACACCCAACTTCATAAAATAGAGGACGAACTTGAGGCAAATGACAAATATGAACTGACCTCAACTTCTGCCAAGCTCTTTCAGCCAAGGTACCTCCTTCTGCCAAGCTCCTTCCAGATCACCTCAAAGAAATCTGCTTCACAACTTCTTCAGCTCACCTACTTCAGTTCAGGTTCGAGATGAATATATTAGGGCAAATCACTTTTTTTTCTTTTTTTTTAAGCCTAAGATGATAATATCACTTCTGTCATTGTTAAAAAATATGTTTTTTTCCACGTTGGATAACTCATGTTGCCACATAAGTTAACACTTAATGCTGTTACCATATACTTAACGGAAGGGTCTGATTGCACTCAAAATTGAAAACATGAGGATCAAAGGACATCATTTTTTAAAGCGGGGGACAAAATGAAAATTCCCACCCCAACTTGGGGACTAAAAAGGTATTTTAACCTAAAATTTATTTCACCTTTTAATCTATTTATTTTATTTTAAAATATTTTTTATATTATTTTTTTATTCTTAATTTTATCTTTTGATAACTTCTAATTAATTGATTATTTAATAAATTATTAAAGAACTTATATTTAAACTATAAGGCGTTTTATTATTATTTTTTTGATTTTGAATTTTATATTTTTATGATTTATAATCACTTAGTCATTATTAAAACTAAATTTAGAAATATATTTTTTAAAAATAATTATTTTAAATATATATATATATATATATATATATATATATATATATATTAATAATACACGTTGTTATACGATCATATAAAAAATTGTTTCTCTATAAAGTTATTTTACTATTTGATTTATTTGGTTTGTTTTTAAATTGATTTATAATTTAATATCTATATACTGCAAGAAGAAATAGGTATTATCTAGACAAATTTGTCGGTAATGTGTAAAATTTGTCTATAAACTAAAATTAACCACGGTAAAAAATTCGTAGATAAAATTGTAGTTGGTAAATATTGATGTAGGTAATTACCAAAGGACACATCCATTGATAAATTCGTCGGTTATTACCGACGAAGAAATCGTTCAGTAAATTCGACGGTAAATGTCGCGTCTTGTTTATCTTCTTCCTCCTTACTCTTTTCACTAATTCTTTAACTTTTTTATTTTCATGAATTTTTCACCAACAAATCACTCTCAACCTCTAAACAACAACTAATTCAACAAATCCAACCAATTTATTTGAGCAATTAAAATAATCTAGAACCATCACATGAAGGAGAATAAAAATCATACAGAATTATCACTCCAACCTATTTTCTTGTTCTCACATCTTAGAGAGAAAGATTGACACGGCAGAAAGACTTCAACCTATTTATTCTTTTATAATTTCTAATTATTTGATACTTTAATAAATTATTAAAGCATAATTTATATTAAAGTTTTAATTATTTTCTATATTTTTTTTCATTTTTAATTTTATTTCTTTATGATTTCTAATTATTTGGTTAATTAGTTAAATTTAGAAATACTATATAGAAAATAATACATTTTTATTAATATTTTTTTATAATGTCATAGAAAATTCTCTTTCATATGTCAAACAAATACGAATTTCAATTTTTATATTAAAATTTAGGTAAAAAACACATTTTACCATTTAAATAATTATATTCACTAAAGAATAAATTGAAAAATTATAGTAGTATAGTTCCAGTCAATGATTTAGTAATAAAAAAATCACACTTCTTAATATTATAATTTTCTTTATATTCACTGAGTTTATTTTTAACTCCAACTTCAAATTGCTAAAGTATACTATTTTAATAAAACTAAACGAAAAGTGTAAAAACAAACAAATTAATTATTTTTAAATATATTACTAATTATTTATATTATCATTAAAAAAGTTTATGAATATATTGATTAGATGATATGTAACATCCCAATAAATATATAACAAAAATCATATTTTATTCTAGGAGTTACCATAACAATAATAGAGAACAGTGAAAATATAGGCACAAAGGTAGAAATAGAATATGAATTAACATAGAGAATTAAAAACTGTACAAGAAGATGCAAATCTGATTCAATTTACAAATTAGACCGAACAGTCTTGGTACAATTCAGGACCGAACGATATTACAAAAGGGTATCTAGACCGAACGGTTTTACAAAATACTTAACCGAACGGTTATCTATACTAAGTAAAAATTGAAATCTAATCTAAGGACCAGATGGTCCTGCACAGCTTTCCGGCATGACGTCCAGAGGTTGCTCCATCTGCAGGGCTTCTTCCAAAGTGTCTTCTTGACCACCCTCTACTCACACCCAAAAGAATGATCATTGCAGTGAAGAGAATAAACCGGACGGTCAAATACCGAACGACAACATAGGCAAGACAAAGCAAATAAGGGTAAGCTTATGTAAATTCAATTAATCATTTTCATACACTTTTAAAAACATACACCAAACCACATACATCAATTTCTCAATCATAAATCATCAGTAAAGTATATACATATTAAAAATCCGAACGGAAAAACATCATCATATCCATTTTCATTAGACTCTGTCCGGACGGTATGACCATGTATGCTCGCCTCTCTCTGCACCCGGGTGGGCCTGGCTGGGATACACTCAACAGACCGCCACCCGAGGTTAGTCCAGTGGAACCACCTCGGTATAGAAATACCATGAGGCTAAAGGACCTCCTGCCATTCCCACGCATGAGTTACCCTTCTCTACCTAAGAAGGCGTAATCACGGAATATCAAGATAGAGTCAGAACCTGAGCCTTTTGCCACGGTCATACTTTACCAACCATTATCAATCATGAGACATTCCTCCTTGGAATTCTCTAACATAAATAACAAGCCGAACGATAACTCGATGGAAATGTAACATTGAAAACCAAACAGACTAAGTCAGGGAGAACCGGACGGAAGAATCAATGGAAAACTCAACAATGAAAGCAAAGAGATCTTGACCAATGAAACTGGACGAAAAAGTTGATAGAAGTTCAACCATGAAAGTAAAGAGGACTTAACCAATAAGAACAGAACGGAAAGATGAATAGGATTTCAACAATGGAAATAAAGCAGGACTAGTAATTGAGAACCGGGCGATTAGAAAGACACTGAACGAAAATTCAATGAAAACTCGATAATGAGGTTCAACGGCTTAATCAAAGAAAACAGACTTAGTCAACGAACTTAGTCAACGGATTTAGTCAACGGAAGGTTAGAATGAGACCGGACGTTTTAAATAAAATAGTTCTCTTCAATAAAGTGAGTGTCAGTACAAGACCGGACACTCCGTGAGGAATCAAGTGTCAGTGTAAGACCGAACACTTTTCAAATAATTAATATTATTATAAAACCAGACGTTTTTAAGAATTCAAGTACTGGTATAAGACCTAATACTTGTCAAATAAGTAATCAACAATAAAAAAACCGAATGTTCAGTGTATGACTGAACGTTACGAATGGTTAATATGAGGTTTAATACTCATTCTATAACTAAGTAGTTCTGTGTCGGACGTAGTAATAGCATATTTTAAGTTCAACATAAAGGGATCAGCTCAAATATTTTAAGGGAAACCGAACGGTCCTAATGACCTTTCGATTACAGTTTCAGAATTCACTAATTTTTATAACCTTATACCTATTTCATACCATAATTCAAACGTACATTTTCACCATAGCAAAATCATACAATCAACACCATATTCATCAGAAAATCATGCATATACGAAAATAGTCATAATCAAATTTATAAGGTTCCCTTACCTCTATTTCAGCTAACTTCTAAGGTCCTACTGTTATGGTTTTCCAAAAGTCCCAAAGTGCTCCACTTGATAATCCGATCGGTGCGAATGGAACGTCTTGATGACAAGAAGAAATATTTCGAAAGGATCAAGGTGATCGGAGATGGAGAGGTGGTCAAAATTCTAGAGAGAAGTTTGAAGTTTCTAGAGAGAAGGAGGAGAAAAATGAGTTTCTAGAACTTGGGTTCTGAGGAAGAAGAAAGGTTGCATGCAGAAAAATGACAAAAATTTAAAATCCCACCTTAAATATGGCCTCCAATCCGGACGGTCGTCCATCCTCCAGCTGCCACATGGCTTCCACTACCAAGAACTCTTCATTCTCCTTGCAGTCGCACGGTTTCCGAGATTGGAGAATTAAATGCACGGCAGATTCTGTCTGCCACTCAACCTAGAAAACTGAAAGGGGAGTGACACGTGGATAAACACTAGGAAAGGGTTTTTAATGGGGTGTGCAATGATACAACAACAAACCAACAAACCAGAGTATAATAAAAAAATTAAATAAAAGTAACTTATATTTAAAGTATTAAACTTTTTTTCTATACTATATTTTTATTTTTAATTTTATATTTTTGTGATTTCTAATTATTTGGTCATTTAATAAAATAAAATATAGAAAAATATATTTTCATTTTATTTTTTAAAATAATATTATTTAAAAATAATATATATTTTATGGATAATACAAATTGTTTATACTAAAAAAATAAATTGTAATTTAATAATTTTGTCTTAAATAAATTACATTTATCTTTTTATATTAATTTATAATGTTTTTTATTATTGAATATTTTTCATATCGTTAGTACGTACCTAGAAGTTGACATAAGGTTTTAAATATTATATTTGAGAATAAATTAAAATATTATATTTAATAGTTCATTTGAAAGGTTTAAATTAAATATTTGTAATAAAAGATCATACTTCTTAAATTATAAATTTTGTTTTATATTATTTGGATTATTTTTTAGTATTTTCAACTTGAAAATGCAGAGTTTAAGACTGTAATAAGATCGAAACAAAAAGTAAAACTAACAATAACGAAAATCATTATACCAGTTTAACAATATACACATCAAACGATTTTGTACATATATTGACTAAACGAAGATAAAAAAACCATTAAACGAGTTTAACAATACACAACAAAGGAGTCTATCCATATATTAATTAGATGAGTATAACAAAAAAATATTAGATGTGATATTCCATATATTGATTAAACAACTCTAAGCATACATTGATCAGATGAGTATATAAAAAATTAAACACGTTTCTTGATGCGCTGGTTAAGCAAGTTTAATAATATACATTTAATAAATATGTCCATACAATTAGTAAACAAGTATATAAAAAATATTATAAAAATTATTCTAAACATTGATTATAAAAGTTTGGGAATATCATTTAGACAAGTCTTCGCATACAATAATTCAACAAGTCTAGCAACAAACACTAGATGAGTTTGTCCAGATACTAATAAGACAAGTTTGGTAATATACAATGCCCAAGTATGTTTGTCTATATACAAATCATGAGTTTATTAATACACATTAGACGATTTTACCTATTCACTAGTTAAACAAGTCTTGCAATACAAGTAAATGTGTCTTGCAATACAAGTAAATGTGTCTGTAGATTAGACAAATACTAATTAAATAATTCTAGCAACAAACACTACATGAGAGTCTCTTTAAATTGATTAAACAAGTTTATTAATATACATTGAACGAGTTTCTCCACTTACCAATTACATAAGTCTTGCAATACACATTACATGAGTTTGAATACACATTTATTAAAATATTATAGTTATACACATCATACGAGTGTGTCCATATTTTGATTAAATAAGTCTAGAAATACGTATTAGGTGAGTTTATTGATGTATTGATTAGAAGAGTCTAATAATATATATTTGATGAGTCTTTCCATATACTGATTAGAAGAATATAGCAAAAACATTACATGACATTCTCATACAATAGTTAGATGAGGATAACAAAAAATATTAGACAAGTCATTTCATATGTTGATTAGATGAATATAACAAAAATTATTAGAAAAGTCTGGGAATGCATTGACTAGATGAGCAAAACAAAGAATATTAGATGAGATTGTCGAAGTATTGATTAAACGACTCTAGCAATACACATTAGACAAGTAATTCATATATTTATTAGATGACTCTAATAATATACAATAGACAAGTCTTTCCAAATACAAATTAGACGAGTCTATTAATAAACATTAAACAAGTATGTTCATTTATTGCTTAGATGAATATTGCAATATACATTAGATGAGTCTCTTTATACATTGATTAGATGAGTATAACAAAAAACATTACACAAGTATAGCAATACACATTAGACGAGTCTGTCCATATACTGATTAGATGAGTATATTAAAAAATATTATATGAGTAGTTTCATACATTGATTAGATGAGTCTAAGAATAAACCGTAGAAGAGTATGCCTATACATTGATCAGACGAGTCTCGTAACGCGTATTAAAGGAGTTTGTCCATACATTGATTACACTAGTCTAACAATATATGTTAGACGAGTCTATTCATTTACATATTATTAATTACAATTAAACGAATCAATCCATTCTATGATTAAATGAGTCTTACCGTACATTATACAACTTTGTTCATATTTTAATTAGACGAGTTTAACAATACACATTAAACAAGTCTAGCAACACATATTAAACGAGTTTATCAATGTATTGATTAGACAAATCTAACAATTCACATCACATCCGTCAGTTCATATACTAATTTATATTTTTAACGAGTCAACTTTACATATTTTTGCATATCCTTTGTACTTTTAAAGAGTGTTCTATTTTTCACATGTTTTATCATTTATATTTTTACGGAGTCAACTTATTTTTATAGACATATTAATTTTCTAAACCTATAAATTAGTTTTAATGTTGATTTTATTCAAAACTTAATTATAAACTTATAAATATTTTTTTTATCTTTAATTCTATTTTAATAAAAACACACAAACAAGATCAACTTATATGTAAGCACAAAATTAAAATTAGTTTAAAAAAACTAAATCATAATATATAATTTATTTTATTCTCTATGTGACTATTTAAAACATTTCACTTGTTCAAAACACAAATTAAATCGTTTATAAGACTAAAAATAAAATAAAATAAAAGAATTAATAACGAAAAGAACAAAATAAAAGTTATTAGAAAAAAAATATATAATAATATACCATTGACATAACATTTTAGATTTTTTTATGACCAATTGATTGATAATTGCAATTGCAAGGAAATTTTCACAATAATTTATGAAGAAAGTTGAAGTAAAGGAAAGTAGTTAGTTAATTTCTCCCCTCTAAAGTAAATAGATTGTTGTAAATGTTATGCATGGATAGAATATGAGTATTTGGTATTTGTTAAAAGTTAGGGAAGATATGAAAATGAGAGAATTCTTATTTGATTAAAAAAAATGGAATCAATCTGGTCTTGATAAAAAGGAACAAAAGGACCCACTAATCTAAGTATAGGTAATGATGTGACCTTAACGGGGTCCCTATAAATAGTGTTTTGTATTTAGCCAAAGACAAGGAGCTCTCACAACTTAACATATATCTTTATTAGTTGGAAGCTGAAAAGGGTACCCTATTGCCATTGGGTGGATCCATCTTCCTTAAATTAACACTTTTCTTTCTTTCAATCCTTTCATCTCCTCCATTTTCCAATCCAGTTAAATAACTAAAATTAGGAAGAAAAAGAACTCTTTCTTTTTGCATTTTATTTAAGGAATCTACTACCTAATTTTATAGTTTGAGTTTGGCCAATATTCTAAGGACATGGTTAAAACACTATAAAGACAAAAACAATATAGTAAGATCTCAATGAAATAATAGTTTTCTCATTTTCATTTTATCTCTCAAATAAAATATTAAATTGTCAAGTTACATTACTAAAAGTACAAGAAATTATGACAAAAAATATGAAAAATTAACAAAAATTATTGTTAGTGGTGGGTTTTTGACCTATATTTAAAAAAATTGAATTTTTCTAACTCAATCCAACTCAAAACCATTATGAACCAGATTGGATTGAACTGGTTTGAACTCATTCTAACATTTCTAGAAAGTATTTTATCATTTATAAAATTAAAAATAAAATAATGATAAGAAAAAAAATTTAGGTGGGAAAACAATGGGTAATGAATCTTCCCATCCACATGCTCATATTCTTGTGGTGAGTTCAGCTTACTCAAAATTCCATGTGCTATCTTTCTCTTTCCATAAGTGCATTCTTTTCTTAATTTATTTTTTTAAAAAATGATAATTAATAAGATTGATAATGGCGTTCCTTTGTGGAAATTTAAAAAATCTGAAATTTGGGACTATATTTGTGTGGAGGAAACATGGTTTGATGGTGATTCGTCAACTACCAGTCTAGTGTCTCCAGTTATGTTCTTTATTTTGCTGGTGGGCATCACTTTTTACTTTACGAGGAAAGAAAATGGATCGTACATCACAACCGTCCATTGCGGAGGACACTTCGTGGATTGGCTCCATCTTGAAAATGCCATCATCCATTTGATAGCTAAAGGAGTTCAAAAAGGTTCATCAAGGCAACTACAAAGGAGCAAAACATTTTTAGTATCTTCGTTAATCTTACAATCAAAACTACAAATTCTAGCTTTCCATATACTATATAATATGTTTGGATGGATAAATTTTAGAAGCAATTCACTTTTATATGATTACGATAAAAAAAAAGTGTATTGTTTGAATGAATTTATTTTAAAACAAAATGAAATTTTTAAAACTTAGAAGAATAGTTTGATTATTTAAAATTTGTTTAAAGAGTAAGATTTTCTTTTGTTGCTTTTATTTATTTTTTTATATTTTCTTTTTTAATCAAATTTGACAGTTGATCATGATGTTGTCATTGTTTGGCTTTAATTGGGCATTGTCAATTTCATTTCATTTTCTTAATTGATGTAAAGGGATTCTTTCACGATAAAGATGATTGAGATTTTCTTTTTTTTATTGTAGTAAGATAGATGAAAAAGAGACCATTCAAGAGTCATTAGTAGAACTCGAGCTAATTAACAAGAAAAGACTACGGAAAAACACACTAGAAGAATAACTTTGAGAACTTTGAAGAGAAGATTAAGACTGGTTGTCTTTTTACTTTTTAGAATCCGATAGTATATAGAAAGTAAAATATATATATATATATATATATATATATATATATATATATATATATATATATATATATATATATATATATATATATATATATATATATATATATATATATATATATACATTTTTGGAATAAAAAACCTTTGGATAAGAATATGAAGATTAGAGTGTTTGCATAACAGTGTTTAGACACGACATATCCTAATCTTGAAAATAAACACTCACTAGTTAATCTTCTAATCCAAATTTTATTTAAATAGCATGCCTCTTGTGAAATCATTTATTGAAAAAAAAAATAATAGAAGTGTGTTTTATTTTCACTTGGTTGAAACTGTAGAGAGATACCTCCCTCTTTAAATGTTACGTGGATTTCTTACATTCAAGTAACAATATTCCTTTGCACTTATAGTTATGTATTAATTTTCTTTTAATCATTTCCGCTTTTTAGTTTTGTTTAGTTATTTGTTTTCGCGAATGTCGAGAGTTAGGAAACCAACAAAAGGTTTTCATACACATTTCTATTTATTAGATTCATGAGTTCCTTTTAATTATTGATTTCTTTTATGATTCTAATTCATTTGTTTCAATTATCATGTCTTCTTACATATCACAGTTTGTTTGGTTGATTTAATTTTTTGTTCAAAAATGGGTTTCATGCCTGTTTGTATGTTCTTATTAGATTTATATTATCCAATTTATTAAATCATATCCTTAGGTCATTTTAAGTCATTTTGAGTCAACCTACGGAGATAGAAAATGTTTTTATTATTTAATTTTAGATCTTGATTTGATTTGGTAGATATGAAAGTTCAAACCCATTTTTTAGGTTCACATAGGCTAGTGATATTTTCCAGGGAGTATACTCAAGATAATAATGTTGAAAAAAAAGAAAAAAAAATATCATATTCATCACAAATCACTCTAGATTCAAATGCTAAAATAAAGAGAAATTTGGATAAAGAGAAAGTGTGAGAACTTTAATTCTTTTCAGAAAACCCTTTTATCTCTAAACCTACCTTCTCTTAAAATCTTCTCTTTCTCTTCCAAAATTTATGATCTTGCTATTATCCTTTTAAAGATTTAATAGGATAGAAGTGATTAGTGTCAAGAATTCCATCAAAGCCTTAATCAATTTCTACTTTTAGGTCAGTTCAATTTTTATCTTGTTTTTATGAGAACAATCTATTTTCCAAGGGATATTCAGTTTAATGCTCAAAAAAAATGAAACAATATCAAGACAATGTCATTGACAAAAACACTCTAAAAGACTAATACTTAAAACACCAAAGAAAATACAAACAATGTTAAACATTATTAATCTAAAAAGGCAAAATCACAAGAAGCGTTTACCCAGTCTAAACGACACATGAGGTAAATCAAAAAGCACTTTGTTGTTCTGAGCAAGTATTAAATGATATTAAATGTTTAATGTTCAAAAACAACAAAAGTGGTATTTGATGTATGGACTATACATCAAAACCCTAAACAGATCAGTAGTAAGTGTTAGTAAAAAGAAAGACATTCACACAATGTTCTTGTCTTAGGAAATCATGACACAATACCTATGTTTAAGCAAATCACGAAAACAAGTAAAACACCAACCAAGGAAGAGTCTCTTACAAAGACTTAAACGATATCAACAACAAACAAAACAATAGAAAACATAAAATCCTGAACAAATGCTGAAAGCTTTTGAAAATAACAAAGCAAACAAGAAATAGGACATACATGCTTCTGTTCTATCTTGTGCAGGACATCTACTGTTTCGGTATAAATTTTTGGGACCGAAGGACTGACCTTGATGACGTCGTCTTCTGTCTTTCTGTCTGCTTCTTCTGGATCTCAACCGCACGCTCTGTGTTGATTTCCACCGTCCGGTGATCTTCAAGTCTTGACCGGAGGGGGGAGGTACCTGAAAAGGCGCTCCGACGCTCAAGTTAGGTGTGTATGATAGATTCTCAGTAGGAGAGAACTCGATCCTCTATGGGAGAGGATTGATGATGTATGATAGCAAAGAATATGCTAAATGAATTGTGAGTGAAGTGTATTTGGAACGTACCTGGCCTGTCACCTTGGCTTATTATTCATAGACCTTGTACTGATATGATATCAATAAAATATTAACAGAATAAGATGTAAAATGTAAACATACTTACTGAATATATCCAAATATCTTTGGGTAGATATATTTCTGTTATAATATCTTTGGTCAGATATTATTTGATAACGATATCATTAGTTAGATATGCTTCTGATATGTTTCTGTTATAATATCTTTGGTCAGATATTATTTGATATGTTTGATATATCTCTGTTTGGATATTATTTGATACGTTTGATGTATGTAGTCGTTCGGTATAACTGTGTAACTGACCGCTGGAGATATACTACCGTACATCTACCATAGGCGTTCATCTACCTCATCTTATAAGAATCAAAATGATCTTTAGAGAGAAGAGGATAAAAGAAGAATTGATCAGTCTATCAAAAGTTGTGCGAAATGAGAAGTGAAATCTACTTTTGATGAAAGCCTAAAAAACACGTATGCTCTAACTAAAGACTCCACCTATGACAAACATTTACACTAATAGCAAGAAAAGAATAGATCTCGAGACAAGCTTCGTCAAATGGTCATATTATCAAATCTCAAGACAAACATCGTCATAACAGTTATATCTTCAAGGTGTATAAATAGAATTCCAAAAGAAGAACAAGAAGAAGAAGAAGACGATGATGATGAGGAAATAATTGTTATTGTTGAGATTGTTGATAGGAGGAGCACATGTTTAGCTGAACCCACAATCTCTTTGATATTTGTGTTTCTGATGATGACAACACATAGTTAATAAAAACACATGTGTGTGTACTATGTTACATGCTTATATGCTTACTATGTTATATTTGTATAAGCATAATTGTGTTGAGATGTTGTGTTGATTATTCATACTATTGAGTTTGAAATGAGATTTTATCTGTGTATGCATAATATGAGTTTTCGCAAATGAAAAACCACAAGCACCTAGCTTCGGTTGTATGAATTTTAAAGTGTGGCAAAACAACAAGTTTTAAGTCGATTAAATTAGTGTTTAAATTGATTAACTCCTGTGTTTGCACAAACATTTCTTCAATTGTGCTGTGATGATTTTGAGAAGAAAAGTTTTCAAAATATGCTAAGTGTTACTACTTAATTGGTTGCATGCATCTTGTATTCGACTAAGTTTGTTAATGATTTGAAAATTGTTTCAATGCTTGACATAATTGTCACAACAGTCATATTTTTAAATATGTTGACCAAGCATTTGTTACAAACCGATTACATTAAATGTGCTTTCAATTAATGCCTTTGACTTATATTATTTTGACATGACTGTGAAATGTATTCGACTAGATTAATAGCATAATCGATTAAAACAACGTTTGATTTGTCTTGTACTATATATAGACACATGATTTGATTTCTGTAAGAAGAATTGATCTTTACACTTTCATATTTTTTTCAGTGTGTGCTTTGACATCTTACAGAAGAGAGAAATGCTCCAAGAATCCAGAACTACCATGGTGATGAAGTCTTGAGGATTTCTTGAGTAGAAAGATCGTGTGATTGGTAACGTCTTATCGTTCTGCACAGGAAAGTATTTACTGTGTGATCAGGAAAAGCTTTGGCAAACGTTGAGAGTTGTTGGTATTCCCTGTGGTGTATACAGGAAGAAGAACGTGGTTCTTGACTTTGAGGGGAATCTCAAAGGGGTTGATAGCAGAAGAGGATTGTTCTTGCTACTTGTCTGTTTATTGTATTGCCTATATTATATTGGTGGGTTAGAGAGGTGTTTTACATTTTGACGTGAGGTCGCTGTAAAAACCTTAGTGTAAAAACTCATATATCTATAGTGCATTTGCTTCCATCTCAGGTTAAGAGGAAGGACACTAGAAGGAGGCAGATTGGTCGAACCAATATAAAAAGCAGCGTTTGAATTTTTGTATTCCTTCTCTCTGCATTAAATTAATTATATTGTGATTGCATTCGAATACTCTTACTGTTACATTACATACATGTTTTGCTTGCAATTCAAGAAAAGTTTAAAGACTTGTTGTTTTCTGAAAAAGATTTGAAAAGCAATCATTTTTTACATAACATCAATTCACCTCCCCCCCCCCTCTCTTGGTGTGAGAAACAAAGCACTTCGTTTTTAACAGTTACCAATGTGAAAGCATTGTTGCTTTGAAGTAATTTTGATGATGATTCAAGTGAAGACTTGAAGACTTGAAGAACTTATACTGTAAATGTTAAAAGTAATTTCTGTAGAAATCATTTGTATAGGAATTATTTTACAATTGTAAACACTTGAAGTTTAATAACTTCGTGATTTATTACGGCAATAATCGATTATAATAAGGGATAATTGATTATCACGAGCAAAAGTGGAAAAGGGTTTGTCGTGGCAATAATCGATTATCACTAAGGATAATCGACTATCACATTTTTCAAAACCCATAACTACTTGAAATAATTGATTATCACTTTTGAAAATTAATTATCTTTAGCAGTTGGGAGTTGCCTTTTCAAATTTCTGACCCAGCTCGAACCTTAGGCTATAAATAGTGTTCTCTACATTTCTTAGACGAGAGTATTAGAGTTGTGTGCCTAAGGGAAACTCTCTATGTGTGAAAAAGGAGCTTGTGATCTTGGTGCTTTTAGGAGGAAATGCTTTTTCTTGGTATGTCTAAGTGGTGAAGTATACTGATAACGGTTTAAAACACCGTTATTTGAGATGTGATTTTGATAATAAAAGCACCCTTTTCACTTAGAAACTTGCTTGGACTCATACTTTTTCAATAAATTGTGTGAATAAGAGAGTTGAGGTTGATTTAAGTGATTTTATGACTAATTTCCCTTGGTTTGACAGAGATTGAGGTAATATTGGAAGTAGAGATGAAGAGCCAAGAAGATGGAGCTCAGAAGGGCTTAAAAAGACACCAGAAGGAAGTACAACACAAAGCCTGAATGACCAGAAGGAAGCTTGAGCGTGCAGAATCGACATCCGTCGCCCGGGCGAAGGCCATGGTCGCTTGAGCGGCGGGGCCTCAAAGCTTGGGCGGCCAAATTCGTACCTTGAGCCTTACATGAGAAGCCCTCACTGCTCGGGCGGTCTCCTTGGATGCTTAAGCGTCGACCTTCATGGATCGGGTCCTGTTTCTGCTCTGTTTCAATTCTATTGGACCGGGTCCTATCCTATTTTGGCACGTTTCTAACACTATTTAAAGGACCCTAAGGCTCTAGATTTTGTATCTCTGACAGAGAAGAGCATAGCAATACACTCTTTTCCCAATTCTTAGGCTTTCATTCTCATTCTCTTGCATTCTTCATAGAGTTCCCCCGTGTCTATGGGGAACTAATTTCTATTTGTTGTTGGGGGATGATGTAACATTGTAAACTCTCATGTATTTGAATTGATTCTTAATTCCATATGTTTTTTCCTTAATTGTTAGAGTAATTCATCTGATTCAATGTCTGTTGTGTTTAACTCATTCATCTTACAATTCAGGTTCTTGTTGAATTACTCCTAAGGGTTATATTGCTCAGTGATGAGGGTACGTGTCTTGGTCGTCTTAATCTCTTGTTCTTCACATCTTTTTACCCGGAATGCTAGGAATTGTATGAACTAATAATTAGGGACATACTTATTCACCGAGGGATCGGGTTTAGGTAATTTAGTAAGAGACGTTGGCATTAATGCATAAAGAAGAATTCTTATATACATGAGAGGGAACTTGGTGAAATCTAACCCCAACAACATACCCATTTCATATTAATCAACATCCGTTCATCTCTGTGCTCCTTTGTTATTTATCAATTGCATTCATATTTTTATTTTATGTTTTTGCATTCAAAATCCAAAGATCTCTTTTATTTTATTTAAGTATTAATTAATCTTGTTATCACACGACTGTTTAGCGCCGAGAGTCCTCTGGGATATGATACTTGGTCTTACCATTTTATATTACTTATGCGACTCAGTACATTTGCCGATTTACCCCAACATATACCTACAAAGCAGAGTCAAGTTGTTCACCCTTTTGTGCGTCGAAAGGAGGTGCCTTTTATCTCTTATCTGTTAAGAGAGGTGGTTTATAATCTCAATCCTTATTTCTATATTGTAATTTGTTACTAATTTCTAGTGAAAAGTTTAATCACTCTTTATAGTGATTAGCGAATGGACGTAGAATTTGTTGATTCGAGCCAAGATAAAATTTCTTGTATGGTTTTGTTTTCTCTGTCCCTACAACTTTTTCTCATAAACTGTTTGATAAAAGTTCTGAAAGAAAACCATAATTTTAAAAGAACCAATTCACCCCTCCCCTCTTGGTTATTCTCCGTTTATCATGATATATTAATGTTCCGCTATGCGATACCAATCTCATCAATTGGTATCAAAGCTTGCTTTGATAGTTTTTCAAATTTTTCAAAAATAGGCGGACATAACCAAATGTATGCAGAGTGTGATTCAATTGACAGACCTCCTTTGTTTATGGGGAAAAATTATGCTTTATGGAAAGTAAAAATGCAATTTTTTTGGAGTCTAATGACAGGGGTATTTGGGAAACTTTTTCAAATGGACCATTTGTTCCCACCATATAGTAAATGATATGCATATAGAAAAACCTTATTTATAGTGGACTATGGATGAAAACAGAATGGCACAATATGATGTTAAGACCAGAAATATAATTTTATCTACACTAACCCTTGATTAATTCTACAAAATTTCTGTTTATGAAAGTGCTCAAGAAATGTGGGAATTTTTAAGAGTCGCTCATGATGAAGTCACAGATGTTGTTAAGTTGACATTGTCTTATTCAAGCTCTACATCAAACTCCTCAAGCTCAAACGATTCAAATGAGCAAGAAAATCTATGCTTAATGGCCCACGACAAATCATATCAAAGCCAACACTTGAAGAAAAAGAAGGTCAATCAAGGCTCCCATCAAGCTACAAATTTTATAGATGTGGTGAAAGAGGCCATGTGAAACCCGATTGTCCAAACAATAAGAAAAATGAAGAAATGAAAGAAAATAAATTTCACAAGAAGAAGAAGGCCTATATAGCTTGGGATGATAATGACTCAAGCTCAACTAGTTCAAGTGTTTCTGATGAAAAGGGCAATCTGTTCTTGAGCTAATTTTGATGACACTGCAAGCCAAGTAAGTTTCTTTAGCCTTAACACTAGTGAAATTGATAACACATGTTTTGCTTAACCCAATCTTAGTAATATCTATGTTTTTTATGATGACAACACATAATTAATAACACATGTATATTTTGTGTTACATGTTCCGTGTTACATGTTTACATGTTCATTACTATATGCATGACATATGTTTTTGGAAAAGGAAAACCACAAGCACTTTAGTCGAACTTTAAAAGTGTTGCAAAACAACAATTTTAAGTCAATTACATTATAGGGTGAATCGATTAAAACTTGTGTATTTGCACAAAATCTTTTCAAGTATGCTGTGAGAGTTTTCAAGAAGAAACTTTTTCAAAATTGTGCTAAGTATTGTTGATTAATCAATTGCATGTGATTTGTATTCGACTAAGTTGGTTGATGTTTTGAAAAATTGTTCAATGCTTGACACAACTAACATAACGGTCATATTTTTAAATGCGTTGACCAAGCATTAAATGAATTTTGATTGCATTAATTGTATATTCAATTAATTGTTGTGATTGTTGTTAAACTGTTATAACTAAATGTTGTATTCGATTACATTAGTAGTGAAGGCGATTAAAATGCGTCTATTGTGTGTTTAACTATAAATTGATGTAAATTTGAATTCTGTAAGAACTTTTGTGCATTTCACATTTTCATATCTTTTACAGAAAGTTGTGTGATCTAACAGAGAAGGGAAAAGCTCCAAGAATCAAGATTGATCGTGGTGATCAAGGATTCTGAGATTTCTTAAGGAGCAAGACTTGTTATGTTTCAAACATCTTATCAACCTGCAC
This sequence comes from Vigna mungo, assembly GCA_036885675.1. Taxonomy (NCBI): domain Eukaryota; kingdom Viridiplantae; phylum Streptophyta; class Magnoliopsida; order Fabales; family Fabaceae; genus Vigna; species Vigna mungo. The sequence goes on along the minus strand of CP144696.1, from coordinate 35,497,410 downwards.
ATTTGGGTGTTTACTGCGCGATAAGGATTTGCAATCTTTGAAGATTGGTTTGGGTTCCCAGTTGTGATACGATCCCGTTCACGACAGATCGGAGAAGAACCGAGAAATGGAGTTGAACTCATGATTGGAGGAGATCTCGCAGCGGAAGAAGATCAAAACTCTATAAACCCTAGGTTTCGGTGTTGGAATGGTAGGAGGTCGAACGAACCCTAGTTTGAAGTGTTGTTCGATGGAGAATCTAGATCTGGTGGTTTAGGCGACTTTAATCGGTGAAATAGGCCGATTAATCGGTGGAAAGGTTAGAATCTGATTTCAATCGGTGAACATGAAGGGAAACGTAGAATCAATCAGTCAAAAGGTGAGGAAAGGCTAGGAGAAGGTGAATCTGAGGAGTGTTTCGATGAGAAATGTCTTACAGTGGCAGATCTGAGAGGAGAAGGTGGTTCGTGGTTGAAGGAATTCTCTATCGAGAGCGAAAACCCTAGAATGAGTTCGCGGCTTCGAGAGAGAAATGATTCTCTGAAGATGTGGTGAGTCCGAGAGTAAGTGCAAGTTCTGATAATGTGGAGAGCAAAATGGAAAAGCTATGTGGCGGATGCCGATTGGTGGAAGTCGTGGCTGATAAGGAGCGTGCCACGCAGAGGAGTAAGAATTCTTAATATGGAAATGAATGAAATGGCAAAGTAAATGGAAGGTGGCTGAGGAATCCCTTGGATTCTTCAGCCTTGACTTTCAAGGGACTAAAATCTGAGGCTCACTCAAGATTAATCCAATATCTCAAAAGTTCCTTACAATAAGGTAGGCATGGCTATTTATAGGACTAGAGTTCCTACATGCCTAACACAATACAACATACATCAATGAAATACTAAACTAAAGAAATTGGGCTTGAACCCCGCGTATCATCCCCTCCCCCTTGGAAAGGATTTGTCCTCAAATCTTGATGGTTCTCCTGAGGACTTATTTTTAGTTGACTCTTTACAAACTCCTCCTGGATCAAAGATAAATCTGCAATAAACATCAAACATAACACTAATTAGTTTTCCATGACCCAAAGTATATAAAAGAAAATTTTGAGAAGATGGTTTCTTAATTTTAAAATTTTCAATTTGATAATTATAAAGAAACCATGCTTCATTTGAAAAATTATTTTTGTCTTGAGTTAGAGTTAATGGTAACTCTAACTCAAGTTTTTGATTAATGGCAATGTTTTGGAAAGAAAAGGTAATATTAGAAATAATAAATGGAAAGTGAAAAGATAGAAAACCTCTCCTTAAAATTTTAGTTTCTATTGTAACAATAGGAGATGTTGCCATCAATCTCTTCTCTTCCATTTTCTTCCTTTCAATTTCTTCCTTCACTTTCTTTTGTAATCTCTCTTCCTCTTCTCTGTTTTCTTCCTCTTCCTTTCTTTCTTTCTCTTTTCTTATTCTCTCTTTTTCTTACTCTTCTATCCTCTGATGTTCTCTTCTTTCTTTCTCATCTCTTCTCTCTTTCTCTTCCTCTTCTCTTCTTCTCTTCTCATTTGTTCTCTTATCTCTCTTTCTTCCTCTATTCTATCTTGCTCTCTCTTTAATCTCTCTATCCTATATTTGCTTGACTCTTCCCATTGCCTCTTCAATTTTTCTAAAAACTCACTTTCCCTACGAGAGAACCCACTTAAATTTTGAATGAATAACTTGCCTTCTCTAATAAACTCTCTCATAAGTTCTAAGATTCTTTGAATATATGGAGGCACAAATTTTATTCTCAAACAAGCTTTTAATTCCTTCCAATTATGGATGTGAGATTTTCTACCTATCCTAACATGGTATTGTCTTTCCTCCCACCACTCTCTTGCATGACATTCAAATCTAGAAGTGTAAAGACTAAGGATGTAAGATTCACAATCACGAGAATAATAGGATTCAAATTGACTTCTTCTAACCAAAAAGAAATACATGTCATCAATTTCCTTTTCCCAAGCTAAGTAAGTAAATGCACCAATATCCTCACCAAAGAAAGGTATATTTTCCCTTGCTTGTTTATACAAAGTATTCTCAATCCTATCAAACTCATGAAATGAACAAGTCTTCCTCCTAACTTTATCATGTTCTCTTTTAATTTCTTTAAAACCAATGGGCTGATCAAAATTAGAGTTCCTAGATGACTCATATGAATTAAAAGAACTATATGAATAACAAGACATTTTTTTTTTTTGGTTTCTAAAAGTTTTCTTGTGTTACAACTACTTAGACTTCACCCAAGAACAAATTCCAAGTAAGGGTGGTGAACCACTAGGGTCACTTAATAAACAAGTCTTTTCCTTGCCAAAAGTGTTCTAGGCTACTTACTTAGTTATTGTAACTCAAATATCACTTTTATTATCACAAAAGATGACTCAAATAATCAAAGAAAATGCTAGGACTCTAAGGCCGGACTCTAAGACCCCTAATACGTTCGGACTCTAATGTGACAAAGGTCACACCTAACGTGAAACACAGAAGCAATTAATATTAAAGTCTACTCCTATGTCTAGCTATGCTAAAAGCTAAAAAGAAAGTAATTAAAGTTGCCAAGAATTGAAAGAGCACCAAGGACTCTTCCAAACTTGGACTTTATAAAAGGCCCTTTACAACACAGAACTAAAACTAACATTGGTCTGACACAAGCCCATCAGATTACACAAAAATAAGAAAACAAATTTACAAAACTAAAACTACGCTACTGGTCTGCTACAGTCCTGGTCCTAGTCCACTTCATTCATCTTGAACAAAATCTTCAAGTGTCCAATTATGTTTTTCAGCACTCGGTCTAATCAAGAAAGTAACTGGTCCAATCCTGCAAACACAAATAATCAAGGTTGCTATCACATACACCCTTATCTAATCAGATTAGGCAAAATAAGATATGGGGTAATGATAACTTCCCTTTCTCTTGGCTGCACTAGTTTTCCACTTAAAATCTGCTGTAGCTCACTGTTTTAGGCTTGCACACTTGATGCAGCTAAAAATAAATAAAAATTCCTTTGCTTCCAAATTGAGATCTGCTGCACAAAGAAGTAAACATTAAGTCAACACTTCTCCAGATGCTAATCAAGGCCAAACAATAACAGGAACAATTCAACTTAAAGAAAACAGAGGCAATAAAGCTAAAGACTCCCTTTAGTCAGAACTCCAATATGAGATGGTACTGCTACTGTTTTCTCAGTTATACTCAGGCACAAACTCATATATGCACAATAGCTCTCAACAAAATCCCGCAACAAATCCAGCTAATGCAAATGATCAGTGAATTAAATGGACACAAACAATGAACAAAACTGTCAGAAACAATGTCCTAAACTAATGCAGAGATCAGTTGACCATGCTAAGCAAATCAAGGACAAAGATGAAGGTGAGGCAAATCAGAAATTGACAGTTTTGAAATCAATGTTGTTGTCCTTCTAGAAATGCTCATAATCAGCACATTGTTTGCAATTCCTAATGCATATACCAGATTTCCAGGGTCTCATCAAGTCATACTCAACATTCAACATGCCTACTTAAACCAATGGGTTCATGCGCAAATGATCTCAGGTATAGCTAACAGAATTAAATAGGTGTCATGCAAAAGTATGTAACAATCAATAATCACATGCAAACAGTTAGGACACCAGTGATTCAACAAACAATTTAGAATGCAAAATAATTGCAGAAGCAGTTTAAACAGATCACAATTGCTCTCAAACGGATTGATCTAATTTCTTTTCCTGCATAATGAGCAATTACAAAGAACTGAGCAGAACAGTTAAGTAAAGACCAATCTTTCTCTCAAAAACTTGCCAATGAAATTAGGCTAAGTCAGCCTATCAAAACTCACGACACTCAAGGTTTCTCTCTAGCAATTTATCACACTCAAAGTATGGTTTTGAAAAAGATTTCAATCAAGGCCAAAGAATCCTGAGGACAACTTCCACCTAGGATGATACCAATCACGATTACCTTCTTTTCATTTCCATAATCCAGAACAGAATCAGATTCTCAAACAAGGAATTGGCTAGGCTAAGGCACAGGTGATGGGCAACAACAAATCAGACACAAGGTAATGTAAACACAAACAACAGAGCAACTGAAACAGAGAAGCTCTAGACCAGATTCATAAACCAAAGAAAAGCACAATTAAGGAATGGCAGAACAGATTGCACAATGAATTAGACAAAACCAAGACTGCCAATCAAGACAAGCAATGAACAAAGGTAATTAGAATAGTTGGCACAGTAAAGAGAATCCTAAGAACAGTTCTAGATCAGATTGAAAAGCAATAAAAAGTCACACAAGAAGCTGCTGAAATGTTTAAGAAACAATTAGTCTATGGTGCATCAAGTTTCAAATTTTAAACTTGCACTGGTCTTTCGGCTTCTTTATAATTATGCAACTTTTTTCTTTTGAATCATTTTTTTTTATGTAAACAGAATGACCAAGCTTTTGCTGCAGTGACAATTCAATTTCAAATGCACCAATTACTGATTTCAGAACACAAAACTATTCAGCAACTTGTAAGCAAGAATTATGTTAAAACTGATGGTTTGGAGAGTGAAAACGTGCAGAGCTGCTAAAACTCGTATTCTTTTTTGCATCATCATGTTTAAAACAAAAAAAACAAACTTGTTTTCACAGAGAATTGATGCAGAATCACTTAATATCATAATTGGACTTATCCAGCTCTTTTTATGCTTCAATTTAAGCAACTTCACCAACCAGTTTTAAACACAGAGAGTCAAATGAATTCTGAAAACTAAGTTGCACTCAGAATTAGCAAATGAAAATTGAACAAGACACTAGGATTGGATGCAAGATGTTCAATAGTGATCTAATACTGAAACAGAATTAAAACTCAAGAAATACAAAAAAAAAAACTGGACTCCAACAAGGAAAGGTAGTTCGGCCAACTGCAGAATTAGTACTACTGGAATTTGCACAATTGCAACCATGCTCATGCCTAGCATGTCATTGCTCTTATGGTTTGCATTTGCTACCAGCTCAACTTTGCACCATAGCTTAGAATTTAAAACCAATGCAGATTTAGATGTTGAGCTTCAAAGCAACAAAATAAACCAATGCAGATTTCACAACAGAAATGGCAGATTGGTTCTACTAGTGAGTGAATGCATCCGAGCTCTCAATTGATATTGTCATAGCTCATTTGGAATGCAATTTGAACATACAAGTAGACCATTACAGTTCCAGATCAGAATTACATGAAATTTATGGACAGAAAAAGCAAGTTAACATGACTTAGACACAACCAAACACGATGCTCAAATTAAAAGACTCAAATTGATTTTGACCGAATAAAATGAAATAAAACACAAATCAAAGACGCAAAGGCACAGAACAAGTCAGAACACTTAACACAATATTGAAACCTAAACGCAGAATAATAAACAGCACAGACACTGAATCAAAGCTCAAATAAAAATAACAATTCAAGACAATATAAGAAATGATGAACAACGCAAGGATGAACAAAAAAAATTACTCAGAATCAAATGAAACTCAGACAACTCAAGAATCAAGACAAAACAGATTCAGAAGAAACAAAACTCAAAGCAAAACGAAAAGAAACCAGGAAAGTGATACTTATCTTTGACGCGTGTTTAACCCGAGGCTCTGAATACTACTTAATACGATCCCGGTCACGACAGATCGGAGAAGAACCGAGAAATGGAGTTGAACTCATGATTGGAGGAGATGTCGCAGCGGAAGAAGATCAAAACTCTATAAACCCTAGGTCTCGGTGTTGGAATGGAAGGAGGTCGAACGAACCCTAGTTTGAAGTGTTGTTCGATGGAGAATCTATATCTGGTGGTTTAGGCGACTTTAATCGGTGAAATAGGCCGATTAATCGGTGGAAAGGTTAGAATCTGATTTCAATCGGTGAACATGAAGGGAAACGTAGAATCAATCGGTCAAAAGGTGAGGAAAGGCTAGGAGAAGGTGAATCTGAGGAGTGTTTCAGTGAGAAATGTCTTACAGTGGCAGATCTGAGAGGAGAAGATGGTTCGTGGTTGAAGGAATTCTCTATCGAGAGAGAAAACCCTAGAATGAGTTCGCGGCTTCGAGAGAGAAATGATTCTCTAAAGATGTGGTGAGTCCGAGAGTAAGTGCGAGGTTTGATGATGTGGAGAGCAAAATGGAAAAGCTATGTGGCGGATGCTGATTGGTGGAAGTCGTGGCTGATAAGGAGCGTGCCATGTAGAGGAGTAAGAATTCTGAATATGGAAATGAATGAAATGGCAAAGTAAATGGAAGGTGGCTGAGGAATCCGGAATCCCTTGGATTCTTCAGCCTTGACTTTCAAGGGACTAAAATCTGAGGCTCACTCAAGATTAATCCAATATCTCAAAAGTTCCTTACAATAAGGTAGGCATGGCTATTTATAGGACTAGAATTCCTACATGCCTAACACAATACAACATACATCAAAGAAATACTAAACTAAAGAAATTAGGCTTGAACCCCGCGTATCAAGTTGTGATTACACGAAGAAGAACGTGGCGTGTTCTTTACCTTGAGGGTGCCTCAAAGGGTTAGACAGCAAAAGACTGGATTCTCGCTGGTCTTGTTGTGTGTTTGCCTATATTTAGATTAGAGGGTTAGAGAGTTGTTTTAAAATTTTGACGTGAGGTCATCTGTAAAAACCTTGTTGTAAAAACCTTGATCTTTATAGTGCATTTGCTTCCCGTGGTTGGAAGGACACTAGATGTAGGCAGGTTGGCCGAACCAGCATAAAAACACAACGTTTGAATTTTTTTATCCATACTCTCTTTTATTCATTCGATTAAGTTCATTACATATTATATTAAGTCTTTTGCTGCATTGCTTATCTTTTAATGTGCAATTCAAGAAAATTGTAAAGGCATCATGGTATCCTGGTAAATTTATGAATCTTAGAATGGTCAAGGCATCATTCAAGAAAACTCTATGGTATCCTGGTAAATTTTAAGAGCTTTGAATGATTTATGAATCTTAGATATATCTTAAGTGTCCAAAAATAGTTAAAAATGACGTTTTTCTGAAATTAACGCGCAATAATCGATTACCAAGGATGATAATCGATTATCACAATCTCAAAATATGAATTTTGACAATTTGGCTCACCAATAATCGATTATCAAAAGTGATGATCCATTATAACATATATATATATATATATATATATATATATATATATAAAAATTGTTTTTGATTTTAAGGGGAATATTACATTTAGGAGGAGTAATTTTAATGAATTAAAAGGACCTAAATTCTTTTTAAATTAACTAAGCTAGGGGAAGCATAAAGATTAGATGATTTTTTTATTATGATAAAAAGAAAGAGAGAAATTTTTTATTGACATCTTATGTGATAATCTTGTGATGAACAGGTACCTATTTGAGGAGGAGATATAAGACTTTTTTAAATATCTTGTTATTTATCTATATTCTGGACTAATTACTCTTTTCCCCTTAGTTATCAATTAAGAACAGGACCTTCAAGAATATGACGTATCACAAGCCTTCAACAAATTTTGTATCATTATAAAAAAGGGGGAGATTGTTACCAATGTGAGTTGCTTTGAAGTAATTTTGATGATGATTCAAGTGAAGACTTGAAGACTTGAAGAACCTATACTGTAAATGTTAAAAGCAATTTTTGTAGAAATCATTTGTATAGGAATTAGTTTATAATTGTAAACACTTTGAAGTTTAATATCTTAGTGATTTTATTACGGCAATAATCGATTATTACAAGCAAAAGTGGAAAAGGGTTTGTCGCGGCAATAATCGATTATCACAGGGGATAATCGATTATTACTACAAGTTTTGATATTGTCCAGGGTTCGGTAATAATATATATCATGTTTCCCTACCCTTTCATCTATTTTGATTCGCATGACGTTTCCCCAAGCTCCTTTAATCTCTCTTAGCTTCTCAACAAAATGGTCATCTTCATAATAGACTAATAATAGGGTGAGATAATCGGGTGAGGGTGTCTCTCTCATGGGATGCCCAAACTGTCTCTGAACTAAAATAGGATTATAATTGATGTAGTATCGAGCTTCAATGAGTGGAATGTTGGGAAATTACCACAATAATGGATGAAATAATTGTCCCTAAGCCAAGAAGGATGCCATTTTATCTTCCCTCCGTTTAGATCCATAAAGAGATGAACTCATTCATTTGCTCCTGTGCCCATATGTTGTGACATTTCCTCTATTGGACACTTAACATGAATTGTCCTCTTGAAAATACGAGAAGTCAACCACATATATAATGTCGGCAAGCAATAGAGAATATTTTTTCCTTTCCTTTCATGGCAGAAGTTCATTGTCCCATAAACATCAGCGAGAATTGCAGTGACAAGATTCTCCGATATCGTCCTACTTGCCACAAAAGCATACATTGCATCGTAATCCACAAAATCTTAAGCCTTAGGGAACAACATAATGCCATATAAGGTAAGGGCCAACACATCCATGAAAGTGTCCCATTCTTCACTTTTAGTTAGATGATGTAGGTATTGCTCCAAATACCATTGAGTAAGTCCTTAAACATGGTTTCTTGTTACCTACCTGTCTTACAATCTCTAGGGTGTAATTTCATAATGGCAGCAATGGTAGTAATAGAAGTATGATGCTCTAACTATTGGTACAGATTTGTACCTTATAATGGTAAGCCTAGGATATGCTCAAACTCTTCTACGATCGATGCCAACTAGAAATTTTGAAATGTAAAGCATCTGAGTGTAGAGTCATAATATTGGGAAATGGTAGTGATAACGGGTAATTGTACACCCACCTCTATCAAACTGAGCAAATTTTCATACTTCTTCCTGAACGCTTCTCTCCTCGCGGTCTTCACTTGTATACGTCCTTAATTTTAACAATCCTGTCATATTCATACGGGAGACTCTAAGGCGTGGTTTTCTTCTCAAAATGGAAGGATCAGTTTGTTGCATAGTTTTGGGTCTCATGTTAAGTTCCAACCTTTCGAGATCAAACAACCCTGTGATTTTCGCTAGGACCGATGAAAAAATGTTACTAATGCATATGATGTGTGAAAATGTATATGCCAAATAATAATTAAAAGACATGTTTTTCCCTCTTTATGCTTTTAAGGTAGGTCCAATGTCTTAAGGTCTAAGCATTGTATACGTAATCTTACAAGAATGGCTTTTTAAACCTAAAATCAAGTCCACCAGAGTTATAGTCCTTTTCACCGCATTTTCCACAACAGTTGAGACGAAACTAGGTGTGAAATTACAGGTGAAGAGAATAGACTATGGTTGGGATTCTCACAATACTCAAACAATATGTAGTCCCAAGTGACACCGTTACACAACCCCTCTAATTCTATGTTACACTCAGGCTCGAATATAGGGTCTCACTCATGATATGCATAATAATAATTATTCCAATAATAAAAAAACATAGAATATAGACAAATTATCAAAATAAATAAGGACCAATCATATAGACAAATAAAGGGAAAAGGAAAGTATAAAGAGAAACCACATCAATTTGCACATTTAATTAACAAGGCCTGACTCTCTAGCGCCCCCAGTGGAGTCACCGTCTGTCGCAACTAGGATCGCAATGGGACGATGAACCTAAAATAAGTTTAAGAAAATATTTTGGGAGTCGCTGTCATAATTTATTATGGGAAAACTATGGAAAACTGTAAAATAAAAACGTGGTCTACGAAAACTAGATTTTAGGTTTGGGAATTGGTTACACATAAGGAAGGTATTAACACCTTATCGCGCCTGCCTAAAGGAAATACCTTTAATTAATTGTACGAAGTGGATGTGGTTTTCAAAATATTTAATTTTCACCCAAAATAATAATATAAAGAAACAAAAAAATATTTTTTGCTTTTATAAGCCCAACAAGGATTGATCTTGCTCCTACGTATATCCATTTGTGATAGAAAATCAGGGATCGCATAGTTCTTTATCTAGAAAAAAAATTGTAAATTTTTTTGAAAATTATTATGGATTTTTTTAGATTTTTGAAAAGTGAATCCAACAAAGGCTGGTCTTGCTCCTACGTATATCCATTTATGATGGAAAATCAAAGATCGTGTAGTTCTCGTTCTAGAAAAAATGTTTGTTTAACAATGTTGTCATTTTAGGTTTTAAAGATTTTGTATTTTTTTTATTTTAAGAATGGTGGGAAAAAGGAAAGAAATCGGCCACAAGCTGACGCAGTACTTATACCCTTTATTTTATGATTTATTATTTTTTTTAAAAGAAAATATGTGATAAAAAAATTATTTTTGGAATTATTTATTTATTACTTTCTTTTAAAAGAAATTTTAAAAATAAATATCACGTGATGCGAAAGATCTAACCAATACCAAAAGAAACGAGGGAAGATCTTCTTTTTATGATTTAAAACAAAACGCTATTTGTGAGTGATAAAATAATGTCCTTAGAAGAAAATGTCAAAGTTAAGTGAACACAAGAGATGAACAAGCTCACTCCCTTACAACAAACCAAGAGTAATCACAACCCTTAACCCCTGCCAAACCCGAACAGGTACAATACACATATTGTTTGACAAAACATTATCCTTAACAAACAATCTCCAACTACATATTGAATCAGAACCACTTTAACACAAAGTCTTGAATGAATCTTGATGGGTAATCAACCAATGAAGTGTAGATCCTCCAAGAATGTTTCTTGAAACCACCTGTCATCAAAGCTCAACAAGAATGTAAGTATTTGAAAATTGTAACGTTATTGAAATAGCTTTGAAGTCACATATATATAAGATTTTCCAATTATGTCGCAATATAATCGATTATGTTAATTGAATAATCGGTTATGCTTTTTCTCTGTTTTAACATATTATGCTATGTGTATAATCGATTATTTAAACACTTAAGCCTATTACTTATTCATTTAACAGTATTAACATATTAGGCTATTTATGTAATGGATTAGACTATGCTTTTTGTTTTAATCGATTATCAAACTTATGTAATCGCTTATTTCTACACTTAGTCGTATTAGTCAGCTATTAGTCATCTCTAACATATTATCTCACTTATATAACAAATTATGGCTTGCTCTCTGTTTTAATCGGTTATGCAACTTGTATAATTGATTATAACATAATAGTTTGCTCCTGTTAGATTTTTAAGTGATCTAGCTAAATCTTAATAGATTATATACCTTGTTTAATCAATTATTTATACCAGAAATGAGATTATCAATTTGTTTCAAGTGATACATTCAACATTAATAGAATTAATCATCTAGCACTAACATGATAAAGATAAAACATTTGTTATGTCATTTGTTGTGCAAGAAACCATTACCCACTCATTTAATTGTTCATCATAAAAAAACTAAAATAAAAAGGGTTGAAGATCCCCTATCAAATAATACTACTAATAATATTAATACTAACATTAATATTAATACTATTAATTAGTATATATTATTACTAATATCATTATTAATATATTATTGTTATTATTATTACTATTATTATTATATAATATTAATTATAATAGAAATATATAATAATAGTTATATATAATAATAATAATAATAATAATAATAATAATAGTAATAATAATAATATATTAATAATGATATTAGTAATAATATATAATAATAATAATAAGAATAATAATAATAATAGTGTACTATATGAAGTATACCGATTGGAATTAATTATCATTTATGGACAATTAACATGTATTAATAGGCCAGATTGCCTTACTCTTTACAAATATACGGTATTAATTATTGATTATTTTGTTTGATTGCCTAAAAATATATTGCACTAATGGTTAATCAATGGACTTGGTTGTTACAAGCCCTATAAATATACAATTGATGTCCAGGTACAATGATCTTGTTCTATCCTAATCAAATATAGACCTTTTTATGAAACATATCTGACTTGAGCGTCAGAGTGTCCACTACAGGTCAACAGCCCATCGGAGTTTATTGTGTTCTCTGAGAGGATTGAAGATCAAAAGAGAACAGAGCAAGGAAGGACAACCGACCCTAAGACCAATGTAACCAAAACATTTTGGTGTCCACCGTGGGGCTGAGCGACATCCCATGGAACCACGAGGAACCAGATGCGTGCTCGGTCTCGACATCGTTACTTTGGATCAATACCAGGTTTTACAACACGAGCAAAAAATTTAAAAATAATTTTTAAAGACATGTCTTTTGTTTTGAGAATTTTCAGGAAGGTTAAATCTCTTACTGCTTGGTTAATTGGACCACCAACGTCTAACCTTATCAAGTTCTAATGACTTTTCATTATAGTTTATAAATTATAATATATTGAAGTGTTTACATTATTTTGTTTAACTCATATTTTTTTGAGGAAAAATACCCTGCACATGAAGGACGTTTAACCTTATCAGGTTCTAATGACTTTTTTATTATAATTTATTTTTGTGAGTAAAAATATCATATGCAGGAAGGTTCAGTCCAATGTTCAACCTTATCAGGTTCTAATGGCTTCTCATTATAACAATAAAATATTAAATATTTTAATTAACGCCATATTTTTGTTATTATAAATATCCTGCACAAGAAGGTTCAGACCAATGTTCAACCTTATCAAGTTCTAATGACTTCACAATATAAAAATAAAATATTTAATATTTTATTTAACACATTTTTGTGAGTAAAAATATCTTGCGCAGGAAGGTTCAGACCAACATTCAACATTATCAAGTTCTAATGACTTCTCAATATAGAAATAAATATTAAATATTTTATTTAACACATATTTTTGTGAGAAAAAATATCTTACGCAGGAAGGTTCAGACCAAAATTCAACCTTATCAGGTTTTAATGTCATCTCATTATAAAAATAAAATATTGAATATTTTATTTAACGTATATTTTTTTGAGTGAAAATATCCTGCACAGGAAGGTTCTGTTGGGAAATAGGTAGGTTTCATGTTAACACCAAGAGGGGGGTGAATTGGTGGGTTTTCAAAATCAGAGTCTTTTCGCAATCTTAAAGCAAAGTAGAAACTTTACAAACTTTCTTGAATCGCAAGTTATAGAAATTCGTTTGCAACGGAAAAGTAAAGTAGACTATGCAGATAATGGAGTCGACTGAATGTAAAAGTATAGGGATAGAGAATTCAAACGCAGGTTTTTATACTGGTTCGGCCTCAATGCCAACATCCAGTGTCCATCCAGTACTAGGAAGCAACTCACTATAATGGTCAAGGTTTTTACAATAAGGCTTTTATAGAAGACTTCCACGTCAAAAATATAAAACACCTTTCTAACCCTTTAGCCAAACTATAGGCATACAATACAGCAAGACTTGCAGCAAGATGTCCCCTCTCCTGCAATCTGCAACCCACTTTGAACAATCCTCAAAGTGTACCAAACTCCACGAGTCCAACCCCTGTAATCACAACAGGTAACAACAATCACAGCAATCACCACGGATGCCAAACAAGTTCTTGATCAACCCAGAAGCACCTCAATTGTGCATATTATGATCAGGAAGTACGCGCAACACAGTTCTCCTTTAGAAACTCTTCCAAGAAAGATCACAATTGTCTTCTTGAAGAGTTCTTGGAGCTCTAAAATCCAGAGAATCAATCTGAAACAGAATATGAAAATGTTAGTAATACAAAAGTTATCTGTAAATGATCAGGTTTCGTCTATTTATAGATTTCTATAAATCAAACGCTCATGTAGTCGAATATGCTACTAATAGAGTCGATTGTATTATAACAGTTATAACAGCTAAGACATAATAGCAGTAATTCATTCAAACTAATTAATTCCTTAGTCAATGCAGTTGGGCAACATTCAATGCGACTAACTTTTAAAAATATAGTCGTTGTAGTTCAAGAGCATAACATAATTTCAAAACAAGTAACTAATACAGTCGAGTGCGTGGCGCACACAGTCGACTTAAACATTGTAGTTCACTTTGAAATTCTTTTCAATGTAAAATCTCACATAACATTATTTTTTAAAGTCTGTGAATAGTCACGAGCTTAATTCGACTTCCACCATAATGAAGTCGACTTACAGCTTGCAAATGTGCAACACAATGTAAGTTCATAAAAGTGCATGTGGTTTTCATCTTTTAAAACATGTTCAATGCAACCAGATATAATGTAACACACATAAGCTCAGTAAATGTGCATTCACATATCATAAAACATGTTCAACGATATATCAATCAATAAGCAATAGAACATGTAACACAACAACAATACATGTGTTATTAAAAATGTGTTGTCATCATCAAAAACCATATTGATATAGATATTGTGTTGTCAACAATCTCAACAAGTTCAGACCGACGTTCAACTTTATCATGTTCTAATGACTTCTCAATATAAAAATAAAATATTAAATATTTTATTTAAAACATATTTTTGTGAGTAAAAATATCATGTGTAGGAAGGTTCAGACCAATGTTCAACCTAATCAAATTCTAATGCCATCTCATTATAAAAATAAAATGTTGAATATTTTATTTAACACATATTTTTATGAGAAAATATTTTACACAAGAAGGTTCAGACCAATGTTCAACCTTATCGGGTTCTAATGACTTCTCAATATAAAAATAGAATATTAAATATTTTATTTAACACATATTTTTGTGAGTAGAAATATCTTGCACGGGAAGGTTCAAACCAACGTTCAACCTTATCAAGTTCTAATGACTTCTCAATATAAAAGTAAAATATTAAATATTTTATTTCACACATTTTTTGTGAGTTAAAATATCTTGCGCAGGAAAGTTCAGACCAACGTTCAACCTTATGAGGTTCTAATGTCATCTCATTATAAAAATAAAATGTTGAATATTTTATTTAATGCATATTTTTGTTAGTAAAAATATCATGCACAGGAAGGTTCAGATCAACGTTCAACCTTATCAGGTTCTAATGTCATCACATAATAAAAATAAAATATTGAATATTTTATTTAACGCATATTTTTTTGAGTAAAAATATCCTACACAAGAAGGTTCAATCTTTTATTGTTGGGTCAGTTGGACCACCAACTTTCAACTTTGTCAGGTTGTAATAACTCCTTATTACAAAAATAAATTATAAAGAAATTATTTTATTTTTTTGAATGCATACTTTCCTGAGTGAAAATCTCTTGTGTAGGAAAAAGTTCTAAAAAAGAAATCCTATCAGTCATCGCTCGACCTAGAGGAAAAAGTTTTGGAAAAAAAACTCCTCGCTCAACATAAGGAAAAGTTTGTGAAAAAGAACTCCTATTAGTCGCTGTCTAGCCCGTCTTATTTGCTTGGCTGTTTGGCCTTTTAGCATGAGCTATTTTGATATTAATTGTCTAACCTCATAAATGCGTTATTGACAATATTTTTTCTGACAAGTTCAAATTCTAATTGTTATTTTTCTTCACTGCCGATAACGACTCGGCCACTGGACGTAGGAAAAGGTTCTCGGGCTATTATGCTCAAAAGGGAGTCCCTATCGTTCATTGGTCAACGTGGGAAAAGGCTCTCAGGCTATTAAGCTCAAAAGGGAGTCCCAACCAATCTTTGCCCAACATAGGAAAAGGCTCTCGAGCTATTATGCTCAAAAAGGTGTCCCTACCTTTCGTTGCTCAACATGGGAAAAGGCTCTCAGGCTATTAAGCTCAAAAGAGAGTCCCCACCAGCCATTTCCTAACGTAGGGAAAGGCTCTCGGGCTATTATGCTAAAAAAAGGAGACCATCGTTCGTTGCTCAACATGGGAAAAGGCTCTTAGGCTATTAAGCTCAAAAGGGAGTCCCCACCGATCATTGCCCAACGTAGGAAAAGGCTCTCGGGCTATTATGCTCAAAAGGGAGTCCCTACCGTTCGTTGCTCAACGTGGGAAAAGGTTCTTAGCAATTAAGCTCAAAAGGGAGTCCCCACCGATCATTGCCTAACGTAGGAAAAGGTTCTCAGGCTATTATGATAAAAAGGGACTCCCTACCGCTCATCGCTCAACGTAGGAAAAGGTTCTCGGGCTCTTAAGCTCAGAAGGGAATCCCTATCGCTCGTTGCTTAGCGTAGGAAAAGGTTCTCGAGCTCTTAAGCTCAAAAGGGAATCCCTACCGCTCGTCGCTCAACGTAAGAAAAGGTTCTTGGGCTCTTAAGCTCAAAAGGGAATCCCTACCGCTCAACTTAAAGAAAAAGTTAGAAAAAGAACTCCTATTAGCAGACTACTCAACAGGTTCAGTCCCTTCTTGCTCGGACCACCCACGTTCAACTTTGTCAGATTCCAATGCCTTTTTATTATCTAAATAAATTATAATGATTATTTTGTTTAACTCATATTTTTGTGAGTAAAAATAACCTCCACAAGAAGGTTTAGTCTAACGTTCAACCTTGTCAGGTTTCAATACTTTTTATTATAAAATATTGCAGTGTTTACTTTGTTTTATTTAAATGAATATTTGTTGGAGTGAAAATCTCTTGCACAGGAAAAAGTTTCAAGAGAACTTTTAGCATTTTCTGTTCAGTCAAGGGAACAGTTCTAAAGAGAACTCTTAGAGTTCACCGCTCGGTATAGGGAGCAATGAAGACTTAATCCACATCAAAGATAGACTCCCTAAATACAACGTGAGCGACATCTTTTAAAGCTCATAATAATCCCTGCGCACCTCTTTCAAATAAAGAGTTGGCTTGGACTTGGGGGACTTATGTACTATATGAAGTATATCGATCGGAATTAATTGTCATTTATGGACAATTAATAGGTATTAATGGGCTAGATTGTCTTACGCTTTACAAATATACGGTATTGATTATTGATTATTGGGTTTGATTGCTTAAAAATATATTACACTAATGGTTAATCAATGGACTTGGCTGTCACAAGCCCTATAAATATACAATTGATGTCGATATACAATGATCTTGTTCTATCCTAATCAAATATAGACCTTTTTATGAAACATATCTGACTTGAGCGTCGGAGTGTCTTCTACATGTTAACAACCCATCGAAGTTGATTGCGTTCTCAGATAGGATTGAAGATCAAAAGAGAACATAACAAGGAAAGACGATCGATCCTCAGTGTAACCGAAACAAATAATAATTTTAAAAATAATAATAATAATATACAAATATTAATAATAAAATTATATAAAAATATTAATAATAATAATATATTAATAATAATAATAATAATAATAATAATAATAATAATAATAATAATAATAATAATAATAATAATAATAATAATAATAATAATAATAATAATAATAATAATATAATAATAATAATAATAATAATAATAATAATAATAATAATAATAATAATAATAATAATAATAATAATAATAATAATAATAATAATAATAATAATAATAATAATAATAATAATAATAATAATAATAATAATAATAATAATAATAATAATAATAATAATAATAATAATAATAATAATAATAATAATAATAATAATAATAATAATAATAATAATAATAATAATAATAATAATAATAATAATAATAATAATAATAATAATAATAATAATAATAATAATAATAATAATAATAATAATAATAATAATAATAATAATAATAATAATAATAATAATAATAATAATAATAATAATAATAATAATAATAATAATAATAATAATATAATAATAATAATAATATAATAATAATAATAATAATAATATAATAATAATATAATAATAATAATAATAATAATAATAATAATAATAATAATAATAATAATAATAATAATAATAATAATAATAATAATAATAATAATAATAATAATAATAATAATAATAATAATAATAATAATAATAATAATAATAATAATAATAATAATAATAATAATAATAATAATAATATAATAATATAATAATAATAATAATAATAATAATAATAATAATAATATAATAATAATAATAATAATAATAATAATAATAATAATAATAATAATAATAATAATAATAATAATAATAATAATAATAATAATAATAATAATAATAATAATAATAATAATAATAATAATAATAATAATAATAATAATAATAATAATAATAAATAATAATAATAATAATAATAATAATAATAATAATAATAATAATAATAATAATAATAATAATAATAATAATAATAATAATAATAATAATAATAATAATAATAATAATAATAATAATAATAATAATAATAATAATAATAATAATAATAATAATAATAATAATAATAATAATAATAATAATAATAATAATAATAATAATAATAATAATAATAATAATAATAATAATAATAATAATAATAATAATAATAATAATAATAATAATAATAATAATAATAATAATAATAATAATAATAATAATAATAATAATAATAATAATAATAATAATAATAATAATAATAATAATAATAATAATAATAATAATAATAATAATAATAATAATAATAATAATAATAATAATAATAATAATAATAATAATAATAATAATAATAATAATAATAATAATAATAATAATAATAATAATAATAATAATAATAATAATAATAATAATAATAATAATAATAATAATAATAATAATAATAATAATAATAATAATAATAATAATAATAATAATAATAATAATAATAATAATAATAATAATAATAATAATAATAATAATAATAATAATAATAATAATAATAATAATAATAATAATAATAATAATAATAATAATAATAATAATAATAATAATAATAATAATAATAATAATAATAATAATAATAATAATAATAATAATAATAATAATAATAATAATAATAATAATAATAATAATAATAATAATAATAATAATAATAATAATAATAATAATAATAATAATAATAATAATAATAATAATAATAATAATAATAATAATAATAATAATAATAATAATAATAATAATAATAATAATAATAATAATAATAATAATAATAATAATAATAATAATAATAATAATAATAATAATAATAATAATAATAATAATAATAATAATAATAATAATAATAATAATAATAATAATAATAATAATAATAATAATAATAATAATAATAATAATAATAATATAATAATAATAATAATATAATAATAATAATAATAATAATAATAATAATAATAATAATAATAATAATAATAATAATAATAATAATAATAATAATAATAATAATAATAATAATAATAATAATAATAATAATAATAATAATAATAATAATAATAATAATAATAATAATAATAATAATAATAATAATAATAATAATAATAATAATAATAATAATAATAATAATAATAATAATAATAATAATAATAATAATAATAATAATAATAATAATAATAATAATAATAATAATAATAATAATAATAATAATAATAATAATAATAATAATAATAATAATAATAATAATAATAATAATAATAATAATAATAATAATAATAATAATAATAATAATAATAATAATAATAATAATAATAATAATAATAATAATAATAATAATAATAATAATAATAATAATAATAATAATAATAATAATAATAATAATAATAATAATAATAATAATAATAATAATAATAATAATAATAATAATAATAATAATAATAATAATAATAATAATAATATAATAATAATAATAATAATAATAATAATAATAATAATAATAATAATAATAATAATAATAATAATAATAATAATAATAATAATAATAATAATAATAATAATAATAATAATAATAATAATAATAATAATAATAATAATAATAATAATAATAATAATAATAATAATAATAATAATAATAATAATAATAATAATAATAATAATAATAATAATAATAATAATAATAATAATAATAATAATAATAATAATAATAATAATAATAATAATAATAATAATAATAATAATAATAATAATAATAATAATAATAATAATAATAATAATAATAATAATAATAATAATAATAATAATAATAATAATAATAATAATAATAATAATAATAATAATAATAATAATAATAATAATAATAATAATAATAATAATAATAATAATAATAATAATAATAATAATAATAATAATAATAATAATAATAATAATAATAATAATAATAATAATAATAATAATAATAATAATAATAATATAATAATAATAATAATAATAATAATAATAATAATAATAATAATAATAATAATAATAATAATAATAATAATAATAATAATATAATAATAATAATAATAATAATAATAATAATAATAATAATAATAATAATAATAATAATAATAATAATAATAATAATAATAATAATAATAATAATAATAATAATAATAATAATAATAATAATAATAATAATAATAATAATAATAATAATAATAATAATAATAATAATAATAATAATAATAATAATAATAATAATAATAATAATAATAATAATAATAATAATAATAATAATAATAATAATAATAATAATAATAATAATAATAATAATAATAATAATAATAATAATAATAATAATAATAATAATAATAATAATAATAATAATAATAATAATAATAATAATAATAATAATAATAATAATAATAATAATAATAATAATAATAATAATAATAATAATAATAATAATAATAATAATAATAATAATAATAATAATAATAATAATAATAATAATAATAATAATAATAATAATAATAATAATAATAATAATAATAATAATAATAATAATAATAATAATAATAATAATAATAATAATAATAATAATAATAATAATAATAATAATAATAATAATAATAATAATAATAATAATAATAATAATAATAATAATAATAATAATAATAATAATAATAATAATAATAATAATAATAATAATAATAATAATAATAATAATAATAATAATAATAATAATAATAATAATAATAATAATAATAATAATAATAATAATAATAATAATAATAATAATAATAATAATAATAATAATAATAATAATAATAATAATAATAATAATAATAATAATAATAATAATAATAATAATAATAATAATAATAATAATAATAATAATAATAATAATAATAATAATAATAATAATAATAATAATAATAATAATAATAATAATAATAATAATAATAATAATAATAATAATAATAATAATAATAATAATAATAATAATAATAATAATAATAATAATAATAATAATAATAATATAATAATAATAATAATAATAATAATAATAATAATAATAATAATAATAATAATAATAATAATAATAATAATAATAATAATAATAATAATAATAATAATAATAATAATAATAATAATAATAATAATAATAATAATAATAATAATAATAATAATAATAATAATAATAATAATAATAATAATAATAATAATAATAATAATAATAATAATAATAATAATAATAATAATAATAATAATAATAATAATAATAATAATAATAATAATAATAATAATAATAATAATAATAATAATAATAATAATAATAATAATAATAATAATAATAATAATAATAATAATAATAATAATAATAATAATAATAATAATAATAATAATAATAATAATAATAATAATAATAATAATAATAATAATAATAATAATAATAATAATAATAATAATAATAATAATAATAATAATAATAATAATAATAATAATAATAATAATAATAATAATAATAATAATAATAATAATAATAATAATAATAATAATAATAATAATAATAATAATAATAATAATAATAATAATAATAATAATAATAATAATAATAATAATAATAATAATAATAATAATAATAATAATAATAATAATAATAATAATAATAATAATAATAATAATAATAATAATAATAATAATAATAATAATAATAATAATAATAATAATAATAATAATAATAATAATAATAATAATAATAATAATAATAATAATAATAATAATAATAATAATAATAATAATAATAATAATAATAATAATAATAATAATAATAATAATAATAATAATAATAATAATAATAATAATAATAATAATAATAATAATAATAATAATAATAATAATAATAATAATAATAATAATAATAATAATAATAATAATAATAATAATAATAATAATAATAATAATAATAATAATAATAATAATAATAATAATAATAATAATAATAATAATAATAATAATAATAATAATAATAATAATAATAATAATAATAATAATAATAATAATAATAATAATAATAATAATAATAATAATAATAATAATAATAATAATAATAATAATAATAATAATAATAATAATAATAATAATAATAATAATAATAATAATAATAATAATAATAATAATAATAATAATAATAATAATAATAATAATAATAATAATAATAATAATAATAATAATAATAATAATAATAATAATAATAATAATAATAATAATAATAATAATAATAATAATAATAATAATAATAATAATAATAATAATAATAATAATAATAATAATAATAATAATAATAATAATAATAATAATAATAATAATAATAATAATAATAATAATAATAATAATAATAATAATAATAATAATAATAATAATAATAATAATAATAATAATAATAATAATAATAATAATAATAATAATAATAATAATAATAATAATAATAATAATAATAATAATAATAATAATAATAATAATAATAATAATAATAATAATAATAATAATAATAATAATAATAATAATAATAATAATAATAATAATAATAATAATAATAATAATAATAATAATAATAATAATAATAATAATAATAATAATAATAATAATAATAATAATAATAATAATAATAATAATAATAATAATAATAATAATAATAATAATAATAATAATAATAATAATAATAATAATAATAATAATAATAATAATAATAATAATAATAATAATAATAATAATAATAATAATAATAATAATAATAATAATAATAATAATAATAATAATAATAATAATAATAATAATAATAATAATAATAATAATAATAATAATAATAATAATAATAATAATAATAATAATAATAATAATAATAATAATAATAATAATAATAATAATAATAATAATAATAATAATAATAATAATAATAATAATAATAATAATAATAATAATAATAATAATAATAATAATAATAATAATAATAATAATAATAATAATAATAATAATAATAATAATAATAATAATAATAATAATAATAATAATAATAATAATAATAATAATAATAATAATAATAATAATAATAATAATAATAATAATAATAATAATAATAATAATAATAATAATAATAATAATAATAATAATAATAATAATAATAATAATAATAATAATAATAATAATAATAATAATAATAATAATAATAATAATAATAATAATAATAATAATAATAATAATAATAATAATAATAATAATAATAATAATAATAATAATAATAATAATAATAATAATAATAATAATAATAATAATAATAATAATAATAATAATAATAATAATAATAATAATAATAATAATAATAATAATAATAATAATAATAATAATAATAATAATAATAATAATAATAATAATAATAATAATAATAATAATAATAATAATAATAATAATAATAATAATAATAATAATAATAATAATAATAATAATAATAATAATAATAATAATAATAATAATAATAATAATAATAATAATAATAATAATAATAATAATATAATAATAATAATATAATAATAATAATAATAATAATAATAATAATAATAATAATAATAATAATAATAATAATAATAATAATAATAATAATAATAATAATAATAATAATAATAATAATAATAATAATAATAATAATAATAATAATAATAATAATAATAATAATAATAATAATAATAATAATAATAATAATAATAATAATAATAATAATAATAATAATAATAATAATAATAATAATAATAATAATAATAATAATAATAATAATAATAATAATAATAATAATACTAATAATAATAATAATAATAATAATAATAATAATAATAATAATAATAATAATAATAATAATAATAATAATAATATAATAATAATAATAATAATAATAATAATAATAATAATAATAATAATAATAATAATAATAATAATAATAATAATAATAATAATAATAATAATAATAATAATAATAATAATAATAATAATAATAATAATAATAATAATAATAATAATAATAATAATAATAATAATAATAATAATAATCTAATAATAATAATAATAATAATAATAATAATAATAATAATAATAATAATAATAATAATAATAATAATAATAATAATAAATCATAATAATAATAATAATAATAATAATAATAATAATAATAATAATAATAATAATAATAATAATAATCATAATAATAATAATAATAATAATAATAATAATAATAATAATAATAATAATAATAATAATAATAATAATAATAATAATAATAATAATAATAATAATAATAATAATAATAATAATAATAATAATAATAAATAATAATAATAATAATAATAATAATAATAATAATCATAATAATAATAATAATAATAATAATAATAATAATCTGAATGACATTTTTTTAAATAAGAAAGCTAACTAGGTTATCATGAGTGACATTTTTCTATATAAAA